>QXTE01000080.1:6214667-6814667 GCA_003942145.1 Platysternon megacephalum | reverse complement strand
GCAGGAGTGGGAGCTATTGCAGCTGTGGGTGAATCCTTTGAACAGCCGCTGAGCTGCTGCTGCTGGGCTTAAGAGCGGGTCTGCTGACTCTTCCCACCAATCAGGTGGCGTAGCCAGTCAGGCAGCTTACTTCAGGCCAGCCGTGCTTGTTGGGTTGCCCAGAGACTGACTCTGCTGCAGGCCCTAATTCCTGACAGGTGTCACTGGGTGACCTCCTAGACTGTGGCTGGTGGGACTGCCCACCTCTTGTCTCCCCTGCCTTGTGCTCCAGGAGGTGAAGGACACCCTGTCTCCTCCCTTTCTTGCATATCTCCTCTAAGGAGGAAACTCAATAGGGAGGTTTTCTGCTATGGTGGAGCCATTGTCTGTTCCGGGGTCATTCCATGTCTCCAGGCAGAGGTCCTCCGGGCAGCATCCATGGATTCTTTGGGCTCCTTAGCAAAGCAGTGACCATTGTCCAGGGTTCTCTGCTCAGTGTCCCCGTCACATTCCCTTGTTTCACACTTTGGATCCCATTTCTGTTTTATCACTGGTTGACCCCTTGTTTAGCTGGTTCATGGCTCTGTGGTCCTCCTGCATTTGAAGGAGTGGGTCTTTTTTTGTGGTGGACTCCACCCACCCTTCCAAGATTTCAGATAGGCTGGTGAAAGCACTATGGCACAGATCCTGCATCCCTGAAGTCAACAGGAGCTCTGCTGCTGACTTCAGTGGTGCAGGATCAGGCCCTAACTGCACCAATGCCTCCATTCAGCAGAGCACTTGAGTATGTAGCTAAATTTAAGCACTGAGTAATCCCATCCCGATTCAGCAAAACGCTTCAGCACGTGCTTAATCTTAATTGTTTTAACTGACTTCAGTGCCACATAAGCACCATGCTTCAGTGCTTTGTGGAATAGGGATGGGATTACTAAAGTGCATAAAATTAAGCACGTGTTTAAGTGCTTTGCTGAGTGGGAGTTCAAGGGTCCAAGAGTTGAGATACAGATCACCTCCAGAGGGGGGCTGAGTGGGAGCAAAGGGCTCGCAGGATTGGGCCCTAAAAGAGGAAGAAAAGAAAATGCCCTAAGATGCGCATTGACATGATTTGTCATTGAGTATATTTGTGGACAAATTCAATGTTGTCAGTAATTTTCATCCTGACTCAACAGCTCACAATTGTTACCCCTTGTTACTCAAGTTGTTTATCTACGGGGCAGCATTTTGCAAGATAAGAGAATGGAATTACATTGCAGTCACATAGAGCAGCTAGTTAATCAGACCACAGATGTCCAGTCAGTTTGAAGTCACCAAAGACAATAGGGGTAACCATTGGGCAGAAGCAGCAAAGCCATGCACATTTTCACACTGGTAAAGTGGTAACTTTTTTTATTTGAAGAATGTGATAGAAAAGTGACAATCAGCATCAATAAAGAAAGTTTGCCCTACATGGCATTCTATTTATAGATCGCTTAGGAGATGAAAGCATTCACCTGTGACTGGTTTATTACTGTCCCCAGCCACCCCAAAATGAAACATCACATAGAGCAGTTTCTTCTTTATTGCTTTACTATTGCACTCACTCGTGTGGTGTGAAATGCTGGAACTAACATCAGCGGCAAGGGCTGGGTTTTCTTTGCCATGCGGCTACAAAGCCAGCCTGTAAAGTTTATTGACTCGGGAAACTTAAAGACACTTTAACGGAGCTCTCCCCAGTCCCCACAAATACTGTGTATTGCTGCAGAGAAGGAACAGTTTTCATGGATGTGTTGGTCATAAAGTCCTAAATGACCTGGGTCCTGCCTGCCTTAGAGACCAACTCTCTTCCCATGACATACTGCCACAGTAGCCAGCGGAGGCGCTCTAGGTAGATCTCCCTTGTTAGCAAAGAGACCAGGGCTGCCATGGGGGGGTTCTCTGTGACAACTATAGGCTCTAGAACATGCTACCCGCTGCATCCAAAATAGCTCACACTTGACCTTCCAGGAATGCTGTAAAATTCTTTGACCCAGGCTTTTGGGGAAGGATGAGGGTATGTTCCTGTGAAGGATGGAGACTAAAGGGCTTCTCCATTTTGATTAATCGGCTGTCTGAGGTAAATTGGCTTATTGACTGCTGTTTGCTAGTGGGGTTCCTTTATCTGTATAGTAGTATTTATGTCTGCTGCGTGGTTATCGTTGGTATTATAAGTTTAATTATCATTAGGATGCTCAGAGCTTCTATATGGACTTTTATTACGTCTACAATAAATTAGATAAATAAATGCATATGCATCCTCCACTAAAATTAAGCTTCTACAACTGAGTCTGACTCGATGTGCTCTCCTTGTAATTGCACTTTACTAGAAAACATTTCAAAACCTTTAATTTTCTTAAAGTAAAAAAGACATCAGGAGGTAAATTTTCTAAGAACCAAGCATGGAGTTATCTGACAAATGCAGTCAGCATTAATAGGATTTATGTGGATAACTCCCCCCACACTACAGTGGGAAATGTAGCCCGGAAAGCATATTTCCTTTCAAATGCCACTCTAATCCTATTTTCAGCCTTTATTTTATGAACTCCATATTATTTATTATGCCGCATCCATGCTGGGGTAGAATCTATATGATAGCTACATTTGACCAGACTGTAAGGGTGTCTTTACCCCCAGTCCTGCTTTTATTTACTTTTCTCTGAGGAAATCACTTCAGTTTGATAAGCTCTCTGCTAATCAGTATTGGTGTTATTGCATTGCAGTAGCATCCATAGTCCCCAAGCAGGGTCCGAGCCTTTGTACCAGAGACTGTACAAACACACTGTAAGAGACAGGATGTGGGTTCTAAAGGCCCGCACATACACAGTGCAACATCACTGCACACCTGCAACATCTCCAGACAAACATCACAGCACTGTCTTTTTCATGCAATAGAGATACAATGCTCCGCAAACTGTCCTAGACTGATGAATAGCACCTTCCTTCCCAGGCTTACAGATTTTACAGAGAATTATTAACTTGTGATTTTACATCTCTTTGATTTCCAGCCCAAGTGGTCCACGGTGGCTGAAAGTTGTTACTAGTGTTTAGTGTGTCAATTGCAGTGAATCATTTATTCAGTGAATTCAGCCTCTTTTTCAGCTCACGGAATACCCTCAAGCCAACAGCAAGCTGTTATTTGAAGGTTTTGGGAGCATGTTTTTAATCCAATAATTGGTGAGAAACAGTTCCCCGTGAGTTTTCAGATACCTGAGACCTGTAATATAAGATGAACTGCTTAGTTGTGACTGGCCATGTACATCACATGATATTATTTCTGTTTCCTGGCTGGGTGAGATTCAGGGCCTATAATAAGGAGGAGGGTTTGACTGAAGAAGCCATGATGGTTTTGAATCTCTCGGGGAAAGGCAGTGGTTTAGGGAGACAGAACAGATAAGCCAGATTGGGGAATTTTAGCAACTTTTAAACCTTTTTCGGTCTGGATTCCTTCTCCCGCTGGCCCCTAAGGAATTCCCCAACACACAAACCAGCTGCATAGGATGTTCACTGAGGCCAGGATTTATCCAACAGTAGAACTGCCCCAAAGATAAGAGGCGACACGGTGTGGATTAGCCAGGTAACATGCGAAATATTGTGGACAAGTATCAGGGCCAGTGCAAATGGCACCATGCTCCCCACACAGCATTCTCAGCCTCATCATGGCTGCTCAGTAACAACCTGGGATAGGGCACCATAGTACACGACTGTGTCCTGAGGGCAAGGACAGGCGGTGACATGTTCCTCTTTCAGACTGATCCTGGTCAAAGAAGAGACATGCAGGGGTGGGGAAAAGGTGGAAATATTGTCCTACCTCCTCTGTGCTGCACCGACCAGCAGAGTTGGCTGGTTGTAGACAGGATAGCACATGCTGCATCCCCTTAAAAGGGGGAGCAGCAGCTGGACTCCTTGTGCCTTCCCAGTGTGTTGCTTCTCCATTCTGCCTCCAGCTCAGGACAGCACCTTGATGGCACATCAGAGCCCTTTGTCTGGGGGAGGAAGAATGGGACAATGGGAGAGTGAGCAAATGACTAACAAGACCAAGCTGCTCCAGGTTTTTGATGTCACCTGATATTTCTCCTCTTGTTATTGGACTAAATCTTTCTATTGGCATGTAGCCTTCGAGTGCTGCCTGCTGGCAAGTTCCCAGGCCCCACGTCCAGGCCTGTTTCCAGCACATTTGATTGGGAATCATTAGAGAGACAAAAGAGTGGCTGATGGACATTGATGAGAGGGGAAGAGAAAATGATCTCATGTCTGGCCTGGGAAGAATTATAATTGGAGTTTGCTTCTGAATGATAAGAAAACGGTTTGCAAAAGGAAAAAGATAGTTATGTGTTGAATATAGCTGCGGTAATGCCAAATGCTAATTGAGACTTAACTGCCACAGCCTGTCTCTACAGGAGTATATCTACAACATCTCTATTTAGAGCGGGGCACCAATTCTTTGATACATGCCATCAGAATAGCTGCCAGACACAAACAGGTCACATTAGATTGGGCAAATACTAGGCAACTTTTTTCCCTGCTATATTAAGCAGAGGTGAGCGGGACACTGGGTTTTCCATTTTGTGAGAAATGCTGTGATTCTGAAAAACCGTTCATTCTGAAATGGAACAAAATTAAAAAAAGAATAAAAAAATTGAAATGTCCCACAAAATCAAATTCTGAATATTTGTTTGTTTTGGGTCACTCAAAATGTTTTGTTTTGATCAAATTAAAACATTTTGTTCCGATTTCACCCTTTTAAAATGTTTTTACATAAAGAAAAAACAATGAGTTTCATTTCAAAAACTCAAAACTTCATTCCGAAAATGTCAAAATGGGATATTTCAACATTACTGAAATGCTTTGATTCATTTTTTTTCTAAACCCAATGTTGTCAATCTGCAAGTTTTTCTAAATGTATCAATTTCAGTGAAAAGCAATTTCTGACAAAAAATTTCCAACCCACTCTAATAAGAAACATTTCATTATCGTGTAATATAAACTCTGTGCCAGCCTAGAGCCACTGTTGTACTATTTGACTAGACATGTTTGTTTCTACTTAGTTTTTATTTTATTAATTTTGTCCTGGTTTCTGTAAAATTGCCAGTAAAATATAGTTTTGTTTGAGAGCACTTACACTGGGTCCCAAACTCATTTGGGACATTTATGGACAGGTGTCTGAAAGAGAGGAACTGAACCTTGACATGAGGAGTAGGCTTGGGTACTGTAATGATGTCTTTAGTTACAGTGAGTTATTCAGCAACTACTTGTCTGTGGGTGCTTTCCAAGCAAAGTGTACTCTATTGTAAACCAAAGAGATAAAGCTAGAACACGAGCTCTGCGGAAGCCTGTTTCTTACTGAATTAAGAGAAATCGATATAAGCCAATTTAAAACTGCTTTAGGAGTGTCCACACAAGGGTTTGCACTGCTTTAACAAAACCAGTTTAAATCAGTGCAAACCTAGACAAGACTTCAGATTAGACTCAGCACTGATCCCCATCGGGAGGTCATGGGTCACTGGATAGCTCTCTAGAGCAAATGGACAGCAAAAGTGACTATAGAGGTGTGGCATTAAAGCATTTAAGTGGCCTCTAATCTAGTGTCTCAGGTTGTGTGTGCAATCGAGGTACACAAAATGAGTGCACACTTTTGAAAATTTGAGTGCAAATCTTTATAATGGGCTGAGCTAAATCCCTAGATCTAATTTCTCACTCAGCCTTCCCCTGAACGCATGAGTGTTTGAAATCTAGATCAGGGTCTAAGTTTTGTGACTTGAGTCTTACATAAGGTGTTTTTTGGGAAAGGAGAGGGGGGAAGTATATCTCCTGTGAACGATTTGGCTTTACTGTCCATACAGAAAGAAAGTCTCTCTTTTATTCTCTGTGTTTAGACAGTCAGTCTGACATTGACTATATTTATGTCTGGCACATACATTTATTGGCATGTTGACATCTCTCTTTTTATTCTGCCTGCACTAGGGCTATTCCATCAGTCTGCAATCATTATAACAGAACATTTGAATGCTTTAATTTATAGAAGGGGGAAGGGAGATCAAAATCACTTTTTTCCCCAAAAGTGGGACCACATCTTACAGGATTATCTGATTTCTCATCTCTACACATTTCTTGGCAGAGATTCACTCCAAGCAAATCTCAATCTATCCACTGAAAATCAATCCATTTGTAATGGGAATAGCATGATTTCATAAGCAGACTCTTCCAAGCCCGAGATTTAAAGGCATTATGCAGCCAAAGTCCTGTAATGATTAACACCTGTTGCGCTGGTCATACTCCCTCAACTACACACCAGTGAAAGCTGCTTACTGGCCTGCTAGGTTTCTCTGCAATTTAATTAAAATAATTAAGGAAGCACAAAACAGCAGATAATGGGCATACATGATAGTTGTCTGTCTAATAATTTGGTCATTAATACACACTTACAGCCTGGCCCTGAATTCTTTGCAAACCCATTTGGGGTGTGGATGCAAAAGTAGTAAGAGTCAGGCTTTTGGCATTGTATCCAATTGACTGCATTTATCCAGATACTCCATTTATTTAGGCCTGGATTCAGCCCAGGACTTGCGTGTATGTTGAACTTCAAGCACACGAGTGGTCCTATTGATTGCAGTGTTTAAATGCGTGGCTGGCTCAGGGAGTTCACTGGGGTGCACAGGGTGCGGGCCCCTCTGCACCATTTAGGTCCTGCAATGGGCTGACTGGGGGGATGTAGACAGAGCAAGTGCAAACAAGATGTCTCTTGCACCCCATGCAGACTGCAAATGCGGACTATGCCATGGTGCTGAATAGGGTGGTGTGGAGATGGCTTTGTAGTGGGCCAGGGAAGAACCCGCAGGAACCACCACAGCTACGTGAATCTAGCGGCCCAATCCCCCTCCTCACACATAAGGGATGCAGAGAGCATGCTGCTGCCCTTCTATCCAAAAGGCTGGAATAGCCGCCAGGGGCCCCAGGTTCAGGGGAGTGTGAATTCTGTCCCCCCACCCCCACTGAGTCCCCTGCACCAAGCCAGACCACTTGGGGTTTGTGTGCGAAGAGGTGACTTACACTTAAAGGAGTTCTGCTTCACCAAGGAACTGATCTAAAGTCCACTGAAGACAGCGGAAAGTCTCCCGTTGACATCCGTGGGCTTTGGATCAGGCCCTGAAGCCGTGGAGCTGCACGTGACTTGGAAAGGTTAAACACTGGGCAGTGCAGGTATTTACATCCGCTAAGTTAATTTAAACACAACGGTGAATATAAATCAGCTACTTCCGTATCGGATTTCTCGATCCCAGCAAGAGCGCTGTACTGAATCACAAATCTCAGACTCTAGTTAATAAAGGTAAATAATGACAGTCAGATCTTATTATTTTATGGGGCTAGAGTTAAATATTTGACCAATAATGAAAACATGATTCACCACCTGGATTTCTTTAATGTGTCTTTTTAAGTCTTGTTTTCTATGTTAGAACAAAGGGACTTTATTTGGATTTTTTTTTTTAAGCCATCAGCCTCTCTGTGTTGAACCACGTTTTTATTTTATTTATTTATTACTGGATTACTGTAGCACCTCGGATCTGCAGCCCTGGACCCCATTGTGCGAGGTGCTGTCCAAACACAGCACAAAAAGACGGTCTCTGCCCCAGAGATCTTACCATCTAAATTATAATCAACTCAACAACGAACATAGGTTCGCTTTGCCAAAGGTACGTAAGGGAATTACAGCCAATGGGTATTGGGCACCTGCCTCCTTTGGGTCCTTTTGAAGGTCCCAGCCTTCAGGGCTCTACATAAGTTCCTATTTAAGATGGGCTTTATTTCCATTCACAGAAATCAAGTTTTGTACAGAGGGATGTAATTATAGAAGGTGCAGGGGTGCATTGCAAATTATCTTTCATTCATTGCTGGCAGGTTAATCAGAACAACAGGAGTCTGACATAGAGAAAGGTGCCGGATGGGGGAATTATACATTGATCAGCTAGCTGCAGGCAGAAAATGGAAGATACCAGCTGGCAAAGATAGGCCCAGGTGGAAATGCCCAACTCTGACTAGTACAATTAATTACCTTTCTCTAGCTAGTTACCTGACTTGCTAGTGGCAAGATTCAGCGTAATTCATTCAGTTGAGAAAGGCCAGCAAGAAAATAAAAATGTGTGTATTGAAATGTATGACAGAGTGCTGAGAACCAGCTGCTGAACTCTCCATTGTAAATCCAATAAGTCCCTGTAGCGGGGTAGTTACCCTGCTCTGGTGGGAAAAGGCTAAGCTGATTGGGGAAGCAGCCACAGCTGGGGCCATGCCCCAATCAGGCGACACCTGGCCCTGTTATAAGGGCTCAGGGAGGACTGGGTTAGTCTCTCTCTAGCTGTGGAGAGAAAAGGACCTGGCTGCCTGGGAGCTCAGGGTACCAGGAGTAGAGCAGGGCTGGGGAGCTCCAGTCTGGCAAATCCCCAGGCTGAGGCCTTGCTAAAGGCCAAAGCAGGTACTGGGGTTGCAGAGGCTACAGCCCGGGGTTAGGCAGAGGCAGCTGGTCCAACCCCCTTGCCAATGATGAGTGGCCTTTACAGACTGCAGTTTGCCCCAGTGAGCGGGGGCTAGATGGTGACTGGCAGTAGCCACTGAGGCAAGGTGGGGATAGAGGGGTGGAGGTTCCCCTGGGAGGGGAGAGCCAGAGAGTGGGAATACTGCTGGGGCAGAACCCTGAGGTAAAAGGCACTGGGGTCTAGGAGGGACATGGGGCCTAAGGCAGGTGAGACACCGGCCAGCAGAGGGCGCTCCGAAGCTGGAGTTGAGCTAATTCCCAAGACGACCAGCAGGAGGCGCCATGCTGATGAGTCTCTGACCTTGCTACAGTCCCCCACCCCTCCTCTGATTGAGGGAAGGACTGGCTAAGTACTAGATCAGCCTGGGCTGTGGAGATCTAAGGAGCCTGTTAACTGCACGAATAGAAAAGGCAGGCAGGAAGTGGGGTGGGGGAGGTGCAACTAGGGCCTTGGGGAGATCTCTGCCCTCTCTGATGATTGTGTGACTCTGTAAATAGAATTGCTGGCCGGAACTGTAAGAAGGTGGTGTCTGACAAAACACAAATAAAGTACACTGCAGTGGCTACAAACCAGAGGTGTCAGCACCATTGGTGCAGGAAGTCAGGAGGAGCAGAGAGTCCGTGCCCTATTACAACATGTCATTTAGTTGCCAACTTCCTTCCTTCTCTCTCTCTCCCCACCTCCCCGGTACGAATTCCTTCTTGCTGTTAAATCAGCTGAGCCAGTTTCTATCATGCTTAGAAAGGCACCAGAGTGTATGCTTTACAGCACGTTATATATTTTTGCTTCCTTTTCTGGGTTGAAAGGAAGGAGCCATCATGAGTGCTCCGAAAGAAGTTGCTGTGTGCTGATGCTATACGTGATTTACTTCTTTATTAGAAAGTCTGAGTCTTTGTGAATGCTTGTCAACTCCACCAGCTCAGGCACTTGGAATGCATTCTGCCAACACACACAAGTGCTCCGAACAGCTCACTAGCATGCATAGTGCTGCTACACCTAGAGTAGCTCTGAGCGAGTCTTGTTAATGTCATAATGGCCACTTCTAACCATTTCATGGCTGGGGCCAATAGAAAACACCAGTGTTTCAGCAGCACCTGTTGAATTGGTTCTCCTGGTGCTGACCATTCTTCAGCAAGCACTTTAGACTAGTGCCCTCTGGATTCTGTGCCCTCCCCTGGAAGCAATTCTCCAGCAAGTTCCTTCCCCAGACATAATGCTTTGCTGCCACCTCAGGTAACTGCAGCTCACACCCTGTCACCTGCATCCATTTCTGTGAGGATGCTATGGTGGTGTGCAAGCTACCCGAAACTTTCAGATTCACAGCCGTGTTTCTATAACCAATCTCCTCTATAGTCATGTTACCAGCTGGCCCTCAATGGACACTAGGGCTCTTCTGAGGACCTGGGATGATGAGATGAAGTGAGCTGAGCTCAAGGATCTTGAACACTGTGATGTATTTAAAAGTATCCAGGCATGTAGCTGAGAGCAGTGTAAATTGCAGTACCAAGTAGTGCTAGCTCTAAATCAAGAGCCTCAAAGTGATGGATGATGACTGAGGTCTGGGGTAGGAAGTTGCATCTGCCTCTTCTGCACATTCTGGGCCCTGAGGCAACCATTTGGAGTGACACCTGGCAGTGTGATGGTGGGTCTGGAGGAAAGGAGGAGGCTTGCTGCTATGAGCAGGACAAGGACTGGGAGCTCCCAGGCTCTGTGAACCTGGCCTTGAACTCTGTCACCAACAGGGATGGAGAAGAAGGATCTTCCACATAAGGTACAGTGTTGTCCACGTAGGGATTTCACAGTGAGTGTCTTGAATCAGCTCTATGGCCCCACAGAGATAGAAATAAGTTTCTTCCCTCATTCGGAAGCTGCTGCTACTTCTTTTCCCAAGGCCTACAGTACTGCCTTTTCCAACCAGTCACTGGCTGTGCTCCCTCTGTTCCCAAAGTGGCACTTGACAAGTGAGGGTTGCTAACCAGCAGGCACCCAGGCTGGCCCTGATTGAGACAACTTTCTCTGCTGGAGCTCCTTCTGCCCCATCTTCCAGCCTCAACAGCCATTCCATTGTCTTGCCAGCATTTCCATCACAAACTGGGCTCCCTGAGCACAGCTCAAAGGTGTGCTTTGTACTGGGGTAAGTGCAGAAAACAGGGTCAATCCCCAGAGGCAGGGTGTCCTCCGATGTTCATCTGATCTCCCCGAATTCTATTCTGGCCCCATAGTACTTTGCAGGGTCTCCCATAAACCCCCAATTCAGGAAGCTGTGTCAGGAATAGAGGGCGAGGTATCTCAACTGACCCACAATGCATTTGTACGGGAGCATTTGGAGAGCATGCAGTGACGGGCTGTGCTGAACTGTGTTACACAAATTAGACTGGTTAGTGTGGAGCAGACAGTACTACTATACTAAGTAGTGCCATAGTCTAAATGCTTATATGTAACATTTAACCTAGGCACAATGCAGTCCTCTATTGGGAGATTTCTGACAGTAGAAGGCTCTTCAGTCTAGAAGACAAAGGCTAGTCTAGAAGACAAGATCAAATGGGCTGGAAGATGAAACTGAACAAACTCACATGGACCTTTATAGTGTTGTATTTAAAACCCCATATAACTCAAATGGCCTGATTTCAGTAAGTTGTGAAGAGCAATTCAATGAATGAAAATGTGCTAAGATCTCTTCCAGCGACAGATTGTTACAGAGTTGCAAGAAAAGTGCCAGTTAACATGTATAAAAGTGTGTTGTGACACTGGTAAAGTCACACTGAGCATTACCATTTCTCAGCAATTAGATTGAGCAAGATCTGTCCAGAATGTCCATCATTGCCAAAAAACAAACAAAATGTCCTGCCAGATGAGAAAGGAGAATTTAAAGGTCATATAAAGCAGATTGAAACTGCTGACTTTTGAGATGACCATTGACACCATGGTCCTGTAAGTATCAGACCCCTACAGGAGCATAATGGGAGAATGCCCCATGAACTGCAAGGGGAAGGAGCAGGAAAAACCATTAGCATTGATGGCAGGATAGGAAATTCAAGGCACAGTCCTCAGCTGTGCCCATTATCTGGTGGGTGCAGCTGAGAAGGGGAGCCACTTGCATTTCCCCAATCCAGCCTCCGGATTGGTCCTCAGCTTAGGTTACAGCTCACTGCTCTAAGCTATGCCTGTGTTGCAAATGGTCCCAAGTCAGCTACCTATGTTCAGAATGAGAGCTGAACCCAGAGTATTATTAGCTTGTTTGAGTGTGCTTGTTGCATACACATAAGAGTGGTCTGGTTTCTGCTAAATGGGCAAAGGGGAATAATTTGGGGGACAGTTTGAATTGTGGCACTGGCTTTTGCTCTCAGCAGGAAGCCCCAAGATAGTGGGGTGTGAGGCATGTTCTTTGACTTCCCAGCATTCAGTAACCATGCACACACAGTTCTTTATACTGTCCTTTATACATAAGTTTAAAGCATTTACCACTGGATGAAATACTTCAACTTTCTTCATGCACATATCTGCTCGCCAGACAAGTGACATGGGACTGGAGTGGCCAGAGGTTCATGGTGGTTCAAGGTGAAATGTTTGCCAGTAGCATTCAGGATGTGGACGTGAGCCTGGTGGCTCTTGAGAGCAGCCCTTCAGGCCAGGATCCTTAAGAGGACAAGTTGCTGTGTTGTGCCATCCATCCAGCAGACCATGTGTTAGATTCTTACCTTAGTTAAATCATTGTAAATCCAGAAGTCTGATTTAGGAATCTGACAGTTGCAGGTCTTCCTGAATGATCCAATAGTGCTTAGGGAAGACTTGCTGAGCTTCTTTATGAAATGCAGAGGGGCAGCGGTTCAAACAGCCAAGTTAAACAAGACACAGTTAGGGATCAGCTTACTTCTCCTCTCCAGCTCAGAGCTCCCATGTGTGGATTTGAACTCAAGAAGATGCATCATGCCAGCTGTAAGTACGTTGTTTCTAATAGACCATTAGAAGAGAGAACCCATTTTGAATGTGGCTGATTTTTATAGAGCTCATGTTTTTGTGTATCTCAAGATCCTATTTCCAACTTGGCTTTTATACCCGGGAAATGTTTGGGCTCAGATATTACTTGTGTAGGGAACAATTGTGCATTCAGATGGGAGGGACCAGATGATGTATAGGATCTTTGGAGAACAATGTTGCTTGTCAGAGGTAGCTCTTTCCTTACAGAGCATGTTTTTTCTCTTTGAGGGTGGCCCTCTTAGGCAACCCTGACCATTTTACTGGGCTGAGGAGGGCCTCCCTGGTGTTAATTCGCCTCAAAGAGCAGGTCTGAGTCTCTCAAATACTTTGCAGGTGGTTCCTTGAATTCATGATGCAGCTGGGCCTAAAGATGGGTTGGAGGGGAGCAGGTTCTGGTGGCACACAAATTAATGTAACTCACCACAGAAAAGAAATCTGGTTTCAATCTCTACACGCCAAAGCTAAGGAGGAGACATGTCAGCCCTCCAGCATCAGCTTTTATTGCTTTAGCACAAGTGCTTCTTCATGAATCCCAGGGGAGTCCCCAGATGCATGCTGCTGCCCACAGCTGTGGAACCTGTATACATACACACACAGACTTTCAGGATGTGCCTTGTTCCATTTCTCGTGTTGCACAGCCATGGCAGGCTCGCTCTCTGTCTCCCATACACACACACACACCTCCCTCCTGTAGCTGCTGATACCACTCATGTACTCCGTGCTGGCCTCTGGCTCCCTTTGGGGAATAAGAGAATCTGCGTCCTGGGCCGGGGAAGAAGAGATGGGCAAACAATGTGTTCATTTCATGGCTATCCCCCTGAGAAAAGTAAAGCTGGTGGTCTCAAAGGGAAGCAGGGAGGCTGGTGCCAGTCCATAATCAGCCCAAGGATATTCAACGCAAATGGTTCCCTCCCTTGGGCATTGAGACGCTCTTTGGAGTAAGGTATTACATTGTAAAGGGGCCCTGCCTGCTGCAAATATCTCCTGCTGACACACCTCCCCAGTTCTGGGGAAATTGCCAGGCCTTGTTATAAAAGATGGGCCCGAACAGGAAAATTTGGATCTGGATTTTGAAAACTCAGAGTCTGAAGATATTTGAGTCCAAGTGTTTTGTGTTAACACAAGGGCCAGCACTGACACACTGGTGTTTAGATCCAGGGGTTTGGCTCCAGGGCCGGCTCCAGGCACCAGCTAAGGAAGCAGGTGCTTGGGGCGGCCAATACAAAGAGGCGGCACGTCCGGGTCTTCGGCGGGAATTCAGCGGCGGGTCCCTCAGTCCCTCTCTTCCTCTTTGAGCTGCCGCCGAAGTGCCGCCCAAGAGGAAGAGAGGGAGTGAAGGACCCGCCGCCGAACTGCCGCCGAAGAATGGAGCGGCGCGATTGAGCTGCCGCCGATCGGCTTTTTTTTTTTTTTTTTCCCCACCGCTTGGGGTGGCAGAAAACCTGGAGCCGGCCCTGTTTGGCTTAGCCTAGTCTTTTCAGTCTCCCCTCATGTGAATGTCTCTACAGGGTCTTTAATGATTTCTTTCACTCCTATCTGGACTCCTATCCTCCTTCTGCTGTATCACTTTTGAGACGGGGTACCCAGAACTGAACCCAGTACAGTGTAGTCTAGTGAATGTGATGTTCAACTGGGAGCCCCGAGCCTGATTGATCGTATTCCTAGCTCTGCCAGTGACTGGCTGTGGACCATGGATGAATCACTTAGGACCCAATTCAATGCCCATTATCACTGAACTCAACAGGGGCTCAGTGACTTCACTGGGCATTGCATTGGGCCCTTAGTCTCTCAGTTACTCATGTGCCTACGTGCTTTCAGGATCAGGCCCCGTGTTTGTAAAATTGAAGACTGGACACGTGGCAGAACTGTTTGATACTCATTTCAATAAAGAAATGTTTTTTTAAAAAGGGAGAGAGACAGGAAACACACTAATTAGGTGAATCAGAGGATAAATAAGCCAATTTATCAACAATCTTGTAGCTACACTATTGAAGTTCAGGCCAACAGTCTGTTTGCTGTAAAGTTATTAGCATACAATCAGTTATCCAGGCAGCTCTCATGTGCCTCCTATTTTCTATAAAACTCTTGTTTCCCACTCTCATGGCCTTCTGTGTTTCAGGACAGGTTTACACTAGAAACCTTTGCCGATAAAGCAGTGTCACTTAGGGGTATGAATTTTTTTGCACCGTTTTTATACCAGCAAAAGCTCTAGTGTAGACACCGTTATATTGGCATAAAAGTCCTTTGTTTGTGTAGCTTATTTTGCTCAGGGAACCAGTGTAAACCATACTGCCAAAATAACCTTTTTTCCCCCTGGTATAAACTGAGATTACACTAGGATAGTTTGCAAGTGTAGCTAGAGTGGCAAGCCTTTTCTGGTGTAGATGGGCCTTCGCTCCCAATCCTGACTGGAAGTTGAAAGTCAGAGGCAAAGGAGTTAAAAGTAAACCCAATAATTTTTGCACCAGAGCACATCATTTGCATAAAAATAAGGCCAGATTCAGCCCCCTTTGCTATCTTACCTTATGGTGTGCCGCCCATCACCATAGTATCTTGGCGTTTCTCACCTTGAGTTGCACCTTATTCTTCGAGTAATTGCACTGAAACGAATGAGATTACGTGGTGAGAGGAGCAGAATACTGGTGTAAATATTGTAAAGCCAGTGCCAGGGTATTACTTTTGAAAAGGCCTGGAAGCAAATAACACTTAAGCTTTTCAGGTTTCTGGATGCAATTATCTTGGTCGGAAAGCTGTGCAGAAGCTGTAGTGCGGGGGCAACTTGCTTATTGAGTTTCTTAGAGAAGTTTAAAGAAGTGTTGGTTGTCAGAGCAAAGCCTAGCTGAGCAGCGCATTAACAGGGAAATGCAGACATGGGGTTGCTGTCAGGAAGCAGGAAACATTACTGAACTAGAGGGGCTCACACTTTGTTGCTTCCATAGGCCAAACGCATTGCAGGCACCAGGGGTTCCTTGCATTCCTCCATTCCCCCCACAAGTTCCCTGTGTACCACCCTTCCAAGTCTCTCTACTTCAGGGACCTCCCCTCCCCTCCCCCCCCCCACAATCCCCTCCCCTTCCTCTCCATGCCCCACTCCCCCATCTAGCACATGCCAGGGATTCTGTGTATTCCATGTCATCCTCCCTCACACCATTGTCTCCCGTTCTCCCCCCTTCCCACATTCGGGGCTCTGTGTGATACCCATTCCCCTTTTCACTCTATTTCCCCCTCTTTCCCACTACACCAAGATTCTCCACTTCTATCACTGCATGGGGCTCTGTGTGCTCCCATTCCTGCCAAGCCAGGGTACCCTGTTCTCCCCCATGCCAGGGTTTGTGTGTATCCCCCTTCCCTTTCATGTCCGCTTATTCCCCCGACCAATCTTATTCATTTTTTTTTCTCTCTTGGAGAGAATGTCAACATTTTAAACTGCACTGGGACCACTGGCAGGAGCTGAGAAGAGGTGGGGGGTTGTTAACGGCTGCCATCAACTGGTTCTTTGAGCTATAAACAATTAGAGGTGGTTGAAACTGCTGAGTCTGCTTACCAGATGCCAGGGGCTCTGGGTGTCCTCCATTTCCCCTCTTCCAGTTTCCTGATTTTTCCCTAAAATCAGTAGGGTTCCACCTACTGATGCCTAGAACATTCTCTGCAATGTTGGCATTGGTCTGATGGTGCATTCAAAAGTTACCATGTTACAAACAGAGAAATGTCATCAAGTTGAGCATAGGACCGTACCTCACTAAGCCAACAAAACGCAGGAAAACAAACATAAGAACAAAAGAACGGCCATACTGGGTCAGGCCAATGGTCCATCTAGCCCAGTATCCTGTCTTCCAACAGTGGCCAAAGCCAGATGCTTTAGAGTGAATGAACAGAACAAGGCAAATATCGA
This sequence comes from Platysternon megacephalum, assembly GCA_003942145.1. Lineage (NCBI taxonomy): Eukaryota > Metazoa > Chordata > Testudines > Platysternidae > Platysternon > Platysternon megacephalum. The sequence continues at coordinate 6,798,278 of QXTE01000080.1, read as the reverse complement.
GTAATCAGTTCCCTGTCATCCAGTCCCGGCTTCTGTCAGTCAGAGGCTTAGGGGACACCCAGAGCATGGGCTTGGATTCCTGACCATCTTGGCTAATAGCCATTGATGGACCTCCATGAACTCATCTAATTCTTTTTTTAACCCAGTTATACTCTTAGCCTTCACAACATCTCCTGGCACCGAATTCCACAGGTTGACTGTGCATTGTGTGAAGTACTTCATAAGAAGAACATAAGAACATAAGAAAAGCCGTACCGGGTCAGACCAAAGGTCCATCTAGCCCAGTATCTGTCTACCGACAGTGGCCAATACCAGGTGCCCCAGAGGGAGTGAACCTAACAGGCAATGATCAAGTGATCATTACATTTGTTTTCAACCGGCTGTCTATTAATTTCATTGACTGACCCCTGGTTCTTGTGTCATGTGAAGGAGAAATAATACTTCCCTATTCACTTGCTAACTCCACCAGAGAGGTCCTTTGGGGCCATCTGCCTGTCCCAAGTCAGGATAAAGGAGGAGGGTTGGGCGTGGGGCTAGCAACTCCACCCCGTAAAAAATCAACTTGCTACAGAAACGCCAAAAATAGAGATAACAGAGACTTTTAGCCTGGAAATTCACTTGCTCCACACCATTCATAATTTTATAAACCTCTACCATATCCTGCCTTAGTAGTCTCTTTTCCAAGATGAACAGTCCCAGTCTGTTTAATCTCTCCTCACATGGAAGTTATTCCATACACCTAATCATTTTTGTTGTCCTTTTCTGTACTTTTTAAAATTCAGTTTCTAATATATCTTTTTTGAGATGGAGCAACCAGAACTGCACGCAGTATTCAAGGTGTGGGTGTACCCAGGATTTATATAGTGTCATTAGGATATTTTCTGTCTTATTATCTCTCCCTTTCCTAATGGTCCCTAACATTGTTAGCTTTTTTTGGACTGTTGTTGAAAATTGAGCAGATGTTTTCAGAGAATTATCCACGATGACCCCAAGATCTTTCTTAAGTGGTAACAGCTAATTTAGACCATCATTTTGTATCTATGGTTGGGATTGTAGTTTCCAGTGTGCATTACTTTGCACTTATCAACACTGAATTCCATCTGCCATTTTGTTGCCCAGTCACCCAGTTTTGTCAGATCCCTTTGTAACTCTTTGAATTCTGCTTTGGGCTTAACTATCTTGAGTAATTTTGTATTGTCCACCAACTTTGCCACCTCACTGTTTATGCTCTTTTCCAGATCATGTATGACTACACTGAACAGCACTGGTCCCAGTACAGATCCTTGGGAGAAGCTGCTATTTACCTCTCTCCACTGTGAAAATTGACCATTTATTCCTACCCTTTATTTCCTATCTTTTAACCAGTTACTGACCCATGAGAGAACCTTCCCTCTTCTCCTATGACTGCTTACTTTGCTTAAGAGACTTTGGTGTGGGACCTTTATCAATGGTTTTATGAAAGTCCAAGTACACTATGTCAACTGGATCACCCTTGTCGACATATTTGTTTACACCCTCAAAGAATTCTAATAGACTGGAGAAGCATGAGTTCCCTTTAAAAAAGACCCTACAAATGTGTGCAGACGTTCGTTTCCTTCTGTTGTAAATTCCTTCTTGAGGGGCTATACGGTCTAATGTCACGCTGGACACCTCAGTAGCGGGGCAGCTGAGTGGGGCTGTGGTTGGCTAGTTCTGAGTGAGAGCTTGACTTTATGACCCTTTATTCTGACATGAGCTGGGAGAATCTTAATGGTAGGACAGCTGGCAAATATCTGAAGCCACCAATAGTGATTTGGAGAAATGGCTGAAGTAGGGAGCCCAACTACATAGGCCCAGTGTTCCCTCTAATTTTTCCCACCCATGTGCGGAATGAATTTTGTTATGTGCACCAATATGGAGGTGATGTGTGATACGTCACCTTCATATTGGTGCACATAACAAAATTCATGTGGTGGGTGGGGCCGAGGGGTTTGGAGTGTGGGAGGGGACTCAGGGCTGGGGCAGAGGGTTGGGTGCAGGGGGTGAGGGCTCCAGCTGGGGAGTGGCAGGCTCTGGGGTGGGGCCTGGGATGAGGGGTTTGGGGNGCTTTGGGCTTGATTCTGAAACTTCTGCTCTTGATTTAATCCTTTTCAATTTTAAAAAGACAGTAGAAGTGGTCCTGTGAGTTAAAGACCAGATAGCCTTGTTGTGACGTTGTGCAGTCTATATGGTTTTATAAAAACATGATAATAAGTAAATATAATGTAACTGGAATAGTTTTATAAAAACATAAGTGAATATAATGTAACTGGAATATGCTTCATGCAAAAGGTCTCTTGTAAGGTATCATTACAAAGCTTATAATCTACTGAGTGTGATCATCCTATTTGTATAAATGTACCACTCTTGTATCTGAAACTAGAAATATGAAATATAACTCTGAGGGCCTATTGTTATTATGTAAAGTGTGGGCCATTAATGGTGGTTTGGAATCTTGATGACTCCCATTAACTAGAACCATTGTCTGCAGATGGCTGTATTTACCTGTGAGTCTTCCTGTATATGTGTGTGCTGGCAAGTGGGTAATGAAGTTTTACAGTGACATGTGATCATGTCACCTGAACTGGAATCCATCTTTAACCTGGTGCTTTTCTAGTGAGGGGGGGTGGAAACCCAGAGGGGACAAAGGGTTCCCGCCTTATGCAAAAGATATATAAAGGGGTGGAAGAGAAGAGAGAAGGAGGAGGGAGCCATCATGAAGAATCCCCTAGCTATCATCTGAGCTGGAAAAAGAGCTGTACCAGGGGAAAGAATTGTGCCCAGGCCTGGAAGGTGTCCAGTCTGAGAAAAAACTTACTGAAGCATCTCTGAGGGTGAGATTATCTGTATTTGATTAGGCATAGATTTGCGCATTTTATTTTGCTTGGTGACTTACTTTGTTCTGTCTGTTACTACTTGGAATCACTTAAATCCTACTTTCTGTATTTAAATAAAATCACTTTTTACTTATTAATTAACTCAGAGTATGTATTAATACCTGGGAAGCAAACAACTGTGCATATCTCTCTATCAGTGTTATAGAGGGCGAACAATTTGAGTTTACCCTGTATAAGCTTTACACAGGGTAAAACGGATTTATCTGGGTTTAGACCCCATTGGGAGTTGGGCATCTGAGTGCTAAAGACAAGCACACTTCTGTGAGCTGTTTTCAGGTAAACCTGCTGCTTTGGGGCAGGTAATTCAGACCCTGGGTCTGTGCTGGAACAGACGGGTGTGTCTGGCTCAGCAAGACCGGGTGCTGGAGCCACTGAGCTGGCAGGGAAAACAGGAATAGAAGTAGTCCTGGTACATTAGGTGGCAGCTCCCAAGGGGGTTTCTGTGATCCAACCCATCACACATGGGTCTACTCTCTACTCCATTACTGATGATCCCTGGATCCATGATGATGAATCATAGAAATGTAGAGCTGGAAGGAGCCTCCAGAGGTCATCTAGTCCAGCCCCGTGTGCTGAGGCAAGGCCATGTATACGTAGACCTTCCCTGACCGGTGTTTGTCTGACCTGTTCTTAAAAACCTCTAAGGACGGGGATTCCACAACCTCCCTTGGAAACCCATTCCAGGACTTAACTATCCTTATAGTTAGAAAGTTTTTCCTAATATCTAACCTAAATTTATCTTTCTGCCAATTAAGCTGATTACTTCTTGTCTTAGCTTCAGTGGATAGGGGGAACAAGTGATCACAGTCCTGTTTATAACAACTCTTAACATATAAGGTCCCTCCTCAGTCTTCTTTTCTCAAGACTAAACATGCTCAGTTTTTTTAACCTTTCCTCATAGGTCAGGTTATCTAAACCTTTTATCATTTTTGTTGCTCCCTCTGAACTCTTGCCATATCTGTCTCTGTCCACATCTTAAAGTATGTTGCCCAGAAGTGGACACAGTGTTCCAGCTGAGGCCTTATCAGAACCTAGTAGAGTTGGACAATTACCTCCCATGTCTTACGTATGACATCCCTCTTAATACATCCCAGAGTGATATTAGCCTTTTTTTGCAACTGCATCACGTTGACTCATATTCACTCTAACCCCCAGATCCTTTTCAACAGTACTACCACCTAGCCAGTTATTCTCCATTTTGTAGTTGTGCATTTGATTTTGTTTCCTGAGTGTAATACTTTGCACTTGTCTTTATTTAATTTAATCTTATTAATTTCAGACTAGTTCTACCATTGATCTAGGACATTTTGAGTTCTAGTCCTGTCCTCCAAAGTGCTTGCATCCCTCCCAGCTTGGTGTCATCTGCACATTTTATTAGCATACTCTCCGCTCCATTATCAAATCCATTAATGAAAATGTTGAATAGTACTGGACCCCAGACTGATCCCTGCAGTACCCCACTAGCTACATTTTCCCAGTCTGACAATGAACCATTGATAACTATTCTTTGAGTACGATTTTTCATCCAGTTATGTACCCATCTTATGATAGCTTCATCTAGACCACATTTCCCTAGTTTGCTTATGAGAATGTCGTGTGGGTGAAGTCCCTGGAATCAGTCCATTCAAATCAGTAAGACTTCACCGGCATGACAAGCTACGCAAGTGCTGACAAAGTATAAGGACTTTCTCAGGCTTGTCAGGTGTTGGTATGACCCACCGAGGATAAAGACAGGCTATCAGCTCCTTCTGAGAGGGAGACTTTCCTGCTTGTCTGGCTACACTGACCCCTGGCTGGAAAGAAAATGATGTCCAAGAGGTGACAGGTGGTGAATGAGAAGAGCAGCAGTTGCTGGCGCTGAGAGAGCACCCCTGTCTTTAAGGCCTCCCTGTTCTTCTGGAAGGGATGTGCCCAAGGATTGAAGATGGTGAGCATCACAAATGAGTCCCTTTGCTTACCGTCAATGAAAGGAATCACGGGGGTAGCCGCTCATCCTCCTCCTGCCCCTACAATGTGCTGAAGCTGCTCTTCTATTAATAATCACATTGCTTTAGCAAGCCCTCCACCCAGTCACGCACCCTGCTTCAGCATTCATGTTTCCCTCTTATTTAGTAACCCCATTGCACAATCAAAGTCAATCAATTGGTGCAGCCAGAGATAGCACAGCAGGATCCGAAGCATCACAGAAGGAGAGGAGCCAGCAGCTACAGTGAATATGCAGTGGAGGCTAAGGAAGCAAATCCAATAAGTGATCGCTCCTTCATCCTTACTGTGATATAAATGTATATTAGAGCCGGGTGAAAGATTCTTCATGAAAGATTGTCATTTGTTTTGGTTTACACCCTGTTGGAATCATGTTATGAAATTTCCAAATTTTTGATGACAGTCTATAAAGTAGCTTTTACAATATAACTAGCATTGAGAGAGCCCCTTTTGCCAGAAAATTGGCACTTATGAGTGATGGAACAGGGCCTGCCCCCAGCTTCCAAAAGTCTCACATGCTAGTGAATGGGGAGACTGGATTAAGCACAAGTGGTGTTGAATTGTAGTCTCTATGCAGCCATGGCACTTACCTGGTTTGCATTACTGCAGTATCTGAGCACCTTACAATCTTTAATATGTTTATACTCACAACTAGGGTGACCAGATCGCAAAAGTAAAATATCAGGACACATGGGGGGGGGGGGTGGCAGCCACAGCCCCAACCGGAGCCATAGGGGAGGGGGGCACACAGCCCTAGGAAGCTGCGAGGCGGGCATACAGCATAGGCACCAACTTTCTCCAGCGCCGGTGAGGGTTTGCGCCCCCTCCACCCCTGTCCCCGCCCCGACTCCACCCTTTCCCCGCCCCTGGCCCCGCCCCATTCCAACGCCTTCCCCAAAGTCTCTGCCCCAACTCCGCCCCATCCCTGCCCTTATTGGATCCCTTCCCCAAATCACCGCCCCGGCCCCGCCTCTTCCCCCAGCGCACCGCGTTCCCCCTCCTCCCCCCTCCCTCCCTGCCCCACAAAACAGCTGTTTCGCAGCGCAAGCGCTGGGAGGGAGGAAGGAGAAGCAGGACGTGATGGCGCACTCGCAGAGGAGGTGGAGGTGAGCTGGGGCGGGGAGCTGCCGGTGGGTGCTCAGCACCCACCCATTTTTCTCTGTGGGTGCTCCAGCCCCGGAGCACCCACGGAGTCGGCGCCTATGGCGTACAGCCCCTTCTGCAGCCCCCACCACAAGCCACGGGATGGGCTCATGGCCCCAGCTCCAGCCCCCTGGCAGAAGCCACGGGGCAGGGGCACATGGCCCGAGGCTGCCAATTAGTGGGGGAGGGCGGGAGCCCCCTCCCAAGAGTTTCATACAGGTGTGGCAGCTCCCAGGTGGAGCTCTTAATTACAGCACAGCATGAGTGTGAAATGTAAGTTCTGCAGAGGAGAGGTGCCCCTGGGGCAGGGAATCAATGTTTTGTTTACAAACAGATGCAGGGTGATTAAGATAAGAAAGGGCTGGTGATTAAATTAAAGATATGGAAGTTTAGCCTGTAGAAGAGGTTCCAGAGTAGCAGCCATGTTAGTCTGTATCCGCAAAAAGAACAGGAGCAGGGCCGGCGCAACCCATTAGGCGACCTAGGCGGTCGCCTAGGGCACTGCTATTTTGGGGGCGCATGTGCCCCGGCCGCCCGTTGAAATTTGGGGGCGGGACCTTCCGCCGCCGCTGTTGGGGGCGGCATTTCGGGGGCGGGACCTTCCGCCGCCTAGGGCGCCGGAAGAGCTGGCGCCGCTACTGAACAGGAGTACTTGTGGTACCTTAGAGACTAACAAATTTATTTGAACATAAGCTTTCTAAAAGAGGAATCCCTCTGTGGAGGGGGGAGAGGGAGGAGGGTTTGTTTTAGAGAGAACTCAGGAAAAAATACAGCAAAGCACGGACCCTAGGTTACATTCAGAAAAGGGAGAGATTTGGGGGTGTAGGTGAAAACCCAGGGCACCACGAGCAGTGTATAGAGAAGTTCCCACTCTACCTGTGGTACATTCAGCTGAGAGGAGATCACTTAACTCCCAATGGGTGGCAGGTTCTGCCCCAGGCTGAGTTGTACAGCAATGGCTGCTGTGCAATTTTACATTTAAACTGAAAACCATTTTGTTTTGTCATTTTTTGTTCTGAGTTTGAGAAAAGGTAGGAATGAGAAAGTGTCATATAAGTATCAGATGTGTTTATGCCTCAAATTCTTAGGGTTTCAGCTGCATTCAGGACAATTCCAGAACAAAGAACAGAAACTGCATCCGCAGAGTCCACAAAGTCGACGATTATTGTCATGATTTGCATTATTCACCATCTGTGTGCTCAGCACTGTTCAGAATATGCCAGAAAATCCAGTCCCTGCATGAGCCAATGCATGTAAGATGTGTATCTCTGGATAAGATGGCTCAGATATTTAAGTATGAAGTGTATAGTTATTGACCACACATGTATCACATGTTCACTGTGATGTTTATATCTATGACTGGAGGCACTGATGGCAATAGAGGTTTAGTTGATTAAGGACTAGAAGATTTGACCCACCAACTTTCTTTCTAAAGGAAGAGCTGCCCAGAGCTCCTGGGCCTGTTTATTTTCCTTTCCTGCCTGCAGTGGCCCTGATATACCTCAGAAGTCTGGGTTTTTTTTCTCAACTTTAAAATATAGAATTTTCTTGGTGTTTGGTGTTAAGTATTCTCCTGTGAGAACTGCAACTCAATCTCTGCAGTGCTGTGTTTAAGAGCCTTCTGGCCAGTAACTAGCCTTTAAACAGAAGTAAAAGCAGTGTTGCCAACTCTCATGATTTTGTCATGAGTCTCATGATAATTGTTTTCCTTAAAGCCCCAGCTCCTGGAGTCAAGTGGATATGTGATGATTTCAGCCTTCATTCTTAAAGAAAAATGAAATTTCTAGTCCTCATGGCTGTGGAGAAAGCTTCAAAATATGACCCCAGTGCACCTTAAAGGCTCAAAAAGCAGAAGGTAAATAAAAAGAACCCAAAATCTGTTATTTTTACATAATCTCATGATTTTAAAGCCAATCTCATGATTTTTGGTGAGCCTGACTCCGGATTTTTGCACATTTGGGGTTGGCAATACTGTGAAAGTGACTTGAAAGTGTCAGTTTCACTCCTGTTTAAGGTTAGTTTCTAGTCTATTATTTGTAGTGAGGTAACACCTCTAGACCCCCAGTCAGGTGCACTATAAACTCATGGGGCCTTGCCCTAGTAGGATGTTTCCAAAGGTAAATGATCTATTCCAAGCTTGATGAACTGCAAAAAAGTGATAGAAAGTCATCTAGATTTTTCTACAATTGTTTCAATTGTTGTATTCAAGAGTTAGTGACAAAGAATATACATTAAAAGTTTCAACCTAATCAGTGTTCCTTAAGTGACTTGACGCAAGATGTGAGAACATGTTAGAGTTGAGTGGGTCTAATATTTATTAACTCCTCTTTTTTTACATAGGAATTAGATACAGTTCTCCTATCAGCTAATTTCTAAGTTATCTACAAAAAACCCCTAGAGTTTTCAGGTGCCTAAGCAGCCCTTGGAATAACGGTTAAAGTTGCCCCCACACACACACACCAAAATCTGAAACGGCGCCCCTGGCAGGGCCCCAGCTCCAGCCCACGGCTTCCCAGTTCCAGCCCGGCCGCGCTGCTGGCTGAGTTCAGCTGAAAGTCACNGGGGGGGGGGGGGGGGGGGGGGGGGGGGGGGGGGGGGGGGGGGGGGGGGGGGGGTGGTACAGGGCTGTAATGGGGTGGAGGATGCTGGGCAGTGGGGGAGGTTGGTGTGTTTTGAGGTGCTAGGCAGTAGGGGCCTTTGGGGGGCGCTGGGCAGTGGGGGAGATCGGTGTGTGTCAGGGCACTGGGCAGAGGGGTCTGTGTGGGGCACTGTGTAGTTGTGATGGGGGGGCTGTGGGGAAGGGCACTGGGTCGTGGGGGGAGGGGGAGGTCTGTGTGTGTTGGGGAACTAGGGAGTGTGGGGTTGTGTGGGGGGTGCTGGGCAGTTGTGGTGGTTTCAGGGCACTGTGCATTTGTGGGGAGGTTTGTGGGGGGGGGGGAGGGCACTGGGCATAGCAGGTCCGGGGGGTGTTGGTGGGGGAGCTGTGTGGGCCCACCCCCAACAAGAAGGCAGCACAGGGCCAGGTGGACCAATGTGCGTCTGGCCATGCCATGCATGCCCCATTGCCCCTGGCTGCCCCGCCCGCCGCTCGCCTCCTCACCTGAGGGCTGGGGCAGGGGGCAGGGTCTGGGCGGCGCTTACCTGGGGTGGCTCCCATTAACAAGCCGGCAGGTCCCTCTGGCTCCTAGGGTCAGGGGCGGCCAGGCGCCAAATATTGTGACAAATTGCGTCCCGACCGTACATTGGTCGGGACGTGGGACAAACAGCTAAATATTGGGACAGTCCTGATTGTATCGGGACATCTGGTCACCTACTCACAATACCCCTGTGAGGTAGGGGAGGGCTGTTATCTCCATTTTACAGCTGAGGAACTGATGCACAGAGACACCAAGGCCCACGTCCTCAAATGTATATAGGCACTGAACTTCCAGTGATTTCAACAGCAACTAGGTGGGCCTACATGCCTCAACCACGTACCCCTGATTGAGAACCACTCGACTTATGTTCCCTGAGAGAGCACAGTGTGTGTTCCTCCTCCCTACAGGCTGCAGCAATTCTCAGAGCAAACTGGCTGCTGTCTCTCCATGCTGGCAGGCTTCTGAGAAAGGTGGAGATCAAGTACATGGTATTTTTTAAAAAGGAAAAAAAGCATCATAGTTTCATGATACATATCCCGCAGTTACCGTATGCAAAATTTTACCAATTGGTTGATTAATGGGATTCTAGAATAAAGTCATCAGTGACCAGGAGTACTGCAACATCTCATCAGGTAGTTGGGAATCCTATAGTAATGTCTATCTTCTAGTCCCATTTTACAGTTGTTTCTTAATTGTGTACTTGTGTTTTAAAACATATTGTTAAATAGCTTGTTAGCTGATAATGAGTTGTAATGCTCTTGAATAATGGAAGGCGTAAGCATTTGCCATTCCTTTGCTTTCAGGATCCACTTTTGTAATGTTGATTCGATGAGACCTGTTGTATTTGAATTTGAAAAATAGGAAGTTTTGTGATTCTCAGCAGACTGCAGCCTTTAGCAAATCACTTTCTTATTATGTTTCTCTATCACTGTCATCCCAGTTGCAAGGTTTGATCAGCATTCTCCTTCATCTAAAGATCCGTTTGTGCCCTGTGGCCCTTCTCTTATTGTCATTTCTTATTTAAGTAATTACTTAAACGCCTGATGCTGCTCCCATTAGGCTAAACTTTCACAAAGTAATGTACTAATGCATTAGTACTAGCAGAGATGATGTGAACTTCCTTGGAGTGGTTTGGGTGAAGTTCAGTAAGTAATCAGAATGCCTCAGCAATTTCATATTTGCCAATAAGATTTGTCCTTTTGTAGGTAACCAGGAGCCCTGTTTACCTAACTTAGCTCTCAGCACAGATCAGCCTGGTCTACACTAAAGAATGTTACACTGATGCTGCTATCATCAGTTCACCGGGGGCGGGGCTGACTGTAAATAAATCTCCCACGGCCCAACACATTTTTTATCACCATGTTAATTAACCCTTGGTTCTGCATTGTAGAGAGGAGGGGAGAAAAGGAGCAAAGAGCCTGCCCCAATGTATCACAAAGGAAGGAAGCAGCCACTCTATAGTACAGCCTGGAAGACTACACAGACCCCTCATAAATGCCACTGGGTGGTGGATCTGGAAGGTTGGAGGACAGAGCCGGACAGCAGCAGCTCTTCTTGTCATGGGACTTGACAGATGATCAGTATGAGAGTGAATGCTGGCCTGACAACCATTAACTCCTCTGCATCTTCCCCTTCAGAGCAAAGACGGAGAGCAAGCAAGGTAGAGAGACTAGACCCTCATGAGGAGATGTCAGAGAGACAGGCCCAGATTTTAGTCTGGGTAGAAGAAGACAGGTCTGGAGTAGAGAGAGAGATCTGTAAGTTCTCAGCACAGAGTTTGTATGCTCTGCATTGTTTCTGTGAGGAACTTTCATTTCCCTGCCATAAAAGTGACAGAGCAGACTGATCTAGCTGGGAGCAGAGGTTGGAAATGCAGCACATCTGGGGCCAGGGCCATGTTACAGTTCCACCCGCAATTCTGCAGGGCCAGTGGGGCCATGTGCTTCCCCCCTCAACCCATGAAGAGCCCAATGCAGAGTCCTGGGGAAGGACCAGGATGGCTGAGACTGCCATAGAGGCCTCTTAGTCCCACCTTCTGCACGAGGAGGGGTGAGCTCTTTGTATGGAGGGGAGTCTGCACCTATGGATCTAGAGCAGGGGTAGGCAACCCATGGCACGTGTGCCGAAGGCGGCACTCGAGCTGATTTTCAGTGGCATTCACACTGCCCGGGTCCTGGACACCGGTCCTGAGGGCTCTGCATTTTAATTTAATTTTAAATGAAGCTTCTTAAACATTTTTAAAACCTTATTTTCTTTACATAACAACAATAGTTTAGTTATATATTATAGACTTATAGAAAGAGACCTTCTAAAAACATTAAAATGTATTACTGGCACGCGAAACCTTAAATTAGAGTGAATAAATGAAGACTCGGCACACCACTTCTGAAAGGTTGCCAACCCCTGATCTAGAGGGTATATTCCTGCCCTAAGCTGAATGGGTGTAAATCCAGNAGAGTGAATAAATGAAGACTCGGCACACCACTTCTGAAAGGTTGCCAACCCCTGATATAGAGGGTATATTCCGGCCCTAAGCTGAATGGGTGTAAATCCAGGGGACTTCACTGAAGACAATGGAGCTGCCCCAGTGTGAAAGAGGTATAAATGAGGGGACACTCATGTTGTGTCTGCACGTGCATGCATGGGTGTAAATATACATTACCAGCAGGCGCGGCTCTATGTTTTTTGCAGCCCCAAGCACAGCAGTCAGGCGGCCTTCGGCGGCACGCCTGCGGGCGGTCCGCTGGTCACACGGATTCGGCAGCGTTTCTGCGGGTGATCTGCCGGTCCCGCGCCTTCCCGAAGCCGAAGGCTGCCTGACTCCCGCCCTCACGGTGACCGGAACGCCGCCCTCCGCGCCTTGCCGCCCCAGGCACGCGCTTGCTGTGCTGGTGCCTGGAGCCGCCCTTGATTACCAGGGCAACAATCAAAGAACAAAAGGAAAAGTACCTGGTAAAATTGGGTGGAAGTCACTGCCTTGTTTATTGGTCTTTCAGAAATAACATTCACACTGGAGAATTGCACCTCAAACCCTAGATTGCTGGAGTAAATCGACTGGGAGTGTCAAACCTGGGACCTGATTCTCTGCCCCATTATACCACTTGCACACCGGTGTAACTGTTGGAATTAAAGTCACGCGGACTGGTGTGTCTGAGAGGAGAAATTGGACCCCAAAGCTCTTTTTTGGGGTGGGAGGCACAAACATCTATTGGATGGGTTTCACCCCTTGTCTTTAAAAAATACAGGTAATTGAAAACTGCAGTAACAAGCTGCTGCGTCCTTTAAGTGAAATGTGTTTGCCTGCATGCATGTTTATAAGGCTTTTCAGTGTGATTTAGCACCAGTCCACACATGGCTTTCCTAAAACCTCTTTGGCAACAAAAAGTGCACGCGTGTTTATCATATGGCTTCACACAGCAAATGCTGATAACATCAGACTGAAGCAAGTTTCGCTGTACAATGTTCTGCTATTCTCCACTTTAGAACTATGGAGGGGCATCCTTTCCAATGGTGTGATGCCCAGCTAAGGCACAGATTTGCAGGGACAGGGCTGAGCTGCAAAATTTAGGTCTGGGTTTCAAACTCCCTTCACATTTTAGGGGGAGTGGCTCTGTGCTTTTGTTTAGGCCCATTATAAAGATACATGCTGGCTGGCAGCAAAATTTGGATTCTGAATATCCACCCCCCCCAAAATCTGGTGGAGTTAGTATCTGGGGTAATTTTAAAAGTCTACTATTTACATAGCAATTTTCAGCCAATCAGATCCCAGATATAATAAAAATAATTGCACTTACCAATGAAATCCATTCCTGTGAGCTACAAGAGCAACAGCTGAGCAGCCAGCCAGCCAGCACATGGCACCTTCTCCAACAGTGAAGATACAGCAACTCAGCTTTTAACTCAGGTTAGCAGCTTGTGTTCAACCGCAGTCTCCTCTATAGTCTTCTATTCAAGAGGCTAACCTTAAAGGAGTTAAAAGGTGAGTTGTGATGTCTTCACTGTTATTTTAACCCGAGTTAGCTAATCCGAGGTAAGAACATATCTTTTATTTGCAGTGTAGACATACCCTTACATGTTCCTGTTAGTGCCTTCCCCCAATCACGCTCATTTTGCGCACTTACTAAATGTCATTTTGGTGCAAGCTACACTATTGTGTTAACACTCAACATTTAGCCTCCTGTCCCTAAGGAACTGATCCTGAAGTCTGTGTTCAACCAAACATCATATTGGCTTCAGTGGGAGTTTTACCTGCATATGGGCTGGCCACTTAGGCTTCAAATGCTGCAAAGTGCTAAGCAACTCTTAGTGGTGTTGAACATTCTCTATTCTTATTGAGTTCACCTTGCAGGATCAAACAGCAGGGTCCATCCAGATTGTGTTCTAATATAAGCACAAGGGAGAAGCTAAACATCTTAGTTATAGGATTTTTGAGGAACTGATCGAATTACCACATCAGAAGTATCTTGCAAGTCTAGAAAAATCAAGTTAATCGGAATGCATAGCAGATGACATAAATTCAGCAGATGAAGTAGAAAGTTCCTTATTTCCTCAGTGTCTGTCATCTGACAGGACTCTAGGTTAACTATAAAAAATTCACCATGGAAAATCCAAAGAGTTACAAAGAAGATGGAATTTCGAATGATACCAAAATGCTTACAATGTCAGACAAGATTAGGTTTGCTTCATCTGGTACCACCACATTTGAACTATATGGTAAAGTACTTTTATTGCTTAATTAAATTGATTTATAAGTATTTAGGCTGATCAATGAAGAAAATAGCTGATCTATTTGCGTTATGTATGCAATGCCTTTTTACTGTGACTTTTGCTCCTAAATGTATCTGAACATTAATAAAGAGATGTAGCTGGGACACATCTCTTCCAGCCAAAAATGCTGAGGAGATAGTCTCCAGCAAATACTAACCATTTTTTCTTCCAGTGGTTTTAAAATAACCTAAATACATTTCCATTGTGTAAAATTTCAATGCCTAAAATATTTCAGATATTCAAATCACCAAAAGCTAATCGAAAATGTAAATTTATGAATTGCAGTTGAATATAAAAACACTGTTGCTGACTCAAAACAATTCTATTGTAACATTAATGAAGATGATGCTCCTTTTAATCATTATGACTCAGCATCATACACTTCGCAAAACTCAATTAAGGGCACCTGGCATTGGCCACTGTCGGAAGACAGGTTACTGGGCTAGATGGACCTTTGATCTGACCCAGTAGGGCCGTTCTTATGTTCTAAGTGTGCCTGGACTTACAGCCTGTACAATCCTAGCACTCACTGCATGAAACTCCTGTTTAACTAAGAGTTTGTAGATTGCTCACAGGATCATGTGCTTCTGGATCTTTTAGTGTGTGCATATGGGGACAGAATAGCTATTTTGAAGAACAATTCTTCGAAAGTTCCATTTTTATTTTTATTTTTTTAATACTGTTGCTTCTAAAATTAAAGCCCTTTCACAGGACTTCCTCCCCTTTTAGTACCAACAGAGTGCTCCTACTGTAACTCTGTGTACAGTGCCTTCTGTTACAGGAATCTTCCTGATCTTATGTTCTTATGTTGTCAGAGCCTTGCCCCGCCACAGTGAAAGGCTTTCACAGTGGGGAAAGGCTCTGGCAGGGGGAGGCGGCGGGGAAAGATTCCAGGAGCTCCCCACTGCCAGTGCCAGAGCTTTTCACTGTTGCATGTAGCTACACACTGTTGTGTGCACACAGCTTGCTTTTCCCAGCAGCTACATGTACTCTACATGCCCCTGCAAGTGTAGATAAGGCCCATGTTTCAAGAATGGTACAAATACTTTTATTTGCACAGAATTGGCCAAAGAAATGTGTGTGCTGTAAATGAACAGCGGATGTCACAGTGAACACAATTTGAAAGGATGTTTGTCTTGTTTCTGCTGGACTTTAGAACCGCAAAGCAAGAAGAAGCCTTCTGCGTGCTGTGTTTGGACTGCACTGGCAATCTACTTAATGACGCTAACTCTAGGCCTGGGACTATTGGCGCTAAAAGGTAATTATCCCAAGGTTACAGTAAATAACCATTTACTGTAATTACCCCAAGGCTACAGTAAATAACCATTTACTGTAGCCTTGAAATCCAAAGATGCTTGTAATGATTGGCAACATGTTTGCGCCTGATGCTTTTGCAAGACGCCATCCTAGAGGGCTGCCTGCCTCAATAGGCTGATCATACTGTACAGACCAGGGGCTCTGTGCATCCCTCCAGTTGCTGCCCCAGCAGGCTCCTGTGTGCCACCCTTCCACCCCTCTATTTCAGGGACTCCCTGTTCCCCTCTCCCCCATGCCAGGGGCTCTGTGGGTTCCCCATCCCCCTCTCTCTCTAGTGTCCCCCATTTTCCCATCATGCCCGGGGCTCTGTGTGCCTCCATACCACTGTTCCTCATTCTCCTCTTCATTCTCCCCTTCCCCACCATGGCAAGGGCNCCCGCCCCCCCCCCCCCCCCTTCCCTCTCTGCCATGTGCGGATAACAGGGCAGTCAGCTGTTATCAGCCATATGCCAGAGGGCTCTTCGAGTCCCTCATGTGCCCTTCCTCCATACCATTGTCCCACATTCCAGAGTGCTTTGTGTGTCCCCCGTTCCTCAGTTCCCCCTCCTTCCCACCATTCTCATATCTTTTCTTTCTGCCTGGGAGAGTCCCCCTTCGCTCAGCCAGTTAAGATACTGTGATGATTGGTGCATTATAAATAGACAGCTAGGTAGACTATTTAAGCATTACCCCGCTAATATCCAAGAGCAATCAATATCACTCCTATAAACAGTTGTTATGCCCATCTGTCACTCAGGGCTGGTTCTGAAAGAGTACACAAGGAAAAAGTGTGTTTACAGGGTGGGGAGGGTTTTGTGCACGCTCTCTCCTCATGCCAGGAAGCTGATCTCAGTGTTTCAGGGGGGTAAGGGATGAGTGCCATGAAGAGCAGAGGATAAGTACGCTTTCCTTCAGTTCCTCAGAGAAACTTTTGGAGCACAGTAAATGATCCTGAGCACTCTAAGAATGAAGGCTCCCTCTATTAGAAACTGTTTTTTCCCCTAGATGCACATTAGATATGTTGCGTATCTGGCCACATATCCAGGCATATGTGGCACCTGGATACAATAATGAAGGGCGTACTAAAAATGCCTACATAAGTCGATGAGAGCCAATGGCTCTGTCTACACTATAAGTTAGGGGTGTATTGCCCTGCTCAAAGTACTCTCATTGAGCTAGCATGAGTATAAACACCAGTGTAGCCAGATTAGCAGCGGAGGCATGGCTGAGCTGTGCCCAGTACATACGCCCCGGTTTCAGGTTACATTCTGCCTGTCGTGCAAGAAAGAAGTGTCTGTTTTACAGGAACTCGGGGCTAGTCAATAGAAATTGCCCTATAGAGCAGGAATTTCCCAGGATGATAGAAGGAGATGGAGAATATTTATTCCATGATGCCTTCCATTTTCCCAGTGTTTAACATGCAGGAGGAAATACGCAAAATCCAAAGAGAAGACGACTCTCATTTACCAGAGGAACTGGTCATCCCCTTCTACAATGAAACTCTTCCAGAGAGAAGCTTTTACAGAAAGAGCACCAGAGATGATGAAACATTGATCGAAAGCTTAGAAGAGGAAATCAACACCATTAGGATCAGCAACCACAATTTATTGATGAGGATGAACAATATCACACTGGCTGCAGGTATCTCTCCACTTCACCTTATCTTTTTTACTGTCATATTTTGTTCATAATCTGAAAGCCTGAGAGTGCTGTACAAGCAGTACAAGAGTCAACGCCTTCTTTAAATAGAAAATGCACAATTCATTGGTCCCTATGGGAAACTCCAGTTTCCTTCTCTAAGGTTGAAGGGGTGGGGGGAGATCCTCAGCTCATGTAAATGGTGTAGCTCCATTCACTTGACTCATTATTATGGATGGTCCAGTTTAGGGCACTAGCCTTAGGACTTGAGAGACCTGGATTCCGTTCTCTGCTCTGCTACAGCCTTTCTGTGTGATCTTGGGCAAGTCACTTAGCCTCTGTGTGCGTCTGTTCCCCATGTGTAAAATGGGGATAACAGTCCTGCCCTGCCTCCCAGGAGTGTTGTGAAGATAAATACGTTAAAGATTGCAAAGTGCAGGGCTTTGAAATCTACCGAGGAAAAGCATGATGTGAGAGATAGGCACTGCTATGAAAAGATAGTAATACTTAAGGAGCAACCAGGAACAGGGCCCCATTGTATAAACATAGAGTAGTAGACAGTGGCTGCCACAAAAAATGAATGGAGTTATGATGATCTGTACCAGCTGAGGATCTGGCCCTAAGAATTGGATAAGATTGTGCATAGGGTGGAAGTATGGAGCCCAGGCTGGCATATCCCTTCGTGGTCCCACTTCGTTGCAGCTAGATTCTATTTCCTGTGCTGGAATGGGCGTGGGCTGCCTGTACCCAGTCCCCCTCCTCCCCCCCGGCACACCAACATAATGTTGCTCAGACTATTTTCAGGCCTCTCTAGGACTTCTAGTCTTTCTGCAGGGAGGGTGACATTTTCAACTCCGAGCTAAATTTGTTAACATACTGTTCAATCAACGATTGAGTGCTGACCATTTAAAAATGCACATCATATATCCATTTCAGGGCAACTTGGAATCAAAGGAGAACCTGGTCCTCCAGGTAAGTAAATATTTGAGCAATAAACAGCTTCCCCTCTCTCTCATTCCCCCTCCCTTCCCCTGTTCTGTACAGAATCGGAAGTTAGATTTTGGAGCCCTATTCAATAAGTCATTTGGGCCCCGCTCCTGCAAAGACGTAATTACCCTGCATAATTTTACGCACGTGAGTGGTCCCATTGAAGTCAAGCTCCTCCCACACCCCCTTGCATGGCCTGCTGGGAGTCTGGCTTTGGTGCAGAGTGTAGTCCCTTTTCTCTGGATACTCCCCATTCTGAGCAAGTGGGTGGGGAGAAGCTGGGAGCTAGTCGAATCTCAAGTCCGTCTCCCCTCCCCGCCGCTGCTCACTAGCCAGGGTAGCTGGGCAGACACGATAGGAGAAGTAAGTTGTATTTTATCAAGAGCTTTATCAGTAACTTACTCCCCCCTCCTCCCACTTCTTGAATCTGGATGGGACCAGGGGAGGAACTGATGGGAACCGGGTGGGAGCCACAGCTGCAGAGTAATTTCGCAGCACCTTTTACTCAGGGTTGAGCCTACAGGCTCAATCTAGTCCACAACGAGTAATACAACATGTCAGTTTTCCTATGTGATTAAGGTGTGATCCTACAAAGTGCTGAGCAGCTCCTACATGGCACTAGGGGCCTTAGCCTTTCATAGGATTGCACCCCAAATTCTGGCACTTGTTCTTGCAGTAGACTAGCTGAATAAGGTCCTCATGCATTTCCCATTGAAGACAATGGAAATACATTCATTGACTTCAGTGGGAGTTGGATTGGGCCCACTGACTTGGGTGGGGGCGGGGGAGGGGTTTGCACATGCTCAGGATCAAACCCTAAAATTCCCCAGATGTGAAGATTACTTCTCCTAGATGAATTCACGTGGCGTTTTAAGAGATACCCGGCTTCCCTTTTCTAACATTGACTATCAGTTCCTCAATCTCCCCAAGACTTATACTTCAAACTGGTGTCTAACTAGTGCCTACAATTGCAACCTTTTTTCTTAGCCAAGTTATCTCTGCCTGCCTGAAATATGAAGGCTTTATTCTGTTCAATTCAGGTGCCAAGAGGGAGAAAGGAAGTCAAGGTGAAAAGGATTTCAAGTTTTCAAGTGCTTACTCCTCCTGTTGGTTAGATGCTGAAATATACACAAGGCCAGATTCTCATTGGGTGTAAATTAGCATAATTCATAGAATAGAATATCATAGAATATCAGGGTTGGAAGGGACCTCAGGAGGTCATCTAGTCCAACCCCCTGCTCAAAGCAGGACCTAATCCCAACTAAATCATCACAGCCAGGGCTTTGTCAAGCCTGACCTTAAAATCTTCTAAGGAAGGAGATTCCACCACCTCCCTAGGTAACCCATTCCAGTGCTTCCCCACCCTCCTAGTGAAAAAGTTTTTCCTAATATCCAACCTAAACCTCCCTCCCTGCAATTTGAGACCATTGCTTCTTGTTCTGTCATCTGGTACCAGTGAGAACAGTCTAGATCCATCCTCTTTGGAACCCCCTTTCAGGTAGTTGAAAGCAGCTATCAATTGCACTCAATGGAGCTATGTCAGTTTACACCCATCTGAGGATCTGGTCCTAGTTACGGCCAAATCCTGGTCCCATTACAACCAATGGAAATGTTGTTATTCAATTCAGTGAGCCACAGCCTTTAATTTACACTTGTTCATTATGCTGTCAAATCCATCTTCTAGGAGGAAAAGGTGAGAAGGGAGACATGGGTCTGCGAGGACCACCTGGAAGCAAAGGAGAACCAGGGTCAAAGGGTAAGCAAATAACATACAACTCAGAGAGGGGTGGGGACATATTTAACAATGTAGACAAGCAGAGGAGAACAAAAGTGGATGTATTTGTATTTTAGGTATTGTATTTCCTGGGGAGAAAGGAGAGAAGGGTAAGTTGTTGAAATGAACCCTCCCTTGCATCATAAGAACAAATAGAAATAAAAACGCCCTGATTCTCAGACTTCCCATTGGCACTTTGATTTTGGTGCCTAAATATGGATTGAGATGCCCAACGTTAAGCACTTCGGATGTGAACATTTTGGCCACTGTTTTTAAACCTGAAACAGTTTTTAAGCACATGCTTCCCACTGCAAACTCTGAGAATGTGAACATATCCAGTGGTGGATTAGCCAATGGGGCCCATGCCCAGGGGCCCTGGCCAATTGGGGGCCCCCAGAAAAATGGGCACCCCGCTCACCTGTTCCGCCAGCTCAGCGGTCCTGCCAGAGAGTGGGGGAAGCCCCCGCATCCCAACCCTGCTCCCTGGCAGGAGCACGGGAGGATGACGGGGGAGAGGCCACTTGCTCTGGCCCAAGGCCCCACAAAACTATAATCCACCTCTAAACACATCCCGCGCATTGTCAAGGAATGTCCTTTATAATCCCTGCGATATTCCCTGCATTTCACCCCATTCACTTGTAGAAAACAAACAGATAGGTGTGACGAGCTTCTGTAGCTGCAGGTTTTGTGTGTGTCTTGCAGTTAGTTTACTGGTTTGGGAGCTGTGGTTTCAGTCTTCACAAAAGAATCAATGTTAATTTTTTGCCAATTCAATTTCAAGGTAATCCTGGAGAAAAGGGTGCTGAAGGTCTTTCTGGCCCTGGGGGTGCTCAGAAAGGGGAGAAAGGTTCATCTGGAAAGGATGGAACTCCAGGTACTGAGTTACTAACCTTTACAGCCACTATACAAATGTTATCCTACATACAGGGCCGGCGCAACCCATTAGGCGACCTAGGCAGTCGCCTAGGGCGCTAATATTTGGGGGGCACCGGTGCCCCGGTCGTCGGNGGGCCGGCACAACCCATTAGGCGACCTAGGCGGTCGCCTAGGGTGCTAATATTTGGGGGGCACCGGTGCCCCGGTCGTCAGCAGAATTTTGGGGGCGGGACCTTCCGCCGCCTAGGGCTGCGAAAAAGCTGGCGGCGCTCCTGCCTACATAATGCTGAAGCCACATATTTCCTTTGATATTTTAGGGATACCTGGAGGAGTAGGAGCTCCAGGTGCCAAGGGAGACAAGGGAGAAGCAGGTAAGAAAGGATTAGTAGCAGCACCTCCTAAAAAGTAAGAAGATCTAAGCAAAGAACTGAATACACAAAGTTCGGTAAAACCAAGACACGCAGCAGCAATCTGAGTGATTTACATGGTGTTTTATGGGTCATAAGTCGTAACTGGAGGGTAACTTAACTTTCTGTCTCAGAGATGACAGTCCTACTGATAGAGCCACACTGATACAACATAATTTGATCAGCCACTGCTCTATAAGATGCACACTAAAATGTGTATGTTGTAATCAACATACGATCCAGTTGTCCTGTGTGTCCTGTTCCTGGAGACCCAGTCTTCAGACCAGATTCTGGTCTCATTTACACTAGGATAAATTGGGAGTAACTCCACTAAAGTGTATGGATTTATTCCCAATTTTTCACTAGTGTAAATGAGATCGGAATGTGGCCTTTCATTAGGACTAAATCCTGGAGCTATTGCACAGACCAAATGGTACATGCTGGGGAAGGAATTATCCCTCAGGCTGTGCTTTGCACTCACAACAGTTGCAGTCCCTGGGCCGCTGCCCTGGTCCTCCATTTAGGATCATGGCAAACCATGGATTGACTAGGTTCTCCCTCATCCCTCCCTTCTCCCCAAGGCTCCTGGCTGGGGAGCAGAATGCTCACACACATCAGATGTTCCTGACATGCAGGGAGACTGCTACCCCCCCGCTTGGGGACCCCAAGCCTTTCTGCACTGGAATTGCACCAGTCTCACTAGGTAAGGGCCCCCACAGCCAGTCAGGCAGCAAGTCCACTCTGCTGCTCCCCCATCACATCCATCCGTGGTGCTTGTCTATGTTTATGCCAACAAGCATTTTAAACATCAAGCATCCGTGTCTTCCTTGCTGTGCAGCATGACTTACAACAATGAAGTACAGCTTCAGGGCAAATCCTGCAGTTCGCTGCCTATACATTTCAGTGCCTTTTCAGGGAAAAATTCCCACTGACCTCAGTCTTTGAGCCAGGACAGCAGGATTTGGCTCATAGACAGCTGGACCAGTTTCGCAGCTAGTGTAAATCAGCATAGCTCCATTTACGTCAGTGGAGTGACTGTGTCCATTTACACCCGCTGAGAATCTGTCCCAATACCGGTGGATTGCATAGCCTCAAAAATATCTACCTTTCATGTCCATTAATCGTTATTATTAATATGTGTGTATTGGGATTTCAGGAATAGAAGGACCAAAGGGGACAAGAGGAGACCAAGGAGTCCAAGGTAATGCATTTCCTTCATTGTTTTGCTTCTATGGATTTTGCTCTCGGTCACACCTGTGTAAATCAGGAATAACTCCATTGAAGTTAGCAGAAATAAACCAAAGTAAAACCAGTGAATGAGAATAGAATCCAGCGGACAGTACTGAATTTACACAGAGAGGCCCAAATTTGGCCCTCAGTGACAGATATCTATTTCAGAAGTAACTGCATTGGCATCTTCGGAGTCACTCTGGATCTACAACAAGAGCAGAATTTGACTCTTATATTGGTATTGCATTTTGTAGTGTGTGTAATGGGTCTTTCATGGGATGTTCAAAGCAACAAAGCATCAGAAGTTTGGTATTTTTCATCCAGGTTTAAGAGGACCACCGGGTGAAAATGGAAGTAAAGGGGACAGGGGCCTCGCTGGTCCAAAAGGTGAACCAGGAATGAAAGGGGATAGGGGGCCTACAGGTAAGACAATTTGCTTATTTTTACCTATGCAATTTTAACAATTTCACATGCCTTCCTAGTTAAGTCTTTTCCGTTTACAGTGTAAAATGTATTATTACTCTATGAGTTGTTTCCACAAAGATTCAGATATCTCTGACCATGGGGTTACCAGTCTATAAAGGGATTGGATGAATGAGGTTATTTGCCTTATTTGTGGGGTGCCATTTTGTTTCTTGCTATGCCAGTGCACCAACGAGGGTGGTCCTCCAGAAATGCTGACTCAGAGTAATGAACTTTTATATTCTCTTTTGGGGATATGTACGTGTAATGAAAGAAGCAGGTATTTAATTATCAGCACATCCCTGATTATAGCAGTGGTGTTTACAGAAGGATTTATATGGTATAAACTAATACAATACAATTTAAATGCACAATCATGTGCAGGTTTGGTTGGTTAGAGTGATAGAAAAGCCTGCCTCTGAGTGGTTTATATCCCATCTAAGCTAGAGTTTTGTGTAAGTTCAACAGAAGAATTAGGCAGTGTTTCTCGCCTGTGTAACTTGCATTACATTGGTATTCATCAGCCACGCCTGAGATGTGGACAGGGAGAATGAGCCGAAAACAGGGTGGAGAGTGGAAACAAGTTGTGGAAGTGGTACATATGAGCGGAGAATGATGACTATACACAGAACATTTGGAAATGTAGCATTGCTGCTCGGCTGGTGTACATCAGTAGGGTTCCATTTATTTAACAGAATTCCACTGATTTGTACCAGCTGAGGGTCTGGCTCATAAATGGCAAAACGGATCTTAAAAAATTCAAGGAATCTCGGGAAAATGCTGGAACAGAAAAGGGAAGGAGGGGGTTGCAATCACTTCTGAAATATTTTGTTGCATTCTTTTGTATTCTGTCATAAGTATCTTGATTACCAACTGAAAATGTCAGATCTAGAAATGCAGACCCAGGGCCAGATGCTGATGCTGTTAGAGCCAATGGGAGAGAGACACAGATTTGACTCCAGCCCTTTGATTCACACGCATTCGTTGTATTGTTAAATAGGTCTTCAAGGAAGTAAAGGTGAAGTGTGTGAGAAGGGAGAGATGGGCCCCAGAGGACCAGTTGGTGCTCCTGGAAACAAGGGAGATGCAGGTTAGTCAGGTTAAATGGTAAGTTAATAAGGCAGAAAGCCAAATCTGGCAGGGGGCTGGTGGAGGAGAGGGGAGATGCCGTGTTTAATGATTTGTACAGATATCACTAGTGCTAACACCAGTATTGTATTGTAGGTAGAGTGGGTGCACCAGGGCTTCCAGGACAGAAAGGAGAGGCGGGTAAGCCAGCCAAAAAGAAAAGTTTCTCGTATTGGTATGACACTGATCTCCCTTAAAGGTGCATTTCATTAAAAAAGGGCAGGTCCACAGCTGGTGTAAATCAGCTCTAACTTAATCGAGGTCAATTAACAGCTGTAGTGGATTGGCCCTGAAAGTCTAATTTAAAAGAGAATCAAACCCACCATCATTGTAACTGAGAAATGTCCATTTGTCCCAGTTACCAAGGAAGAGTATTATAAACACAACATCTGCCCTCCCTCCAAGCTACAGATTCAAGGCCTGTTGTCTCACATACACCACTGGACTTGAAGAGTAATTCCACTGAACTCAGACGAGTTACACTGGTGTAAAACTGCTGTAAATGGGTGTAAGTGAAAGGAGAAGTAGGATCTTTTGTTCTATATTTTTCATAGATTTTTAAAGTCAGGAGAGCCCATTACGACCATCTTGTCTGACCTCCTGCATATCATAGGCAATCACAGTCCAGGGCAACTGCACCTCTGTCTCCCCTCGGTGGTTCAGCAAAGGCATCCACTCTCCGGCTTCCAGTTCTCCAGGCATTGCCTTTCTGGGTGGAGACCTTCTGACTCGGGTATTCCCAGGCTGCACACTTCCTTGCCTTCACTGTGTATTTCCCAGCACAGACAGGTTGGCCAAGGACACCTGCTTCCTTTTTCTTCAGAGACTGATAACAGAATGATTGTCGATAGTTATAAGTTACCACGCAGCACTTTATTCTTAAGGGATAACACATTGCAGAGAAAACACATTAAAACAATAGAAGAACCAACGTGCATGCTAATAAGTTTAACAGAATTAACCCCAACCCTAACATGGATTCTGCAGGGCCAGTCCTTCCAACCCTACCCAAAAGATTGGGGCCTACTGTGGATTAGGGGTCCAGTCCATTTGCTGGATCAGGAAAAAGGCCCTGCGCCAGTTTAAAACCAGGCTATTTATTCAAAAATCCTTCCTTTCTCTGTCAGTCCCTGGAGAATCTAGGTTGAATTAGTATACACGTATCTCTCCCGGGGTCGGGGGTTTCTTTAAGACCTGAGTGAATTTGTGTAATTACCCCCAGCTGTATGAAAATACATACAATTCCACAATAACACACGCACCATTGCATTTTTAATACAAGGAATTCAAAGATTTTAAAACTAATTCAATAAAGTTTAACTTCATTCAATAAAGTTAATTTATGATATTGCAGGAAATTGTCAGTCTGTTACACAGGTCCCAGAATTTCACCCAGTAAGTCCCTTTCTAATCCTCTAAGGCCTGGTTCGCCATTGTATTACTCCACTTTCACACCAGATTCACTCCACTGAGGCAACACCAGTGTCAAACTGGAATAATGCAGTGGTGAATCAGGCCCCTTTTGTCTAATTCTAAATTCATATGGTGTCTCCCCTGCTTCATGGCCTGACGCATCATGGCATTTAGATATGAAGATATGGATACTGAGTATCCTGCTAGCAACAGTTTCACACTATAGTAACTCCATGGAGTTGCTCCTGATTTAGCCCAGTGTAAATGAAAATCTGTCCCATAGTACCCTGGAAAAATTGCAACACAGGTAAATGCTTTATGTCTATGAACATTTCCCCTTCAGGTGCATATGGATGGAGTGTTCTTTACCCCTATGGAAAAGTCCTAGTAGAAGCTGCTATCCTTTCTCTGGGCTTTGTGAACTATCCTACAGAATTATATCCCTTCTCTAAAATTCTATGGGATGACTTAGAAAGTCTATAGAAAATATCATCTTTTCTGTTAACATCTATAGATTTTTTTTAGAGCTATTTATATAGAATCCTATTAAATTTCCATAGAGCTCTAATTTATTTGTGTGTGTGTTTACAGGGCCATATTCTCCTTTTGGCTCTATGACTTCAATGGGAGTGATGTGTAATGTGACCCATGTGTATGCATCCCAGGGCGGAATTTGACCTAAATTTTGGAAAGTGCTTTGGGATCCTTCAGCCTGAAATGCTGCGTGGAGCTGACTCTCCGCCGCCTCTCACTTCGTGTGCTCATTGACACTCTGCAAAGTTGCTTATACAATGATACCACTAGTGAAAGGGAGTGGAGGATTCCAACGTGGAAGCAGTTTACACCCACTTTGCTCTCACTCAGCCCAGGAATAGATGACTACACACGGTGTGGGGCTCCTGGAGAAATGTTATGTTACTTTGGTTCCTTTATCCTTTATAGTTCTTTGTACTTCACTTTTCTTCTTCAACTTTTAAGGCCTGAATGGAGAAGTTGGTGCCCGGGGACTTCCTGGTTCAAACGGCATGGCTGGTCAGAGAGGGGAGAAGGGTATGTAGCTACCAGCATTTTGAATTTAGTAAAATAATATCCTGCTAGGTATTTTTTACCCATGCACCCTTTTTTTTTTTTAAACATCAGGAATCCCAGGAGAGAGGGGACCTAAAGGTGCAACGGGACAGAGTGGAGTAGCAGGTAAAGGAAAACAGGACAAGTTCAGCATCAGCAACGCAAGTCATTCGAATAGGGGGCTGCACTGGAATGAATGACCAGCTCAAGCCAGGAGGCAGTATGCTCAATCCCATGCATGACGGACTCATGCAGTGCGGACCTACAGTAGTGGACATGGAGCTCTGCCAGGCTGCCAGGGCAGGATACTTATTTCTGTAGCTGTGCCAAGGGTCCATAGGGGCACCTTTTGATATAACTTAAAAACATAAAGTGCAGCAGGTTAAGATAACCCACCCCAATCTCCTTCTGCTGACATGAATGGAGCTACTGTGACTTACCCCAGCTGTGCATCTGGCACATAGGGTCAATTTAGGTATGTTAGCAGTGAAAGGTCCACTTATCCTCTAAGACTTGGATCTGAAAACCCAATCTTCCTAGGTTAATAAGTTCTTATTTTAATATATTGTCCATGCCTTATCCACTTCATTAACCATTAGCTGGAGAACCAACGTGCCTTCCCATCTGCACTAATTAAAAAGTTGACTATAAATGTAAGCTTGAGGAAGCTTAAAAGTGTGAAAATATCTATTTGACTTATTTATTTTGGTTTTGATGACTTTAGGCATTCCAGGACCAAAGGGAGAACAGGGAGATTCAGGTAAAGCACTTGCTGAATTAAATTATGCAAATAGATGATTACACAATCGGGTACTTTACATGGAATGTTTCACTCACTTTTGAAGGTGATTGCATGTAATACTTGTCATGCTCTTTTCTTCAGAAATTGACAAAGGCATCCGCTCTCTGATATTTTCCACCTAGGGTTTATAGGCCAACATGGTGAAAAGGGAAGTAGGTCACATTTTGGCATTCCAGGTCCAAAAGGTGAACCAGGAATGAAAGGATCCAAAGGAGTCATGGGACCTAGAGGTAAGACTATCTATCAAGGTTTCTGATGATTAGCTGGTATGTTTTGCATTGTGTGTGCATTACGAAGTTGCAGTAGTTGTTCCATGGTTAAGCTTGCTGCTAGCTCTCCGTTATAAACCTGATTTTCAACCCCACTACCAAGTTCCCACACAAAGAACCCAATCTTCCTGAAATTTTGGATGCTACATCATAGTATCATCTTTCTGGAAACTTTGGTAAAAATTATGCAAAGGGTTTTAAAGTCATGAGGCCAGATTCTCTGGTCCAGCCACCTTTATGTCCCCCTGGTTGCCAGTGCAGTTCATTACACTTCATTTCTGTTCCCTTGTATCATTTCAGCAGAGACACCTTGCAATGCACCTCTCCTCTGTAACTTATATGAAATTAAGAATTCAACAATATCTATTTATCTGCATGCAACGAGGCATGAACATAAAGGGATGCAATTGTAATAAGGAAAAGGAAAGATTGACTGACTGGAAAAAACATTTCAAAAGTGATCAGTAAAGTTAGGTGTCATCATGAGACTGGCCCATAGACACCCATAACTTGGAGGACCAGCAATTGTACCAGCATTGCAGTGGTAGTATTTTGGCAATAATGCCCAGTTCTTGAACAATTCCTGTGTGACTCTGTATTAGACACAAACACATTTTCTTTTAATGTCACTCATCTATGTCATCTTGTTTCATAAATTTGCCTCTTGGACAAGTGCATTTCAGTGCAGCCATTACAGGGAAAATTTCATTCACTGCTTGCATCTGAGTTGAGATATTTCTTTTGGACGCTACATTAAGGCAGTGATGCAGCATGGGATTCTGTGCCAAATGTCTGTCTTTCTTTGTTTCCTTCTTTCTTTCTAGATTCTAACTGGCCCCTGCAACATAAGGGGATGTGACCCCCTGCTTACCTTTCCCAGATCATAACTCTATATACAGGGGAGGAGGGAGGAAGCAATGGGCAGGTAATGAGTGGAGGAGATCAGGGACTTGATAGGGCCCTGGTTCCAAACCCCAGCCAGCCAGCAGAGCTGTGCTGGCCCAAAAAGGGGGACTACCCTGCACCCTGTGAAGTAAATTACTCCCACAACCCAAGGAGCAAAGGGGAAGCCTGAGGAGGAGAGTCACAGTTCCTCCCAGGCTGTTTCTGGGGTAGTCCAGCTACACTATTACTTTACACAGGGAAAAATGTAAAGGCTCAGTCCAGCTCTTATTTATTCTGGTGGCTCCAGCACCAGTGCAGCTACTAACGTCGGAGTCTTTTTTTTATCAATAACTCACGCTTTGCACAGGACTGAAATATATTTTCCTCCTTGTGTGAAGCTCCGAGGTCCCCAGTTGCCCAAAAGTGGCCAAGACAGCAGCTTACGTGGCCCAGAAGTAACAACACAGAACATCAACATGAGCAGATAGCCCTATAGTGAGACATCACTCCACTTCACTGTGACACTAACCAGTCCCTGACCACGACCACTCCTAGACGGTGGCTGCATCTTTGCTGATGAACTAGATATAAAGTGGCCCCCATCCAGCCAGCCTTACACATGCAAAACTCCCACTGAGCTCAAATTGATTTGGCCCCAATCAGAACAGTGAGACTGGATCATACGTTAAGAATTGATTTCTGAATTCACTCCTGGCACGTATTTGAAATCTGCTTTAGGCTACACCCGACTCAGATGCCAATATGCAGCCAGGTAGTTTTGGATTTCTCCTGCATCTAACTCTGGTTAATGATGCAGAAAACACACCTACCAGATTACAAAATAGGTTGTGTATGTCCATTTATATATTTATCCTTTTTTAAAAGGAAGAGTTGTATATTTAGTGCTTTTAGCAAAAGAAAAAGAATGGGAAGCTTTTTTTTTTTTTTTTTAAGTCCATTTGGGATTCCTTTGTGCATTCCAACTAAACGACACTTTAAGAGGGCCCAAGTGGCACTGGGGTGTCAAAAGACCCAGCTCCTATTCCTGACTCTGCCACTAACTTCTTGTTTGACTTTGGATAAAAGTCACTTAGACCCAGATCCTCAAAGGTATTTAGATGCCTAATTCCCACCTTTCAATGGGAGTTAGGTGCCTAAACACCTTTGAGGATCTGGACCTTTCCCTCTCTGTGCCTCAGTTTCCCCATCTATAAAAGGAAGGTAATAATCCTTTATTCGTGTAGGGTTTATTTTTTAATTAAGTCATTGAGGTCCTTAAAGCATTTTGCAATCTTTGGATGGAAGGCACTGTAGAAGTGCAAATAATTATTATGAATGTTTATTGTTATTGTTGGGGTTTTTTTAATTGTAATATAGTAGTGGCTGGAGATGTGAACTGAGATTGCAGCCCCATTGTGCGAGGTTCTGTGCAAACACATAGTGAGAGACAGCGCCTGATAGCAAAGAGCTGGTCAAATTAATTGCTGTAGGCCATTTGACCATAAAATAGAGAAAGGGACTTTTATATTTTGAAAAGAACATAAGCAGCTGGAGGTTGTTTGTAAATGTATTTTTTTTAAAACATCGTTTTAAAAATGTCTACTCTGGAGCTGTTTTTATAACATTTAAAATACGTATTATATGCATGGCAGCACCAGTAAAATACTGTCCCCTTCATATAGCAGGATTCTGCACACTGACGTATATACACCATCACAGGACCTTTTCACCAGTGTTGTGCATTGCGAATACTCTGCAGTGCATAATACTCCTGCTGCTTTTAACATGCTGCTATCGTGAGTTCCAAAGCTGTCCCAGGGGCTTAATTCCAGGAGTACATTTCACATTCTAAATGTGCGAGGGGGCTGGAGTTTTGTTTGAACATTTGCATGCATCCCCGATCAACACAAGTATAAGACATAATAGTAATCGTTATACTTTACCTTGAAAGTGTGTTTAATGATTGTTTTTTTTTTTAATTTGGAACAGGACTGCCAGGGAGCAAAGGTGACAGGGGTGAACCAGGTACTAGACATTTATCTCGTCTCCATAGCTTGCCCTGTAACACCAGTACAATATAGGACCCAGTGTATACCCAGGACACATGCTTAACTTTGACCATTTGCATAGTCCCAATGATGTCAACAGAACTTCCCACGTGCATAAAGTGAAGCAAGTGTTTAAGAGCTTGCAGGCTCAGGGCTGTCACGCTTCTGAAGTAACTGCACCTCTGAGCCCTTCCAGGGTCTGCTCAAGGAGGCCTTTCACCATCACCAACCAGGGACCTGCATCAGTCTTCCTGCTGAGCAGGGTTGTTCGGTTGCAACCCACCTCCCTGCAATGCCCTTGCTTATCCCAGCAGGTCTGAGTAATGTCCAGCTTCTGTGCTTTGTTTTCTCTCCAAGGGCTATGAACGGCATGTGCAAGTGGTTCTGAGTAACCAACAGCTCTCTCAGAGCAGTACAGAAACAACGTATAAAACAATAAAAGGTCTAAACGCATAATTAAGCTTACCAGTGGGCCCCCGTGACATCCCTGCATGTTCCAGTCCTTCCATGGGGTTTGAAACGCCGCCCCCTTTTTGGACAAATGGTCAAGCCCATTTGTTGCCTCAAAATGAAAACCTGTCTCTTTATACGCCAGTCTCCTGGGTCTCTTGAACACAGTCTGAACCAGTATATGCAAACCACCACAGAGAGTGGTACTTCTCTGGAACTGTTTACTGGTCCCAGGGACTGCAGTAATCACACCCCACTGTTTTTAGTTCTTGGAGGAGCTGCAGTAGCCCTCCCTGTTGGAGTAGAATACAGTCCAGAGCCCACAATAATGCATATAACCTGTACAAATAACAGGCCTAAAATTGATTCAGTAGTCTCAAGCTATGCCTGTGTTCATCATATCTACCACAGGGTCCTGAACTGATCTGATTTTTGCTACAACAGCAACCTGTTTTCCATGTAGCCATGTTCATTTAGGTGTGGTCATTCATTTGTGTTATTGGGTTTAACACTTTATTCTTCTGTGTCATTTTTTCTTATGCAAACGTCTTATTTTCCTTGTGTATAATTGGTGCAATTATTTCATAACCACCTAATCCATCAGCGGAACGCTACTCCAACCCCAAGATAAGGCTCATTGGAACAGCTAAGGAGGGCCGTGTCGAAATTCTGTACCAAGAGGAGTGGGGAACAATATGTGATGATAAATGGGACAAAAAAGATGGAACCGTGGTCTGCAAAATGCTGGGATATAGTCATGCAGTTCACACCATGAAGGCATCCCCAGGTAAGTTAATAACTAATCACCCAAATCACCAATTACATTCCCGATCCCAAATTGTGATCTGTGATTTTATATAGTGTGACTGGTGTTCGGTGCAAGATTCAACCTTTACAGGGACAGTATTCATGGCCTGCTGGCACCCACGCCACTTACAGCCAGGCATTCAGATCCAGAGCTGGAATTTTTTCAGTCTAGGGTGCCACACTTGTTTGGTGCCGCTCTTGTTGCACGGGATTTTTGCTCTTCACAGTAGGAAGTCCTGAAATTCTTTCCAAGTGCAGGATCACAGTCTAAGGTTGTACACAGTATAAGGTTTCTTGATGGCGAATACTGAGATACTTGCATTCACATGTGAGCTGCATGGGCTTTCCAGACATGCCGCCTCAGAGGATAACTCTAGAATTTCCATTCGTCCCTTTTATCCCCTGCTATTTCTATTTCCCGATTGTCAAAATACCCACCCACCCCACTGGGCTCCGAAAGAGAAATTATGATGGTCCAGACAAGAGGCAACCCATCCCTGCCGATGGCAGGGGGCAGAGTCAGGGCAGCCGGCTTCAGCAGTGTTACTGAGCATGCTCAGTCCGTATGAGCATGCTCAGTATAAGCCAAGCAGCAAATCTGGGGGTGACCCTGCCCCCACGTGTCCCCTCTGGTCCAGACCCTGCCACTCTTACCGAGACAAAACTCCTACTGAAGCGAATGGGTGTTCTGCTAAAGCAAAGAGGGCAGTATCATAACCTATAGAATAATCACCCAGCAATCAAGAACTTACAGAACAGTTGTATGGAAGTGTTCTGGGACAACTGGGCACAAGCCATTCAGATACACAGATGGTCAACAGAAGCAAAGTTTTTAGAGATTTCTGTGTTAAATAGGATTGCTGGGATTAGTGCACATATCCCTGATTTGAGACGATCACTGGGGTGAATCATTATAATTAAAATGAAAACCCTTCTATCCTCCACCCACCCTCAAGTTTTACCCACAACCTGAACTCACTCAACTTTTCCAAAGTTGACAAAAGTTCACTTAATGTTGTTTCCTCTCGGATCTCTCATTTCCATGTGCCCCTGCACTTCCTACTTCTAGCCAAAGCTGGAAGCAGAAGTGCCACAATAGTACTAGAAAGTCTGTTCTTGTAAAATTTCCAGCCCAGTTTTGCAGACCCAAAGAGTAGAGATTGTTTGGATGAAACCACCTAACCTAAATCTCTGCACTGTCTTAGCTATGCCCTATATTAGTGGCAAGTGTAATTCTCTGCAGGGGGTACCCAAAGGCCTCTTAAGTAAGTGTTATCCCTTCCATTTGGAAGGGACTATGGGCAATATGTGCAGCAAAGTGCATGAGATTCAAGCTGACACACCACCTCCAACATGTCAGGTGACAACTTCGATTGCAATCCAGCCAGCTCCTTCCCCTCCTGTGTTTTGTTTCAGGAGTTCATTATGTATTCCCTGGGGGGAGGGGGGCTTGTTCTATTTTTCACTGGTAATAAAAGACAGGATTGTGACCTGCTCTTACCAGGACACACACGGTGGTAAAGGTGCACCAGGGAAGGCTTCTTCCTCACTCCGTGCTGTGAGCCAGAATGGACGTAACCTGTACAAAGAGTCCTTTCCTTCCATCTGAGTTAGCTGCACTGCAGGTCACTGACAGGGGTGGCTCCAGGCACCAGCACAGCAAGCGTGTGCCTGGGGAGGCGTGCCGGTCGCTGTGAGGGTGGCAGGCTGGTGGCTTTCGGAGGCATGCCTGCAGGAGGTCCGCCGGTCCCGCGGCTTTGGCGACAATTCGGCGGTGGGGACGCCGAAGCCGCAGAACTGGCGGACCTCCCGCAGGCATGCCACCGAATCGGCGTGACCAGCGAACCGAAAGCTGCCTGACTGCCGTGCTTGGGGCGGCAAAACACATAGAGCCCCCCCTGGTCACTGAGCACTGGGAAGAGCAGCCTTTGCAGGCCCACTGTTCCCATTCACCTGCAGATGGGTGGAGGGAAGGCCGGGAAAAGGTGAAGCTTTGACTCCACCCCCCAGTGCGCCAGCCCACAATGCCAAGCTGGTGTGAGAAGGGAAGTCAGCTGCACCCATTAAAAGGCTGCAATAAGTTACTTTCTCTTGGGAGCCATGGCAAAGCAGGGAGGAGAAATGTGACTCAGTCACAGTTCCTTCCCAGGCCTCCTCGTGGGGTGACACAGGTACCCGCTCCTGACACAGAGCTGTGCCTTAAGGCTCGGTCTAGCCCTAAGGGAAGTGTGAAACCTAAAGAATATCTTCTTTGTGATTCACATTACAGATTTCTTTGGGTGACTGTATATTTCTGTTTCACATGCCGTACAGTGACTTATTTTGCTTTTTATTTTTTTTATTTTTAACCACACACACCCCAAAAAGGTTCTGGTCGCATTTGGCTTGATGACGTGGAGTGCAGTGGAACAGAAGCCTCCATTTTTGACTGTGAAAAACGCAACTGGGGGGATAACGACTGCACCCACAGCGAAGATGCTGGTGTGGAATGTGCCTAAGATGGTGTAGAAATGGGCATGATACACTGCTGTCTGCCATAAGATGTCTTAATTCCATAAGTTCCAACAGCCTGTGCTGCTGTTGTCCGTGACTGGGACTTGCTTCTTTGTTTCTGTATTTGTAAAACTGTTGGTTTCTTTACCTATTTTAAAAATATGCATTAATGAGGCAAACCAGGAAATCCAGTTGCCACAAAACAATTAGAGACAGAAAAGGAATGAAATACCCAAGTCATTCAAACACTCGTAAATCTTCGGGTAATCTAGCTGGTCTGGTATCCAGCAATCATGTACTCTACACAGAGTGGAAGGATAGTGGAAGTTAAAGCATAGGAGTAGGAGACCTATGCCCTGCACTCTTCCTAGCTCTTCCCTCGACCTCCTTCATGACCATGGCCAAGTCACTAAGGCCCAGATCCTTAAAGGTGAGGTGTTAGGCACATGAAAACCTTTGAGGATCTGGGCCTTAACCTCTCTGTTTCTCAGTTTCACAGTCTCCCAATCTATTAAACGGAGGTAATGATACTTACCTCTCAGGAGTATTATGAAGACTGATTCATATTCAAAAGTCCTTTTAGATCCTCAAACATAAGGCTTTATGGAAGTATAGAAATATATACAAATATAAAGCAGGAGCATGCATTAGCCACAGTAATATTCTGACAGGAAGTCACTGATGATTAAGTGTAAAGCTTGCAGAGTTAACTGTCCTATATGTAGATACATAATGGCTTCCATCCTTTACTGTCTGTTATACAGAACCATGTCTGATGCATTGATTTTTATTTGTACTGAGCACTTTCTTTTTTTTTAAGGATCCACAACACACCCCTGCACCATACATTTACATACTGTAACGTGGTGGATGAACAGTAGCACATACTGAGCCGTGTACAATATATCTTGCTTACAGGAATGTTACTTTAAAATAAAAAATACGTTTACCAAAACCCCTTTTCCTATGCTTTGATATTATTATGCAACCCTGGCTACATTTTTTTCCTTAGTTGACTGTGGAATTTTCTTCTATGCAATAATACAGCGTCACATACAAAGTGAAATGTGTCTGGGCCATGCCACAAAGTTTTAGGACTGGTCCACACTACATGGTTAGGCAGTTTACATTGACGTAATTATGTCAGTGTCTACACTACAACATTCCTCCCACCAGTGTAAGTGCCCTACTACACCGACATCAAAAATCCCGCTCCACAAGAGGCATAAGGCTGATGTCAGTGTAGTTAGGGTGATGTGGAGCTGTGAAATTGACAAGAAAGCCAGGCAGCTAGAGGCTAGCTGCCCGCATGCCCCTGGAGAGCTGGGTGGCTGGACCCTGCTCCCAGCTGGGAGCCGGGCAAGAAGCCCAGGTGGCCTCCCCTCCCAGCTCCCGATGGAGAATGGGTGGGGGAGCAGCCCACCAGGACCCTGTGGGGTAGCCAGACTCCCAGCAAGGAGTTGCCAGCAGAGCTTAGAGACCAGGCTGTCAGCTCCCCACACTGCCCCTCTTAGGTCAGGACGCGCACCATTGACCCAAGGAGAGTAGTGTGGACATGCACCACCTCAGTAATTACTGCAGTGGCTGCAAGTCGACCTAATATAGGTTGACTTACGTTTCTAGTGTAGGCATCCCCTGAGAGACATCACATCACAGAGGAGGAGCGGTTTCTGAGGCAAGGGGGAGTTGGCCCCCTGAACTCATGTAATAAGATTCTCTGGACCCTGATTCTTGAGCAGGCTCAAGCATCACCGGTAAGTGATCAGAATACGCAACTCATTTCAAACTCAAAGAGTAGATAACTGGAGAGAGGGATGAGCCTTATGAAGAGAAGGAAATCTGCTAATGTTTTCCAGTCTCCACTCTGGTTCCTTTCTCTTTCGTATTGACTGATAGATCCAGTTTCCTTTCTCGGGTCAGATTTAGTGGAGGCAAGGCACATGCATCATCAAAAACAGGAGGCTGAAACCTCATCAGCAACAAGCATTTTTAAAACTTGCTCTAGAAGCAGTGGACCATCCAAATGTGGCGCATCCCACATAAATTAAGGGAGTTGGCCTGTCTCACCAGTGTGGTGAATAATGCTCCTTGGACTAAAGTAGCTCCTCATAGGGCTTCTGTTGGCAATCAGTGAATCTGTATTGTGTGATATTCATTCATCCATCATTTTGTAATAGCAAGCCACATGGATCTAGCCTCCCTCACTCTCTGCGATGAAGGGACTTACAAACGGTATCTGTGGCTTGCTGCCTTGGCCGATACCTCCTAGTCCTTCTTGCACTTTCTGATTTTGTTAATGGGACATGGGAGAGGGAGGTTCATCAAAATGATCAACCCAGATCCTGAGACCCTCACTCCATTTTACTCAGGCCAATTCCCACTGAAGGCACAGGCTCAGTGCACCTCCTGAAGGAATGGCTCTTATAGGACCTCGGCTGGAGTTTAAAGTTCCTTCTCCGAAGGCTGAATTCTCATTCAGGAGATTCCACAGAGTCTAAGGCCAGAAGGCAGCATTGTTATTGTCTAGTCTGACCTTCTGTAGAACACGGGCCATAGGGATTTCCTGTATTAAAGTCGGTATCTAGGCTTTGGGACTGCGCTCATCACCATTGTATCTGAGAGGTGTACACGTTTATAAAGCTCTTCAGTTTCTGCTGTTAGCAGGGCAGACAGCTTTCCACGTATGCCCAGACCTCAGTACACGTTTACATGTGTCGTACCTGCTTTGTGTTGGGTACGTGGGGTAGCAGTCAAACGCTGTGCCAAAAATAGGGTTAAAACTTTATCTTCAAGGCCTAAGCTCATGGACTTCAAAGAAGCTCACACAATTAGTAGTTCTGGCTGTTTATATAGCAACAGTATTGTTCTAGTGGATGCTTCAGAGACAACTATGGATACAAGGTCTCTGCCCCTGAAAGCTCAGTAGAGATGGGGAGAGAGGCGTAACAAAATCAAAATGATAAACTGATGAACCCTGCCTTTGTCAAAATGCAGCAGATATTTATTGACGGGCATGTGTGATTGAATGATGGTATCCAGCATGAGCTTAACAAACACAGGCAAGCTGGCAAAAACTCCCCTGCCCCAGAAGAGAGGGTGATTTCTAATCAAACATTTAGTTCTTGCTTTTCCCACGTGCTCATCTAATTTTTGTTTCTGCTCCTGCAGTTAGTTCTTGTTTTCGCCCCATCAGAACTCAATCTTTAAAAGTTAAGGAAATGTTCAGATCTGGACTTCCCAGTTCATAAAATGTGTTATGCAGATTTCAACCCAAGTTCCTGTCTTTATGCACGATGCCTCTCTCCTCAGCCTTTTGAAAAGCTGACACTGATCGGTTTCATATCCCACTTAAAGTTTTGCTGGGAAGCCCTTTTGCCTCTAAATTCCAGGTGGCTAATAAACTTTTAAAGGGGCAAAGGTCATGTTACTTAGTGGGACCCATGTTTAGAATAATATAATTACTGCCTTTGTCTATCAAGACTGGAAAATAACCATCTCTACTTTCAAGACTTCACCCTGCTTTCTGCACCCTGGCACTTGGTTGCGTATATGGCAGGTTGCGTTATTCATTGTGACTAACGTTTGTTGAAGCTCTGGTTCTTTTTTCTACTCTCAAATTATTCATGAACCAACCCTTATTTCTGTGAATGTCTTACTTAATTGTAAGTAAATGCCTAGTAGTTTATGGGAACAAATTTCAGCCTATGGGTATCAACCTCTATTATTGGCTGTGGTTCTTGATCTGCGTCACAATGCATTATTTCTTCTCCCCAATTGAATGTTTAAACAAGAAAATAACAAGTGACTAATAACAGCAGACAGTGAATAGTTCACTTTGGTCTGAAGCTTTAGATTAATCATCCCCAGGCTAAAATATGCAAAACATTTGGGATTTTCAAACTTTTTCCACAGCTATACAACAGCCTTCCAAATACTCACAAACACTATCTGATATGACCCCATAAGTTAACTGTAAACTGAATTCTTGACTTCCATTGCCCAAAACATTTGCAAATCCATTATCATATTAGTCACCCAGCTCTAGTTGAGTAAGAACCCCATATTCAAATGTGGGCATCCTCACAGGATTTCCAACCACCACATTTGGATGAGTTAAGTGGCCATCTCTGTGTCTCCGTGATACGTTCAGCCTCCCAGTGCAGAATATGGACATCCTACTAAGTCTCCCACATTGAAAACTAGGCTCACTGTGTTGAAATTCAATCTCAGTTGCTTATAATGTCCTTGTGTCAAGGTGGTCTGTTGCTTCAAGAAGAATTAGGCAAAGGTGTGGCAAATTGGCAAATAAGTAGTACCCGGCAGGTTAAAACTGATAAAAACAGGAACTTCAAAGGAGAGAACTAGATGATCATGATGGTCACTTCTGACCTTAAAGTGTATAAGACGCTAACTATTTGAAAAGGGGAAGCAACAGCCAGTGCTGGCCAGGACACAGATCAACCTTGGAAATATCATCTGTTGTAACTTTGTTTTGGAACTTCATTAACCTAACACTTCTTAAAGTGGGCGTCCACCCTGGCATGGTCCCAGGGCAACCAAAGAAAGCTCAGGGCAGGGGGTTGGGGTGCAGGAGGGAGTGTGGCGTGTGGGAGGGGTGCGGCGGGGGTTGGGGGGTGGCAGGGGGGTCAGGGCAGGGGGGGGGGGGGCAGGAGTGGGGGGGGGGGGGGGGGGGGAGGGGGGTGGGGGGGGGGGGGGGGGGAGGGGGATTCAGGGGGGGGGGTTGGGGGGGGGGGGGGGAGTGGGGGGTGTGGGAGGGGGTGCGGGGTGCAGGAGGGGGCTCAGGGCAGGGGGTTGGGGTGCAGGAGGGGTTCAGGGTGCAGGCTCTGGCCCGGCACCACTTACCTGGAGTGCCTCCGGGGTGGCAGCAGCGCACAGCGGGGCTAAGGCAGGCTCCCTGCCTGCCCTGACCTCACGCAGCTCCCGGAAGTGGCCAGCACCATGTACCTGTGGCCCCCTGGGGGAGGGGGGACAGAGGGCTCTGCATGCTGCCCTCGTCTGCGGGTACCTCCCCCGAAGCTCCCATTGGCCACGGTTCCCTGTTCCCAGCCAATAGGAGCTGTGGGGGATGTGGTGCCAGCCACTTCCGGGAGCGGCGCAGATCCCGCAGGCCAGATCCAAAGCCCTGACAGCCAGATCCGACCTGCAGGCCGTAGTTTGCCCACCCCTGTGTTAAAAGTAAGCACTTTTTACCCTGACTTTCAGTTTCCATTGGCCAGAAATGAACCTTTATCTTCCCCAGGCTTATGCAACACCTTAGAACGCCCAGGGACCGTTCTGTTTTTTCCCCTAAAGTGAATTTTGTGTTGGTTTCCAGTTAGAAGCACCGAAAGCAGAAGTCCTCTAATTATATCTTGAAGTATATGTATTATTGGCAGCAGGAGTGCAGGGTAAAACTTTCTAAAGTACCCATTAGGACTTGGGTGTTCTTGAAAATCTAACCCTCAAGGATTACAACCTAGTTGTGTGCTTAAATACTCTTGCGATGAATCTACAGATGGTTGGATTGTTTGTTAGGAATAATAGCCATTATGAATTTAGCCCCTTTTCTTGGTTAGCAAAACTTTCTTACACTGATCTTGGATTTTTTTTAATGGATTAATTATTCATAAATATTCACTGGCTATTCTGAATAAATGTTGGGAGGCCAGATCCTTTGAAGGTGTAAATCAGTGTAACTCTACCTACTGTGTTAGTTTCAGACCATCATTTTTTTGTGACCTCTTTGCTTTGCCTGTTCACTATTTATCGTTCCTGGTGTGTGGTTGGTCACCCAAGTCACATGGCACTATTTCTGCTCCCTAATTGGATGGACTGAAATATTTTAAACAAGAGAAAAATGAGCAGTGACTAATGCACTTTCTGGTATGTTGTCATGCAAGTAACCATTGTCCTAAAACTCAGTCCATTCAGGCCTTGCCCCCCCACCTGAGACTGTCCACAAGCTTGATCTGCCAGCCAGTGCCCATTTATAATTCAACCCACTCGCTGTTCTCGGGTTGTATTGCACTTTGTCAAGCACTGATTTCAGTAACCGTCCGTTTGCACTCCCATAGCTCCTGCTTGCAGAGCCCTCAGAAT
Organism: Platysternon megacephalum; assembly: GCA_003942145.1. NCBI lineage: Eukaryota > Metazoa > Chordata > Testudines > Platysternidae > Platysternon > Platysternon megacephalum. The sequence continues at coordinate 6,758,201 of QXTE01000080.1, read as the reverse complement.
GTGAGCTTCCCTGATATATTAGCCTCATCTGATGGGCTAACACCATATGTCCTGTTCCCTGCTAGCTGTTCTGAATGGACTAAAATGAGCATACGTGCAGTGTAGTACTTTACAGACACATACAGGCCCTGTCCCCTGCCTCACAGGTCTTCCAATCAAAATCAGGCAAATAGATGATACACAAAGAAAGGAGGCAGCTGAGGACAGCATGGGCATGGCAAGTGAGATTTTTTACACTATATCAGGGGTAGGCAACCTATGGCACGAGTGCCGAAGGCGGCACGCGAGCTGGTTATCAGTGGCACTCACACTGCCCAGGTCCTGGCTACCGGACTGGGGGGGCTCTGCATTTTAATTTAATTTTAAATGAAGCTTCTTAAACATTTTAAAAACCTTATTTACTTTACATACAACAATAGTTTAGTTATATATTAAAGACTTATAGAAAGAGACCTTCTAAAAACGTTAAAATGTATTACTGGCACGCGAAACCTTAAATCAGAGTGAATAAATGAAGACTCAGCACAGCACTTCTGAAAGGTTGCCGACCCATGCTCTATATGTTTATTCTTTTGTTAGACTGATCGGGGGCTTTTGTTGCTCAGTTTTTTTTAATCCCATTTCCTCTAAGGTGTGTGTCATTTTAGCTCACATATAGGAATTATAAACACTAACCAAGGGGCATTTCTGTCTGTTAAAATAAAGCGGCATGTATTGTCTGAATGCTTTCTATTTGTGCACGCAACTTTAGATGAACTGGGTCAGAATAAATAATAATGACCAAGACATTCTGCAGTGCCAGACAGGGGACAGGCCAATTTTAAGACGCAAAGTACATGAAAACTGAAAGGACCACGCTGAATGAGTCACAGTCATCATCTGATTTTGTAAGTACTACTTAACCGTGCAACCAGGGACGTGAACTGTCCTTTGTAACCCTTCCTAACATAAAGGCGCTGACCCTGCTTTCAAGATCTCAGGATCAGACTTACAATATTTGAGTCTTCATCCGAAATACTATGAAGCTTATGTTCAAAGTGAAACCAGAGAGAAATCTTTAGGGGCAATGATAAGAAAAAAAACCCTTCACCCTCACTGGTAATATGTGCTTAGCTGAGCAGCATTTCTAGTCTGAAGGGTTACTTGTGTTATTCAGGTCCACTAAAATAATCTCCCTGATGGCTGGATTCACAAATCCTAATCCTGGACCCCTGTAAATCTGTCTCAGGTTATCAGCATGCTTGAATTGTGGGGAATTCAAAGTGGCATGCAGCCCTTGAGGAGAGTGCTTTAAAATTCTATTTCACCAGGAACAGCTTCCCAAAGAAGACTGCTCACTTGGGATATTTAAAACTAGACTGAAATAAATAAATAAATAAAAGACTAGTAACCCTACAACAGGGAAGCCACCTGCAGTGGTGGGGAGTTGGGCTAGATGATCTCCAGTGTCTATTCTAGTACTAGTCTGTGGGTAGGAACCTCGGCTAATGTAAATCAATATATGCTGATTTTAGCCTGGTGAGGATCTGACCCCATGAAACTGCACCATGGGCTGTTTTATCAAACTCGTGCTGAGACACTGGGCTAAACTCACTAGGTCCAACTCTCATTAATGTAACTGAATTAAATCCAGTTAAGCCTACTGTGAATTTGGCCTTTTGCACTGCAGACCTGCGTTCACGTGTTCCTGTTATGAGGGTGAAAATCTTAGCAGCAGCTAATTGTTCAGCGATCGCTTTCATGCCTGTGAAACTGGAGTGTGACTTTCAAATGATCTGTGTGTCTTCGGGGATATTTCCAGCGCTCGTTGAAAGGTTTAGCTTCTCTCCCACTGCCACACCAGTGATGTGAAGAGCTTGCAGATGTGCTGTCTGCATCCTGGCGAACAGCTGCTGAGTGTAACTTTTGAAGTGGGTGTGGCCCTTTAGCGAACTGGAAATTGCTGACTCCACCATCCAGAATAAACGAGTTTAACGGCAGAAGTCATTTGGTTTTCTGGCTTGCTGTGTAGTACTAGGATCATGTAAGAGCACTTCCTGATGTATGCACATGAGCAGTACCAGTGATGGTCCAGTGGTTCGGGCACTAGCCTGAGACTTAAGGGTGTGGCTACACTGCAGCTGGGAGGTGTGATTCCCAGCATGAGTAGACAGACTGTCCCTAGCTCAGCTCAAGCTAGCAGAGGGTGATCAGACAGCAAGTGTGAAAAATCGGGACAGGAGGTGGGGTAATAGGAGCCTATATAAGGAAAAGACCCAAAATTGGGACTGTCCCTATAAATTCGGGACATCTGGTCACCCTAAGCTAGCAGGCTAAAAATAGTAGCATGGACATTGTTGCACTGATGGCAGTTTGGGCTACCTGCCTGAGTCCAAGCCTGCCTGGCCCTCTGGGCCCGAGCTCAGGTGCTAGCCAGAGCAGCTGCCAGTGTCCACACTGCTATTTATAGCACGCTAGCTCAAGCATGAGTCCATCTACCCATGCTGGGAATCATGCCCCCCAGCTGCAGTGTAGACATACCCTCAGAGACCTGCATTCAACTCCCGCCTTCTCCACTACAGAATGCCTGTGTGACCTTAGGCAAGTCATTTCATCTCTCTCTGCCGCAGTTCCCCACCTTTGAAATGAGGATGATAGCACTTCCCTCTGTTGCAGGGATGCTGTGCGGATACATACATTCAAGATTGTGAGGTGCTTGGACATGGGGACCATAGAAGTATCGTGTATAGTATAAAACAACATGAAAGCAGACTGAGAGTCTCCATCTGAACTAGGAGTGGGTGAACTGGTGCAGATAAAACAGCTCACAGCCTTTGCCTAGTCTTAAAACCAAATCTTCTGTGTTTCTCCATTTCTAATTTCCTGCCAGGACCAGAAATTAACGTGTACAAATACCACAAGAGAAACTATTCTCATCTATTTCCTGCAAGGACTGGAAGTGCTAGAAATATAGCACAATAGAAAGTTCTTTCGGTGATTTCTAGCCCAGTTTTGTAAAAGCAGGAGGTTTGGCTAAATTCTAAACCTTTGGATTCAAAGCACAAAGATCTGAAGGCAGATGCTTGGCTGATGGAAAGCAGCATAGCTTCTACTATTTAAATATAAACAAAGCAATTAATGTGTTTTAGCTTTTTAAAAGGTGGTTTAAGCTGCTGGATTATTGATTTAATTCCAAAGTGCAAGAATTTGTTTTCTCTGATTCAGAACTAGGTTCAGAAAATTAATAATAAATCAATCAATAATGGTTTCTGAAATAAAACAAAACAAAGTTTTGTTTTAAATAAATGCTCTCCTATTTACTGTCTGGGATGGCCAATTTGCTGAATATATAATAGCATTTATGACACCAGCAGTCTGGGAGTTGCAGGATCAGCCCACTATATCTTCTTCCAAAAACAAAAATCTTATAGTAGACACCTATTGGACCTTGCTAAACCAGCTGTGGCCTGTCATAGACTCCATTCAACGGTGATGTTTACAAAGGGTTTGGCTATTGTCGATTTACAAGGCTAGCAGAAAAAAATATTTAAAAAATAAAAACCGGTTGGCAGGTTTAAAAGACTTTCTTTAAACATCTTTTCCTATACCAGTATTCAGGACACCATGTTTTAAAGATTTGATTCTTTGAATGGCATATGGATTATGGCATTTGAAACAAATTGGTGTTTACAGCCATGCGCAACTAACCGAAAGGCTGTGTGACATGTATCAGACCAGTGATTTAGATTTAAAAAACAATCCTTCCCGCCATTAGGGGGAGCTCAAGGGCCACCGCCCACTCTGAATAAAGATGTACTCTGCATCAGCTCTAGCATACCAATACAAATGAATCACTGACAAAAGTAATCAAAGAGTTTATGTCGTTGTGCTAATATATAAACTGCCTTCCTTAGGGTGTCTGCTTATGTACATGACTTTCTGCTGTAGGTCACTTAGCAATTTTCAATCATTTTCAGAATGTTTAGATTTCAAATCAAAGTCGTTTTCTTTATTCTGACACAACTGCACACACACACACACCCCTCCGCCCCAAACACACACACCCTTTATTTTCACTTGTGTAAATTTCCCCAGATCTGAATCATCTCTCCCAACCTCATTTGGAAGCAAATAAAGTCGAACAGTGGTAATGAATTGGTGGTGATAAAATCTACAATACATGGGTCCTGGAAAGAAAAAAACAACAAACACTACTCACTTTTCATCACACTCCACTTCTTCACTAAAGGGAATATTTTCAAAATTGTTTTAAACAGGGCTGGTTGAAAATTGGAATTTCTGATCACTGGAAAATTCCCATATTTTGATAGTTGTTATTGGTCCAAGTTGAGAGGAAAATTTGAAATAGCAAAATTTTTTGCACAATGGAAAGTTCAGAAAAAATTCAGTTTAGAACCATCAAAAAGTAAAGCACTTGGTGATTTAAGTGGGCCAATTTCACAAAGCTGAAAACAATGATGAGCTAAAACAGGTGGGAGGAAGAACTTAATCAGAAAAAGGTGAATGACAATTGGAAATTGTTTAAGAACACTTTACTAGATGCCTAAAAAACCACAATCAAGGAAAAGGGACACATTGATTAAAAATATTACCTAGTTGAGCATGGAAGTGAAGGCAGCTATAAGTATATAACAAATGGAAGAAAGGGGAAGTGAATAGTATCAAATATAAATCAGAAACTAGGACCTGTAGAAAATTGATGATGGAAGCAAAGGGACACAAGGAGAAATCTATGGCCAGCAGAGTTAAGGACAATAAGGAGGGTTTGTTATGTATATTAGGAACAAAAAGCTTCCTAACAATGGTATTGGTCCATTACTAGATGGGAATGGTAGAATTATCAATAATAATTCAGTGGCAGTAGTGATCAATAAATATTTCTGTTCTGTATTGGCGGAAAAAAGATGATGTAGTTATATCATATGGTGATGATAACACTGTTTCCATTAGTATCCCTGAAGGATATTAAACAGCATCTACTAAACTTAGACATTTTTAACTCATCATGTCCAGATAACTTGCATACAAGAATTTTAAAAGAGATGGCTGAGAAGCTCGCTCGACCATTAATGCTGATTTTCAGAAAGTTGTGGAACACTCAGAAGACACGAAGAAAGCTAATGTCGTGCCAATATTTTTTAAAGCGTAAATGAGATGACCCAGGTAATTATAGGCCTGTTAGTCTGACATTGATCCCAAGCAAGGTAATGGAGTGGCTGATACAGGATTTGATTAATAAAGAATTAATGGAGAGTAATACAATTAATGCCAATCAACATGGGTTTATGAAAAATAGATCTGGGCAAACTAAACTGATATCTTTTTTTGATTAGATGACAAGTTTGGCTGATAAATGTAATAGTGTTGATGTAATATACTTTGACTTCTGTAAGGCATTTGACTTGGCACCACACGCTATTTTGACAAAAACTAGAACATAAAATTAACTTGTCAACACATTAAATGGATTAAATATGGCTAACTGATAGGTCTGCAGGACTTCACTAGAAATACAGCCCATTCAGGAAATCATCATCAAGCGAATCTGTGATTCTAGTGGGGTTCTGCAGAGCTCAGTTCTTGGCCCTACCCTATTTAATATGTTTATCAATGACCTGGAAGAAAACATCAACTCATCCCTGATAAAGTTTGCAGGCAATGTGAAAATTGGAGGAGTGGTAGGTTATGAAGAGGACGGCTCACTGATTCAGCGCAATCTGGATCATATGGTTAACAGATCACAAGCACACAATATGCATTTTAATATGGCTAACTGTCCATTTTTACATCCAGGAAAAAAAGACTGTAGGCCCTACTTACTGGATGGGAGATTCTATCCTGAGAAGCAGTGACTCTGAAAAAGACTTGAGGATCATGGTTGATAATCAGCTGAGCATGTAGCCCAAAGGGCTAATGTGATCCTTGGATGCATAACAGGGGAATCTCCAGTAGCAGTAAAGAGATTCTTTTACCTCTATATGGCACTGGTACAACTGTTGCTGGAACACTGTGTCCATTTCTGGCATCCACAATTCAAGATGGGTGTTGCTAAATTGGAGAGGGTTCAGTGAAGAGCCACAAGAATGATTACAGGATTAGAAAACCTGCCTTACGGTGATAAACCAAATAGACTGAGCTCCTTGAGTCTAACAAAGAGAAAGTTAGGAAGTGACTTGATTGCAGGCTATATGTACCTACATGGGGAACAAATATTTGATAATGGGCTCTTCAGTTTAGCAGGGAAAGGTATAACATGGTCCAATGTCTGGAAGTTGAAGCTAGACAAATTCAGACTGGAAATAGGGTGTAATTTTTAAGATTTAGCATAATTAACCTTGGAACAATTTACCAAGAGTTATCATGAATTCCAACACTGACCATTTTTAAAATAAAATTGGATGTTTTTCTAAAAGATCTGCTCTGAGAATTATTTTGGGGAAGTTCTATGGCCTCTGTTATACCAATCAGACTAGATGATCATAATAGTCCCTTCTGGCCTTGGACTCTATGAATCTACATTTCGGCTCTGTCTGTCATTGAATTATGTCTTCCAGAGCTGCTAAAGCACCTCATGACTCCATTCTTCTCATAGTCCAGTCAAGATGTCCAGCCCATAATCTCCTATGATGCACCATGCTGGTTCAATGAGAGGGGAGACAGCAGTGCATCATGGGAGATGAGGCCCAGCCAGGGAACCTGGCCCTTAGGTGAGAATGGGCACAGGAAGCACCTAAATTACATCTCCCATGAGGCAACATGGCAGCAGAGGTGCACATGTAACCTATACACCTCCTTGGGTGTGGTGTTCTGTCCCATCTAGTGGCACCGAGACCACTTAAAGAGAGAGAGTTAAATGAGTTTGCTCTATAGCCTAAGCTAACAGCCGGTTGGCTTTTAGCTCATGCGGTAGAGGTTCATGCACTAAGCTCCAGAGGTCCCTGGTTCGATCCCGCCCACTGATGACCGGGGTCTGTCGGTGTTACACACACAGATTATTGTCAAAATTGACCAGACGTGAAACATTCAGTTAGACAGACTGAGATCAGGGCTTTATTGTGCTAGGAACTGTAAAGACACAATGAGACAATCCCTGCCCCAAAGAACCCCAAACATTAAAAACACATGAGATTTAAAAAAAACCAAAACCCTGGGGGTTCTTGTTCTCTGCCTTCTAGTTGCTAAGCCTAGAAGAGGCATTGTTTCATGCTTTTTCTCTGCTCTCATGAGGGCTAGAAATTCTTCTTCTTTTAATGAAAGCTGAGATCCTCACTTGATTAATCACATGAGTCTAGGAGCTGGGGCTTTCAGACAAACAACACACACTGTGAGATACACGATACAATCAGGAGAGTTGACAATGAGTAACAATATGAAAGTGAAGCTGACCACCCCGTGCCAATGAGGCCCACCCTGTTCAGGCTGGCATTCTCTTCTGGGGCTCCATTAGGAGAGGTCAACGGTCTTTTTTAGCTGGGCTCCACAGCAGCCCTGCTGGAGGTAGCTACGTAGGGAACATAATGGCATTAGAGCACTTCTCAGGCATTCTGGAGCAGCACAGGCTTTCTATGTAAGAACAAAGGCACATGGGCAGATTCAGATGTTAGCTAGCACCCACATCCCCCTCTCTATCCAAACACCCAGTTCATCATTCGCTGGCATAACTTAACATGATTCTAAACAAGTTGGCCAATGGCATGGTCAATGTTCCTCTGCATGGCCCTGCTCAGCCCTGACTCCCTTACAGACTTCCCAGAGTCAGCACCCCCTTCCAGAACTGCTTCAGCTCTCTTATAAGGAACCAGCCGCTTGAGTTCCCTTCCTGGGCCAGGTGTCTCTGGTTGGCATATTTAGAAAACCTGCTCCAGGTTTCAAGTCTCCTGCAGGCAGTTCCTTCGCTCCCTCTGCTCACTCAGAAGGATCATAGCCAAAAATAACCACACCACTCTGTATCTGTATGTCCCTAGCTCTGCTGATGTAGCTCAGCACAGCCTCTCCAAGCAGCAGAGAGTGTGACCGCTGTGTAATAGCTAATAAGGACTTGTACAGCTCTGCTTATCATTTCCTCCCAGTGCCAATTAAAAAGATTTAGTTAAAGAGAATGCAATTACATTGTCATGGATAAAAGGGATACAATTAATTAAAACTGAATATTTTCCCTCCGGAGTGTTGATCTTTCCAGATGTTCCCCATCTCCTTCCCTGACCATGCTTTATGAGCTGGAACAAAGCTATTCTGGAATTTTAGAAGAGGTTGGCGAGAAAGAAATCTAGAGTTAGAGTTGCTATACTAGCCCGTTTCTCTCTCTCTCTCTCTCTCTCTCTCTCTCTCTCACACACACACACACACACTATTATGAGGAAGACTAACGGACTAGCTTCTCCATATCTTTAAGGCTTGTCAGTGACACATGGCTAGGCAGTGACCTTTTTAATTTGCATTGACTTCTCTGGGATGTGGGGCCTGATCTCACAGCCTATAGACCAGTAAGTACTCCTACTGAAGTCAATGAGGCTATTCACATGACGCTTCTGACCAATAAATAGCACACCTGAATACTGTTAAAAGCCTGTCATTCCCAGAGCTGCTACCTAGAACCAGTGTTTCATCTTCTGTTATATGCCACAGTATTTTGTGTGGAGGGAGTCAGAGGTCAGTGGGGCAGCTGGCAGGGCCAGAGGAGGAAGTGAGGTGAGAAACCTCAGCACTTGGTGGCAAGTGAATGAGGAGAAAGCTTTGGGAGATGGTAGTTCATGATGAAATTTGTTGAGATTCTCTTCAGCAATATCCTGAGCAGAGAGGGAAGTGAGTGTGAGAGAGGGGTTATGTCAGGGGGATTTAGATGATGCCAAATAGGTCAGAGGGGGAGTTGATGAGGATGGCTAAGTTGTGCTGCTTGACCAGGAAACAGGCAGAACTGAGTGAGGAGAAAATCAGCTGGAGCTGGAGGAAGTCTGCATGTTTGTGGGACTGTCTGCGGAGATCTTCAGTAGCACAGAAGCAAGGGTGGAACAAGCGGATGGTGGGGGTGGGCTTGAAGGAGTCCAGGCTGTTGGAGAGCTTGGTAAGCAAGTGATTCAACAACCTTTTTCTTTACATTTTTCACCCTCACCCCTTTTCCCTTTTAGACAAGAGGACAGCTGAGTGAATAAATGATTTTTCAGTTCGGTGGGTGAACCGGAAAAAAATTGGTTAATTTCAAACTAAAACTGACATTTTTTCTCACCAAAATGGAAAAAAAATGATTTGGTTTGAACTAAATGGTTTCACTGTCGATTCAACTTGATGATTCAAAATGACTCAATTTGATGAATTTAAAATTTTTGTCTTTAGGGGTTTTTTTTGGCTGAAACTATTTGCTGAATTCAACGCAAATTTGTGAACAATGTGAACAGTGCCCTGAACAATGCATTTTTCAGCAAATTTATTATACACCTGTAGTGAGATGGAGTGGCCTCCCTCTGAACTGGAAAGCGAGCGACTACTATGCTCCCCCAGGTGGGCGAAGCTGAATCTGTCCCGCCCCCAGCACCAGAAGTCCCGGAGCAGGACAGGAAGTATAAAAGCAGAGCCCTGGAGCTCAGTGGGGATTGGACCACAGGAGGGAGCAGATGTTTCTTCCAGGGAGTGGAGATCTTTGCAGGATCCTGGACTAGCCCCCAAATGGAGCCCAACGAGTATCCTGAGGATCTGCCAGGACCGCTGTCAGATGAATGCCCCAAGGAGCTGTGGGGATGGCCAGCAGACGAGTATCCTGAGGAGACAGAGGACCTTTAGACTATGGAGCCCTACACCCAGACTGTGGTAGGAAGTAGACCAGAGGAACCAGACTTTAGTCTAGTTCTGCTGCCGGAGAGTGAGCCAACATGTTTTGGGAGGGTTCCCCGCTGACCGAGAGGTGTCACTGTTAGGGGCCTGGGTCCCCTTACCCCCCCTTGTCATTGACCCCACCCCTGGGGTGGTGGCCAAACCCCCTCTTTTTGGCCAAAAGGCCTGGGCTGTGTTGTGGGCTCACCCCAAGTCAGAAGGCTATGAAGCCATAGACTGTTTGTGCTCTGCCCTGCCGAGAGGGCCAGACCTCCCCTATAGACTGTTAATTCCTGTTTGCCTGAGCCAGGTGGCTGTGGGGTAAAGAATGTTTATGGCTTTACCTCCCGCCCATGGCTCTGGCCCTCTGGGTGGGGCATTGTAGGCAAGGGTAGGCTGTGCCTTCCCAAACAGCCTAGCGCGGCTTTGCCCCCAGGCCAGGCCTCCTCCTCCTGTGGTTCCCTTCCCAGAGCGCTCTGCCTTGGCTGTCCCCAGCTAGCTGGGGCTGGCTGGCCTGCCTCCCGCAGGGAGTCAGGGTGACAGGTGGTGGGGCTGCGCCGCCCAGAGCCCCGGGGCTGGCCACCCCACCTGGCTGCCCGGAGCCCCAGGGCCAGGAGTGCTGCCGCCTGGCGCACCAGGGCTGACCATGCTGCCCAGAGCACAGGGGCCAGGAGTGCTGCTGCCTGGAGCTCCGGGGCTGGCCACACTGCCCAGAGCACCAGGACTGGGGCCTGGCCACCCAGGCCTGGGGCTGTGGTGGGGGTGCTCTGGGCTCCTGTGGGGGAGACGGTGAAGGGTGGGGGCAGATGGTGAAGGGTGGGGCCTTGGGCATAAGGGGAGGGGCCGGGGGCTAGCCTCCCCCAATGGCCGGGTCACCTGCTGCCCATGGCCAGAGCTCTTTCCCCCCTGACTGTTTGTTGCTGTCTGCCCCAGCCAGGCGACTGCAGGCTAAAGACTGTTTGTGGCTCTGCCCCACCCAGAGGGCTGGAGTTTCCCCTATAGAAACTTGCCGTCCGCCTGTTGTGAGGCGGAGTGGCCTCCCTCTCCACTCAAGAGCGAGGGATCACTACAACGCTGAAAAAATTTCAGCTGACTCTAATCATGAGTGTTTAATAACAGAGCCTCTGTGTACTACATATAAGCTATGCAGCAACAGACCTGCATTCTGCAGCTCTCTGACATGGTAGCCTCATTTAAATGAAGGAAACAATAGGGTTTTATTGAATTAAATATGAAATTAAAGAATGCAGCCACTAGAGTGGCCCCCGTGTTAGTTTCAGGTTAAATTCACTCAGTCTTATGTTGTCTCTGCGCTTTTCCAGTTTTCAATAAACTGAGCATTGGAGTATTGTCAGGGGTGAAGCAGGGCAGGGGTTGGTACTTCAATAGAAGGCAAGTGGGCTTTTTGCAGTTGTGAAGGAGTGGGGGGAGGCAGTCTGAGATTGTGGGTTAAGCACATTGGGTGGGAGTTACTGCTAAAATCGTCACAAGTGAAATAGTTAATGTTAAACATGGTGATGTGTAAATTGTCATCTCTAGGTTTTAACAAACAATTGACATGAATAGGACTCTTCATGTTGCTGAGCTATTGTTTCAGGCAGTCTGCAGGCTCAGGAAGGCAGCACTTGCATCAGCGCTCAGTTTTCATTTTCAAGGGTTCTTTTTTTTTTTTTTTTTTTTTTTTTTTTGCAATATGGTCTAGAAACACTTGCTAATGAAAGCTTGGATTCTGAAGCTCAGTTTTGCAGCAAGGCTGGATTCCATATTTGTGAAACTCTGGCATCACAAGGCCCCTCTGATAACTGGTATTTATTTGTCACAGCACTGGCATTACCATTGAAGTCTAAAACATTATATATAGGAGATTAAAGGTAGTTCCTAAATTATGGTTAAACAACAGGTATAATGCATTTTTTGTACCAGCAATGAAATCTGTATATAATCCAAATTGCTGAGAATTGTGACCTCATCCTGCCCCCCTCCCCCCGCCCCCCAAAAAAGATACCTTCACTTCTGACAAGCATGATGTTTACTGCCTTAAAACAAGTCCCTCCGATTTCTACAACCTCAGGTGTATGCTGAATGCATCCAGGGGATATCAATAACTTTGCTATGGCAGGATGATTTAGCTCTGAAAGGCGGAGGAGGGCAATTACATTTGGCTCACAGCTAAAAGGGTGATCTGTTTGATTTTTTTTTTTTAAGTCGGTTAAAACTATAATATTAAATGTCAAATGTACTTATGATTTCTCCTGCTCATGTTAGAGACAGTAAGAGTGGTAATCATTTTAATATGCCTGCTAGGCCTGCCTAAAGGTTAAAAAGCATCTGATAATGTACGATACACAAATCGTATTTCCATCCATCTCCTCCAAACTCTCCCATTGTGAACCTGAGTAAAATCTCATCAGCTACATTCTGTAGGCACTTGTTCTGGCAAAAGGCTTTTTCCTAGTCCCATTCAGATAAATGTAACAATGGAAGAAGGCATCTGTCTCAAATATGTGTCCACAAAATCTTGTTTCTTTCACTCTCCTTCATACTAATCATCTTCAGAAGCCACCGCCAATGCTGACAGTGTATGCAGTACAGGCCTTGTTAGCTCTCCTGCCATCTACCTCGGTTCTTTGCTCGCATTTATTGCCTGGAACAGCTTATTGCTTGACACTCTGTTAGTTAAAAGCACTAAGGCCGCTTTCATCCTATACTGACGTGTCTATGTCCACGTGAAGGAAGTAAGAATCCACAGGCCATTACTGCTTGGCTTAAAAAAAAGTGAGATCTAACTAGTCAACCAAATGACCTGAGTAGATAAGGAATGGTCCCATTAAGCTGCCTCTTATTGATCTGATAGTGCAAAGCTGCCTTAGTTCCCTTAAACAGCCAATCCCTGGTTGGTGTAGACCCAGTGAGGCTGGCTCTATGCCTCTGGTATGAGGGGGCGTGTGAGAGAAAGAAGAAGCTTCATATCTATAACTTATAAAATGGCTTTCAGATGTACCACATCTCGTGGCCCAGATGCCTCAGACATAGTGTAACACTGATAGACGTCGGTTGGCAGGATCAAACCTGGGACCTCTGGAACTAAATGCACGAGTGTCTACTGCATGAGCTAAAAGCCACGTGGCCCTCACCTAAGTCTGTTGCAGACTCATTAATCTCTAAGTGGTCTCTGTGCCACTAGAGGGAAGAGAGTACCACACCCAGGAGGCATGTGGGTTACAATAGCTTTAGGAATATGAGTAGCCCCACTGGTTTCAATAGAATTATTCATGCATAAAGTTACTTGCATGCATAAGTCTTTGCATAACCAAGGCCTATATATATGCATTATGTATGTGTTGTGTTCCATATATTCTACAGAAGTTTTTTAACCAATAGAAAGATTTTTGGCAAGACGTTGTCTCAGCTTTCTCCTTTATGATGTCCCTATGACCCCTAGTTTTATTAACCTTTTCCAAAAACTACAGCTTCAATATATATTTGAAAATAATGTCATACAAAAGGTCCTACCAACTAAAATGACCAAGGAGTCCGTTCTGATAGCAGCACTGTCTAATGACTAGGTTTTTCCATTTTAGACAGTGAGCCAAATTCTGCTTTCAGTTGCATCAGTGTAGCGCTGTAGTAAGCCCCAATGATGTCAGTTATTCTGCTATGACACAGCTGAGTTTAGCCCCAGAAGCATTTTTAAAAGCCTGACTCCAAAAGATTATACATTTTATTTAAATTTTTTTTTTCAAATGTGACTTAAAATCTATAAGTAATTAGTTACTGTACTGGCTAGAGTATTGCAATGTTCTTCCTTTAATTTCTTATTCAGACTGTGAGTTATAACCCTAAAATCATTCCAGTCACACCTGCCTTCAAAGGTCTAAATAGGAAGGAAAAAAGTTAAATGCCTTAATATCTTTGATATTTGCAAAGATATTTTGAGGATTTGCTGGGGGATTCAGCGCCGGATGAAGAAAGAGTTTTGTAGGCAAATAGAAGAACTTGTGCCTACAGTTCAAAAGGAAATATCCATCCAATTGCACAAAGATTATGTAGATGTATGAGTACTAAACAATCATTGCTATTCAATGTCTGTCTGTCTTTTGAGTCCTAGGTTAAAACTACTTCAGAAGAAATACAAAGGCCTATTCCACTCCTTTGTTGATTGGAACTTGTACTGTTAAAATTCATTTAACAGTAAAAGTTCCAATGTAAATAAAGGTTTACACTAATTACCGTTCAACAACAACAAAAAAACAAATCAAAGCCTATCACATGGGTAACTTTTTGAGGTGCTGAACACGTGTTCCTTCTAAGCAGCGTTTTAGGAATGCTGGGTGAAAATCTAAACTATTCTGGGACTATTTCTACTAATTTATAAAATACGAACAGATTAGCTGCAGTTTAAATAGTTGTGGTATACAGTTAGGGTAACAGTAATACAATAAGGTGAAACTAAGGAAGTGACCCTGCAAGCCCTCCATCTTAGGAAATCCCATGGAAGTCAACGGAAGCTCCATACAGAGGCATTAGGCTATAAATCATTCAAGATCTGAATTACTGCCTGTGATGGGGAGTATACGCCACACACTGGGGAATCAAGGCTAATGAGCAGCTCTGGGTCCAGAAAGCCCTGCCCAGTTGTACCTGCTTGGCATGCTCACCATGGAGGCAGAGCTCAAAAGGGAGCTGCCCAGTTCAGTCAGGATAGGCAGAGCAGGGGAGCAGCCCCATGCTGTTAGTTCCTGCAGAGAGGGTGTGGGAGTTCCCCACTGCTTGGATCAGACCTTGCTGTTGAAGGCCCCTGTGGAGGCTGGGAATGGTGGGCTGTGACTGATGGAGAGAAGCCTCTGGATCATGGTTGGGAAGCACCCCCCGAGCTGGTGAGTCCATACACAGACTTGGCTGTGACTTTGGAGGTAAAAGGCCTCAGTAAAGCCAGGGAACAGGTGTGGTGGGGTCTTCCCCAAGCTGCATATCTGATGTGTCAATCACAGGGCCCTGGGTTGGAACCCGATGGAGCAGGGAGGGCCTGGGTTCCTCTACTGCTGGCCCCACAGACCCTTGCCACCAGTGATAGTACTGGATACAGATGCTTCCCCCTGAGAGCAGCTTCATAACTGTGCATCTATTTGAAGTTAATGAGTCTGGTCTCTTCTGCTAACATGAAAAAAAATCATATCCCAATCTCCTGAATAGTTAGTCAAACAAATTGCAGCAAACTTTAATAGAATGGATGTTATGATCACCTAGACTGACCTCCTGTACAACATGAGAACCTCACTCAGTAGGGTCTGTATCAAGCCTGTATCTTCTGTTTGAGCTATGGCTTATCTTTGAGAGAGACATCCCGTCTTGATTTAAAGATTTCAAGTAATGGAGAATCCACCATGTTCCTAGGTAAGCTGTTCCAATTATTAATTACCCTCGCTGTTAAAAATGGACACCTTTTTCTAGTCTGAATTTCTCTAGCGTCAGCTTCTAGCCCTTGGTCTTGTTATGCCTTTTTCTGATAAACAGCCTTCTACTATTGGAAATCTCTTCCCTACAGAGGTACTTGTAGACTGCGATCCAGCCATCTCTTAGCCTTCTCTTGGATAAATGGAATAGATGGAACTTTAATTGCTCGCTATAGGGCAGCATGTTTTCCAGACCTTGAATCATTCCTGCTGCTATTTGCTGAACGCTTCCCAATGTCTCAACATCCTTTGTGAAAGATAAACACCAGAACTTGGGGCTAAGTGGGAACCTTGTAACCTGCCCTGAGGAAGGGGAATGAGTATTTGTGCTGCTCCAGGAGCACGGCACAGACTGAACTGTGACCCGGCCTCAGTTTAGTCCCTGCTTCTCCTTGCTCTATCTGTGGCAGGGAAGGGATAATGTGTGGCAGCTCTCTATGCCCCATTGGGGAGTGGATGCAAGGTTTTGCCCACTCCTAACCCTCCTGCACAGAAGGGGAATACCAGTCCTACAGTGGCTGCTCTACCCGTCTCCAAGATGATCCAAGATGTAGGTAGTCTGTGTATTGAAGTGAAGGACCACAAGGGCTGGCTCACCATTTGAGCCCTTGGTAAAGTAGTATTCATTACTACTCCACTGCTGTCATTAAATTGTAGTCTGCAGAACACTGCCCATCGATTCCCTGCACAGAGTGTTTTATATGACAAACACTGAGCATGGAACTAGCCTCTTGCATGTACAATATGCCAGTGCAAACAGGTTCTGAATGAATCGGTCTCTCTCTCTCTCTGCAACTCACTGGGGGTCTTTCAACGTCTAGTGATGAAAGTCTTGATTATTTTTGGACTTTGCTTGCTTTAACTTGTGCTAACACTACTTGGAAATGACAATCCCATCTTAAAATTTTAGAAGAGCTACAGAACTTGTAACAATGGACCTGACTTGGAGAGATGCTTAGGCCACCACTGGAATCGAAGCCCTTGTCTACACTACAGAATTACTTTGGCATAATTACGTTGCTCAGGGGTGTGAATAATCCACTCTCCTGCTGACATAGCTACTGCCTCTCGCAGACATGGAGTTATTAAGCAGATGGGTGAGCGCTCTCCTGTACGCTTAGAGCGGCTTCATCAGGAGCACTACAGCCGCACTGCTGTTTGTAGTGGAGATCTGCCCAAAAGGAGTGAGAAATGGTCAGCACAACTCAAATCAGGCCCAAAACATACTGTTGGGTTCCACCAGTATTCATGATCTAAAAGTGAATTATCTGAAGATAATGTTACTGCAACTTCTGCTCACCTGGGTATTCCTGATAGTGATCACTTGGCCTGATTCTGGTCTCACACCGGTTCTATTTAGACTGTGATTCACTTGATTATAATGTCATTGCTCTGAATTTAGGGTGTGCTCCTACAAGGCGCTCAGGTTCTCTGGCTGCGCTCAGTGGCAGCTCAGCACTCTGCTGGAGGCGCTCAGTTCCTTGTAAGAGCAGGTCTTCACATAAGTGGCAAGGAGATCAGTGGAAGTCTCAATGGCTATATTTGCATGAGTGAGGATTACTCTTATACCTAAGGATGGCAGGGTCAGGCTCATAGTGTTAAAAGAAATTGTTGATCCAACTTACAGAGCTATAAAATCTAACAGAGACAGACTCTGCAGCGAGGCCTGGGGGGCTGGGGAATATGCTGCCTCCAAGAATCAATTTATTTTTATCAACTTTTAAAATAGATTCTCCACTCTACACTATACGTGGCCCCTGCTGCAGTTATTAGATGGATGGGGGAAGAACTCCCTTCTGTTTTCTTTTGTTTAGGCTCCTCAGGGGGAAGACCACCAATATTAGAAAAATCGACAGCTGGTTTCTTTGCTTTAGACTCTCTGACTCTGCAGCCTGGCATGAGGACTGGGGCTGGGGGATAGGACATTTTTGTTCTGATGGCTACTATTTTGGTAGTGCTTTGAGGCACTGTGACTTTCCACCTCTTGGATTAGAATATGGAAAAAACACTTTTTCAACATTTTCTTTTTGTTGCTTCCAGACACTCAGTGCCACATGCAGTTACATTCCTTTGTGTCATTTGTGACCTGCCACTGCATGGCATGACATGACTCGATGTAACCAGACAGTGTGCTGAGGATTTAAAAATAAAAAGTACAATCGTTGGTAAACATGTGGGGCTCAGTTCTGCCCTCAGATATGCACGTACAGCACCCATTGACTTCGATGGAGGGTCCACAGGCATAACTTAGGGCAGAATACGGGACTGTGAGTAGCAGAGTACACATTCCAGGCCACATACGCAGCTCGGAGTAAACTGACGTTGCTCCATTGATATCACTGATTAAGGCCAGCTGAGGATCTGGCCCTCTCTATTTCTAACTTGGCTCTAACCCACCTTTCTGTAAAGCTGCTTGGCTCACATTAACTAAATAGTCATAATTAGATGCTAAGTGCACTTCAATTACAGGCATATTTTTATAAGCTGCCAATCCACCCTTCCTTCCTAAGTATCTTTTATAATAAGCTTAAAAAACATTTCATTAGAGTGGGTACACACCACTTTGGTGGGTTTAGTGATCCACTGAAATCAATGCCCTTTTACACCAGCTGAGCAGGGCCGGCGCAACCCATTAGGCGACCTAGGCAGTCGCCTAGGGCGCTACTATTTGGGGGGCGCCGGCGCCCCGGTCATCAGTGGAATTTTGGGGGCGGGACCTTCCGCCGCCGCTGTCGGGGGCGCCATTTCGGGGGCGGGACCTTCCGCTGCCTAGGGCGCCGAAAAGGCTGGCGGCGCTCCTGCAGCTGAGGATCTGGCCCTAGACATTCAAGGGTTTGAAACCACGAGAGTTGAGCTCCTGCAACTCCACTGGACGTCCATGGAAGGGGAGGGTGCTCAGCGCCTTGTGGTGGCACTCAGCCCTCTGCAGCTCTGTGGCTTGTAAACTGGTTTGGGAGCCTTCAGGAAGAAAATTGCCATGGCAGCGGTGTTGCCAATGCTCATGATTTTGTCACGACTCTCATGATGATTGTTTTCCTTAAAGCCCCAGCTCCTGGAGTCAAGTGGATATGTGATGATTTCAGCCTTCATTCTTGAAACTTACTTTTTCTTTTAGCTCTCATGGCTGTGGAGAAAGCTTCAAAATGTGACACTCCTCTTTTTCCCCTCCTCCCCCCCCATGCACCCTAAAGCAGGGGAAGCCAATTATTTTTTGGTCAAGGTATAGGCAAGGTCCAGACTCCAGAGAAAATAATTAAAAAATTGGGGTCCATTCAAAAGCGTCTGATGGTCTGGATTTGGCCTGCAGTCTGCCTCTTGAGTACCCCTGCCCTAAAGGCTCAAAAAGCAGAAAGCAAATAAAAAGACCACCAAATCTACTATTTTTACATAATCTCATAATTTTAAAGCCAATCTCATGATTTTTGGTGAGCCTGATTTATGATTTTTGAACATTTTGGGGTTGGCCGTACTGTAGCAAATAACTTTACAGTCACACTTGCTTCAACACCTCCTGGATCTCCATCTTCCACATAGACAAAAGTATTTTTCATGGCCAATCTAAAATGATAATGCTAGTGTGTGTGAAGCACTTCTTCCTTCCCCACAGTGCTTGGAGTTTACAGCAGTCCAGTGGAAAAAACATCCTAAACCACAACAAGACGTGACACTGGAAAAACCCATCATCTACAAATTCTAAATGAGGATAACTACAAATCCAATGAACTGTTATGTCAAGGAGAAGGCTCCAGAATGACTAATATCCCTTGAGAGAATACCAAAGAGGTGAGAGTGCTCCTGCCGACAAATTGCTGTTCACACCGGTGCTTGTCGTCGACAAAACTTTTGTTTTTCCGAGGGGGTGTTTTTAACACCTCTGAAAGACAAAAGTTTTGTCGTTCAGTTGCCAGTGTAGACAAAGCCCAAGATTGTCCAGTCTCAGCTAGAGATGGACAAACCTCAGAAGGTTCTGTGATAGGATATAGAGTAGCCTAATTGCTGATCATTATTCAAACCAAACTGAGCCAGCCTCTTGACTCTGTAGAACTGGTATGTAAATCTCAGAACAGGCCTTCTCATACATGGAGGTGATTGAAAAACAGGATTGTATTTTGGGGGAGGGGGAAATTTTTGCAAAAAAAATCCCTGTTTTTGTTGAGAAATCTTTCAGCCAGCTGTGCTCATGGGAGCTTGGCTGGTACTTGTTTCTGACTGGGCTGGAAATACACTGTAAGGAAAGCTATCCAGGTATCTTTCAGGCCCAGCAAGTTGAGAGATGTGGAAAAGTGAAAGGTCAAGAGTTTGATTAGAGTTTTAGGCCAAGAAAGAGCAACTGTAAATGGAACGCTGTTGGAGCTGGCTAGTTGGGGGTCTGCAGGTGCTTCATGTAGCATGTGCTGAGTAATCAAATGAGGACTGGATTCTTCTTGAACTGTCTTTTTATTAAAGCAATTATCTTTTCCAATTGTAAGTTCCAATAGTAGTGGAATGTTGTAGCCATCTGCACGCACACTGGTACTTTCTACACACTCTCTTCACTCCTGCCACTCATGCTCCTTCCTCCAGACGCCAGGCAGACTACCACAGCAAACCAACTTGGGTAGGCCCTGGCGACTCCAAGACTTACTGCCTGACACGGTCTTCCCTACGTTACAAGCTCCCCTTTGAACAGCTGAGCCTTCTGGACTGCAATGGGCTAACCTACATGGGAAATTTATATATATAAAGTGGCTTCCATACTTGCTTCCTCATTTATTTGAGCCTGCAGTCAATATAACTCAGCTGCCTAAGTAATTGACTGAACCCATAAGCTAGATACTTAGGCACCTAAATTATCTCACAGTGGCTGCACGTAGAGAGGCCAGGTAGAAAACTTGGCCCCAGCTCTAGCCCAACCCTGCTGGCTGAAGCCAGGCTGGGGTCCCGCCTGAGAGAAAGTCACCTGCTACAGGAGCATAGCAGCACAAGTTGCTGCAGCTCTCTCTGGCCTGGAGGCATCCAGCAGCGCCCACCAAGTGGGCAGGGCCAGTCAGGGAGATGGCAGAAGTAGAGCAGTGGGGAGAGGCATGCAACCTGCCCGTCTCCTGGAGAGCCTCTACCAGTAGGGCACATGGGAAGCTCTGGGCAGAATTTAAAGCTGCCTTCCCCTGAGGGAGGCCAGTGGTGGGACCACTCTCAGCCTCCCCACTCATGAGCGGTCAGATCCTACGGAGATGGGGACACGTCAGAAGAGAGATTATCTCCTCTCAGGCACAGTTGTCCTTGCAGGAGGGAATCAATCACCGGGTGGTTTAGTTTCCCTTATAAACTCATTTATCCACTTTTTGTAATATTCAACTGGCTGATTTCTTCACCAACCTTTACTTTGCAAAATTCTGGGCTCCCCCATGAGCATATTTCTGGGTTTTGGCCCAATAATGACAGAGAGTCTAAGCACTTCTATGAGCCAGGCTTTTCTGATCCTTTGAGTAGCTCTCTGCAGTTAATTCACTCTCAAAAGAAATCCAATTTCAGTTCCTCTCCTTGAAAATGCACTGGCTGTTCAGAGCCAGGTGTCCCTTGTACATCACTCTGAATAATTCTTATTAGCGGCATCTGCTTGTAATACAGAAACAGTAGCCAGAAGCTGCTTAGAGTTGCCAAGAGAATTTCTAGAGCCTGTGTGACATTTGTAAGTCCTTGGCCACCTCCTTACTCCATCTAGTTATAATCCTCTTACAGACTTTGAGGTGTGTGGGGGTTTTTTGGGTTTTTTTTTTTCTGATTTAGGGTCCCCTGAAAATCCTACATAGTTGCCCATACCCACAACCTTTAGCATCCCAGTCTGGAATAAGTGGTGTTTGTTTTGATCCTAAAGGAAAAGGCACAGAGTGGATACCAGGAGGAAAGGTATATGAAAGTGCTTCCTTGTCCACAGGACATGTGACTCTTCTGGGGCTGGGAAAGCATGGGGCAGACAAAATAAGTCATGGGTGTAGGAAACTATGTGATGCTGGATCCACCCTGCCTCACATGTACTCACATACCAAATAACCTGCAGATGCAGGACTCCGGCAGTCCTTGCTTCTCTGTTTCAGCAGCAGAATGCTGTAAGCCCCAGTACTAACTCCAGCTGGAGCTGTCCAGGTGTTTCTTCTCTTTGCTCATGCCGCACTCGGCCATGGCACAACCTTGGAGGCACATGCAATGCAGCTCCACAAAGCCATCAGCAGGCCTGCTTCCCATCCTTTGGCATCCCGTGTGTGGCAGGCAGCCTTCTGGTCAGTGGGGGAGTCAGTGAGGGGTGGGAAATAAAAACAAGAAAGTTATTTAAAAAAAAATATGAAGGGGGCCGGTAAGATGGGAAAAGGGACTGACAGAGGAGAGATGGTGGCATCTTTTCTGGGCACGGCGCAGGGAGTGTTTCAAGAAGGGGCAACAAGCCCTGTGATTTAGCCATGAGAACCCATCTCTAGTATTTGCCAGCAACATAGAAAGAACGATTAATTGAATGTTAGCGGTGCACTCCATGCCTCAACTCTTATGTCTGTCAAATGATGGTCTCTAATGCCACTGCAGAGTGGAATCAAAGTATCGAGAAGAGGTTACGCACCCAGCCCTAAACCTCATGGCATGTGACACTCACTTTTGAGAGACTGTGTGAGTTCCTGCTATGACAGTGCCGCGGTTTTATTATACTATGTATGGTGCCTAGATATCATGGTGATGGGCGCTTTATAAATGCAGGTAGATTGTAGGCTCATTCCTCTTAAATCTTCTTTCACTGTCTAAATTGAGTGCTGCAGATCTTTCTTCATTGATCTCAGTGGGAGCTGGGAATCTAAATAGATGTTAGACTCCAAACTCCTTTTGAGCATTCAGCCCTGAGCGAGGAAGGCATCCTGCCTTCTCCACATGCTACTTGTTCTTTCCTATGCAGTGGACCTTCTGGATACATAAAGCCCCTATGTGAACACAAAAGAGTAGAGTCGGTTGAAAAATGCCTAATTTTCAAAGTTTTTTATTTATTTTTTTAATTGGTTTGTGAAAACCCAGCCATTTTTACTTTCTGGTTTTTCAATGAAAAAACAAAGTTTCATCAAATGATTTTTTTCTTGGCAAAAAGTCTCACTTTTGACAAAGCAATTTGTTGTCAAAGTAATTATGATTTTTTTTTTAAAGGGGGGGTGGGAGAAAAGTGACCAGCTCTACAGAGCAGGCACGTGTGGATGGGTGCCATCATTTCTTTGTTAGAAAGATCCATTTCCAAGCTTAGGCTTTTCTTTCACATAGCACTTGCTGATCCTTTCCTTTTTTTCTATTCTTTTGTATGTCTTCTGGTCTTTAACTGACCTGTTCCAAGATGCTCACATGACAGGATCTTATAAACCACATGACAAGTATGTTTTTTTCTTCAAGCACAGGGAATCATGTACTACCTCTAAGCACTTCACTCTTTAATCTTTGTTTTCATAGCTTTATGTACTGATCTATTGATATTTCTGACCCCTGCTTTCTAAACACTCACTCACTTTAAAATGAGATCTTCACAGCTGAGGGTATTAAAATAGCTAGCAGCAAAAATCTAGCAGAGGGGAAAAAAATCTCATCTAATGTGGCAAAACACCAAAGTTAAGATATAATCCCAACCAATAGAATAATGTAAAGAACAGGTAATGAACATTCAGAATAAGCCACGAGAGAAAATATTTTAATTGCAAACAAAAACAGAAAAGATCATTTTGTATATCCTGGGTCAGAGCCTTAGCTGGTGTAGATAAGCACAGTTCCATTGAAGTCAAGCCGGTTTACACCTGCTGGGATTCTGGGCCATTATTTTTTTTCAGAATGAGTTGAAAATTCCAACCATTTATGGAGTAATCTCCAGTGGATTCTAGCTGTGCAGCTCTCACTAGAGGCAATAGGAATTGTAGATCTGACAAATGACTGCTGGAGTTGTGGCAATTCTGTTAGGTTTCAAGGTGAGTTCTTGCTTCTTGATATTAGA
This sequence comes from Platysternon megacephalum, assembly GCA_003942145.1. Taxonomy (NCBI): domain Eukaryota; kingdom Metazoa; phylum Chordata; order Testudines; family Platysternidae; genus Platysternon; species Platysternon megacephalum. The sequence goes on along the minus strand of QXTE01000080.1, from coordinate 6,734,960 downwards.
TAAGAAAACAAATAATTCCCAGTCAAATGTGTAGATAACCTTAAATATATGAAGCCAGATTCCAGAGCTGGTCAAAATTTTCCAAGTTTCATTTTTTTTTCACTGAAACCTTCCATTGACAATAATACTGGATAGAAAAAAAATGCAACAATTTCAAAATGTTTGCGGGGGGAGGGGGGGAGTGTTTAAAAAAAATTGAGACCTTCATAGCATTTTTTACTTTTTGTTGTTTGTTTTTTCCCACCATACACACACTAACTCTGCCAGTCACTGTTACACTCTGGCTGCTTTGCCTCCAATCAGCTGGAGTGTACTAGCCAGATGGGTCCATGGTTTTACCAACCACAAAGCTTGTTGAAGCACAGATACTTTATTAACCTCATTGCGACAGAGTAAACTGTCACTGAGTGGGGAAAAAAGAACAAAAAACCCCAAACCAATCCAGTTATGATTATACCGCTGCTTCTTGTTAGCAAGTTTGACTCCCCCAGGAATTAGAACTACAGTATGGTCCAGCTGACTCCAGTGAACTAATCCTTTCCTAAGTCTGCTGGGAGTGAGTGGAGATGGGAACCCTATATAATTCAGGCCCAGCTCATTCTATATGTAGCAGGAAGAGAGGTAACAGTAAAGAAACGTGGAGTTCTGAAGGAGTGCAAAACAGTTCCATGGAGAGGATGCTCTAAAGCCAGCACCAAATCAGGGTCTGAGAAGAAATCGCACCTTGGAAAAGAAGGTACTGAGTTTGGGTACAGGTTTTGGCCTGCCACCCTGTACTTGGAATTTCCCTGAAGGCGGGGATTTTACACACACTTTGGGCACAAGCATGGAGAAATGAGACTAAAACTAAATGTGTGTCAATGTTGGCAAAATACATATAGATGCACCTTTCCCCCCCCCCCCCTTTAAGAACTGCTATGTCTCTGGCCTCCTTCCCTCATCCCCAGTTTCTGTGGTGGTCTGGTCAACCTAGCCCACTGAGGAGTACTTGGTAATCTTCTTATAAAGAGGAAGAGTATGGCTCGGCTCAGCTCTGTTATATCTGTACATATAGGGAGAGAGGAATAGCTCAGTGGTTTGAGCATTGGCTTGCTAAACCCAGGGTTGTGAGTTTAATCCTTGAGGGGGCCACTTAAGGATCTGCAGCAAAATCAGTACTTGGTCTTGCTAGTGAAGGCAGGGGCTGGACTCAATGACCTTTCAGAGTCCCTTCCAGTTCTATGAGATAGGTATATCTCCATATATTACATTGGAAGCTGCAAGAAATTAGCATCCCCCTATTTCTGTAGAGCTGTCCTGCAAATGTAGTCTGAATATGGAAAATTAGTAGGAAATCAGACTCCACTAAGATTTATTTTTTACACTCTTGGTTCTCATCTTTTTAGGGCTTAGTGACTCTTTCCAGCTTGACAGCCTTAATTCAGAAGGTGCTTAAGCACATGTTTAATTCTAAGCATGCAAGTAAACCCATCCCTCTTAAGCAAAGCACTTAAAGCCCACTGATTTCAATGGGTCTTAGGCAAGTGCTTAACTGCTTTGCTAAATCAGGGCCTTAGGGTGTAAATTCTTCAAGCAAGGACTTCAGTTTTATGGGGCTATGTTGTCTAGAAGCACAATTATTTATACTTGTCTAACCATAAACACTATTTTTAAAGCTGAATCTATGAGCCTCATGAGTCTTATGTATAAACTGGCCATCAACAAGTTTGGCTTGAAATTAGGTGAAGGTTTCTCTCCATCAGAGGAGTGAAGTTCTGGAACAGCCTGCCTAGGGGAGAGGTGGGGGCAAAAAACCTAACTGGCTTTAAGACTGAGCTTTATAGGTTTATGGAGGGGATGGTATGATGGGACTGCCTACAATGGCATGTAGCCAATCTGCGACTGCTAGCAGCAAATATCTCCAACAGCTGGAGATGGGACACTAGAAGGGGAGGGCTCCTAGTTACTACAGAGAATTCTTTCCCAGGTGTCTGGCTGGTGGGTCTTGCCCACATGCTCAGGGTCTAACTGATTGCCATAGTTGCGGTCAGAAAGGAACTTTCCCCTGGGTCAGATTGGCCGAGACCCTGGGGGGTTTACACCTTCCCTGCAGTGTGGGGCATGTCACTTGCAGATTTAAACTAGTGTAAATGGTGGATTCTCTGTAACTTGAAGTCTTTAAACCATGATTTGTGGACTTCAGAAACTTAACCAGAGGTTAGGGGTCTATTACAGGAGTGGGTGGGTGAGGTTCAGTGGCCTGCAATGTGCAGGAGGTCAGACTAGATGATCATGGTGGTCCCTTTCTGACCTTACAGTCTATGAATCTGAGTCTTGTAGAAGCCTATGGATAGTGGTTGGTTTGTTTTTTACTTGCAAAATCCTAGCTTACATAAGAATAGTTGAAAACTCGTTCAGTATTGTCATTGTCTTTTAACCCATTCTTCTAAAAATGAAGTACTTTTTCAAACACGCTGGTCGGTGTCCACGTGCCAAATGCAAAGTTGCTAGAGATGCTTACAACAAAGGACCTCCAAGGGCTAGGAGTTTTGTTAACATACTGGCGAGCTATATTTCTCCATCTCCTGTTTCTCCTCATTTTCTGTCTCTTTTTGAGAACGGAACTGCTGATCTCTACTATTACAGCAAACTCTGTGGCTCATTTGCTTTTGCTCATAATGAGCAAACACCTCGAGATCATAGTTAGAATTATTGTACAATGCTTCATTACATCTCTAGCTCTAATAGCTGTAGAAATGGGGTCTATTTGTACAAGGAGCCGAATGCCTGAAGAGAATGAACTAGAAGATTCCATCTCCTCTACCGGGGTTGCTAATTCAAACTCGGCCCCATTCATGTGCAACTTTAAGCATGACTTCAACATATGACACAAGTGCTTAAAGCTATGTATATGCTTGGCTGGATTGGAGCAGGAATAATGGACTTGATAGACAAATGAGGATAAAATATACACGAGGAAGAGGAAGGGAAGCCCTGGGTTACAGATATATGATTATATAATTACTCCATTTAGACCCTTCTACATCTTGGTGGTATAATTTTGTAAGGGTAAATGCAGTGATTCTTGGAGGCAATGCTGCAGAAGTGAATCATTAGGAATGATTTGAATGAGTCAAGAGTGGAAGCTTGGCAAATAGGATTTGGAAGGGCAGCCTAAGAATAAGGAGCAGCATGGAAGACGGTACAGATCTTGGTTAGAAAAAGAGAAGTAGGCAGGCATTCAAGCTGGCCTCACTGAGGGTGGATGGAGTATGGAAATAGGCCAAGTTAGGGATGTACTGGCTGATGCAGAGCCTTGAAAGCAGGACAAGAAGTTCAAAGTTGATGCGTTGCACAATGAGTAGTCAGCTACGTGACTCTACAGGGATCGGGGAGCAGGCACAGCATAGTTGAAGTGGCAGGAAAAATAACTTTTAACAGCACCATTTTAGGTACACTGGAGGAAGTCAAGTAAACGTGTTTCTATAGACAGACATAACCTGCATATTGAAATGAGCAGGGATGGTGATAAAACATTAAAAAACACAATGGTGGGGATAAATACACCCAGATGAAAAGAACTGCTTGCTATTGAAATGAATGCAGAAAGAGAAAATAGAATTGAATCGTTAAGAAAGGGAAGGGATGAATGGAATCTCCGATTATCCTATCAAAAATATCCTTAGTAAAATTAAAGGGACACTTACAAGTATACTCAGTTCAAAATTTAAGTACTTTTTAAAAAAAGGTTTTTACAAAATCAAATAATAGAAAATTTTAATGACTGATTTAAAAATATAAAATCTGTGACTTTTTATGTTTATTTGCCTGCAGCCTTTGCAATCCAGATATTACAACCTCACACTAGTGCACCAGAATGAAGAAATAAAACTGACTAGACACCAGAGTAAAACTAGCCGGTTTAGTATCACTGTCCAATCTGAATAAAGTGTAAAATAATAAACGAAAGGCTTTAATGAGAGCCCAGTATCAAAGCTAGGGTGCAAATGAAGGACTTCACAAGTCCCAAACCTGAGTTCATTTCTCTGAGCCTGGTCTACCCTTAAAATTTAGATTGACCTAACTACATCACTCTGAGGGCTTGTCTACACTTACCAGAGGATCAACGCTGCAGCAATCGATGTACCGGGGGGTCGATTTAGCGGGTCTAGTGAAGCCCCACTAAATCAACCACAGATTGCTCTCTCATTGACTCCAGTACTCCACCGGAACGAGAAGAGTAAGTGGAGTCAACGGGAGAACGTCTCCTGTCGACATAGCGTAGTGTGGACCCTGTGGTAAGTAGAACTAAGCCACATCAACTTGAGTTACGCTACTAACATAATTCAAATTGCATAGCTTAGATAAGGCCTGAGATGTGAAAAATTCATGCCCCTGAGCATGTAGTTAAGATGTCCTCAGCCCTGGTGTGGACCCAGCTAGGTTGGTAGAAGAATTCTTCCATCGACCTAGCTACACTGCTTGGGGAAGTGAATTACCTACGTTGACAGAAGGGTTTTTTTCCATCAGTGTAGGAAATATCTACACTACCAGTGCTACAGTAGCATGGCTGCCGCACTGCACATGTGCTGCTGTCGTGCCTGTAATGTAAACATGCCTTAACACTATACGGCCAAATACAAGCCTGAGAGTTGCAAAGAAACTAATGTCCACAATCCTTGATTCCGATGATGGCGTCTAAGCATCTGGGCAGGGCTACCCCCTAGAAACCCTCATTGAGGCAACCTGTGAAGGGGAACAGAAGAACAGAAGGAGAATAAGTAACAGACAGGCTGGCTATCGTGGAAGACAGACAAGTACACTTTACTGATGACAGATGTGAACAAATCAGGATGTTTTGAAATTAAGGGCAGATCAGGAAATCTCATATCGTTCCCTTGTTTGTTTGTTTTCCCTTCCCATGTTAGTGGAAAATGTAGAATGTAAATCTACCATCTTGCGGAATCTCCCTAGAGTCTGCTCTTCCTCAGTTGTTGTTCTACTACCATCATTGCTAAGAGGGAGATGCATGTCTCTGCTGCACTTCATGGATGCCTCCCTAACCATTATCCTTGGAAGCATAAACTGTTTGTTGTTTCACTAAATTTATTTCTGAATTGGGCAACTGATAAAGAACCTATTCCGCCTTATTCCTTAGCATCTGACGTTTCTTCTGCCAAAACTAAAATAAGAAAGCATGCCGAAATAGCTTCAAAATGCTATTCATGGAAGTTTGTGGTAATAATTTGGCTTACCGAGTTAAAGCAAAAGATGTTTCGCAGATGAGAAAATTTAGGGCTGTCAAGCTGTGACAATCTGAATGAGAGAGATTTCAAAATAATCTGTGCTGTGAAACGTCCCAATGAGCCACATTTCATCACAGGGGGAAGATACTTCAAAAACTGCCAAAAATATCATCCCGAATAAGGGAGCCCCTCTCTGGTTCTAAGCCCTTGGCTACACTAGGAAGGGTTTGTTGCTATAGCTATGCCAGTAGCTACATGGGTAAAACTCCTACCGATAGATGCAGCTTCTTCTGGCAGCAATCCTTCTGCTGGTATATCTGTATAAAGATGGAATTCACACCAGTGTAGAGAGCCATCGTGAGACACTTCCACCACTTAAATCACAAGAACGTAGGAATTGCCACAGACTTGGATAAGAGCCATGGTCCATCTAGTCCAGTTTCCTGTTTCTGATAGTAGCCAGCACCAGCTGCTTCAGAGACCAGTGTAAGAACACCACAGACAGTGGCTGTGGATAATCCACTCTCTCTCATTTTAACCCAGAGTAGTGAGACACTAGTTTTAAAGCTTGAAGCATGAAGTTTCTATCAGTTCTAAAACTGTTTGCATTAACTGTTACAACTCTAAATATTCTTGTAGCTGCACAGTGTCCAATCCCTCTCTGAATCTAAGACTGGAGGGACTTAAGTGATGGAGAGGTATTATTAGCCCTTTACAGGGGGATGAATTTGACCCAAACTAAGCAGGGAGAGGTAAGAAAGTCCTTGTGAAATGAGTCAAACCCCAATTAGTAAGAACACACAAATACAAGAAGAGTTTGAGTCTAGATCGGACTCCACAGACTCACCAGAAGGTAGGACTCTAAGCCACTCTTTCCCCCCCCCCAACCTTGTTTCATCTGTTTTCTTTGGGACTGATTCAAAGCCCACTGAAGTCAATGGAAATATTTACTGACTTCAGTGGGCTTTGAAGTAGGCATTTTCCAGCTGTTTTCATGATTTATTTATTTGCTTTATCCACTAGCACCACTCCACCAAAAAATCCACAAGAACATTCATGCTATTGGTCTCTTCAAACATATGCCCGTTGCTTTCATTGCAGACTCTCTTTTTTCATTTGTCCCACTGAGACAACCCTAAGCCACTCACATTAATAGTTAAATAACGACTGAGCATCAGGGGAGGGAAATGTGACAAATCTGCCCAACTCGTCAGAAGATGTTTTGACAGTCTGTAGACTGGAAAGATTGTAAACGAGGGACTAGCCCCTCATTACGTTCCTGCATTAATGTGCTTGTCTTTAAATGTGGATTAAATGTGGATTGCAAACCATCCATCCCAGAGTCCCATTTTGATGTCATAACAATAGTTACGATGCTGGAGTACACAATACTTAACTGCTGACACCTTGGCACCATGATTAACAACCACTTTCGCCATTGTACCTTCTGTACTCCCATCAAAGTGAAATTTGTCCCTATTAATCAAATATAAGTGCTCTTTGCTGAAATGCTCATTTGTATTGAGTAGATTTCTAACATTCATCTAAGATGCTGTGTGCAACTGCTAACCTTTCAGTGGAGTCTACCGGGAGTTTCTGCTCATTTGTATACAAAGCATGTTGAATAAAAGGGCAACCAAACATAATTTACCGGGAAGTGAGGTTAAAAGTGGTTTACCAGTTTGATGGTATTTGGCTTCAGAAATGAGACACTAATACCCACCCATGGATTAATATTGATCAACTTTCTGAAAGTTTTAAGTAGGTGTAATTTTTGTAAATTGTCTCTTTAAAAGAAAAGTTTTTTGTTAATTGAGCAAATGCAGTCTGGGCCTGAGCCTTCTCCTTTTGACAGTGATGGGAGTGATGGGAGGATTTATGACAGTGATGACAGTGATGGGAGGATTTATTCTGTGTACAGAATAAATATTAAGAGCCAAATTCTGTGGTCTTTGGTTGACAGAAACTCTTTTGGGCTTTAATGGGAGTTTGGCTCTGTTAGGCCCTGATCCTGTACCTTAAAAACAATGAGTTTTGTCATTGACCTGAGTGAGCTCTTATAGCCAAATTCTACTGCACTTCTGACAGGCATTTTTCCCCCCAAGAAGGTGCCCAAATCCTGTGAGCTGGGTGCCTAACTCTCTGTAAACCTTGCTGCCAAATCCCAGTCTAAAGGATCAAATCCTCAACTGCATAATTCAGCATAACCCCTTTGACTTCAATGGGAAAAGGAGAGAGCTTGATGAACAAAATAAACACTAAGGGCTAGATTCTCAGCTGGCGTTAATGTTTACTCTGCACACAGAGTCCCATCCTGTTCCCACTGATGTGCAGAGTAAACGTTACGCTAGCTGAGAATCTGGCAATGATGTTTATTTGATATGTAGAGCTCCCACTGAAGTCAATGGAGCGATGCTGATTTACACCACTTGAGGTTCTAGCCCCAATTCCTTGTTGTCTTCGTCTTTGTCACTTTGTGAATCACTCATTCTTTTCAGCAAAATGTTTGTATTGGATGAGTCACCCAGCTAAATAAAAATTCAAGATTAATCAATTATATAAACATTCCCCTCTTACCACTACTTATCCACTTGTTGTGTCTCAAATTCAATTCAAGCCAGATATGAGCATGTTTAAAATAGGAGCCCATTCTAGGTCTCCTAAGCAAATGATGAAATGCAGTAAATGGAATCAGTGACTTTAAATCCCATCAGAAAATGCACATTAGGGGTGAAATTCACTACTCTGCACAGGTCCTGCTCACCCAAGCCCCATTTTGAGATCTTACAAGAGATGGGAAATCTCTAAAAATGGAGCCCTAGGCCTTGTCTACATGACAGGGAAAAGTCGATCTAAGCTATGCAATTTGAGTTAGGTGAATAGCGTAACTCAAGTAGATGTAACTAAGATCTACTTACCGTGGGGTCCACACTACGCAATGTCAACGGGAGAGCATCTCCCGTCGACTCCCCTTACTCTTCTCGATCCAGTGGAGTACAGGAGTCAATGGGAGAGCGATCTGCGGTCGATTTAGCAGGTCTAAATCGACCACCAATGCATTGATTGCCGCACGTCGATCCCCGGTAAGTGTAGACAAGCCCTAAGCAGCTCATATACCTTATTCTAATCTACTTCCCAGGGTGAATTTCACCCTAAAAACAGTAAGCACTCAAAGTATCATTAAGAGTAGGTAACAAGCACTCAAAAGTCAAGACATGCTGAAGTCCAGAGAACAAGTTTAACTCTGCCCCTCGCACATATGCATAATGTTATATGATCACAAACTAATTTTCAAATAAAATATACACTGTGTGTGTGTGTATATATATATATGTGTGTAAACTTAAATTGAGCATCTTGTATTACTGCGGACTACTCCATATGCTAGATAATCAGAGTCCTTGAAGGTTATTGTTATACAAATAAAGCATGTGGGATAATGGAGGAAACTATTCTGCAGAAAAAGCATAATATTTGTTGCAGTGTTTTAAAAAAAATTTCAATAAAAACCTTTAATCATTTTTTTTTATTTAAATGTTACCAATTTTTTATCAAAATTGTCTTCCAAATCATTACATTTTTGTTTACCGAAAGGTGCATTTTCTTACTGAATCAGGTTTTCAATAAATAAAAATTCAATAGTTCGAACTACTTAAATTAAAACTTTCAATTTTGAAAAAAAAAAAAGGGAAAACTTTTATATTGTTGACAATTTTCAGCAACATCTTGCTTGTGGGAAAGAGGGCATTTTGTGGCTAAAATTTCAAATGTGTACAAGTCTTTCACAGCCTAGTTTAGCAATGTACTTAATCATGTGCCCAGTTTTAAGCCACAAAATCATTCCAATGTAGAGGACCTGCACAAAGTGTGTTTGCTTGAAGTTAATGGGACTATTCACCTGCTCAAATTTGCCCGGCTAACTTGGGGTTTAAGATGATAAATTCCTTTGGCCAAAGAATGCCCTAATATATGTACAGCAGCTAGCACAATGGAGCCCCAGTCTGGCTGAGGCTTCTAGGTGCTACTGTAATACAAAATACTAATACAAGATGTTAAGCCTTTACATAATGCTACAAGTTGGTGGTAGCAAAAATACTCTCTCTGAAATAACTCATTGTATGTGATCATATGCACAGGCGGCAGAGTTGTTTGTACATGAAACCATCTCTGGCATTTCCTGACTGCTGAGTGATTGATCATGCAGCCTTCAAGTTCTTCGAATGTAGTTAATTGTGTAGACTTTTTAAAGAAAAAGATCACATAAACACTAGACAGCTCTGGCATGTCCTGCCCAATGCACTTTGAGGGCCAATACAAACAAGCCGCTCTTCTGCACACTAAGGAGTGGTGCAGTTTCTGCTCTGTATTCCAGGACACAGCCAGACAGGGCAGGGTTCATATAACAGAGCCCTTGCCCACATCTCATGCACTTACTTCATGTCCAGCAAATGAGGCAAAAGTGCTCAAAGAAATTGAAACTGGCCCCTGGGCATTGGGCCAGTACAAGGTGCATAGCTTTGTGTTTGCTCCCTGCACAGGGCTAACGACCCCTTATGTGATTCAGGGCTCCTATGGAGAATCTTTATATGTGTGCATCTTAAATATGCAAAGATTAACATATGTACCTTAAGTACATGCAATGAAAGAGGCAGGGCTCTGCATTAAGGACCTGTTGCTAGACTCCCATTGACTTGAATGGACTCTGGATCAGGCCCTTAGGGTACATTTTCTAAAGCGTGTATCAGGCTGTGCACACTTTCATGCACTGGACTGATTATGTACACTTACAAAGAATGAGCCACATCCCTGTAGGAGTCTTCCCTCGCTCCCTGTGCAGGGCAGGCTAGCTTTCCTCTGATGGCTGCTGTAAAATGATACAAATCATACTAATTGCATGAACAAAGTGCAACTCTCAAAGGCTCATAACTCAGTCAAATCAAAACCAATTTTCACTGGAACACTCAGCTATACTTATCAATGGGATCTATTTCGCTGCCAGCTGTCATTTGTCTACCCCCAGCTGTTTTCTCTGTGCAGCTGTTGCAAAGCATTTTTTTATAATAGGGAAAGTATGTGGGTTCCCCCCCACCCCCCGGTATCCTCATTCAAAATGGCCCATTCATTTCTGGCTCAATCTCTCAATCCCCAAATAAACAAAGGAAATAACCCCCCTTCTGTTTGGATAGAAGCCAAACCTTGAAAACATTAGCCTGAAAGGCCCAAATTCATAAACTGAGGTATGAGGGTGATGTGCTCTCCGGGGTGTGATTTCTAAAGCGCACTAAGATGTGGCATATTAATTGGCCCATTGCAGACCCTTCTGCTGCACAATAAAAGTCTAGTGCACTTTAAGGTAGTGCCAGCCCTACATTAAAGCACATTAGCAGGGTCTACACACATCAAATAATCCCTTTATGGGATTTTGGCCCACCCCAGTAGAACAGTACAAAAGGGCAAGAGGAAGTCAGTGACACTGCACAGATGCACTAGACTGGGTAGATTCTGGTCACATGGGAATAATCTTCAAAATGTACCTTTTAGAACTACAGTGGATTCTACTTAGTCTAAATACTTAGATCATGATCCTGCACAAACTCCTGCTAACACTTGGGAATTCACAGTAATCTAGGAGCTGCTAGCTGAACTGAGAACTAGCATCACTGTTTACATGGGACTGTTGCATCTGCTAGCAAAGCAAAACAATTACCCCTATTTTTGGCATCCAAGACTGAACAAATCAAGTGTTTGTAGCATGAAAGTGACTATGGACCTGTTTCACCACTGAACTTCTGTGCCTGTGTGATGCTACTGCTCAAATAGTTACACTGGCATAAATATGAAAGTCCAGTGGTGAACAGAGGACTCAGTGTGATCAGAACACTAGTTTTTTCAGAATCATTCTCTAATCAAATTAAAACTAACTCTTTCTCACAATAGTGAGACAAGGTGGGTGAGGTAATATCTTTTATCAGACAAGCTTTCAAGCTCACGTAGAGCGCTTCTGCACAATAGTGTAATTCTGGGCACGGGGATCAAGAAGATTTCTGAATGCCAAACAATCCATTTATTAAAAAATAGAAGCTTGCTTTATCATCTGCTATTTTGGGTAGAAGATTTAGGACATGTCTGTAGAATGTTACCATATTGACTACAAATGTGATTATTTGCAAGAGTTTTTCATTTGTAAGTTTTCTGTAGAGCTTGTAGGCTAGAATTAAAGGGGCTACATCCTCCTTCTAAAACAGCAAGGGAAAATGCAATACCTTTGCTGCTACTGGTTAGGCCAGGAAACACTAAATGTAAGGAGTGTGCTGCTTATATGGTATAAATGGAATGTGCTGACCCCTTACAAAGCCACAAATTGCTTATCTTATTCATGTACCAGATTTTCTGCCTCTGGATGAGAGTCGTATGATTCCTTGAAGATGAAAGATTAACTAAAACATCAGCAACTATTTTTGAGAGTCTGTTTGCATGGCCAAATTGACCAGGGCTGAGGATGGTGCAGGTTATATTAACAATAAATTCTCAGGTTTTACGACCTACAGCCCCAAATCGGCAAAGCACACTTAGGCATGTGCATACTTTGAACCATGTCAGCAGTCTTCTTGGAGGTATGGGATTACTCGTGCTCAGTTGTGCATATTTAAGTCCTTTGCTGGACCAAAGTTGTCGAATGAGGTCTGAGAGACTTTGGGATTTCAGTGAGACTACTCGTATGCTTAAAGTTAGGCACAAGCCTGAGTACTTTGATAGGGGGGCCAATATGTGTCTTACTGAAAGTACTGCCACATGGGTTGCATGATGAGTCTGAAGGTTAGTTTTGATCTCTTGCCAAAACAAAAACTAGGGCTGATTTGGCTCAATTCTCCCCCAGGTCCCCAAGTTCAGAGGGTGAGGAGTTTTCACATAAGATCCCAAATCTGTACAGTCTTTTTTTTACTTTTACTATGACAAAGCAGGAAACTGCATGAGTGAAAACCCATTTTGCCCTCTCTAAGCCCAATATTGGTCTACTCCAGAACTGTAGGCAGCCCTAAGGAGATTATACAATGTATGTGAACCCGCCGGAATCTTTCTGCCAGCAGTGGCTTCAAACATCCTGAATGCTAAGCTGCGGGCGTTTGAGTATTGAAAAACCAAGGCGACATGCTTTCATGACTCCTTTCTTCATTCTCTTGAACCTCAGGCACTGCCTGCTATGCTGAGTGTATGTTGATGGGTTTTTTAACTCTGTGGAAGAGTGGTAAGGTTTGTTTGGAGACTAACTCACCTAAGTCTTGTCTCTACTCTCCACAAAAAATAGTGGCCATCTAGTCCAAAGAGCAGGAATGCCAAGTATCACTCATCTGCAGAGACGCTCTCTTGTTTTAGATTAATTTTAAGGCGGTTTTAGGCTGTCTCCCTCAGTGTATTTCAATGAGATATTTAGTCTCACTTGCTTTTTTGCTAATTGAAGCTATCAAGGTTTGACAGCCCTGAAAGAAAGATGTGGAAATATTCTGGGGACAGATATATGGATTCTTAACATTCCTGACACTAACCGTAGCTGGTACTCTAAAATGGAGGAAGTCAGTTGTCGGGCCCAAATGTGTGTCTGTACCAATTTCTCAAAAATTCTTGCTCTCTCAAATTCAGCAACACAACTGTAGCTTAATGTAGAAACAACATAAGCACAGCGGTCCGGATTTTAAAAATCTGCTACTTCGTCTTTAATGCAAATACTGACTTTGTTCATCACGTATACTTACAACATGAAAGAGTTGGCCTACTGCAAGTACAAAGGTAAGGTGATTAGACACTTCTAAGGTGAATACTGTATAAAGAGAGAAGGAAATGTCTACCTTCCAATGAGGATATGGACTTGCCCCCTTTTTTAATAGATTTCCCTCCCAGCACCAAGTAATAGGTACTAGCATGTGTGGGTTCCCATTCTGCTCTAGTCTATGCACTCAGTCTATCAGATATTCAGAAAGCTAGGGTGCAGCCCTGCTTGAACTTTATTTTTACTATCTAATCAGCTGGCCGCTAGAATCCTGGAGGAGTTGTCTGTCTTTCTAGCAAGCCCATCATTAAGCATCAGTCACACACAATTCCACAAAAAATAAATAGCTTTGCTCTACAGCCTTTGGGGACCACCTGAATTGGTTGGGTCCTAGTTAGCTACGAGCCACCTCTCTGCTCCGCTGATGTTAGCAGTTGACATCATCCAAGGTGCTCAAGATCAAAGTGATGGGGCTAGAGCCAAGGCATTCTCAGTAAGTGATCCTTGACTGGGGTCTCTATCCTTGGTGTTCCATTTCAACAAGTCCAAGATCTGTTACATTTCTGGTCATGCGCTCCCAGGCTCCTTTCTGGTGGAAGGGGTAGGGGTTGGAAAATGACGAGAAAGCAGGTGAGAATGGCTTTGGGTTAGGAGAGGATCAAATAGGGTTCAGTCTGGAAGACAGGTGTTCTAAGTAATGATGTTTAACAAGTGTGCATGTGCCCAAAGCATTGGAGAGGTGCACTTTTTAAAAAATAAACACAAATTATTAATAATCTTCCCCCACAAATTCTCCCGGTGCTGGAGTCAGAATTCCCATTAGAGTTTTCAAATGCTGGCTCAAATGTCTGGTAGGTAGTTTAAGTTGAAAAGATAGTTAGTACAGTATCAGCTACTTAAGTGTTGGTGACACTAGGGCCTGGTGTACGCTAAAAAAGTTAGATCAACCTAGCTACATTGCTCAGGGCTATGAAAAAAAATTTGTGCCCTGTGCAACATAATTAGGTAGACCAAACCCCAACTGTAGACACAGCTAGGTTGATGGAAGAATTCTTCTGTCAACCTAGCTACCACTTCTTGGAGAAGTGGATTAACTACATCAATGGAAAAACCCCTTCCATCAATATAGGAAGCATCTACGCTATGACACTACCACAGAGGAGGATGTAGCAAGCATCCATGCCTATTCTTGGCTTTTTAAAACAGTAGAGCTGATCTGGTTTTTGCCTTTCCTTTCAGGATCAGCTGTGACATCCTGTGCTGCTTTTTTTCCCCTCTATTCTTTTTTCATTACTTCTGAGCTTTGTTCTGAACTATTAAATATAAGGCAGTAGAGTAGCGGCGTGGGGAGCTTCTCTGAAAGACAGCACGTACAAAATTCAATTGTAATAGAAGCACTGAGGTAGCTTTACATTTCTTTTAGCTCATACTGTAGTAGTTGGGTTCACTTGTTTGGACTGTATCAAAAGGAACTCCACACCTAAAGGTACCATTCTGTATTTCCTTTAATTAGATAAACGTTTTTATCTTCAGCGCTGTGACAAGGAAATAAAACCAGGGGCAATGTCCTGTATGCCTAAATGCCCCACATAGCTAGCCTTATACATCATGGAATGTTAACAAAAATCTTGGACCTAACCAGTAGGAAAAATGTCAGGCTTAGCTAGCAAGTGTTGGCTAAGGTTACTCTTCCTAGCCAAAACAAAGCCAGTGACTCAACAATAACAAACATTGTGTCTTGTAATGTTTTCAGGATCAGGCCCCATGAGGTCTTGTAGAATGTCTTGCCATCCCCTGCCTGCTGCAAGTAAATAGGTCATTTGTGTCTTGCCATTGTAACACGGACATTAAAGACCAAATAAATCATGTCTTTCATAAACATTTATTGCTCATTAGCCTGAACACTGAGCTAATGAATGACTCATTTGTCTTCTAAATCCTAATGATCATTAATTATAAAACTTGCCAGAGCTTCTTAGAAATCCATGAAAGAAATCAACTGTAGATTATTTATAGATTATGTATATGAAACACACAAGCTATTTTTAGGTCATCTAGATGCTTTGTCAGACAATTGCAGTCATTCACCAAAATGATGTGCTCTAATTGCCAGTTCAAAAGCTTCATTTTGCCTGGTAATTGTTGAGTAGCTGACTGATTACTCCCCATTGCTTGAATGGCAGGTAGCAGGTGTTTCTATGCATTCATAAAACAGTACAGTCCAACATAGTCCCAGTTAGGGATGAGTTGGTGTCTCCTCTTAGTACTAACAAAGAAAAATAGGATAAAGGATTTAAAATGTTTTGCCTGTTAAGTAGTTGACTGATTGCTCCAGAATGGCAAGTGATGGAACAAAAGGTACCAGGCGTAGCAGTAGAGCATAAAGAAGCAACAGTAGAATACTTCCACACAGATCTTTGTTCTTATTACAAACTGGCCTATGGCATGAGGGGAAGGCTATATCTTGAGAGATTAAGAATATTGTCAAACTGTTCAACATTTCCTTCTGGAAGAGAATATGGATTTTATGTTGGGTCAAGATATTTTTGTAGACTGAGAATACCCTTAAGGTTATTGCTACGGTGGAAAATTCCAATAGTTGGAAAACAATTAAAGACGTGATCAGCCGGTCAAGATACAAAAGGATCGTGTGAGCCACATAGGAGGACAACACATCTATTCATTTTTTTTAAGTGAACATTGTGGGTCTGATCTTGCCCAACTGAAGGAATTGAGATTTTTTTGTCATTGACTTCAGTGGCAACAAGATTGGCCCTTTAAAAGTAAGACATACAAATCCATTCACATCTATAGTGAAGTGATAGAGTACAAATTAGTTTAACAGCTCTTTGAAACCATTCTTATTGAAAAATGATTGGGTTTCAAAGCATAACACATTTCCACTATACTTCTTCCCCCCCACACCAGTTTTCCTCCATAGCAGCTGGCTTCTGGATCTTTTATCCACTCCAAGAGGAGAATTCCCAATGAAATCAATAGGAGTTCTTGTGTGAATAGCTGACAACATCAGACCAACCATCTATAATTCTTGAGCTGTAGGTGTCTGCTCATGAGATATCATGAATGTCACGATTTGAGCTGATTGGGGGATCTCAAGTACTAGCAAAGCTGAATTCTTCTCTAATGCTGCAGGAGGTAATTGTATGTAGCACTTTCCAGCCCCAAAACACCTTACCAGCAGTGTGTGCACTGACTGACTTGAGTGCTGCTACCCTGTGAGTAAAGGTTGCAGAAGAGAATTCCAGATCTTAAAAACGTATTCGTATGACCAAATCTTGCACTTGTATTTCTTCCATGCTCATGGCCAAGTGCTAAGCATCGCTCCCTATCAATACATGTCACCCTCAAGACCCGCCCATTGCAGCAACTGTCCTCCAGACTCAGGAGGACTGGATGAAAATCCTCTGCCTGTCTACACAGCTCCATAGTCAACCCAAGGGGCTAGTGATGAGAAACCTGAAACACTGCCAGTTTCTCTCCTGTCCCAAGCTATGTGTAATGTATAGGAATTGAGTAGTATCCCTTTAAATAGTTTGGGAGCCCTCTATTTCACCTCCCTGTCTTCTACTACAGAAGCCACCAGAACCTAGCAGAGGTTTACACGATAGGTATACAGCCAGGCTGTTGAATTTTTATACATAGCTAGTAAGCATGGCTTACAGAAACACAGTTGGGTTCCAAATGTTTCCTCATATTTTTAATGTTGTGAAAAAAGCGAGGGCACACGATATGTCTTTGTCACAGCCATTTGGCCAGTGGGTTGGGTCAGTGATGTTCATGTAAAAACTGTCACAGTCACCCCCCACTATAATAAGCTTAAGTGCAGTATCCACTTAATAGCGGATACATTCTCATCCTGGGTATTGTCTTCGGAGTGCCACAGCTTGAGCCTGTAAAGGAGATGGGCTCAATAGAGCAATGGGTATGGAAGCAAAAAAGGCCAATGCAGTCTTGAGCTGTATCCTATCTCAGGCTAGCAGAGTAATTATCAGATACTATCACATCTGGCCACCACGTTGCAAGCGGGATGTTATCAAGCGGGAGGGGGTTCAGAGAAGAGAGATTGAGTAAAGCTGGTCAGAAAAGCTTTGCTGAAACCAGTTTCCACCAGTGATGCAGTTCCATCGAAATTAAAATGCTTCATAAAATCCCATTATATACAAATTTAAGTTAAGCATGTGCCTCAGTGCCTTGTAACTGGGGCCTCAACAGAAAGGTTGGAGTTCTGACCCTCTGCCTATGGCTCCAGTCTCTTGCTCAAGCTGCAGAAATACAAACAGCCTGACTTCTGGGAAGATTTTACTGTGTTGAGTCAACTCAAGTTAACTAAATACCCCCTTTTTTTCCCCCTCCCAAGTGGAAATGAGGCCTGTGAGGTTCCAAATGACCCTGCTGTTCAGCATAGAGACAACCACGAAGCACTGGGTGACCACAGGTCGGTTAAAAACTTTGATTCAACAGGATCTAAATTACAGATTCTGTCCAGCCACCGATACACTCATGTGACTCTCTCATGCTGGTGGGAATGATGAGTCTGAACCGCAGAAAAGGTGCGCACACTCACTTACCCTTAATACCGCATTGACGAGTAAGGATGGATAAACTACTTCCGGAAACAAATGCTTAACCCTCCGTCGCCACCACTCCCACACCTGGGCCCACTTCCAAACTCAAACACAATCTCTTAAACAACTGGCAAAGGTTTAAAAAAAAATTGCTCTGCTGCCACCCAGCCCCGTGCCCTGAGTTCTAGTCCCAGCTCTGTCAAATGGACAACTGTGTGATTTGAGCACGTTACTTCACCTTTCAGTGCTCATTCCCCTTCTCCCTCAGCCAGGGGTGAAAGTAACTTAAAGGACTTACCGGTACGCCGGAGTCCTGAGCAGGCGTGGCCTCAACCGGAAGAGGCGTGGCCTCAACCGGAAGAGGTGGGGCCTTTCAATCACCCTGGAGCTACCAGCTGCAGAGGTGGCTGGGAGCCCCGGGGCTCAGGGGCAAATTAAAGGGCCCGGGGCTCTGGCCGCTGCGGAGCTCCGGGCCCTTTAAATCACCGTGGGAGCCCTGCCGCCGCTATCCCGGGGCGGCAGGGCTCGGGCTAGGCCTGGGGTAGCGGCGGCAGGGCTCGGGCGGTGCTTTAAAGGACCCGGGGCTCCCCGCAGCGGCTGGAGCCCTGAGCCCTTTAAATCACCGCTGGAGAAGCCGGTCTGTACCGTCTCTTGCCGGTATGCCATACCGTACCAACTTACTTTCACCTCTGCCCTCAGCAGGTTGAAGTGGGGAAGGGGGGTAGAGAACACTCTAGCCTGGTCTGGAGGGGTTGTCTTTACTTGAAACTACATCCAGCAAGAATAGGACTTTGAGGACTCATGTTAGCTAATACAGTGCTGACCATGGCTCTGCAAACAGAGTAGGCAGGGCCAAGTTTGTATTGAAGGTAGTGTCAGCTGGCTGTGGGTGGGCCTTGGTCCCTGATTTGTCCCTGCCTGCGCTGACTTCAAAACCGTGGTCAAAGTCATGTGTGGTAATATGGCTCCCAGAAGTCATGTTCCAGCTTGATGATAACTTGTGATAGAGCTTCTCTTCACTAGAGACTGAGAGATAGATTGGGATGCAGTGGAGAGGAGAGTTTTATTGGCCCAATGCACTGAGACTCAAGAGACCTGGATGCTGATCCTGGCTCACCTGGTGGGTGACCTTGGGCTAGGGTGACCAGACAGCAAGTGTGAAAAATCGGGAAGGGGTAGGGGGTAATAGGAGCCTATATAAGAAAAAGATCCAAAAATCGGGACTGTCCCTATAAAATCGGGACATCTGGTCACCCTACCTTGGGCAAATCACTTTCCCCTCTCTGAGCCTTAGTTTCCCTGGCTGAAGTGGGGTGAGGATACTGATCTCCTTTTGCAGAGTGATTCGAGATCTATTGCTGAAATGTGCTATGTGAGAGCTTCATAGTAAACATTCCTGAACTACAGGAGGTTTTGTCTGCTCAGCATTTATCATCTCTGTGAGAACATGAAGCTAGACATTCACAAGGCCATCCAAGGAGAAGAGTTGTTAAATGCAACTCAGACAGAGCTGTTATGTGCAAAGGGTAATAAATGACCAAAAAGGCAATTATAGCAAACACAATGAAATCCCAGGTTTGTGAAAAACTACCAAGTTGTTTTCACTTTGAAATGTTTGAAGCAGACTTGTTTCTTTCCAGCTCCTGCCCCGCTGCCTCCTCCAATCTTGCTGCCTGAATAATAAAATAAATGCTGAGTTATGGGTCCAAATTTTCAAAGGGGTCTCCTCCTCCCCTCCCTTACCAGTGAGGATCACATGTGTGAAGAAAGGTCTATAAGGAGCAGTTATTTAAGGTCTAATGAAAGACTCTCAGACAGCTTGTTGCACAAGTGATGCATTTAGCCAGTAGGCCAGGCTTCTAAAATCATTCATTGAACATGATGTTTTACAGTCCATCTTAAAGTGACCCTGTATGTCTGAGGCAATCCTCTAATCCTGGCTTGGAGAAATGGATGGAGATCTTCTCTACGTCCTTAAAAAAACAGCTACAACTTAATAGAATTCCTTCATTTATGCAAAAAACCCAAGTCTTTCTATGGACTTGTTTACATTAGGAATGGTTGCACCAATGTATCTACAGTCTAGTAAATCACTGAATTAAGCCATGCTGGTGTAAACTCCATTTTGTGGTAGGGTAGCACATCTACATTAAGGGTTTTCACTTGTGCATCTGCATCAATGAAATAACCCCTGTGTAAATTTTCTTAATGGAGGTAAACCTTAAATCTCTCTGCAGTTTGGATGTATATAACAGTTTGGCCCCAAATTATAACTCTGCATCTCAAAAACCACTGAATTTTTGAGGGTGAATTTTGAAATCCAATCCCAGATCTGGACCTGAATCTAGCAAATGTGCCCTCATTAGAGATGGAGGTTTTGCTTTGGTCCATTATAAATAATCTTAAACCTTGGAATATTCAAATTCTTGAGGTTTATCTTTAATGTGTTATCTCCGACCGACCCACAGAGCAGGCCGGTCTGATCTTATAGTAGGTACAGGTAACAAGCACATGTCCTGGACAAGAACCCCAACAGGTGATTATTTGGAATTGTCAAATGTTTGTCAAATTCAGACAAACTTGTAATCAGGAACAAACAAGCTGTTGTGCTTTTGTCCTATGTCCATAATAAAGAGAACTCGATGCAGGATTTGCACACTATTTGTATTACAGTTGCACTCACTGACCTAAGGCCCCACTGTGCTACGCACCGTATTTTCATTTGGGTAAGACACAGTCCCTGTGCTGAGGAGCTTTCAGCCTGAATAGACAAGGGTACGAAGGTGGGGTGGGAGACAGGCTCAGAGAAGATAAGTGACTCTACTAAAGTCACACAGAGTCAGCGGCTAGTCTGGGAATAGGACCCAGGTCTCCCAAAGTCCAGTCCAGTACACTGGACTATACTGCCTCTATTTTAAAAGCTCAAAAATGAGACAATTAAGGGACAAATATCAGCTGATGCTTATTAGTCCTGTCAGTGGTGTTCCTCCTTATTTTAGAGCTGATCTTGATGGAGGGACAGGATCTCATTCACCAGCAACAGTGGAAATGCCACCAGGAATGCCCCCAGCTCTGTTGCTGTACCAGAAGAAATTGTTGAATAGCTTCGGGAGAAACACTTCCCTCTTCCCACATGACGCGCCTTGGAGCTAGTTTTAAGAATTGCTGTTTCCAAGGCTGAAAGATTATTTAGCCAACTTACATGCATTAAAAATACTCTATGGCCAAACTACCCAGCACATCAGTTATCCGGAGGAAATTGCCAAAGGCACAACAGGGGTTAGGCACGCAACGCTCACTGGCTGACTTCCAGTGGAAGTCGGATGGCTGATGTGATGAGTGCTTTGTCTGTATACATGTAAAGCGTGAATAAGGTGCCAGTGGGCAGTGCTAAGGGATACATAGCAGAGTCCCTTGGTTTTGTAGGACCGATTAAAATTTGTGCACGGCAAATGGTGTCTGTTGTGCAGCTCTCTTCACCCGTTCTTAACACATCAAAGGCACGAATTAAAATCCTTTCCTTAAAAACCCATAAGGACGTTTTAGATGCCTGGGGCTGGATTTTCAGAGCTGATGAGACCCTGCAGCTCCCACTGACTTCAGTTGGAGTTTGGGAGGTCAAGTGCCCAGCATTTCTTTTTTAATTGGGGCCCTTAGGGCCTGATCCAAAGCTCACTGAAGTCAGGTGGGAAATGTCCTATTGGTTTCAATAGACTTTGGCTCAGGCCCCTTTAAATCAAAAGTTGATTTTTGACACCTTAATTATACGGATTGAGGGAAGAAATGATTTCTCTGAGTGATCAGAAACAGAAAAGGCTGGACATGGTGGCTACTTTCAAGCAAATGATAGAGCACAACATCACGGTTCTTAAAGTCTGTTCCTCTCTTCCTAAAGACTGGCAATAAACAGGCATCTCCAACCATATTTGTATGTATGTCAAACTGCTAACTTCGTAGCCACTCAACTGGTGACTGCCGTGATTTGTCTATTTTTTTTTTAATCCGCCAAGGTAATTAATATTTTGCACACTTGCTCTCCATGGAGAATTCCCCACAATGCTAGCGTGCTAAGAAGGTTGTGTGTGTGTTTTGCTGCAGCGAAAGAATTAACTGTGCTTTAAGACTGCCTCGAAGGCTACAACCTTGTGCCTTCTGTTTCCCTTTTTCTGAGTGGAAACTTGAGGGTGCGGAGTATTAGAGGGGCTGTGGAAAATCAGACATGCAGCTCTTTCCCTTGTTCTGACTTCAGATGTGAATGGGAATTGTGCCTGAGTAAGAACTGCAGGACTTACTCCATTATACTTGTCATGCGTCTGACGAAGTGGGCATTCACCCACGAAAGCTTATGCTCCAATACATCTGTTAGTCTTTAAGGTGCCACAGGACTCTTTGTTGCTTTTTCCATTATACATGTGTGTCAGGGCACCTTTGGGCTGAACTAGGAACACTTCCTTCTTGGGTACTGGGCAAAAGGAGCCCAAACTTCCAGGCTCTCCTTTTCATTTCTGACATGCTGTGCACAGGTCATCGCAAAGCGTGGGTGCTTGGAGGCATTTCTTTCCTCCTACGAGGCTGCATCCTCCCACTTAATACTCCTGGCTGTGGTCATCAGGACCAAGAGAGTTCTCCCCAGCCCCTGAGTCTGCAAAATCAGCCTTCATCAATGCATCCAAAAATCAAAAGCTGCTGGCTGGGTGTAAAAGGGTCCTGATTCCTCCTGGGTGCTCCTGAACTGACTCAGCTGCCATCTCAGTGGTGCCAACTCTCAAGATTTTGTTATGCGTTTCATCAGCATTATCTCCTGCAAATGTAAACAAACTTGTTTCTCTGAGCGATTGGCTGAACAAGAAGTAGGACTGATTGGACTTGTAGGCTCTAAAGTTGTATATTGTTTTATTTTTGAATGCAGTTTTTTTTGTACATAAATCTACATTTGTAAGTTCAAGTTTCATGATAAAGAGATTGCACTACAGTACTTGTATTCGGTGAATTGAAAAATACTATTTCTTTTGTTTTTCTACAGTGCAATTCTTGTAATCAAAATAAATATAAAGTAAGCGCTGTAGACTTTGTATTCTGGGTTGAAATTGAAATCAATATATTTGAAAATATAGAAAACATCAAAAAATATTTAAATAAATGGTATTCTATTATTGCTTAACAGTGCAATTAATCGCGATTAATTTTTTTAATTACTTGACAGCCCTAGGTGACACTTAGGCCAGTCGTGCTCTTAGTTGAGAAGCCTGCAGCTGGCTTCATGTGGAATGACACCCTTGCATGAAAAAACTGTGCAACCTACTGGCCAGATTCTGCTCTCAGGTATGTGAATTCAGCTCCTGTTGGCTTCGATGACAGTTTCAAGAACATACTTGAGGGCAAAATGTGGGCCCACTAGGCAATCACTTTTATCCAGTAAAGGTAATAATGGGAACTCAAGAATTTCTCTTTGTCATTGAAGGGAAAATTGTGCATTTCTGCTCTTATTTTGTGAGGATCCTTCACCATTTCAGCACAGCAGGTGTTTGCTTTCTTCGCCTTTTTAAATCTGCACTTTTAAACTTTCAGGTTGAGATTTTCAAAGGCGCCTATGGGACTTAGGTGCTGATCTATATTTGCTTTTTAAAATTTTGCTGATAAATCACTTAGGTCTCAGCTATCCACAGAGGCAGGCGGCCATTCTGCTCAACTCAGAGGCGACATACACCATGTACTCTCCACTGCAGACTTAATTTTGGCTCTTTCTTGTTTGTTTCTTCTCTTAATCTAAACTAACAGTCATCTTGACTGAGAGCATATGTCTGGCCCTTGTGTCTGGGGAAAATACAGTGCTCTCTTGATCTGGCTAGACGATAGTTTTAGAAATGCAGAGAAAACTGGCATCTTTGACAATCAGCACTGTTATAACATGCTTCACAGTTTTAATGTGAATTATCAACATCAAAGTAGACACTGAGTTTTATGACCCCTGTATGAACAGCAGGATTAGCGAATTCATCCGTATTTTAGAAAATTAGTCTTTTTCACACTTGCTGTGAGAAATTGGGAAAAGTTGATAGATAAACTTAGACCAGTCAATGTTAAAGGATGAAAAGATTGTGTATGAGGTGGCTTCTGCTCCCATTGAAGTCAATGGTAAAATTAATGTTGAACCATTCATTGTTGGTGGTGGTTGTTAATAATTATCATTAATAGGACCTGCGCCTCTTCCATCCAATCTACAGTAAATATTACTGTAAGAAATAAAGAGATTTGAGTGTGTGTCGTATGGCGAAAGATATTAACTAGGCATCTCATTGGCTGATAGTGTCAACATGTTTAACCAACTCCCAGGATTGAGCCCAAGAAGAACTGAGAATAAAATGTAATGGGATGGATCCTCAGCTGCTGTAAATCTGCTCAATTGACTTTACTGGAGATACATGAGTTGACGCCTCTGCTTCACTCATGTAGGCCCTGAAATTGCCGTCATTAAAATCACTGGCAAAAAATGCCACATATTTCACTGAGAGCAGGATCCAGCCCAGAAACTGCCCTCACATCAAAGGTGAGTGGAGCTTAAACACGGAACATGTAGTCAGAGGAACGGAGGAACAAGAAGAATGAAGGGTCATTTCTAACCTGTCCTGGAGATCAACTCTGCCCTCAGTCTAATCCTGGTAGCTACTGCTCTGAGAGAAACTTTGCTGGCAGGGCACTGTGCTTGAATAGCTTTCATCAGAGGTGTTTTCCATGACACTCTCTTGATTTTCTTAAAAGGTTAGACCTGGGAAGAGGACTATACCTGCATCTACACTTCTGATTAGAACTACTTGCTTTTTTACTGTTCTCCTGTTCATATGATTTAATCTTCTCCTTGGAGATATCTCTAAAACAAATGGCAATTTATAACCATAGACCATCTCAGCATTGCTCACTGTTCTGTTACAAAGAGGGTGAGTCACTAACCAAGGCAACGCTTGGCTAGTCCAAACTTCAGTCCGTGCAAATGTGTTCCTGAATTCATGGTGGGACTCCTTAGTGCTTACAGAGCAGTGTCCACCTTCAAAGTCTTTATAAACACAAAGGGTCAAATTCTCTCCTGGTGCATATCTACTGAAGTCAATGGAATTATGTCAGCTGAGAACCCTGTTCCTGACTCGTTAATCCCCACTGGCCCTGTTGTTATTATCTCTAGTTTGCAGGAACTGAGGAAGAGGTTAGGGTCAGATTTTCAAAAATGGCCTTTAATTTTGGGACCCCGATTTGAGATACCTTGGGTCTGACTTTGAGAAGTGCTAAGTGGAACACTGACAAACTCTGGTTGTCGGTGGTGGGTGGGATCGAACCAGGGACCTCTGGAGCTAAATGCGTGAGCTAAAAGCCACATGGTCCTTAGCTAAGGCTGTAGTAGACCCATTAATCTCTAAGTGGTCTCCGTGCCACTAGAGGGGACAGAACACCACACCCAGGAGGGGTGTGGGTTACACTAAGCACCTAAAACCCCAGCTGCAATCACTGAGCAGCTCCCATTGCTGCTCAGTGACCAAACCTGGGCACCCAATAATGGAGGCAGCTATAATTAGAGGCCACGTCTGCTAGTGTGGCTGCACGTGACCTGCCCAGTAGCTGGTGTCAGAGTTGGCATTAAGACTTAGGAGTCTAAATCCCACCTGTCTCCCTCCATCACAAGTCCCCTCACATAGACATTGCATAATCTCCAAGTGTCTAGCTGGATTGCAGAAGTAAAATCAGATGAAGCCACTAGTGCCAAAAGATGAGTTTTTGTAATAAATACATTTTACAGGGAATGCAATGCCGCTACAGTTTATTGTTCCCTGAGGCTGGTAGAATCCATCATGGACTGAAACCCACTTCACTTATCAGTTAGCAAAGCTCCATTCTGACATGTGCCTTGTCCTCAAACCAGACTATGCTACACTAAACCAAACTGATTAGCATAATCTCCAGGAAAATAATTTCCCACTGCCAGCATTGGGAGATTCCTCTTGGTGCGGCTGATTTCCATTTATACAACATCCAGGTCAAACTGTGTTTTGCTTTTTCCATGGATTTTTCAAACACGTGTTTTTCTTTCCCAGGGTCTCTGTCCGTTTCATGTCATGATTGCTGCTCATTTGTGTTGCTCTGCCAGACGCCGTTCACCAAGCATCCAGCTCCCCTGCTCATCAGAAAAATAAAACACAATCTCTCTAAATGTTTATTATGCTAGCTGGCAGGAGGAGAAAAAAAATACCTTTGGCACCTGGCTCTGACCTTTGCGTGAACAAGTGCTGCTCTGCCACCTTTAGCTTCCAATTAATGTAGCAAGGCGACCTTGTGGACAAGCCATGAATTTCTCCCCTTTGCCCCTTTTACACTTATCATTGCTAGTTTAGTGGATGGACACGTTCTGCCTCTCAGGTGTCTGAGCAAATCCATGAAATGCAGCAAGCAACTTTCGTTGAGCCCATTCCGAGAGCTGCCTTGCAGGCTGAGTTTCCCTAAGCTTTCCTCATTGCCTTTGCCAGTAACAAATGCTGACACTTTGCAAAAAGACAATTTCTCGCCTGCTCATTGTGGTGAGGGGCACGCATGTTTCTAACTGATTTGACAGTGGGTAGCACGCTTCAGGTGAGCAGATGGGAATGACAGATGCTTAACTGGATTCTCTATTGAAATAGTGTGTATGGAACAGAGTTATATCCTCAGCACTGATGGACTTTCATAGACAAAAGGGCAGTAGCATATGCAGTGACAGGTGGTGCCCTATGCAATGTTTAGTAAGTGTGTACCAAATAGTGCCTGTGGACCAAATTCTGTGCTGGTGTAAACTGACACCGCTCCTCTGATTTCAATGGAGTTACACCAATTTACACCAGCAGATAATTTGGCCCTGTATTTTTTCAAGGTGGACTAGCACAATGCACCTGCATTATATTGTATTGTTGTGCAGGCAGGTGACAGACATGCAGTATCTTGTCTGTGCTGTAAAGCTGTACCGGCTATTGATTGAGCTAAATACATTTGCAAGACTGAACGGTTTAATTTGCCTACACTGCAGAGCTAATTTTAGTAATAGATCTGAGCTCCTTTTTTAACCCCTTCAGTGCTGCCTGCCTCTAGCCTGTTATCATTTTGTGCTGCAGCTGCATTATTTTCGACCCCTCTGAAAGAGGCAGTAGGTATTAGCTCTATATGAAGGCTAAAAAGATATTTACTGTGGGTGGGGGAAAAAGCTGCATGCTCGTGGGTACTAGAGATGTAGCCGGTCAATTTCCTGTATTGTAGAACCAGCTTCTAAATAAGACTAACAAGGCTTTTCACTTCTGCACTATCCCGTATCCCAGGGTCTCCAAGCACTTTAATTAAAGCTCACAATATGCCTGTGGTAGGTAAAGGTCACCTTTGCCCTCCTCTGTGTAGGATCATAGCCACTGTTTATAATATCAAACCGTTTAGGAAAGGAAGTGAAGAATACAGCATCCAATTGAAACTAGAGGAGGACTTTAGTAAACAGTGTGATTAACCTGAGCTGGAACTTGGCTGAGACTCAGGGGTTAACACCCCTCTTCGTACCAGAGGTGCCATTTTGATGACAGCAAATGGTCCAGAGCTTAGCACCACAGTGATCCAAAACATTGTGCTAAAGCAATGCTTCCATGTGCTCTGTGGAGATCTCCAACCCAAGTACTGGCCCAGACCATCCCTGCTGAGCTGGGAAGAGGAGCTCACAGCGCAAGGTGCTTTTGCTGCAGACATTTTCATGGCTTAAACAAGGATAAGGGGAAATGTTTGTACCACCCTGATGTAATAATTGAGAGGCTGTATGTGTTCTTGATTGCACTAGGAAACAGGTGCACAAATATAAACAGCCCGCATGTAGCTAGCCTGTGTAGCTGCACGTTTTACTATTACGCTCCTCTTCCACCTTACTGTTTCCACACTCAGTGGCTGCATCTTGTCCTAAATTAGGCCCCGATCCGCCAAATAGTTATGCACGTCCTTAACTTTACCAGGAATAGTCCCATTGATTTCAATGGACCTGCTCTCAGTAGTAAAGTTAAGCATGTGTATAAGTGTTTGCAGGATCGGGGCCTTAGCTAGTAAGCTCCTTGGAGAAGAGACTGTCTCTTGTATATTTGCACAGTGCCTCACACAGTGGGGCTCCCGTCCTGAGTCAACCCTTTGAACATTGCTGCAATGATAATAATCAGAAATATACGGTTCTGGAATAGCCTTCCAACAGGAGCAGTGGGGGCAAACAGCCAAACTAGCTTTAAGATGGAGCTTGATAAGTTTATGAACAGGAAGTTGTTAGGTTTCAAGCAAAGTTCTCCATTTTGCTTTCATCACAGTTAGCTGGGGTAGTCGCTCAGCAGGAGACATGTAGTGACAAGGCTGGGAAAACCAAAGACAGTTTGCAGTGTGGATGTATCATTTAATCTTACCTCTGTCCTGATGAGGAAGGTGGTTAAAAATGGAGAAACACCAGAGACATCAATTATTAGGAGGCAGGGGTTCCTGCAGTTCAGAAGAATCTAAAGGGGTGACATCTCACAAGTTTTATGAGGACCATCATGAAGTTGGCTTGTTATTTCAGGAAAAATCTATTGAGAGGGTTTTTGTTTTGTTTTGTTTTGAAACCTTTAGCCCTATCATTAAGGCCAGAACAGATATCAAGTTGGTTTTAGTTTCAATTTCCCAATACCATAGACAAGTTTGTCAGGAAATTGAGATAATTCCGATCCGAGTTATAACTCAACATTATGTACATTACATGCTAAAAAGAACTGGCATAATCATGAAATATGAAGTATTGTAAGCAAATGTCATCACAGGACACAACAAAAACTGAATGAGACATTTTAAAATGTCTAATGATTACCCGTCAAACTGAAATTTTAAAATGTCACCATGCCGTATATGTACATGAAGTGGAAAGTAAAATGATTGAGAACTCCTAGGATAAAATAGTTATGTTCTTAGCATTGATTGATATTCTTGAAGGAAGAACTTGATGGATTATGATTTTTTGTGAGAGAGAATCATTACATGCCAGGTGCTTGAATAGAGAAGTACAGCATTTTGACATCTCCGTGCAGTATAAAACCATTCGAGAGATCTTTACTCATTGTATCTCTGTTAGGAATCAATCCATATTACCTAAATTTTGCATCAGAAAACAGATTTAGGATCCTACCTGAATCTTGTGCAGGCACTATTGCTCTGACCTCAGTAATCTGTACTAAGTAATCAGAGAGGAGTTTTGTCTCAATTTGGAAGTAGACAACACTGTCGCTACACACTGATGTTGACAAGAAGTCAATCAGCATTTAGGATCTCTTTGTGTGCATGTTTTTTTCTTTTCTTGCTCAGTACACAAGACTCCAAAAAGAGCAGGAAAGAATATGCAAAAGGTATTTTGTGAAAAAAGATCAAAAGCAACTTTGGAGACCCTTCCAGAAAGACACAGCATGGCCCATATCTTCTTCCAGTAGTAATTCACAGGGCCAGATCCTCAGAAGCTGTAAATAGGTGTAGCTCAGTTGAATGGCACGACAGTAATTTACACTAGCTGAGGACCTGAATCTAGTGGGTTTTGCAATGCAGTTTAAATGACTTGGCATCATTGACCATCTCTCCCCCAGGTATTTAGGAGCACTAGTCCTGCTGAAAGTCAATGGGATTTGCACTCCTAAAGCCCTTAGGCCCTTTAAAACTCCCCCGTTAGTAGCAGCGAAGTGTAATTTGGAATGAGTTTGGAAAAGGAAATTGCAACATTTGCTGCATAAAATCAGACACGTTCATTAACCATCAGAACTTTGCAGAGCTGGGTAACTTCCCCTCTTTGAGCTCCACAGGCAAACCCATGAGTAAAGCATGAGACTTTGACAATAAAAGAGCTCTGAGCAGAAACAAAACGGGCTTTTGAAAGCTTCAAGCCCATGACAGCTGTGAGAGGGCAATAACTCAGTAAGTGTCTTGGGTAAAATCAACTCAAATGACTTGATGCTTTGTTTTATCATTACGAACATAAAGGAGTTTCTTTTAGTTATCAACTGCAAAGTCTCGAGAGGGTTCTTACAAGATTTGATAAGAATAACATGCCTTGCATAGAAATGGCTGCAGATGTCAGTGGTAGTAATAGCAATGGAAAAGGGGTGCTTTACCAGCAAGCAATGGCTCAGTGGCTCAGGCATGAGACTTGGCATCAGGACGCCTAGGTTCTTTGCCCAGCTTTGTCACTAACTCCCAATAGGACAAGTCACTCTGCCCTTCAATTGACTCATCCATGAAATAGGGATATTAGTGCTTATTACTTGCATTCTTCCATAAAGTGCCTGGAGATCTCCAGGCATGGGGCTTGATTCACTATTGCCCTCACCTTTTGTAGTCACTCACTCAGGTGTAAAATCATAGAAATGTAGGACTGGAAGGGAACTCAATAGGTCAGCTAGTCCAGTCCCCTGCGCTGAGGCAGGACTATGTAATAGCTCAACCAATCCTGACAGGTGTTTGTCTAATCTGTTCTTAAAAACCTCCAATAATGGAGATTCCACAACCTCCCTAGGCAATTTATTCCAGTATTTAACCACCCTGACAGTTAGGAAGTGTTTCCAAATGTCCTACCTAAACCATCCTTGATGCAATTTAAGCCCATTGCTTCTTGTCCTGTCCTCAGAGGTGCTACCATTTTGATTCAGAAGAGTTTTGCACTCACTTTGCACAGCGGCAAGTGGCTAATCTAGTACAGGGCAACAGTAAATCAGCCCCATAATCCCTAAACCTCTAAGGCAGTGAGCAAGCTCAATACGTACTGAGTTCAGGTACCCTTAATTAAATACTGTACCACTGTCATATGAATTTTAAAACGTTTGGCCGCATTTCAGTAGTAGCCTCTAAATTGATATGATTTTGCACACACTTATCTCCATGTGCAAAAACCCACCTTGAAGACAGCATTTGCACCCACAAACCAGGTACTTAGACATATTATCTAATTCATTTACTTTATTTTGAAGTATAAAATTTCCCTTTTTCTACACTCTAGACATAACTACAATTTGTGGTCTATTGAAATTGTGTTCACAATTGTAAACTATCACTCTAAATTTCAGAGGGTTTTCCTGGTCCTGCTTGCAGACTAGAGGGGTCTGTAGGGAAGCATGAGAGCTGAGCCTAGCAGCAGTCAGTTAGCAGACCATCAGTCTCTAAATTAAGGTGGGATGAGTTGTGCCTCTCTGTTTTAGGGAGCAGCCTGCTTTGTCTCACTCTGATTTGGGGGTCTTGTGTGTTGTTCTGAATTCTAAGAATAAAAGTAGTACTAGACTGCAACCTTCCAGCAAGAGTATTTGATATTTTTATCTAAGTTCTCTGTGTGAGTATGCTGTGAACATACACACACAGCCAGCTCCTGTCTGGCCCTTAAGTGAGTGCATGGTGCAGAGGAGTGGACAATAATCTGTTTAGTCTCCATAGAATTTACCATGTAACAATCCCTATCTCCAAGTCCATTTATAACGAAGGATTGATAATTACTATATCCCTGATCCTACAATCGACTCCATGCATAGCCCACACAGAGTCCCATTTGTTATGTGTATATGCTGTAAACATATGTTAGAGAAAAACATAAATATTCTTGCTGGATGATTGCTACATAAAGCTACTTTATTTCTTAATATTAAGGATGATAACAAACAAGAACCCGAAAGCTGGCTGACCCCCTAAGGCACCCAACTCACCCCACCGTACTTTTAAATTGGCTCTTTCCAGGCTGACTGTCTGTTGACTCATTCAGATGACCCAGATCACCTGCCTTCCCCCTGAGCCACTAGCCTACAACCAGGAAACCCCTCACACCTAAATAGATAGCTGGTCATTTTTAACCAGTTTCCAATATACCACAGCACTGCCTTCCAGGGGGGGTCAGCATGGGCACAGGAGTCTGCCTGTGAAGAGTCAACTGCAGGATCGGGCCCTATGCAAGAACTGGTACAACAAAATGGGACAGATTCTCATTTACACTACGGTCCCTTTCCACCAAACTGGCAGTGGGACCTGAAGTGGGTGTAAATGTACTGTGCCCTCACTCCACGGTCCATTTATTCTGCCAGAGTGGGGTAAAGGCACCTTAGTGTAAATGGGAATTCGGCCCAATCTGTATTCTGCAAAATACAATTTTGCCAGATTTTTAAAAAATCCTTTTTAATACAAGACAGTGAATTCTCTTACGACTTTTCTGGCCTTTCCCAAGTTCCCATATTTACTTTCTTAACAAGTACCTCAGTTAAGCCTTTCTACGCCAGCAGAATATTTGGCCAAATGATAGGACTGGATAACATAATGTTCACAGAATGAATTCCCATATCCCTTAGGTACTCTTGTATTTGTTAACTACATGTAAGAGGAGGCTGATAAAAGCTTTAAAACACCGTTAACAATAACATTTTTAGAATGGCATGTGACAAACAACATATTTAGAAAAAAGGAATAGGAGAACTTGTGGCACCTTAGAGACTAACAAATTTATTGTAGCATAAGCTTTCGTGGGCTACGAAAGCTTATGCTACAATAGCCCACGAAAGCTTATGCTACAATAAATTTGTTAGTCTCTAAGGTGCCACAAGTACTCCTATTCCTTTTTGCGGATACAGACTAACACGGCTATTACTCTGAAACCTGTCATATTTAGAAAGTTACTTATCATTTTCCTGTGGCTTTCCAATGTATTTTAATAATATTGCGTTTCTTTGTGTTCAGTGGAGTCAGATCCTGCAGGTAAGGTACCTCTGTTAATTGCTTCTTTGTGAATTCAATAGTTTGATCAAAAACTTCACCTGTTTAATGCATGGTTGGCTGTAAATATACCGCAAAGGGCCTGGCTGTGCCCTTCTCAGGCATAGCCGGGAGTAGTGGTGAATAAGCCACATAACTTTAGCAGGCGCTGTGGTTAAAGGAGAGGGAAACAGGAGGGAGATAAATGGAGATGATGAGAATGGTGGGACCCTCCAGTCAAAGGAAAGATTAAAGAAATTGCTGCCCCCTGGGGCAGTTCTCCTACTTCCTCCAAAAATATGTAATGGGGCCGAGGCCTTGAGAATAGTCCTCCTCAGGGTGTTTGGTTGCTTCTGCTTCCAGTTTCAGCTGGCAGCACAAAGGGCAGAGTCCTGTGGAAATGAAATCTGAAGGTTTAAAAGCTGCCTGAGCCATTTGGATGCCCAATGGGAACTGGGCATTAAATCCCAGAGGCGACTTTGAAAAATCGCAGCTGAACCGTATTTATTTTAAAGTTCACTGAACTTTATCCAACTTCGGCGAAGGTGAGCTGCAGGCACTGGGTTACTTAAGCCAACCCGCTTTGTTCATCTCCAATCCTGACAGCACCTGGGTTTGAAGCCCCAGCTGTTGCAGAAATGTCAAGGCAGCTGTTCTGAGTGCTCCTGGACTGGAGAGCAGTCAAAACGTTTCCCAAACACCTTGATGATGCTAACTAATTTTTCTGTAGCATGCATGAAGTGCCCACTGTGCTGAGCTATACCGTGCCACAGGATTTAAATATAAGAGTCTGTGCTTTTAAAATGAAAGAAAAAGCCCATTCAAATGTGGAATGAGTTCTTCTTCAAAGTCATGCCAGTCTGTCTATTATTCAAGACAAATTACTTTGACAGCACTATCTACTCTTGACATCTGAGTTGTCTCTATAGCCTATTATATTTTAGTACATGCATAAAATATTGTTCAGACAGTATGGTTAGTCTTAAGGAGTAAATCTAACTGCTTTGAAATGGTCTATTAGGGGATGAACTCTCAGTTTAGCTGCCGGCAGAGAATTAATCCAGTGCTTTTCTTAGTTCTTAAACTGCAGTCTTTTCCTCTCTTCCCCTCCTCCCCCGCCCCTCCCAACTAAATGATCTTCTTTATTCTGGCACATGGAAAAATTTCAGTCATCTTCATAAGGAAAGGGGCAAATTAAACAGCAATTGGAGAGGAAAATGCAATTAAGAAATTAGGACACATGAGTTAAAGGACAAGCATCTTGAGTACTTCATTCATTGTAGAAATATATACAGGGGATACAAATTTTGGAGTCAATCCTGCAAACAATTACACAAATACTTAGGTTTATACACTCACTCCATCAAATGGAGCCTCTATCCATTGCTCAGGGTGCTACTTAATATATTTATAAAAATACAATTATACAGACAGACTCCTCTGGGAAGCCCCCTTTGCCCAGTCATTAACATCCATCAGGACCCAGCCTCTGAAAACAGATGGAAGAGCTTTACAATCGCCCACCAGAGTTTCCCCAGTTCCTCAGAACACTGGTGAGAAAATGGGCCTTGCAGTCTCATTCGGGGAAAGAATTGTCTAGTAGATCAAGCACTAGACTGGGCTGTAGGAGACCCAGGTTCAATTCCCAGCTCAGCCCCAGAATTCCTGTGTGACAATGGGCAAGTCACAATGGGCAAGTCTCCATCTATGCGGCACGGATAATAATTGCCTACATCACAGGAGCGTGGGGAGGATGAAATCTGTTAATGATGGTGAGATGCTTGGAGAGCAGGGACATATAAGTATGGCTCTAAATGGGAATTATTCCCAACCAGGGGGAGAAATGAGTTCCAAAGCTGAGGCAATGCCCTGCCATCTGCCCTCTCTCCTTTATATGAGGGGGCTTGTGGTGTTCCCAACGGTGATGCAAACGCGTCAAGACAGGCTGTTAAAAATCAGGGCCCAAACCCCAAACTTGTTATAAATTCTAAACTTAGGTTTCACCAACCATCAGCGCCAAGTGCAAACTCCTCGGGCACTTTAACAGCCTTAAAACAGAGTCACAGACAGTCCCCTTGGGTACTCCAGTCTGTCTTGCCACACAAGTGAGTGTATCTCTGTGATAGATGGCCCCTTACACCAAGAATCACAGCAATATTCAGGTTACTCCTAATCCCCAAGGACCAGACTTATCGCATTTTAGGTCTCACACCAAAGACAATGCTTGCAGCCAATCCAATAGTAAACGGTACAAAGATTTATTAAAGAGAAAAAGGAAATTAGAGTTATTTGCAAGGTTAAATCAAGCAAACATAGCCACGTGAATGAGTTAGTCTTTGGTTTCAACAGGTAACATAGGCATCTATAATTAGCGAACCCTATTTGTCCCTAGGGCTAACCCAGGCTAAGCAGCTGGGGTCTCTTGCTTATGCCTAGAAACACCCTGTCTCCCAGAGTCCACGCTGCATAGAGATCCTTAGTTCTTTTGGTTTGGGGTTTTTATCCCCCTCCTGCCATGGCCTCTGAGCTGCAAACTAAGCTGATGGGAGGGAAACTCTTGCATGACTCAGCTTCACGGGATGGAGAGCAAAACAACAAGAAGAGTCCTTAGTCCTGTTGTTGACGATTCCTCAGCCCAGATGTAGGGACTCTCCAGTTGTGAGATCTACCCCTAGCCTGTCTGGTATCGATGGGTCTCCTCTTTTGGGAAGGGAATCACAATTTCTGTAGAAGAGCAGCTCTTCACGCTAATTAATGTCCCTCTCTTGTATGGTGATTCATACAGTCACCGCGGCTCACACTACAACTGCTCAAATATTGCTTTGCAATATGGAACACAAATATTACAAGTAAGATTAATGCAGGCAGCAAC
Source organism: Platysternon megacephalum (assembly GCA_003942145.1). Classification (NCBI taxonomy): domain Eukaryota; kingdom Metazoa; phylum Chordata; order Testudines; family Platysternidae; genus Platysternon; species Platysternon megacephalum. Next base: position 6,699,752 of record QXTE01000080.1, on the reverse strand, counting down.
TGACAAGCATTCGATAGAGTCCAAACACTAAATGCTTTCTTATAATGCTAATGCCTGTTCTATCAATATTAACCCACAAATGAGCCAGATAGATTCCAGCTAGGTATCTGTCCATGTCCAGCTGAGACATGGGGACCTTGGCATGAGCTGGCACCTGGCTGGCCAGCAACACAGAGCTATTCAGGGGTGTAAAGTTAAGCATGTGCAGAAGTGTTTACCAGATTAGAATCTTGAACAGTAGTGTGAAAATGATCTAGAAAATGAACTGACAGGTGTTTTACAAGGAGATATTGAGCATTCAGGTATCCTGTCAATACCGCCTGTCTCTGTGCAAAACCACCTCCTGCACTGTTCTAGAGGTCCCAGAGTCAATGTTCAGTTAAACACCCCAAAATCGGAGTGGTTTTGAACCAACTCACTTCCTCAGCACACAGAGCTGGAAGGTTTACTAGAAAGGGCTTTCACATTTTTCCATTTCTGGATAAAACCCCACAGCACAGAAACGTGTCCAAGAAAAATGTCAATTCAATTTTTTCATGCTTTACAAAGCAATAAGTAGTTCCAGGTGTGGTGGTGATATATGAATTGGTTGGTTCACTCCTCCATAGCAGAGAGATTATAGTGACTAAGGACCCCACCCTGCCAGGTGCTGAGAACCTTCAACTCCCATTGAACTCTATGGCTAATCTGGGCATACAGCATAATACAGGTGCAGGCCCATAATCCCCTCTTGCTGGTGCAGGTGAAGGAAAGGGCATCAAACCTGTTGTAGAGGAGCACGAGAAAGGAAGGACGGCCTAGTGGTTCATGCACTTGGACTCAGGTGATCTGGATTCAGTGCCTGGCCCTGCTTCAGCCTTCCTGCGTGACCTTGGGCAAGTCACTTATCTTGCTATGCCTCTGTTCCTCATTTGTAGGAAGATGGCCATAACCTGTTCTATGTCTGTCTTGTCTATTAAGACTGTAAGGACTTCAGGGCAGAGACTTTCTCATATTATGTGTGTGTATAATGCCTAGCACAATGGAGCTCTGCTCACAGCGGGAACTTTTCGACACCACTGAAATACAAATACACAATTGATCTCTGCAGTCAGCTGTGGAAAATCCTTCCAAAATCTCTTCTGCTTGTGCGTAGGAATATTACAAGCCAGTGTTCATTTCACAGAGGCGTGGATTTGGGTTATATTTTAATCTTTAGCTGTGGAACTCACGCTAGCTCATGCTTTGAGACGATCCTCTTTTTTTCATAACCATGAAGTACTTTGGCGGCCCCCATGCAATTCATTTGGCTTCTCCCCAGGTGTGGCTCATCTCTTTAGCTCCTGCCTTTTCATTGCTTTGCTCACATGTTTACCATTTGTCTAGCCAGGACAGTCGTTTCCTTTTAATTGGGGCACCCTGGCAGATGGCCCATCATCCCAATTAATTGACTGTTCCAATTAAGAGGCTATTTAAAAAAAAAAAAAAAAGTCTGAAAAGATTTAATATAAATTATCATACTGAGTAAAAGTACAAGAATAAAGGTGAGATCCACTGCATTTCATCTTTATTTCTCCTCTAACCTTTATTTTTGAGGCTTTGTCTACTGCACATGATATATATATTGGCAGCTTCTGTATTAGGGGATCAAAAATTCGAGCTTCACACCTATTGACTTAGATTATAAACTCTCTGAGGCAGGAAAAATCTTTTTTGTTCTGTGAGGAGTATACAGCACCTAACACAATGGAGGCCTGGCCTTGACTAAGAGCTCCTAGGTGCTACAGTAATATGAATAATTGATGCTGGCAATATTGCTAGCATCTGGTTAAACACCACTCAATGGCTGGCCACAGGCCACATCTGTCACAAGGCAGCAGACTTTTTGCCAATGGTATCGTGATTAAGCAGCAGTCTTTGCTGTTCATTATGGAGATGTCCTGTCTATATAGATTTCCCCACTAAACACAACTGTTTATGGGGAGTATTTCAAATGTGAGTCAGCAAGTTTAGATGTCGCAATAAGGCTGGTGCAGGATTATGAAAGGGGGAATGGGAGGTAACACGCGTTCACATGGAACTGGGGTACTCATGACCGTTGGGGTTAACAGTGCGGAGCGTATGGAAGGAGATTGGGATGTCACTATGACCCTGATCTGACCGTTGAGGTCAGTAGAAAGACTTCCAGTAGTTTCAATAGCCTTTGGATCAGACCTGTACTATAGACATGCAGAGATGTTGCAAGCAAGATGGCTGAGCTAGTCAGTCAAATTAGGGGGACCAAAAAAACCCAAAGTGGGAAAGTGTAGGCAGGGTGAGTGTCTCAGGCCCAGATCCTCAAAGGGATTTAGGCACCCAACTCCCATTGAAACCTAAGTATCTTTGAGGAGCTGGTCATTAGTGCTGCCAACTCTTATGATTATTTTTTCTGCAAGTCTCACAGTACTTGATGTTTTAATAAAGCCCCAGCACCTGGAGTCAAGTGAATGTATGAGAATCTCAGCTTTCTTTTTTTTATATAGTGACTAGCCCTCCGCAGTGCAAAGATAGCTTGAAACTGTGACTCTACAAGGCTCTCCTAACCAAGAAAGCAAACAAAAAGAACCCAACACTTCTCCTTTTTTAAAATTTCATGATTTTTTTAAGCCACTCTGATGACTTTTTTCAGCAACCTGACTGATGATTTTTGAATCTGTGATGTTGGCAACAGTCTTGATTTTCCTGCGCACGATGAATCAATAATCATATACAATGGAGCTCCCAGCAACAGCCATCTAAAATGAAAAAAGCTAAAACATTGCTAGTGACAGAGATTGCAGAACCAAAGGGGTTTGGGTAGGGTTGGATTCTCCACTTCAGTTGCTTTCTGCCAACCTGCCCTCTTCATGTAGTTTGTTGTTTAGAGACACTGTCCACAATATGCAAAATGTTCTACTCTCCACTCCAAGCAGCAGACCTGTGGGGTTCCCACTAATTAGTGAGCAAGCGTTGCCAGTAGCATGAAGGAGGGAAGGGAATTCTGATGTGTCTTAGACAGAGAGAATTTAATTCTGTCTTTTAAATAGCCTGGAGATGGCCTTGGATCTGTTATCTAGCATCAAGTCCCTTGTAAATCAAGTGATGCATTGGAAAGACCCCTCTCTCCTGTAACGCTAAATGCACCAAAGAAACAGCACACATTTTTCCTAGAAAGTAGCACGAAGCCAGGTCCTGCCCTTAGAAACTGCATGCAGATAAGTCCCCACCACCCAGGATCTCTTCTCCACTGGAGACCAAGGAGTCGGCTGTCTCTGTTGCAGTGTCCTCTGCTTCCTAAGGTCCCACAGAGGATGCTTTGTGAGGCTGGAATCTGGAGGGGAGGGGTCCCACAGGAGCAGGCTGGGCGAACACACTTTGGCCCTTCACTGCCCCAGCAAAGATTCCCCAAGCAAGCAATACAGCCAAGAGCTCTATTATCTTTCCAATGTCCTCCTACTGCAAGGAAAGAACTGTGTTCAAAGGGAGTCCCTGGTTATGAAGCCCCAGTGGCATCAAGCTGCTAGTAAGCAGGGGCAGAGAGCTAGTGCGAAGACCCAGCTGGTCTCTGGCCTCCTGCAGATCCCCTAGGACCCATGGGGTTTGAGATTAGGTGCTGCAGAAGGGGGCAGCCTGGCTCTTACGGAAAGGATTGCATATTTCCCCTGGTGATTTCCCCCCGACAGACTCATTCAAACAGTCCAGGGGTAGGCAGGATCCTTTCGATATATTCCTGAACTCTGGATCACATACGTCCAGACTACCCGCCTGGATCGGCGGGTAGCAATCGAATTATCTATCTCGTCTGGACGCGATAGATCGATCCCTGAACGCGCTCCCATCGACTCCGGAACTCCAGCAGGGCGAGCGGAGGTAGCGGAGTCGACGGGGGAGCCGCGGCCGTCGATCCCGCGCTGCGAGGACGCGAAGTTACTTCAGGTAATTCGAAATAAGATACTTCGACTTCAGCTACGCTATTCCTGTAGCTGAAGTCGCGTATCTTATTTCGATAGCTCCCCCTAGTGTGGACCAGGTTATGGTCTGTGAACGCTAGATGACACACAAACTGGGCTACGTGAAAAATCAGGGCTGCCCCCTGCTGATGGCATCAGAACTCTCCAAATGAGAGGCGGAGTCTCCAAACAGCAGCCATGAGATCCCAAATCCTGATGTCACTGACACTGATGTAAATCCACAGCAACTGCACTGAGTCAGGGGAAATACTCTGGATTTACAACACTGCAACTGAGACCCAGATCTGGAACAAAGAGTCTCTTAAAGAAAACAACCTCTGAATCAAGAAACCAGCCAGAATCAGCCTTCTAGTGAGTACTCTTAGGCATGCAGGGACTGAAGTCCATGGCTGCCTCTGACAAGGAGACTTTCTGCAAATGTGTGCAGAGCAACCTTTTCCTAGCCAGAAAGGAAAAATGGCTCAGCACTGAGTGTTTGCAAGAAGCGTAGTGCTAATCAAGCACTGAGTCAGCAATCTCGTTCCTTTCCCTGGCTGTCTCTGCTCCATGCAGCTTGAAATGGGATAATGGAAAATACAGACGTCAAGACCTCTGATTGGATATCTAGTGTGGAAACAGTCTTCACCGGTCCCGCTAGAAATGTGGGAGGGAATGATGACTCACATTGCTGACTTCCTTCCTTCCTTCCTTTATTAGTAGAACATAAGGGCTCCGGCCAGGAACCAGGCCATATTGTGCTAGGTGTCATGCTCACCCATGGAGTCAGAAATTCAGAAGAACTCAGGGCCAGTTTTTCAAGGGATCAATACCCAGAACTGGGGCCAGACTTTCAGATGTGCTCAGCTCACATTTAGGCCCTTAAATAAGGACCCTGGGGACTGATTTTCAAAAGCATGCAGGATCCAGCAGCTCTTACTATGACAGTCAGAGCACCCAATGGGCTGACTTCTTCCTGCCTCAACGGTGTGTGCTGAGCATCTTTGAAAATCTAGCCCATGCTGACAATGGAGATTGCTTGCTGGAACCACTTCCCACCATCACCCCAGCCCCTGTTACCGCATGGTGGTGTGTTGGACTCCCTCCTTGTTTCTAGTAGAATTAAGTCTCTTCATTAAAACCTGTTCTCACCATGATGGTCTTTCTTTAGCTAAGTAGCTGTTTGTCAGCTACCAGCCTACACCTAATAGTGTGCTTATTTTTTTTTTTTCATCCCACTTGATTAGTCCTGAAGATAAGTGATATCAGATTAAAGGAGCTTCCTAGACCAATCAATCAGCTGTGGAGCTGGAGTCTTTACACTGCTCAGTGATGCCCCCAGGTTCCCATACCATAGTGGTGATTACTACCGGCTCTCCTGGGATTGCATTTGTAGCATAGCTCAGCCATTTGTTTTCTTTTTTAAAGAAAGGCAAAAAGTCTCCTAATTTAATTTCTAGCTATCAGGCTCCAGTAGCAGCATTTATTCCTTGTTTTCACCAATAAGGAATAAAAAACAATTACTTATATAAATTAAGACAGGAAGACTCTAGTTAGAACCAAATACAGTGGAACCTCAGAGTTACGAACATCTCGGGAATGGAGGTTGTTCATAACTCTGAACAAAACGTTTACAACTGAACATTGATTTAATACAGCTTTGAAACTCTACCATGCAGAAGAAAAATGCTGCTTTTAACCATCTTAATTTAAATGAAACAAGCACAGAAACTGTTTCCTTCCCTTGTCAAATCTTTTTTTAAACTTTTGTCTCTGCTGCTGCTGCCTGATTACATACTTCAGGTTCCAAATGAGGCATGTGGTTGACTGATCTGTTCATAACTCTGAGGTTCTACTGTAGTAGAATCAGGACTCCTAATAATGTTTCTGACACAGACTTGCTGGGTGACTGGGCAAATTAACCTCTCTAGGCATCTTTTAAATCAACAAAATAATGCTTGCCTTGTGGGAGCATTGTGTGGCTCAGTGGGGGTTAGACTGGTCCTGATTTTAAGTAGGGGCACAAGACGGGGAGAGGACTCAAGCCAGTGCTAAATCCTGGCTTTTGAGGTACCTGTGGAAATCTGCTGGTTAAGTATGTTGTGTCTCCGTCAGGTGGACAAAGAGAAAAAGAGTCTACTACTACTGCTAGCTGAAGGAGTTTCTCCTTTGGCTGAGGTGGTAGAGTACTGTGCTTCTGGGGCTTGTTTCTGCTTTCAGTGAAGTCAATAACAGAACTGTCATTGCCCTCAACAGTACAAGATCCGACCCTTGGTGTGGAGTTCCCCAGCAACTGGGGTGTGTGTATGTGTGTGTATATGTGTATGTATGTGTGTATATATATAGTGGATATACAATATAGGAGCTTAGGTATTATGATGATTGCTGTGGTATAAATGGCTAGATAAAGATATATTGTGGTATAAATGGCTAGATAAAGATATATTGACTGTTATGACAAAGCATCAAGTCAAGAACTTCTACCAAAAATCTTGGTAGTTAAATGGTGCAGGTTATGCTTTGTGTTGTATCATTCAGTTAAACCTATTATCTCCTAACACTAAATGAAATGGTGAAGATATATGTGACGCTCAAGCAACTCAGAGTAAATTTTTGCCAGGCTAAGGCTGAGCTTTTCAAGTGGCCCAAGGGAAAATCGCAGTCTAAATGTCTGAGGAGCGTGTGTGAAATCCTGGTCCCATTGAAGTCAGTTGTGGTTTTGCCATTGTTGTCAGGCCAGCCAGGATTTCACCTACTATGTGTTTGTTGTTTGACTAAAATTCCAGAAGGGAAAGTTAAATTAAAACCTCCGTCGCTCAAACAGAACCGAGCAATACTTTACAGCAAGTGTTTATGCCGTGTTTTATTATATTTAAGTATCTATGTCTGAATGCATGTATTAACATAATATGGATTTGTTGTATTTGAAATTTTTGTGCATTAAAGCAACAGAGAAAGGCAACAACAATTTACTCAGCTCTTGCAGATGACAAACCGAATAAAAGCGTTCTTCACTTTAGGGAGGAAAGATAGTCTTGGGGCTAAGGCTACTGCCCTGGCACTTGTAAGACTTTCCTTCAATTCCTGGTTCTTGTGTGACCTTGGACAAGTCAAGGCCTGATCCAATGTCCATTGGAGTCTTTCTGCTGGGCTCTTGATCTTTCTGTTCCTCTTCTCTACAATGGGGATAATTATAATTCCTTCCTCCTACCCTTTGCCTGTGTTTATTGAAACCATAAGCTCTTCTGGTAAGGGGGCTGTCTCTTACTATGTGTTTGTACAGCGCCATAATAATTCACTTTGCTTGAGCTGCTTAAGGCGACATTCTTTTTGCCTTGTGTTACACTTCAGTGTCGATCCGGGTTCATGTTAGTGGCTAGAACCCGCTACCCTGCTGCCCACGTACGTAAGTGCTACCAACTGAGTCATGCTGACATAACGTCTGAGTTATTGATGCAACTTTCCTAAGGAATGTTCTCCGGTCTAATCACTTTCTTAAACTACACAAACACAATCTCTGCACCTTGATCAATTATTTAACAGAAAATGATGCATTGAATTAGAAACTAAATATCATTTAATATGCTTCAGGAATTCTAATTAAGAGATATTGCTGTATTGCTAATGAAAACTTTAACTTTGCTGTGTTTTTAAATCTCACTTGAATGTAGATAAGCCAATATCTATATGCTTTCTTTTAATGTCTGGAATTATTTTGCCATTTTAATGTAATCAGTCTTTCTATTTTGCAGAAGTTGTCCTTGTCGGTTATTTGTTTTCTTTCTGTTGTGCAAATTACTCCCTTTTCAAGGTTGTTTGTTTAGTGTCAAGAGGTTATTAAACAAACCGAGCACAATCCTTAAACTAATCAACTCGAAGTGACAATAGAGATCAGGAATAATTCAATATTTAAGAGGTTACTTTTAAAATTGATCTGGAATGTAATGTGCTAGTGTGTGTGTCCCCTATTAAACTGAGAAAGTTACAGGGAACTATAGAGGGACCGGATGCCTAAACAGTACAGTACTGGGAATCATTTTGTACTGGAAGAGTTGACCTCAGCCACACTGCTTTTGATTTCCATATTAATGCATTTACTCTTCCAACTGAAAGGACTCGAATAAAAACAAACACCAAGCTTATAAATAGAAGAAGTCGCCTCGTGAATCATCAGCCACTGCTCTGGTCCACAGTATTTATCAGTCACTCAGCTTCTGGCCTGGTGTCCTTACACGCAGTATCATGGTCATGATCTTGACCTCATTTTTTTACACTCTCTCGCTTATCTCCCCTGTCCTTCCTCCAGCTGTCTATTTCAAACAAAAATGACAACTCTCCACTAAAGAGACTTTCTGGGTTACTTGCTGGTCAAGTGCTAGCCCTCTAAATAGGAAAGATATGTCTGTGAAGGGCCTAGCATACTTCTGATGCTACAAAATATTTAATAGTTAGCATATTTGGGCCTGATCCTGCATCCTCTGGACTCAGTGGCCAAATACCCACTGCTCTCAATGAGCATAGAATCAATTGGTATAGCAAGCCCCATAAGCCATTTTATGGATTGTGTGCCCTATTCTCCCCTGCCAAGTGGGGTCCAGTGGAGAGGGGGTATCAGTGAGCCAATTACAGCTTCCTAATTATATGCCAGCCTGGCCTCAGTGTCAGCAAGAGCCTCCTAAGGGGCTGCTCTATTTTATGCCACTTGCCTAAGGTCCCTAAAGGACCTTACGTCTCTGGAGGATCAGTGTAGCAGAGCCATGCTCCTCCAAAGCACCCCATGTGCTGGGATGGTGGGGATGGCTGGCACAGGGGCTGCCTCTGCTTGGTTTGTGCCAGCAGTGTTCCCCTTTGCAAGGATTTCTCACTAGCCATTTACAACCTGAATCCGGCCCCTCTGTGATCAGGCTGGAGAATCTCACCATCTGTCTTTGTATTAGAACAGCCTGTGAGAAGGTATAAATTTTCAGATGGAAAACCAGGTGACAAATTCAGTTCTGAGTTACACTAGTGGAAAACCTCCTCTGAAGTCAGTGGCGTTACTCTAGATTTACACTGGCATACCTGAGAGTGGACATTGGCCCCAGAAACTCAGACCTGTCAGGTCTCTTTCATCTGGACCCCCATTTTGCATTAAGATTTTTATATCTTACAAAGAAGGAGGTTGGGATTTTCAAAGATGCTCAGTGTTGGCTTAGGTCTGCGCCCATTGAATCCAGTAGGGGTGTTACCATTGATTTCTGTGGGGGCAGAGTCAAGGCACTACTGAGCACTTATGAAAATCCTTCCAGGAATGTTTTGCTGAGTGCGTGTTGCAATGAGACAATTTCAGTCTCGTTCCTCCACCTTATCAGAGTTATTGTGCTGGCTGGGTGAGAAAGGGTCTCTTGTCACACAACTATACGTCCCTCCCAAGAGTCTCTCTCCCCTCCAGTAGAAACAATTCTTGACACAGGAAGAAATTCTGAGAGGAAATTAAGGGCTATGTGTGCAGTATTGCCAATGCCAAGAGTTCAAAAATTGTGAGTCATGTCTCCAAAACTCATGAGATTGACTTAAAAATGCTGAGCTGTCCAGCCTTTTTTCCAACTTTTCTCCATCGCCGTGAGAGCTAAAAATTTACTTTTCTTTTATAAAAAATTAAAGCTGAAAATTTCACAAGCTCAGGACCTGGAGCTTTAAGAAAAATATCTAATAGCACGCGACTCCTGGTAGAGTTGGCAACACTGTGCTTCTCAGGAGCAGTGTATAACCGACGGGGCCCAGTGCCTCAGTTTCACCTATAGTTTGACATCTCAGCTTCATAGCTTAAGGTACTAGAAACATTTGACTGAATTCTACTTTTGTGGAGAACTAACAGTGCTGCATCACTGCATTTATCCAGATACTGTATTCAAAATGTGTACGCACATAGCGTGTGTGACAAACATACAAATTAGCCTGCGCTCTGACTGAATCATCGGCCACAGGATGGGCCACTACATTCTTGTGAGAATTACAGGCATTAGCCATTGTTCGTGTGCCTTACTCTACTAATAACAGTCCCCTCACATCTTCATAAGCAGCTTAATCAGCCTAGCACTCCTGATCCAGAAGGAGCACGGACAGCTGGGGTTTCTGATCTGAAAGATGGCTTGTAGAAAAGCTGACATGTTGAATTAATGTAAACTCTTCCTCCGATCATCATTCTGGGAAAAGATCCTGCAGCCAGACTAGTTATACCACGGACATGCATCACATAACATGTTGAGTTCTTTCTGGCTTTTGGTTTCTCCCTTGTGCTGTGGTGCTAATTGTTTTGAAAGTGTCAGCGGGATTGTCACTCTGCTTTTGTTGATACTGAAATTGGGGGAAATTAATTGAAACAGAGCAGCTGATAACAATTCAGTGGCTGTGTTTTCAAATTGCCACTTCTTGTGCTGCCGCACCTCACAGTTGTACTTCCTTATCACATAATTATGTGACAAACTGTGTCGCTGAGTCTTACACCCTGTGGCTTTGTTTTGAAAACTTCTTATTTCATTATAAATACTCGCCGGTAAATGGACGCCCAGTATATTGCCTTTGCCACTCCGAGGCCAGGATGCAACCGTGTCTATTGTTAGGTTGCTCTGTTTCGTGTAGCCCAACAAAACTGGCAAAGATCTCTCCAGAGGAAGAGCTGTTAGCTCAGGGCTAGCAGTGAAAATAGATGAGACTCCCTCATGGCCCCCCCTTAAGGCTTATTGACCCCAGTTCTGGGGCTAAGGCCCATTCACACCACTCTGGCAGCACACAGGGGCTAGAATTAGCCCCCTTGGAATACACCCTGTTCAGTGAGCCTCAGCGACGGACATGGAGCTGGTGTAAGGGTTCCATCCACCCCTGGCATAGCAGGCATGGCTGGAGTGCGCTGCACTATAGCTATTCTCGGCTTCCCACCGCTCATGGGAAGCTAGAGGCCGCTCTAAGTTGCACTTGAATAGCCTTAAAAGGCTGGGCTCACAAAAGTGGATTAAGGCGTCCGTTCTCCCCTGCCCACACACACCCCGCTTCGNCATCCACCCCTGGCATAGCAGGCATGGCTGGAGTGCGCTGCACTATAGCTATTCTCGGCTTCCCACCGCTCATGGGAAGCTAGAGGCCGCTCTAAGTTGCACTTGAATAGCCTTAAAAGGCTGGGCTCACAAAAGTGGATTAAGGCGTCCGTTCTCCCCTGCCCACACACACCCCGCTTCGTTCCCCAAGCACAGGAATGGAGTAACTGAGAATCGGGCCCCAGGAGCTTAAGTAAGGTCCTGCGCAGGCTCCCTGGACAATGGGATTAGTGGCACTCAGTGCTGTAAATGCACACGGTGGTTTGCAAACGTGTAAAAAGGAGTCAAATCCTGCCTTCCTTGTTCCCAAGCTGCCCCATTCACTTCAATGGGCTTACCCAGGTGTAACTAAGGGCAGAATTTGAGCCAAGATTCTTTTCCCCAAGAAGCTCGCAGTCAAGGCTGCGCTCATTACCGGATTTACCATGGTGCCGGGCCCACAGTCCAAAGGGGCCCTGGCCAGGCCTGCTCTTCTCTGCCCCCCCCCACCCCACCCCCGCTCTCTCCTGTGGGGGCAGAAGCTTGATGCTGCCGGCTCCTGCTGCAGCAGGGCAGACTCTGCCGGCAGCCAAGCTCCTCCCCCGCCTCTTTCCCAGCGTGCTACATTCCTTCCTCCCCCTCTCCCTGCCGCCGATCAGCTGTTTGCCAGCAGGAGGGAGGGGGAAGAGCGGAGCCTCAGCACGCTCGCCGCTCCGGGGAGGAGGAGGAGAAGAGTCAGGGGCAGGGCCTTGGGGAAGGGGCTGGAATTGGGGCATACCCCCTCCAGCCCCCATCTGTGAGCACTTCCACGACCCCAGCCCATACCCCCATCCATCTGCCCACCCTGACCCCTGCACCTCCTCACATAACCCCAGCCCAGCCCCCTACACCCCTTCACACACACCCAGCCCCCTGCCCTGACCCCCAGCCCCCTCACACCTCCCCAGCCCCCTGCCCTGACTCCTGCACCCCCTCACACCTCCCCAGCCCCCTGCCCTGACTCCTGCACCCCCCTCACACACACCCAGTCCCTGCCCTGACTCCTGCACCCCACACACATACCCAGCCCCCCCACACCCCATGCCCTGACTTCTGCACCCCTCCACATCCCCACCCCCACCCTGAGCACCAAACAGGAGCTCCTGCACCACTACCCCCATTCCCACCTGCACCACTCGCACCAAACAGGAGCTGCCCCAGGTAAGTGCTCCACACCCCAACCTCCTGCCCCAACCCTGAGCCCCCTCCCTCACCCTAGCTCCTGGCCAGACCCCGCACCCCAATGTTTTTTTACATTTTTTAAATAAAGCGCTCTTATCCAAAGCACTTTACAATAGTTAGCGAACGGTACAAACAATATTTGGAAAGATCATTAAGTGGTCCGCCACGATTTTCAAGTGGTCTGTGGAAAAATAAGTTAGACACAAGAACGATCAAGGTACCTCACTTTATTTTCATTTACTTGCTATTACTTATAGGAGGAGGATGAAGAAAAAAAGAATGAAAAACAGGGGTGGGGGGGAGATAAGAGAGAATGTTCTTTTTCTTGGCTGGGTCCCAAGGAGGGGCCCCAAAAATGAAGCTGAGCACAGGGCCAGGGAGCCCCACTAACTCTAAATCCACCACTGGCTGTCACGTCACCTGGGCTGGTGATACTGTATCGANAATGCACACGGTGGTTTGCAAACGTGTAAAAAGGAGTCAAATCCTGCCTTGCTTGTTCCCAAGCTGCCCCATTCACTTCAATGGGCTTACCCGGGTGTAACTAAGGGCAGAATTTGAGCCAAGATTCTTTTCCCCAAGAAGCTCGCAGTCAAGGCTGCGCTCATTACCGGATTTACCATGGTGCCGGGCCCACAGTCCAAAGGGGCCCTGGCCAGGCCTGCTCTTCTCTGCCACCCCCCACCCCATCTCTCCTTTAACCTGGGACTAACTCCATGTACCCTGGGTGCTTGTACCCGCAGAGAAGAAGTGGGAGGGACTGGGGAATCTAGTCCTTTGTAGCACACAGCCATAACCAAGGAGAAAAGCAGCACCATGGAGCAAACTAAGTGAATTTGAGGGATTAGCTCTGCTCTGCGCCTGAAATATGTAATAGTTATTGTCAGCCTGGCACCGTGTTTAGTTTGCATAGTGGGAAAGGGGCAGGAAGCTGCAGTAGGCTCCAGGGATAGCAGGAGTAGAGCAGGATGAAATTTTTCAGCCAAAAACTGTTTTGGCTGAAAAAGGCAGCTCTGGGTTGACCACAACATTTTGATGAATTCATGTGGAATTCACCAAATTGTTTTTGTTGGGGGGGAAAATTTCAGAAAAAAAAATCAAAAATGTTTCGTTTTGATGTTTTTGAAACAACATTTTGACTTTTCGATTTGAAATGACGTCGTCGTCTTCTTCCAAAATTGACATCGCTTTTATTTTTCACCATTAAAACCAACTCCAAAACTGAATGAAAAGTTTGGGTTTGGGTTGAATAAAATGTTTCATTCAACCCAAAACAAAATGTTTATTTCACGTTTCAGTCCGAAAACTTTGCCATTTAGGTCGGCCCACCATGAATTTTCCAAAATTATTTTGTCAGGACGGCAGTGAACTGACAAATCCAGTTAATCGCACAGCTCAATACAGGTCAGACTAGATTATCATAATCTGGTCTTAATCTATGAATTTATTAGCTTTCCATTTGGTGCATTCTGAACCATTCCAAAAGAAAAATAAAATAAAGAAAGCACTTTCATCCTGAATTATTTTGATTTGCGATTAAGGAGAGTAACAAAGAATCTGCCCATAAATCTCCATTGGAGAGATCATGAAGGAAGTGTGCAATTCACTTTGTAGCAGTCAACTTGAATTTACTCACAGCACTGCCCCACAGTGGACAGACAGGGAAACTCTTGACATTTAATGGTGCAGTACATAGACAACACAACCCTAACCTTTCCTCTATACTAAAGGGTTTGTCCACATGGGACAGTATAAACTAAGGTGTGAACTTAAACTGATTTAGCTATAGCGGTGTATAACCCCCTGTGTGGACACTCTTATTCTGGTGTAAGAGTGCCTTTTTCAGTTTATGCGTTTAAGTTAAACTACAAAAAGCCACTTTTATATGAGAATAAGAGTATCCTCATGGGATTTCATATTGTTTTAACTATAACGGTACCGTTTCCTGTGTAGACAAGCTTTTTTGTACACAGCATGGGAAGGAGGAAAGCAGGAAGAAAGAGCCAGAAGTTTAAGATGACAGTGATCTTGAGAGATTGGACAACAGTATCTTTATCACAGTGAGATTTTTCTTAAAAGTGGAAATTACATAACCACTGAAGAGGAATCCATGAAGCAGGAAGAGGCTTGTATTTTCTTTTTTTACACCTTTGTTGTTTGCTGTTGTTGTTTTTACACAAAGTAAAAAACGTGCATCAAGAAATCATGTTCAACCACAACTGGAGAGCAGGACATTGCAAAGAGAACAAACTGCGCTATCTGATGCTCATCCTTTGTCACAAAGCTGAAATAAACAACAGTATTTCATAAATATTAATACTGTTTGTGTTTTCTAATCTTTCAGACATGATTAGGGGAGTGAATCTATATAGACATACACACCCCAAACTGTTTTGAAGAGGAAGTTAGATAGTCCATATGTGTCACCATTAAAATATTCACAAGGGCTGGTGCAAGTACTTAATTTTAACACAGCATTTGTGCTGTTTACTGCACTGATGTATGTAGGGTACTCAGCCTGTGAAAGGTTGAGAGAAGCAGAAGTTCTGTCATAGTTCAAGTAAACTGAAGTCATGTCTACACAAGGCAAATTGACCAGCATAGCTATTCGAGTGTAGCTATTCCAGAATAGTTATTCTGATATAATTTAGCTATTTGGGCATAACTCCTCTGTGTGGGCTCTCTATTCGGGAATGAAGTCACTTTTAGTCTGGAATAGAGCATCCACACAGGGGTAGCTATTGTGGAATAGCAATGCTCTGAATAGCAATGCCAGTCAATTTCCCCATGTAGACAGCCCCTGAGAGCACAGGGCAATTTCCTTGTCAATGTTCCCCTGCTCCAACGTGGAGGGACAAACTATAGAGATTAAGGCTAGTTCAGTTTCCTTGCCAGTTTGGTTCCTAGTGTCCCTGCTGAGCCTTCCAACAAAGGTGCCGTTTATGGCTGTGTCTCTTGTGGCCTGGATATCTGTCCACTAAAAACTGAGGTCACCAACAATAACATCGGCCTCTTCTAATGGCTTTTCAGTCACCATGGACCCAGGTTAAATCCAAACTGTTGTCCTCAAAGCGAAGGGCTCCGTATCCAATTACCAGCCCCCTGAAGGCTGATACTGGGATATTTCTGTAGCAGCAATTGTTGTTGTTAATGATTTAAAAACACATCTCATTTTCAGAGTGAATGTTTGTATTGTCCCCAACAAACCAAAGAGAAACTACAGCCCAGCGAGGTTAAGTGAATTGCCCCAAGGCACAGAGCTGAAAAGTGGCAAAATCAGGTCTGCTGGCTCCCAGCCCCTCCTCTAATCACTAGACCACACTGCCTGGCAGCAGAGAGATCTCTTAATAAAATTACTTCTTAAGTAACAACACAAGTCAAAACACATTATTATCACATTAAAGCCACAAAAGTGACAGCAAAGGCACAGTTAATCACCTGCAGGCTTCCCCACTGCTACTGCCATCAGGAGCCATCCAGCCAGTTATAACTCTAGTCGGCATTTAAAACCGAGACCTCTGGAACAGTATGTTTTCCCTTGTCTCCATGGGCAAGGACAACACACTACAAGTACCAAGGGTACAACTGTCACTTCAACAGAATGACCTGTCAGGCCGGACTCCAGTTATGGCCAGCGCTTTGATTGTAAAACCTATTTGATTGAGAAATGAAATGGGGAGGCTGCGTCTCCTTTGCAGGGTGTGTTTTTCAGGTGTAAACTAAACTGGTTCAACAGGAACTTGGTGCAAAGGGCAGGTGCAGAGTGGGTCGCCCTTTCTATATGGGACCAGTGGATCGTCCCCTCCCATCGTTTTGTACCATCTGGTCAGTTCCCTTCTGTAGATTCTTTATCTTCCAGCACACTCAGAAGCCTAATGTTTGACTGTGATGGGGTTCTCCAGCTGTTTACGTCCAATAGAAAACATAAGCTCTTTGGGGGCAGAGACTGTCTCTCTGTAATGTGTTTGGGCAACCCCTAGCGCCAGGAGGCCCTGGACTATGCCTGGGCCTTCTATGTGCTACCGCAATACAAATAATGATTGTCTCTCCCTATCATGGCTAGCTGATAGTGTAACAGCTCAAGGAAGAGTTAATAGCTGAAGCGTGTAAGGTGTTGTCATGCCATGAACTGGTCCAGCAATCCCAGTAAAGAACTGTATGTTGCTCTTACTGACAGAGCAACTTCCATGCTGCTCCTGCAACAGAAGCATTATCTGAATGACACTTCCCTGGTTTTTTTCTTTTTGGGAGGGTGGGGTAGGGTTGCTGGAGAAGATTAAATGTGACAAAGTTCAAGCTGATCAAGAACTTTGAGAGTCAGGAATCTCCTGTTTAAAAATATGAAGTTCTGGTTAAATCACTGTTTGGAAGGTCCACAGTTTTCTATTCAAACAAGGCCTTGATCCAGCAATACATTTAAGCATAAGCTCAACTTTAAGTGTGTGAATAGTCCCTTTGAAATCAATGGCTCTAATCATGTACTTCAATTCTTTGCTGGTTGAAGGCCGTAAGCCTGCTCCAGCTGAAGTCAAGGACAAAACTGCCAATGACAGCAAAATCCAGGCCCTCAATTAACTTCTAAAAAGTTACTTAACTACATTCTCCCCTTTAGCTTTTTTTGGCTCCTGGCACACATGTTTGTTTTCTCCGTTAGTCAGCTGATGACACATACCACTAAAACCCTCTGCTAAATGTGCACGTCTCGTTTGAAACTGCCTGGAGGTGTTTAATTATGGCTCAGTTCTAGCACACACTGCCACGGCTTCCGCATCTTATTTTTAAAAAAATATATCACTGCTCTATAAACATTCAGTGTGACATCAGTGCTCATTTCCCGGATGGTAGCTGGGTTAACACAGTGACTCTTCAGCTCCAGCTGCTGTATTTCGATAGAGATGTTCTTGCCGACACTGACCCTTCAAGTCATCGAACTAATTTATTCTCTTTTCTCTAAAAATATAATTCGTACCGTTTTTAATAGCAGCAAAGAGGTTGTCAAACAAGAGAGGATTTCTTTCTAACAGTTCTTTTCAGCAACAGGGAAAGGGAACTACGGACGTTGTTACAATAAAACCTTATTTAATACTTTACACTGCAGATGTTTTAACTGTTTTTCTGTAGCTTTAATACAGGATACAATCAACTAATGGTCTGTTTGCCATGGTACGAAGCCAGCTGAGGTCTCTGTAAACCAAACCCAATCCTTGTTTCAAACTGTTTACTGCTGGCTAGTTACAGGGTCAAGTTAACACCTTTGACTCTGTGGGCTCATCTATTACATCTAAATTAATACAACACTCGCAGCCGGCCAGTCCCATTCATCCCCTGCAGCAAAGTGGCTTGCTTGGTTCCAGGAGGAAGTTCAGACCTTATCATCACTTGAACGTCAGTGCTGGTTGCAAGAGAACTTGTTTTGCGGACTTTAAGTGTACAATATTTTAACAGAAGGAAAAAGAGACCTGAACATTAGTTTGGTATTACAGACCCAAGACTAAATTAATTCCTGAATTCCCCCTCTCCGGCCTCCGTTCGTATCTGTGCTCTTTACCTCTCCTTGGGTACAGAGCTTTCTTTTGCTGCTTGCAACCCCCGCTGCTCTAATCGCTCCAGTTCATTTTGTTGGTTGGCTCTGCCCTGAGAGGTTGGTTATCTGCCTGGTTTTGGTGCTGTCCACAAATTAGAGCAAGGTTGAATATGCACCAAATACCTAGTATGAATAGCCATGTAGCATATGGAGGGAGACATAGATGCCGACTCTGTGGGTGCTCTGGGGCTCAAGCATGCACCAAAAAATATAGGGGTTGCTCAGCACCCGCAGGCCCGGATTAATCTTTTGTAGGCCCCAGCGCCAGGACCATGACCCTGCCCCCTCTCAGTCTCTTTTCTGCCCTCCCCCAGGCCCTGCCCATGCTCCATCCTGAGACCCCACCCCCTCTCAGCCTCTTCCGAAAGGCCCCACTCCTGCTTGGCCCCTTCTCCCCGAGGCTCCGCCCGTCATTCTGACCCAAGGCCCTGCCCCCGCTTAACCTCTTGCCCCCAAGGTCCTCCCCACCGCTTGCATGGTGGGGAAAGGCAGAGAGAAACACCCACCAGCAAAATCAAAAGCCAGTGCCTGTGTATGGAGATGTACCTGGGCTTTTCTCCTTTTTGTTTAATTGGCCCAAAATTCTCCGGGAATGTTAAAAGCGCCCTGTCCTGAGCATTACAATAGGTAGGAATTATCATTCTTTGAAGACTGATGTGGTTCATCACTTTGCTCCATGGACCAAAATTTGAGACTCAGGACAAACCGAACAATGCTTGTCTCATTCTTTCCTGCTCTCTGGGCTGAGCGACAGTGGTCTCAAAATTCTACTTAATACTGAGCATGCTAACATGGTCCTTAAAGCATATTTGGATGAGCGAATATTATCTTAAGCTACTGCCAACAGCACAAGGTGAAAGCCTGACCCCTTTGAAGTCAATGGCAGTTCTGCCATTGACTTCAGCAGAGCCAGGATTGTACCCATTGTGTTCAAACTACTGCAACCTCTTCGCACGTTTCAATACAGTGATTTGCAATTCCCACAAAGGCTGATGTAGAAGAGTTAAAAGAAAATTGTACCCAGTTTGCTCCTTTCCGAGATGTGAAATTTCACAAGTGAATGCAAAATCCAGTCACACTTATTTTAGGCTGAGAGGTACTTCTTTCTTTTTTAAACGTTCAGCGTGCCTATGTGAACAATGCTATCACTGAAGTGCTTGGAGCTGTACAAGCAAGGTCAATCCCTGCCTCAAAGAGCTTACCGTCCAAAGGCCAAGCACAGCTAAGCCAAACCATAACGGCGCACGCAGAGGAGGTGTTAGCGAAGATCATTAAATAGATGCACTGGCGTGGGTTTCACCTTCTGTCCTTTCTTCTTCATGGGAACACAGCTGATGCTGAGCATCACCACGCCTAATTTTTGGGCGCCTAGAAAATCGCTGGGATTCACAAAGCCTGAGTTAGGCGCCCTGTGTAAAAAATGGGGAGATATGGGCACCTCAGGATGGGCTTCACAAAAGCCAGCATGCCAGGTGGCTCCTTGCCTAATCTAGCCAAATTTGACACAATGAGGGTTGTGTGCTAAGCCCTGTCCCGGTCTCGGAGCTATGCACCCACGGCCAGGCTGCAGGGAGATGCCTCCCTCGGTTTGGAATTCGCAGCTGCAAACATGCGGAGTTAATCACTTTTAGCCTAGTGGTTAAGGCACTCTCCTGGGAGGCAGGAGACCTCCCGGGGCTCAAGGCCTCCCACTGCCTGAAGGAGAGAAGGGATTTGCACAGGGCTCTGCCATGGCTCAGGTGAGTGCTCTAACCACTAGATATAGGGTATTCTGATGTGGGGCTCCTTCCAGCTCTCCCGCTGAAGCTGTTGCACTGTGGATTAAATAATGAACGAATCATTGGGCCCGAGCGAGGAAGCATGAGAATGATGCTGTAGCTTGGGGGTTAGAACACTCGTGTGGGAGCCCCAGAAACCAGGCCCCTGCTGCGATGACTTTTTAAATGATTTGGCCACAGTACAACAACTTCAACAGGAGAGACTAACGGAGGCCCACACCAGACTATCCAATAGCTCAGTGATTAGCACATTCCCCTGAGCTGCCCGCAGCAGCTCCCTATTGAAATCCCTTTGCCCCGTCAGGCAGAGGAAGGATTTGAGGCAGGGGTCTCCTGCATCCTAGCCACTAGGCTTAAAGCTATGAGGGTCCTCCCCTCCCTGGAGTAAGTTTGTGTAAGTGCCCCTATAGGAGCCCGAGCTGGTAGGCAGGCTCTGATTCCACCCACCAGATTGGCCCCCACAAGCCAGTTAGGCGGAGGAGTGCCTGTCGTCACCCAGTCTGTGCATCGCTCTGGGGCTTAGGTGTCCGGACCCCTGGGTGCACTGAGGCAAAAACATAGGTGCCTAGAGAATGTTGACTGCAAACATTTCCGCGCGGCGCATGTTTAGCAGCTCCTGAGCATGTCGGCAGCAACTGAGCAAGGCGCTGGTGCCTCCAAGTGGGGCCTGATTGTGGGATTTAGGCAGTTGACGTAGCAGTTAGTCCTTTTGTGGCCGCAGTGCTAAGCACCGACTCTGTACTAAGCCTGGCTCTAGCTCGCTGTTGCTTACTTGAATACCACCAACAACAAAGTTCACAAATTCAATCAGCCACACAAAGGAAGCACCGAGTATTACAAAACAGACCAGGCGCTGTGGGAAGGAAAGGGCATTTTTATTTAAGCTCCCCCTCAAAATGAGCCGGCTATACAAGAAATAGATTAACCAGATGTATCGTGAGCCTAGAAATGGTCTGCTAGTTCTGGAATAACTCTGCTGGTTTTGTAGGACATGCATTTCTTATGCAACTGACTCGGATTTCATTTCCCACTGATCTCGTCACAGTCACTCTCTGACAACCCACATCTGCAGAGTCTGTGAATGCGGCGCAGGTGAATGTCAAGCCGGAGGTGGTCGATGAAGGTACACACTCCTCTGTTGGGCTCACCCCTACAAAGGATTGTTCTGTGATTAGTTTGTGTCCCGAAAACATTTAGGACCAAGACCAGGCTGAATGAAGGGCAAGCCAGCAGTTCCATGCTAAACCCCATTTTGCAGATGTAAAGTCTTTAATACAAAAAACTTGGTCTGAGATTAAATTAGAGCTGCTCAAACAAGTCTGGCTGTAATAGACCAGCATTTCCCACTCCCCACCCCACCAATTACCCGACATTTAAAATGACCCAAAACTTTTATATGGAGATTAAACAATCATGGTAAAATTTATTCAGTTTTGTGATCCCACCTGGGCCTGGAGGGAGGAGCCAAACTACCACAACTAGGGTGGCTGAATATATACCCCCATCCTATTTAAATTTCCACACTGCCATTTCAGCTGGACATTATGTATTCTTCTTATGGAGCCTGATCCTGAGACGTGATGTACAACTGCAACCACCATGGACTCCAGTGGGATTTGTGGGTGCTCAGCAAATGGAACAGCCCAGTTGATGACGGCTTAGTCTGGTCAGGATTTAGGGAAACCCTGTGTGTTATTGGGCAGTACAGGTTGTGTTAGTCAGCTTGAGAGCTGGCGAACCAGAGAAAGTTACAAGGTCTGTCTGTATCCAGCAGCCTCCATGAAGATTTCAGAATCCTTTCTCATCTTTACCACAAGGGGAAGCACAGGAGGAATGGCACAGCTTGAAGCCCACGTCTCAATATTCACTTCCCTGAAAGGCACAGGATCTGCCACATCCCGCTCCCCTTACTTTGTAGTGTGAGCTATTTCCATGTCATTGTGCATAGGTGGCGGGTATCGAAGGCCAGGGGAGGCTAAACCTCCCCTAACCCAGACCGTGGCCCTCCTCTGAGGCCCCATCCTCGCTCCCCCTCCCCTGCAAAGCTGGTGGGAGCTTAGTCCAGCCAGTGGCCTGGAGCTCAGGGCTCAGGCCGGTGGCCAGGGCTGGCTCGGGCCAGCCGGCAGCCCGGAGCAGCTCGGGCCGGTACTCAGGCCGGCCGGCCTGCACAGCTGGGTCAGCTTGGGATGGCGCAGCTAGGGCAGGCCAGCTGGGGCTCCTCTGACCACGGGCAGGGGGCTCGAGGTTCCTCCAGCCACGGGATGGGGCTCGGGGCTCCGGCCGTGGGGAGAGAGCGGCTCGGGGCTCCGGCGGGCAGGGCCTTGGGCAGAAGGGGCCAGGCCAGGGTCTAGCCTCCCTGAAGGACGGGGGGTTCAGTCACCACCCACATCATTGTCTTCTTGCGTTCGGTACTGGGGCACAGTGTCAGTTCTGCATCTGTCAGATGAAAGGAAGCACTCGTTAATCCACCCACTGATTTCTGAGCCAAAAGTCCTCAAAGAACGTTGCACAAATCCACGAGTGCTACAGATTACATTTAGATCTCTGACTGAGATGAAAAAAGCTCGTGCAGCCCAGATAATGCCCTACTGGCCATCCATGCAGAAGCTCAAAAGTCCTCCTAAAGCCAAGTGCCATTGTCTTAGGGGTCTAGTTTCCTCTGTAGATGTGTGTAACTTTCATTAAGGTCAACGGGAGTTATGGGCAGAGGAAAACTTGTAATCGTCTCCAGCTCCAACTTTTCTCGGTGGTAAAACTTACAAGATTGGCAAAAGCCTCCCATTTTGGGCCAAAGCTCCCCCCTTTGCAGATAGTGACCATCACAAACACAGATCATAAAGATCTGGAAGGAGCGCAAGATACAAGCAGTTCAACAACTGGGTATAGAGGTTGCCGTCAGCTGCTGAAACGCTTAACCTGTTCCAAATTGCAGACACCCACTGTGTCGATCTAAGAGAAGAATATGGCCCCTCCTAGGCATGTCCCTGTGCTCCTTTGCAATCTCTAGTGTGCACAGGGACTGCTTTACCTTAGGCTCATTATTTTGTTTATTTACATTTTTCCATATATCCCTGGGCTAGGTGGTCAACAGTCCTTATAATTACCAAACTGTTTTGCACATAGTTCCCCACAAAGGCAGGTCAATATAGGCAGAGTACTTTTTTAATATTCTTTTTATTATTTTTTCAAACAGTAAAAGAGAGAAGGAAAGGAGCCAGCTGGCAACGTTAAACATGTGTTTTCCTTAAAATGACGTTAAAATGCTAAGTGAAGTGAGAACATCCTTAATGCTGCATTTGGTTAGATGCTGGAAATCATGGACTATAAAGTCAGTAATGATGACACTGACCCTGGTGCTTTCTTGAGCAACAGTTTCTAAAGGAGAAGCAAAAGTGGTGATCCGGAAGGAAACACTGTGGTGAAATCAGCATACCGCACCACTTTAAAACTAACGTGTGCATCTGATGCAGGCATGTCAAGGATTCAGGCACTTAAAAATATCAGCCAGTTTCCTGTGGCATAACTGTGAGGGTGCAAATTATACTTCTGCCGCTGATGAACCTTAGCATCTAATTTTGGAGGTGTACTACTGGTGCTAAAGAACAATTTCAATAGTAAGTCACCCCCCAGGGCCATCCCGAGCTGTTCTGGGGCCCTACGCAGCCCCCCATGGGGGGTGCATGTGGGGCCCCAGGCCTCCGTGGGGGAGGAGCGAGGGAGCTGGCCCAAGGCCTCCACGGGGGGGAGCTGGGCCCCAGGCCTCTGCGGGGGACAAGCGGGGGGGTTGGCCCCAGGCCTCCGTGTTGGGGGGCAGGGGGAACCACTCCCCAGCACTCACCGGCAGCGTGACTGGGGCCGGGTTGCTGCACTCCCGCTGCTGGTGAGTGCAGGCCCGGCCCTGCTGCACTCCTCAGGGGAGTGGGGCCGGGGCTTGGGCGGAGCCGGGGTGGTGGTCCTGGGGAAGAGCCGGAGCAGGGGCTGGAGCAGCATACAGCTGCGCAGGGCACCAGCAAATTTGGTGCCCCAAATTTCCTGGTGCCCTACGCAGCTGCGTGCTTTGCGTATGGGTAAGGATGGCCCTGCACCCCCTCCCCACCAAACACAGTCCTTTTCATCTGGCCCCTTCAATCCGTTATAAGGTAGTGAAGATGGGAAACTAAGATGGGCTAGTTAAATAACTGGCCCCAAATTACAGTGAGTGTCCGAGATTAGAACTCGGGAGGCCTGGCTCCCAGCCCTGTGCTTGTACTGCTGACCATGCATCCCACCCTCTGTGTTGTTTGTGCAAACCAGCAGCAGTCCCGGGATATATCATAAATAACAGAGCCAGCTGTACTACAGTTTAAGTTGACTGTGCAAACAAATCAACCAGAGTTCAATGGCACAGTTCACAGATTTTACCACCAGAAGGGATCATTATAATCATCCAGTCTGGCTTCCTGTATAACACAGGCCATAGTATTTCACCCAAGAGTGAGTGAGGTGACAAATACATAGCCAGCTCGCTAAGAAAACCTGCTATTGCAACAAATAAAATGGCATCCATGTTACCAGGCAGCTTTACTTTTCTATTGCCTAGGCAGGTAGGCGGAGAAATCATATCTGAAGAGCAATTTAAACTATTCGTTTAAAGGCTGATGCTAAAGGGAGCATCATGATCATCTAGTCTGACCTCCTGCACATCGCAGGCCACAGAACCTCACCCCACCCCCCCACTCCTGTATTAGACCTCGTTACTGAAGTCCTCAAATCGTGATTTAAAGACTTCAAGTTACAGAGAATCCACCATTTACACTAGTTTAAACCTGCAAGTAACATGTGCCCCAAGTTGCAGAGGAAGGCAAAAAAAACCCAAAAAACTCTGCCTAAGTTCCCTCTAAGCTGCACGGCCGCGCAGCTGGCTATTAAGCCCTGCTCAGGGTCGCGGTGCGGAAAGGCGCCCCTCCCTGTCAGCCCCAGTGCGGACCTGCCCCGGACTTGCTGCCACTGGGGGAGAGGAACCCCTCCCCCAGCCCAGCCTAGGCCCACCAGAGCTGCCGGGGAGAGGAGCCCCTCCCTCAACCCAATTCAGCCCCGCCGGAGCTGCCACTTGGGTGAGGCACCTCTCCCCCGGCCCCAAGCTGCTGCGGTGAGAGAGGGCTGGGGGGGGGAGTCCTCTCTCCCGGCTGCAGCCCCAGGCCAGCCTGCACCCCCAAAACCCTCATCCCTGGCCCCACCCCAGAGCCCGCACCCCCTGCACCTCAACCCTCTGCCCCAGCCCTGAGCCCCCTTCAGCTCCCCAAGCCCCTCATTCCCAGCCCCACCCCAGAGCCTTCACCCTAGCCGGAGCCCTCACCCACCCACCCCCCCGTACCCAATCCTCTGCCCAAGCCCTGAGCCCCCTCCCACACCCCAAACCCTTCGGCCCCACACCCACCACATGAATTTTGTTATGTGCACCAATATGAAGGTGACGTATCACACATCACCTCCATATTGGTGCACATAACAAAATTCATTCCGCACATGGACATAAAAAATTAGAGGGAACACTGGTCTCTGCCAATCTGACCCAGGCGAAAATTCCTTCCAGACCCCAAATATGGCGCTCAGTCAGATCCTGAGCATGTGGGCAAAACTCATCATCCAGACTCCTGGGAAAGAATTCTCTGAGGTAACTCAGAGCCCTCCCCATCTAGTGTCCCATCGCTGGCTGTTGGAAATATTTGCTGGATGACTTCTGCCTACGATGCTACAAACCAAGATGAATTCATTCTTCTACTTCCTTGCAGCAATTACTTGCCATTTAAGGCCCATATAAGAAAGTAAAACTTGGCAGTCCTAGTAATCCAGTAAAAGGGAAAAACAGATAGCTGTTAGTTAGTGTAAGGTAGTTATTGCACTAATTCAAAAGGAAATTAGTCTAGACAGCTATCAAGAGTTCTGTTTTGTCATCAGACTTGAAAAAGAAGGTAGTATCTTGGACTTCTGCCTCCCATTCTCCAATAAATACCTATAATAACAAGGTGATCTTCTTCACCCTGGGTTTATGTAGGGCTCACAGTAGTTCGTCAGTTTGTTTTTCACACCATTAACTTTTTTTTTTGGTATTGTGATTCTCAGAAAATGACACTCACCAATGAATTCATAGGTATTTATTTATTGGGCTATTCTGTGAAAAAATAGCAGCCACCCAATGCTCGGGCAGCCCTACGCTTGCTTTTAAAAAGCACTCGTGTAACTTCACAGACTTACCAGCTACCCAAGATCCAATCAAAGGCTCAGTGACAATATAACAAAAATTAATTAACCACCTGTCAAAATCTCCCCTGGAGTCACACACTTACAGGTCCTGAACCTGCACCATTCAAGTCAATGAGAGCTTTGCCATTGACTTCAATGAGGGTAGGACCAAGCCCACGGCACGTTAGCCAGCAACCCTCTCCTTATATCGTAGAGAGAGAAAAATGACCCTCACAGCATGCTCTGGACACCAACATACTTGGGCTGTTACATACTTNCTTACAGGTCCTGAACCTGCACCATTCAAGTCAATGAGAGCTTTGCCATTGACTTCAATGAGGGTAGGACCAAGCCCACGGCACGTTAGCCAGCAACCCTCTCCTTATATCGTAGAGAGAGAAAAATGACCCTCACAGCATGCTCTGGACGCCAACATACTTGGGCTGTTACAGAGCAAACGAGGCTGAACAGGCAAAATACCGTAAGGAAAGAATCCCATGTAAATCAGCTCACAGTGTGTGGTCTTCTCAATGAGACAAGGGTGAGGTGAGAGAATATATTTTACTGAGCTCTGTGTGGCTTGAAAGCTTGTGTCTCTCACCAGCAGAAGTTGGTCCAATAAAAGATATTACCTCGCCCTCTTCCCCCACTGTCTCTCGAATATCCTGGAACTGACATGGCTACAACTACACTGCCTCTTCAGTGAGGTATTTTGCAACTATATTGTTCCCTGTGGGGGAATTATCGACACAGAGGCTTGCAAGGTTCCACTCACTGAACTTCCACAGTTTCAATCCGCCTAGGGGAGGGAGGGGTATCAAAAGTGGAGACACACGACCAGCAATTCCCTTTCCAGCCTCTCCTCCCTAAGTGGAGGGTTTCACAATTGGAGGTGGATGGTGCCTAAGCGGATGCTGAATCCAGCAACACTAGGCTGGGAATCTCCACAGGCGTTAGTGGTGCTGGAGGGCTCTCATCTGTCTCATCCCTCATTGCAGCCTAAGCTGCAGATCCAGATTTCCCCACAAAAAGGCTTCCACAAGGTGTGGAGAAGGGGGAGACCAATGACGCGAGGCAGCAGTCCCCCTCTTCCAGCCTCCCCCAAAAGAGCTCCCAGGAGGTCAGTAGCCTTGTTGTCCTGCATTGGGAGTGAATTAAAGACAGAGTGATAACCACAAATCCCAGGGAGGTCCCTTGCATTAGGCTGATTGTGTTTAGCCTTTCAAAACCATTTTGACGTAGATGTTTGTTTGTTTTTGTTCCATCTGGAATTCTGCCTGATAATATTTTTTAAAAGCAACCTAATAAAAAGTTGACACCGGACGGACTCTATAGGTACTAGTGTACAGCAGATCCGCCGGCTTTTGCACAGGACTCTGATTGCACATTGACAGCGGATGCTTTGTTAGAGCCGGATGCAGCACTGTGATTCACTCAACCTGGCAAGGTTTAACTGGGATTAGTGTAGTAGTCTTACTATGCATAACGACGTCTTTTGGCGACATTACAGTGCATGCTGTCAATATGTAATAAGAATGCTATGCATTGTGAATTATGGAGTTGTGGGACTCAAGGGGATTTTTGCATATTAATTGCACACACACACAAAAAGGCATAGGACCCTATTGGCTTAATTAGCTCTATTATTTCTCACACAAATAGCTAAATTACATTGCTATCGCTCTCACATGATGCTTGCTTTTCAAAGGGACACACTGCAGTATACAGCCCAAGCCCCTCACAGGGGCAATGCAATGATACGCCAACTCCCTGGAAGAAATCGAGGCGGCGTTGTGCCTCAAGGATGTATGGGGCCTCTTGGAGCTCCTAGGGAGGTTACTAGCTGGCTGATGAGAGGCACCTACGTTGCCCTCTTTGCAAACGTGGAGTTATCGCATCCTTTGAGTGCAAAGACTCACTGTCAGGGTGGGCATAAGGGGAGCAGAGCTTCCTTGAACCTTCTCCCTTTCTTGTGCACCTGGGAAGGGACTGGGTACAATATGGCCCTAAAGATCTATTGCTTCTTATGCCTACACAGCACAATGTGGCTCCCAATTGTCAAATGTGGGTGTCGGACATCAGCTGCATTTAGTGCGCCTACGGCCAGGTTCTGATTCCAAGGACATTGGTGTAAATTCCGAGTAACACAATTCAACAGGAATTCTGCTGAATGTACACCAGCGTAGCTGGGAGGAGAATTTGGCCCTGTGGCACATAAATGCCCATTATAGGCAGCTAAATGCCAATGTAGTTTATTTCCAAACCTAAAAACTCAATGTACAATTTTTAAAAAGTAAACCCCATGATCTCCTCTACCTTATGCATTCACAGCCTGTAACAATTCATTGTGAACAGGAAGCTTAAGAAACAGACTCGAACTTTATAACGGAAACGCAAGACACAAAATAAAAAGCAAAGCAGTGCATCTCCAAATCTCAGGATCCTCTCCAAGGAACTAAACAACCTCTACATTATCAGAACATTTAAATAGAGTCTTAAAACAAAACTGGATGAAGTTGATTCTCAAACTTTTTCATCGCATGGGCCACATCTTCATAGAAAGATTATCTCAGGGACTCCTCCCCTCCCATTCTCACACACAAGTCCCCTCCATTTAAGCTCAATGGGTATAACCTCATTTCTCTCTCATAATCAAGTAACTAGCAATTGGTTACGTGGAGCAACATTAAGAAAACATTTAATCTGTTTTTAGCTTCTTTTAACGTGATTCAGCAGCTGCAAACAAAAAGGAGAGCTGGGACCATGCAAATGATCAGTCTCTGTGGATCACAAGCAAACGTCCACAGATCACTGTACTAAAAATGTACTGTCAGAAATAATCGTGCACTAGCAGGGATACGGATAGGGTGAGTGCATAGCTCTTTTCTGTTTCTAACCTGAATCATTCCATAAAATGAAGTGAGACCAAACTCAATGAGAGAAACATCATCACAGCTTTGTAAAGGAAAACTGCTCCCGTTGTATTAGAACATAAAGCTGTGCAGTGCAGGATAATTGTTCACTTCAATTGGAGGAGCCCAAAGACGCACTGGAAACCAAACATTTATAGTCCTCTTCCTGGAAAACAAACGTTGCCATAATTCACAGTACAGAACCCCCCACTCCTACAGACTGCACTAGCTTTGTGTGCTTCAGTTTGGTTGTAATCAGTAAGACCCAGCTCTTGAGAGGCACTGAGCCATGGACTACAATGGGATTTGCAGCTGCAGTGCTCAGTAACTCTCAGGATTTGGCCCTCAAAAACTCAGGGCCAAATTTTTAAAGGAATTTAGGTGCTTAACTTCCACTGAAATAAATACCTTTAAAAATCTGCACCCCCACTCTCAGTGTCTCCATTCCTGCACTTGACGCAGGAGCAGAGGGGAGCAAAGGTCATTCTAATGTATGTTTGCACCTCCCCTAGGGGCCTTGGTAAGTCAAGAAAAGCCAAACCAGTGTGTGCTGCAGCCCCCTTCACTCACCCGACAGGTGATGTGCCTGCCCTCAGGAGACCCTCTGTGCCAAGGGCTGCAAGAGAAGATGGAAAAGAGCTTCTGCACCAGCTGGGGAACCCCCTTACACTGGGGATACTCCCTAGGGACCACTACTGCCCTCTTTATGGCCTCTCTACATGGCCAGAGTAGCACCAAGGTCTTAGTGCTACTGAGAATCTGGCCCTAAATTGGCATATCCGTAAGAACAGAGGGGTACATTGGAGTCCAAAGGCAAAGGCGAATGGTTCAGCTTTGTTAGACACATTGTCCTTCCCCGTTCCTTAGAACCTGAACCCTTCCATACTAACAAAGAGACTGGAACCATCCAGCTAGCATCTCTGGGCGGGTCTAATATTGACTGAGTTCCTGAACTAATTTTGATGACATTTTGTTCAAAGTTGTTCCCAGACTTAGTTGCAGATCGTGCTCCAACACAAACTGCAATTTCAAAGTCCCAAAGAGTTTGAAATGTAAGTGAAGGGTATTTGCGTAGATCCCCATGCCTCACTGAGAAAAGAGACCCCCATGTTATAAATTCCTCCAAAATTGTGCAACAAAATCCTGAAATACCCACCCCACAAATGCTCTGCTGGATATCTACATATTTCATGTTATTAACTGAGGACTGGGAGTGACCTTCAGAGGCTAGGTTTGGAGAAACATGCTAAAGTTGGCAGGTTTATTCAACTGTGTTATTAGATGAGCCTCTTTTTGTCATCAGGTGTGAAATCTCCTAAGAACAGGCTCTCTCATGTGAATTCCTGTGCATCAGCTGGATGGGAAATTCCTCATTTAGTTTGCCCTATTCTGTTATTTACATTTCCAGTACCAGCTCCAGCTAAGTAATGCAAAAGCTCACCAAAAACAAAACAAAATAAAGTAACCAAACTGTTTTGAATCTCAGAGGGTTGGGTCTGGTTTGGTTCAAGTTTGGGATGAAGATTCAAGTCAATCTTTCTTTTATCCTAACTGGCTCAAGCATTCCAGCTAATGAGAAGAGACAGAGACAGACTTGAGACACAAGGTCTAGATCCGGATCAGAACTTTCCCAGAGTTCAGTCTGATCAGAATAAGGTAACCATCACCCTCTGTTACAAAAGTTATGAAAAACCTCTGGTGTAAACTTAAAAACAGACGTACATGCTATTCTCCCTGTCTTCAAAGGGTGCCTAAACATTTGGGGAAGTCTTTATTCTATGGAATAAAGAAGCCACAGAATGAATATTCACCAAAACCAACCTCCCTGATTTGTTTTTATTGCACTTCACAGATAAACCCATCTTGGGCATTGGGGTCCGCTCCTGTGTACAAGGGGACAAACGAACATTAAAATCACCAAGTAAAATGTTAAAAGTGAGATTCAAAAATGCTAGGCTTCTCAGCAGAGATCGGATCAATAAAACATGTGTAAAGCTAGTCAGCGTAATATCTAAAGGCAAAAGGAGAAGTAGGACCGTCTTACCCACTCCCTTCCCTGCAAAGCCAATATGACCAGAGACAGCTCAGGCACTAATCATGGGCCTGATCCTGAGAGGTGCTGAGCACCCCCACCCCACCGAGTCAGGACACAGGCCAAAGTTTTTGAACTTGAGTGTTTGAAGTTAGGCACTTGACTAAAAGAGGCGTGATTTTTCTGAAGTGCTGAGCACTCACAGTTCCCACCTCTCTTAGGTACTGATAGGGCCACCATTCCCATAGCACCTCACAATCTGTAATGTATTTATCCTCACAAACACGCCTGTGAAGTAGGGAAGGGCTGTTATCCCCTTTTTACAGATGGGGAACTGAGGCACGGAGACAAGACGTGAGTTGCCCAAGGCCACAAAGGAAATCTGTGGCAGAGCAGGGAACTGAACCCCACTGCGCATCCTAACCATTGGCCCATCCTTCCTCTCTTCCTCATCAAACTCAAGGCTTTGGGTGCCTACCGTACCATCTTGCATGATCAAGTGTATTGAACATATGTGACAGCTTGGAGTTTCCCAGGTTCTGAGCTGAGTAGGAAACTTATGGGCCTGCCAGACCAGTTACAGGACCACAAAGGTTGTGAACTGACTGCTTTGCCTTCCCCCCTGGAACTGGCAGCTCTGCTCTTGCTGAAAGCCACACAAATCAGAAGATGCACCAAGCAGCCGGAAGCTTGCCTGGCTCTGCCATTCCTGTGGTCATTTAGGCAGTGGTACTATCTGTAAGCAAGCACCACGCTAACTTTTTCAACTCTAGATTACTTTCCCGGTCTCAGTGCAGTTACTTAGGAGGCAGAAAGCCCGGGGGTTGGACACCGCAGGGATGGTCACGGTCTCAGAACCTGAATAGACTAGAACCCTGTGCACAATTGCCACTACAGCAGATGTCAAGCGATTGCCATGCAAGTCCTTCCGAAAGCAATCGCAGAGGGCTTTGCCACGAAGAGGAAAATAAAACGGCCGAGAGGAACAGAGGGAGACATTCATTGTATCGATTGTGTAAACTGTCACTGGCATGGCAATAAGCATTTTCGTTGCCATCCCAGGGAGTAATCCAGCCTGATAATTAGTACATGGGAGATAAGTGGAAAATCAGACGTCTGGTGAGGGTGGTTCAAGCCTTCTCCTGACATTGATAATGTGCAGATACATAGATCACTGTCGGGGCAGCGTGCCACTGCGAGCCTGTGTCTTCCTATTGCCTCATCAATCCATCATCCTCTTAGTTGCTGACACCTTGGCAGGCACTCACCGCCAGCTCTGCATTTGAATTGCAAGGAGCAAGCTCCACCAGGGAATACAGATTTTAGAATCTAAGATTCAAATTTGTTTAAGTATTGTGAACAGCAATTCCCTTGCAAGGCATCTTCATTGCCCTTTAGCCAAGGGGGAACAGTTGGGTCTTTGTTAGAAGTACAAATTGCTTCTTAATGCAAAGGATAAAGCAGAGCCCAGGCACCTCCTTAGAATTCCTCTTGGCTCCTGGTAATGCTGCTGAATGTCAATTTTAATTTTTGAAATTTAAACCGAGGGCTTTGTGTCTAAGCTCCATCACATCAGAGGGAAGGGAGGAATAGTCAAAAAGGATTAAGGATCCAGTGGGGATTGAGGATCCATAGCAATTATACTTCATTTGGGTCTCAGACATTGGTTTAAATCATATTCTAGATGATACAATCGACAAGGCATTAGAGATTGGGAAGAGTATAACACATGTACCTGGTTATGAACTCTTCCTCCCTCCTCAGCAGGAGGGGTGTTTTGGGGTGCGATGCGGGGAGGAACACTCTCTCTTACACCAGGGCTGAATTTGCCCCTTCTCCCCCACTCAGTAAAGAGGCAATATACACTGCGGACCAAACAGGGAGCAGAATAGCCTTTAAGAGCCTGGTAATCTTTGTGCAACCTCAAACTGTTGCTGGAACAAATTCATACTAGCAGTGATTCCATTAGCTTCAGTGGAGTTAGGGCTGGGATGAAATTGATCTCAGCAGGCCAATGGGAGCCTCTGAGACCGATTCTTCTCTCGCTTTAGTGTAAATTGGGAGTAAATCCATGGAAGTCGAGGGAACTCTGCTGTATAAAATCATCATAAAGTAAGGGGAGAATCAGGCCCTGATACAATGGAATGTGAGTCAATAAAAGAAAGAAAGAGGGCCAGAAACTCAGCTGCTGCAAATCAACCTACCTCCCTTGGCTTCAAGAGAACAACCCCAATTTACACCAATTGAGCATCTGTCATGATTCACACCCACAAGAAAGGCCAGGATTGTGTGTGAGATTCTATAAGTGTGTTAGTTTTCAAAGGAGAAAGAATAGTCACTCAGATGTAACAGGGAGAGAAGGAGAAGCAAAAAAGAGCTCAAAATAGATTTTTACATGGATTATGGGCCTGATCTAAAGCCCAGGGAAGTCAGTGGAAAGACTGCCATTGACTTCAGTGGGGTTTGGATCCACCTCATTTCAATGTATGCCTGAAATTTTGTGTGTGTGTGTGTATGTTAATAGACAAACAAACATACACATACTGAGTATTGTATGGGCCACTCTATCTTGAATGATCCCTTACAACGGTGGTTCTCTCATGCAGAGGTACGTGTACCTTGGGGGTACACAAAGGTCTTCCAGGGGGTACATCAACGCATCTAGATATTTGCCTAGTTTTACAACAGGCTACATACAAAGCACTAGTGAAGTCGGTACAAACTAAATTTTCATACAGACACTGACTTGTTTATACTGTTCTGCATACTATATCAGCAGTTCTCAAACTGTGGGCAAGTTCGTTTTAATGGGGTTGCCAGGGCCAGTGTTAGGTTTGCTGGGGCCCAGGGCAGAAAGCTGAAGCCTGAGTGAGATGAAATTGGGGGGGGAGGGACACAAGACAAATCAGACTCCTGAAAGGGCCACAGTAGTCTGGAAAGGTTGAGAGTCACTGCCTTACAATATGTGCTAACTAACTGTGCTAAACAATCTGTTCCACTTGCATTTTGCCATGACGCTGGGAATACCTTTCCCAGACCAGAAGAAGAGCTCTGTGTGGTTCGAAAGCTCGCCTCTCTCACCAACAGAAGTTGGTCCAATAAAAGATATTATCTCCCCCACCTTGTATCTCTTTCTAATATAAACACAATTCTTCCTTTAATGCTTTATTACGTAGGTCAGCCATACTATAAATATACAATTTCATGCAATCATTGATATAGAGTCTGATCCAAAGCATACTGAAGTCAATGGGCTTTGGATTAGGCCCAGAAACCAAGGAAAATCTCTTGTGAATGGATTCCATTCCCTTTAAAATGTGGGTGACGGTGTGTACCTGCTCCTTTTAAAACCACATAAAAGGTGAGACTCCCCCCGCCCCCTCCATTAACAATAACTGAGGCTGGAGTAGGGGCTCCCTTACTAACTTTTAATTCTGCTGCACACCTGAAAGGTTAAAGTGCCCACAACCGCCCGCACCACCTACCGCCCTTTTCAGCCTTGGAACAGACACACAGCAAGAAACCATTGTCTAAAAACATCATTTAATATGATTTTTTTGTTGGTGGTGGTTAGATTGTTTGCCAGACAGGAACAGAGACTTGACGTTCATTACATCATCATTCACACGAGAATTGCATGGAAAAGGAAAGAAGAAAGTTACACTTGACCCCATACAAACAAACAAACAGCATAAGAAGAACCAATGCATGTAATAATTCAGTCCCACTCTTCAGATCAATCAATCAATCAAGATGATAATAATAAAGCAAAATGTATCAAGACTGAGCAGCTCTAACTTAGTGTGAGTGACAGTTTTACCCTGGAATATTTTATACACTCATGGAACTAAGGTGCTGGTCAGTTTCAAACAGCTGATCTCATGGTGTAACAAACACAAGGACAGAGAGACACCAAGGGCTGGGGTGGGGAATCACTTGTTTTGTTTCCACCAATCAAATGTACAAATTGAGAACGACGCGAAACTGACCCGTAGAGACAGTGGCGGGGAGGTGGGTACAATGCAATCGGCCACACTTTTAATCGGGGTATAAAAGAAAGCCAGAGAAAGTGCTGTACTTATTGTTGTTGCCTCCGTGTGCTTTGCCTCCGTCCAGCTTGACGTACACCTCGTCCCCCGAGTCCAGGTGCAGCACCACGCTGTTGCTGGCATAGTCGTAGTTCTGATCGGCATCCTGCGCAATGGCGCTGGCCCGCACCTGCAAACCAGCCAACCGGGGGAGGGGGGGCTCAGACGCTGCCTCCACTAGCCCCCCACATTGTACCCCTGCCCCCAAATCCTCCACACCTGCCTCTCTCCTTCCCCCTCTCACTCGCACTCTTTAAGCCCAGCTAACCCCTTCCCCTCTTTGCCCCTTTCCCTCTCTAACCTCCAACAGCCTCCTTACCTCGTTTTACCTATTTCTCTCTAACCTACCTCCTTCCCTCCCTTCACCTCTTTAACCCACCATCAGCCTCCGTCACCTTTTTTCCTCCTCTCCCCATAATCCTCCCACTCTCTAACCCTCTTCCCCCTTTCTCTTCTCCTCGTTTAAAACCCCATCTTCTCCCTTCCCTCCTTCACCCCCTTTAACTCCCAACTACGCTGTCCCTCTTCATCCTCCCTTTCCCACAGGTCCTTCTCCTTGGCACATATTTACTTCCTCCTCCTCTTCCACTTCCCAGACCCCCGCCCCCCGCCACACACACACACACACACACACTTTCCTTTCGCTCACTTCTGCACATTCACATCCAGATCTTAACCCCCTCCCTCAAGGCAGGCACAGCGAGAGCTCCCCTTAGCACAGCCTGCCTGCCAGACAGGCCATTCACTAGACAGCATGCAGCTGGGAAAAGTTTCCTGCACGTCTCAATCTCATTCCCCTTGTTCCAGGTAGCGGAGTTTCTAAAGTGTACAGTAACTGTCCCCCGTAAGGCACTGACTTGTCACCTGGAGGATCCTGGAGCATGGGGAGGGGCGGCCCTGCCCAGACTGACAGAGAAAAGTCAGGGCAGGAAAGAAAAGTCTGTTCTCAGAAGTGATCACTACATTTAAGGAAGGGAGGGGGTAATAAAAAGGTCGGTTCCCCCGTACCCAGATTCTCCCCAGAAGCCAGTGTGGAAGGCTCTCTGAGACTGTACTGGAGCCTGGGGCTCCAGACAAAGAGGGAGGGACCCAGGGCAGGGAAAAGAGTCACACGCAAGAGGGAAGGATCCAGGGAAGAGGGAGTCCTAGAGCCAGGAGGGCCACGAGATAGTGTGATGGGGCAATCTGCCAACATGCACTGAGCAGAGGTTCGCAAGCACACAGGAGGGGACAGACATGCCGGGGCACAGGGAGGCAGGGACAGGATGGCAGTCTCAGTTTTTTGCCCATATGGTGATACCATCCCCTTAGGAGGGTGTCGTGAGCACAGGGCACAGGATGGGGGCAGGGTGTCCTGCACTGGGAGGGTGGGAGCAGGGTCCTGGGCACAGGGAGGCTGGCTGCCCTCGAAAAAGTGGCACAGGAGAGGGGTATCCAACTCTCAGTACTTATAAAGATCACGCTCAGGCGGGCATCGCGGGTATCCTGGGAGTAAGGTGCCAGGGCACAAGAATGTTCCTAAGTGCCACAGGGACCCAGGCATCGGGGGCGGGGGGGAGGTGAGGATCCCAGGCCCAGTGAGTGAGGGTGCTGGTGTCCCGGGCTCAGGGGGTGAGGATCCCAGGAACAGGGGGATGAGGATCCCAGGAATGGGGAGATGAGGGTGCTGGTGTCCCAGCCACAGGGGAGTGACGGACCCTGGCACAGACTGAGGTTCCCAGACACAGGATATGACTGTGCCAGTGTCCTAGGCATGCGGGGTGAGAGTCCAGGGCTCAGGTGGTGAGAGTCCCAGGCACAGAGGTGTGCCAGTGCCCCAGGTACGGTAGGGTCAGAGTCCTGGGAATAGGATGTGTGAAGATGCCGTTGTCACAGGCACAGGGTGAGGGCCCCGGGAACGGGGGTGGGGGTAGAATCCCAGCACCGGGAGTGAAGTTCCTAGGCACACGGAGTGAAGGGCCCGGGCACAGGGGAGGGCCCGAGCGCAGGGCTGGGGGTCCCAGCACAGGGGGAAGGGGAGGATCCTGGGGATACAAGGGTGCTGGTGCCCCAAGCACATGGGGTGAGGAGCACGGGGGAGGTGAGGAGCATGGGGGTAGGGGAGGGTCCCAGCCCAAGGCAGAGGGTCCAAGGCACAGGGCTGAGAGTCCTGGGTATGGGAGGGTAGGGGACGGAGTGGGGGAGAGGTGAGGGTCCCAGGAACATGGGGTGTCAGTGTCCTGGGCTCAGAGGGTGCGGGACACAGGGGAATGAGGGCCCAGAGCATTAGGTGGGGGGCATGAGGGTCCCAGCTCAGGGTTGAGGGTCCTGATAAATGCTGAGGGTCCCAGCCCACGGCGGGGAGGGGAGGGGGGCAGGGGAGGGCACTGGTCCCGGGCGGAGCGGGGAGGACTGAGGGTCCCAGCCCGGTGCGGGGGGGGAAGGGTCACAAGCACATGGGGTACTGGTGTCCTGGGCCTAGAGGACAAGGGGCACTGGGGTGAGGGCATAGGTGCTGGGACTAGGGTGCTGCCGCACCCCCTGGCTTAGAGTGGTTTCCATCAGATACAGGGTTTTTCCAGTTTGATTCAGGAGAGTCCCTGTAAAGGCGGAGGGTCCCAGGCAGGGGGCGGAGCTGAAGGTCCCAACTCAGGGTGATGGAAGGGGGGGCTGAGGGGGGGGGCTCGGCCTGGGGCGGTGGAAGGAGGAATCCCGAGGGTCCCTGGGCAGAAGGAGGGATCCTGGCCCGGGACAGTGGAAGGGGGTCCCCTCCCAGGGTGGTAGAAGGGGGTCCCGACGCCCCCAGGTGGTAGATGGGGGGTTCTGAGGGGCCCAAGATGGTGGAAGGGGGGATCCCGAGGGAGGTGGAAGGGGGGATCCCGAGGGAGGTCCCGGGGCGGTGGAAGGGGGGATCCCGGCCCGGGATGGTGGAAGGAGGGGCCCGAGGCGGGATGGTGGAAGGAGGGGCCCGGGGCGGTGGAAGGGGGGATCCCGAGGGAGGTCCCGGGGCGGTGTAAGGGGGGCCCCGAGGCGGGATGGTGGAAGGAGGGGCCCGGGGCGCTGTAAGGGGGGCCCCGAGGCGGGATGGTGGAAGGAGGGGCCCGGGGCGGTGGAAGGGGGGATCCCGGCCCGGGATGGTGGAAGGAGGGGCCCGGCCCGGGGCGGTGGAGGGGGGGACCGCGAGGGGGTCCCGGGGGGGGGGAGGGGGGGGGGGGCCGGGGGCGGGGGAAGGGGGGGGGGGGCCCGGGGGGGGCCCGGGGGGGGGGCCGGGGGGGGTGGAGGGGGGGACCCGGAGGGAGGTCCCGGGGCGGGGGAAGGGGTGGCCAGGCCCGGGGCGGTGGAGGGGGGGCCCCGGGGGGGGTCCGGGGGGGGGGGAGGGGGGATCCCGGGGGGGGGCCCGGGGGGGGGGAGGGGGGGCGGGGAGGGGTGCCCCGGGGCGGTGGAGGGGGGGCCCCGGGGGGGGTCCGGGGGGGGGGGAAGGGGGGGGCCGGGCCGGGGGCGGGGGAAGGGGGGGCCCGGGGGGGGGGAGGGGGGGGGGGCCCGAGGGGGGGGGGGGGGGGGCGACGGGGGGGGGGGGGGGGGGGTGCGGGAGGGGGGAAGGGGGGATCCCGAGGGGTGTCCCGGGGGGGGGGAAGGGGGGAGCCGGAGGGGGGGCCGGGGGCGGGGGAAGGGGGGGGGGGGGGGGGGTAGGGGGGGCCCCGAGGCGGGATGGGGGAAGGAGGGGCCGGAGGCGGGAGGGGGGGGGGGGGGGGGGTAAGGGGGGCCCCGGGGGGGGATGGTGGAAGGGGGGGCCGGCGGGGGGGGGGTGGGAGGAGGGGGCCGGGGCGGGGGGAGGGGGGGGCCGGGCCGGGGGCGGGGGAAGGGGGGGTCCCGAGGGAGGTCCCGGGACGGTGGAAGGGGAGGCCCGGCCCGGGGCGGTGGAAGGGGAGGCCCGGCCCGGGGCGGTGGAAGGGGTGATCCCGAGGGAGGTCCCGGGGCGGTGGAAGGGGTGGCCAGGCCCGGGGCGGTGCAGGGGGGATCCTGAGGGAGGTCCCGGGGCGGTGGAAGGGGGGATCTCGAGGGAGGTCCCGGGGCGGTGGAAGGGGGGGCAGGCCCGGGGCGGTGCAGGGGGATCCCGGCCAGCCCCCAGGACCCACCTGGCCGTTCTTGCAGAGATCCGCCCACATGCTGGTGCCGTCCCCGCCGCGCATGAGGATGTGGTAGGTGAAGAAGTAGATGCCCCGCACCTGGCAGCTGAACTTGCCCGTGGCCGGCTCGTAGTGGTTGCCCAGGTTGGTCACCACGTCGTCGAACTTGAGCACCTCATAGCCCTCGTGGGGGCTCTTCAGCCCCACGTAGAAGGCGATCCGGGGGCCGCTGAAGGCCGCGCTCAGCGCCCCGCTCACCTCCCCCGCGGCGCCCGCCCCGGGGCCGCCGCCGCCCCCTGCCGCCCCGGGGGCGCCAGCCCCGGCCACCGCCAGCCCCGGCAGCCCCGGCTTGCCCGAGTCTCCCCGCTCTCCGGGCGGCCCTCTGGGACCGGGGGGCCCCGGCTCCCCTGGAGGGCCCCGGGGCCCCGGCTTGCCCGGCCGGCCGGGCTCCCCCTTGGGTCCCGGGAGGAAGGGCGGCGGGGGGTTGGCGCTCAGGTCCTGCAGCGCCTCCACGGCGGCGGTGCTGCTGGGGCCGCCGGCCCGGGCGCTGGCGCTGGCGCTGCTATAGGGGTCGCAGATCATGCGGCAGGTGCCCATCATCTCGTAGTGCGCCGCGCTCTCCGGGGCCGCCTGCAGCAGCAGCGGGACGGCGATGAGCAGCACGAGTCCCATGGCGAGGGCCAGCCCGGCCGCGGCCAGCAGCCGCTTCCTCCTCTGCCAGAGCCGGGCAGCGAGCGCGACCAGCTCCTCCTTGCTGGGCGAGGTAATGGTGACTCAGTGGCGAAGCCTCCCTGCGGGGAGGGCAGAGAAGCGGATCAGCCCCCGGCCTGGGGCAAAGCGGCTGCCGCCCCCCGCCCCCCAGTCCCCCTCTAGCGGGGCGCCCGGGCCAGCCTCAGCCTCTCGGCATCGCCCGGCCGGAGCCTGCTGCGGGGCACCTGCCAGCCAGCCCCGGGCTCTCCCAGCCTGGCCGCTAGAGCACCAGCAAGGTGCGCACTGAGCGAGCCCCACCCCGGGCCGGCAGAGGGGGGGTCACTAGAGCCCATCCCCCCCAGCAGCCTCAGCCCTCGGGGATCCCCCCGCAGCGGGCAGCGCCAGGCGCCAGCGGTAACTCACGAGCGAGCGGGGCGGCGGAGCAGCTCCCAGGACGCAGGGGAACAGGTGGGGTAACTTTCCCCCAAGTGCTCAGCTCAGCCCGGCCGGGAACAAGGGCCCCCCGCCGCCGCCTCCGGGCCCGCTCAGCAGGCAGCCAGCATCGCCACGAGCCCCCCCGGCTGGTCTGCACCAGGGGGTTTTACTCGCTCCGGTGCGGTCCCCAGGAAGGGACGGGGAGAGGCGTTTCAAGGCGGTCACTCCATCCTCCCTGCCGAAGGAGCAGCGGGCGACGATCCACAGCGGCGCGCTGACTCCAAGCGGGGACGGGAAGCCACCTTACACATGACGCCTGCCCGCTGCGTGATGCTCACACCTGCTTGCTGAGCCCATGTCCCGGCCAAGGTGACTTGCGCTCAGTGTTTGCTACGCTGTGATTTCTCTCCCCGCCGAGACAGAGGCAGCGAGTGGGGCTGCTGAGTTCAGAGTGAAATCAATTATACTCTCTAGTGGTTAAGTCAGGCTCCCCTTAGACTAAATCCCGTGTTTGCTTGGATAATACCTGGATCATTTCATAGGGCTTTCCCGTCATTAACGAAAACTACGATCCTATATTCAATACCTTTATGCATCCCAGTGATCTCTTTACTTTTCTTTCCTTTGCGGCTATTGACCAGGGTTTTAGAGTTTTCTATAAATGTTTTCCCCAGATCTTTCTAGTGTTTTGTTTGCCATTCTCCCCCACATCACAGCCCTAGAGCCTCCTCTCTACTAGAATTAAGTATCTGGAACGCAATATATTCAGCAGCTAATAAAATATGATGTTTGCTATGACAAGTGTTCAAACTTCCTACTGAATGCCGATTCAAAACTGTGGACATTCATAGGAGATATAACACTATTTCCATTCACAAAATATCAAAGACAATGGTACTGGTTATTTTCTACTTAATAGAAACGGTTGAGTTATTACACTAACTACTCTCATTCCCCACAACTTCTATGCACTTGGTTCTGTTCTCACACAGATTTTGTCTTCCAGAGTTACTTCTTTTTTTACACCATGTGAGATCAGAAACAGGCCCAATATGTATATGTGATTTTGCCCAGCAGGAAAACTAAAAAAATATAAACCTCAAACACTGGCCTTGATTCTGTCCTTATTTACACTGGTGTAAATCAGGAGTAACTCCAGTCAATGGATTCACAATGATGGGGGATCAGAATCAGGTGTAACATTATTTATATATTTCCTTTGAGAGATGAAGGACCAGAACCCCAACTAGTGTCAATCAGCACTGACTTCAGCAGAGGTATGTCAATTTACATCAGTTGAGGATCTTAGCCATAATTTGAATTGTGGAAATTTTCAAATATAGTCCAATTTTTTAAAAATTCTAATTAAGCACATAATTATATTCACAGAACAAAAGATATTACGTCATTCATTTGTCAAACCTGAAAACCAAACCACTTGGTTTTATAAAGAGTTGCTATAAAAAAGACACTATTCATGGATCCACCAAGACAATGCTCCTGTCCAAAAGATGAGACTAAAGACCTGTTCACATTAAAGGAAATTCACGATAGTAATTACATTGGAGTGAACAGCTGTTGGAGGCACTGTACAGGTCCATGCAGTGGCTCTCAACCTTTCCAGACTACTGTACCCCTTTCAGGAGTCTGATTTCTCTTGCGTACCCCCAAGTCTCACCTCACTTAAAAATGACTTGCTTACAAAATCAGACATAAAAATACAAAACTGTCACAGCACATTATTACAAAAACAATTGCTGACTTTCTCATTTTTACCATATAATTATAAAATAAATCAATTGGAATATAAATATTGTACTTACATTTCCGTGTACCGTATAGAGCGCAGTATAAACAAGTCATTGTAGGAAATTTTAGTTTGTACTGACTTTGCTGGTGCTTTTTATGTAGCCTGTTGTAAAACTCAGCAAATATCTAGATGAGTTGATGTGCCCCCTGGAAGACCTCTGTGTACCCCCAGGGGTCCGCATACATCTGGTTGAGAACCACTGGGTCAATGCAATGTGGAGTTCACTGAGCTTAATTCAGCAACATTTACATTAAGGGTTTGCCTCAGTGTAACTATACTGATGTAGCTACCCCCATATCAATTTCCTTAAGGGTCTAAGAGGTGACAGAAGTGCCCAGTGAAGAAACAAATGACACAGAGACGATTTTATGGTAAATACGGTAATAATTTCCCAAATTATGATTCCAGTGCAGAGAAGATGCCTAAATTGGCCCAATGCCTATCACCTGGGTCATCCCCCTTTTTACAAATTGCCATTATTTCCTTTTGCTTTTCTGACTGAATGACAGTGTTGTCATGGGAGCTCTTGCATCATTAAAAGTCTATGGGGTTCTTGCCTCTGGGCAATAAGTTATGATGCTATCCACGCATCTAATGTGAGTCTGTTGGACACCCATCCCGCAGCTGGAAGAGAAAGTAAGGGGGTTGTTTTATTGTTACATAGATTTCCTAGGGGCTAGATTTCAGCATGTCCCAGTTTCTTGGTGCTGAAAAAAATCTATTTGCTTTGGTTTCAGCACAGTTAAGGACAGACTCTTTTGTTTTGAAATAATAGTAAAACTTGTAGGTCAAAGGAAGCAAGTCATTTAGGGCCTGATCCAAAGCTCATTGAAGTCAATAGCCCTTAGGCATCATGTGCAAATGATGGCATGTACACTTATTACAATTGCCCCCAAAAGGACTCAGAGTCCTTCTAGGAGCTTTTATTGCAATTTAAAGAGGGGGGAATTAAGACCTTTCAAACTGGAATGCATATGCTTATGGCCCAGATTCTTATCCCAGTTACACCAGTAGGAATCCTGAATAAACCTAGTGTCTTCACTGGAGTTACTCTGGATTTACAGTGCTATATCTGAGATCAGTATCGGGGCCCTTGCCCTCAGAGTATCCCCTTATCTCTCCACATCTCAGTATGTAAAGCTGCCAGGGATATAGGTAGAAAAATTGTACAGATAATTAAAGAGGGCCACAAAATTACAGGAACCAGTAAGGAATATACAGCAAAACATTTTAAGAAAGGA
Source organism: Platysternon megacephalum (assembly GCA_003942145.1). Classification (NCBI taxonomy): domain Eukaryota; kingdom Metazoa; phylum Chordata; order Testudines; family Platysternidae; genus Platysternon; species Platysternon megacephalum. The sequence continues at coordinate 6,656,637 of QXTE01000080.1, read as the reverse complement.
GATCACAACGTTCATCTAGGTTCCTTTCTCCTCCTTTGAGTTAATAGTTGTATCCCACAATATTATTTTAACTCCACATACCTGTCTAAAGCCTGGTGAAATCTATTTCCAATAGTTGCCCCCATTGCTGTTCCAGTAGTTTTATCCAAATATTAAGTAACTAAATAAATTCTGCTTAAATTGCTTTGCTGATTAGCCCTTCCTAAGCTTCAGTTAATTTCTCTTTTGTTTTGGTATTTGTCACTAGCTCAGATCCCCTTGTATATATGAATCCTCTGTATTCCCTTCAGAGTTTTGTATACCTCGCTAAGATGTCCCTTTAATCTCCTGTTTTCCAAAGACTGCAGCTACACAGTAGCTTTTCTAACCCTTCCTGAATAATTAAGTTCCTGTATCATTTAGGCTGTCCTCTCTATTTGCATTATATCATTTTTATAATAAGGTGACCGGGACTATGAACAATATTCCAAATGTGGCCTCACTTAGTCCCTTATACAATGCTAGGATAATTTTCTATGACAGGGATCAATTATTCCCACAAGTCAACAAGGACAGAACAAGTAGGAACAGGCTTACAGCTGCAGCAGGGAAAAAACTAGGTGAACTGTTAGCAAAAATTTTATAAAGGACAGTTAAGCAATCAAAGAAACATACAAGACAGGTGACAGACATGTCAATAGTTAGATTAGACACCCTTCTGCCAGGGATTTTTTATGAATAATTTCATTATTCTTCTATGATGCACAGAGATGGGCTAAATTACCCACTAGAGGTTCCTTCCAAACCAAATTGTTCTAAGATCAGCATAGTATCAGTTTAAGGTCTGATATATTTAACCCAGGGGGGTTAAATCCTGCACTTTATGGGATGTGGCCTGAATGATTTAATACATCTTTTGCATGTAACTACCACTGTGATCCTGTCAGATTCTGCCACGGGTAAATTGAGTAGCCCCATTGCAGCCAATGAGACCATTCATGGAGTAAGATACTACTTATTGTGAGTAAAGGTGGCAGACTTTTACGTATGCCAGTGATTTGTTTGCTTTTCTTTCCTTTACTGCAATAGATAAATGTCTTGGACAATATTTACCCACCAATCTTCCTAGCGCTTCATTTGCCCCTCACCCCCATCCCAGCCCTAGATCCTTCTTGCTACTAGAATTAACTATCTGGAACTCAATATATTCAGCAGCTAGTAAAATGATACATTTAGTCCCTATCTTAAAGTGTTCACATTTCTTGCTGACTGCTGATTCAAATCTGCTAATGTGCCATTCACCGAGTATAAAAGACAATGGCTCTGATTATTTTTGCTTAATAAAGGTACCAGAAACAGTTGGGCTATTAAATTAACTGCCTTCATTCCTGACAAATCCTATGCACCTAGTTCTGATCTCATTCACACAGGTTTCTGACACTGTTGGCTTAATAGAGTCATTTCCAATTTACACCACTATGTAAACCCAACAGGTACATGTGGCTTTGCACAGTAGGAAAGGCATAGGTTTTCATTAAACAGTACAAACGGCCTCATGATTCGCATCTTACTGTCTGCAGGGCAGACCTGGAATAATTGGGGTGGTACTGGCTTAAAGCCAGTGTGTGAGGTCAGAATCAGGCCCACGGTTTTTAAAGATAATTTCTATTACAGATCTAATTTGAAATGAAAATATTTTCACATATATTCAAAACATACGAGTTATTATCATTACAATTACACACATTATTGTATTTAGAAACAAATGTTAGCTACTACAACTGCTCTCTACCACATTCATTTGCCGTACTTAAAAGGATCGCTCCCCCTGTAGGTGGCGTTTGGGGAGTTAAAGGTACAAAAGGGAGACATGCCTGGCGCTGCAGTCCTGATGGAGGCAGTGGGCATAACATAGGCATAACCTTTAGGACCTCCATTGACTTCAATTGGAGAAGGCTGGACTTACAGTGAGAAGGTATATTAGAAGACAGGTGGAATGATTTATCATCACAGAGAGAGTAGCTATTCAGAAAAGCTAAACAAACTCATCCTACATTCTATTAAACCAATGAGAGTTTTGCCATTGCCTTTAATCAGAGCAGGATTGGACTCTTTGATGTTACTTCATCAATGTCTATAATGTATATCGATGTACACAAAACCCGGATGGGAATAAAGAGAACAGATATTACAAAATTGTTAAAGCTCGTGCCAAATGAAATAACCAGAGGGTATGAAATACAGCTGAAGAGTAGTCAGGCCCTAAAAGAATGTAGATAGAATTTCTTTACCTAGACACTAGTTGTTAATAATTGATCCAAAATGGTTCACCTGGGAAAAAGAACAGTTCAGCTACCGACGCTGCCCCAGATCCTCAGCTGCAGGTGAAAAGTGCTCAGAACGGCTCAGCTCCCACAGGCACAGCATAGGGGTAAGGGGAGAGTGTGCAAACGTGGCTTTAAGTCACTTCTTTGGTCCTCTGAGCCTAGGGGTGTCCTGGCATTGGCCTGATCCCTGGCATAAATTTACACTGGATGCCCACAGCCCCATGGGATTGTAAGGGATCCCTGGCCATGCCTCCTAAACTGGCAACTGGGGGGAAGTGAAGGAGCTGCTATAGCAGCTCTGTGCTTCCTGGGGAATTCTCATATGCAAAAAAGAAACTTCAGTGCCCAGCTAAACCAGTTTCAGTGCTTTAGTGCCACTAGAGTGGTACAAAGCTGCCTTAATAGAGGGCAGGATCTGGGCCATGATCCCTGTGGCAACTTCTGGCTTAGAGAAGGTTTGGTGCTTAAATGGTCAATTAAAGCAAGACAGGACAAAATTCTGCAGTTGTTAAGAGGCAAGATTGCAGAATTTGGGCCACAGTTAGGGTCCTCTTTCCCAATTCAATGCTCCAACATCTGCATTTATAAACCATGGGGGGGGGAACCAGGTTAGCCCTACATTTGTCTTGTTCAATTTGCTTATTTAAACAACCACCCCTTTTCTAATGCATCTGTTGGACTAGCTCTGCAATGCTTATATGATTGAATAACTGTTTTTCTAACTGGGGTGGGGAGAGTTTGCTACAAAAATGGTCCAAGTTAATGCAACTGCATTTATGGAAAACATAACAGTGATTTCAAATGGATGAGTAACCATCTAAAAGTCGGAGCTCACTTTCAGTATAAGACAAAAACCCTAGCTACTAAATTACATAGCACAATAGCTGGGTTTGAGCTAAAGGAATTTTCAGGCATGGAGATAAAGTAGGACTCACCTATTACCGTCAGAATAAACTAGATATATATTTGGCCGCAGTGTGGTTGGCATTGTGTATACTGGTCTCTCGCATCTTACACGGGGGTTACGTTCCGCGGTCAGCGCGTAAAGCGAAAACCGCGCATAGCCAAAATCCCATTGACTTCAATGGCGGGCGGAATCGCCCGTACTACAGACACAGTACAGAAATTGCTTTTTTTCTCTTTTTTTTGTGGTTTTCCCGACCGCGCAAAGCCGAAATCGCGCATGTTAAATGCGCGTAAGATGCGAGAGACCTGTATATGTGTGCTAGAAAACCCATGACAGAAACCCAGGCTGGAAATTGGCAACCTTTCTTCCAATCCCTCTGAAATGTTCTGGAGAACGCACTTCTCAGGATCATCAGAAGGCAGTCCTGGGATGTGGCTTTGGGGTCAAGACACACAACCAGTGTATTTATTCATATTCCCCCCCCCCCGATTTAATCAAACTCCTAGGCGGATTATTTCTGCTATGCATAGGGATATGTTGCTGCAGGGGGATGCAGTGCATGAATGGCTGGTTTTAACCAGAATTCAGGCATACATAATAACTCTTTTTGTAGTGTATATCTGCTTCCATCTGGGAGTCCTCTACACCTGTGTTCATGTGCCAACCAGAATTTGTCCTCTTGAGTATCACAAAGTTATTTTTTTTAAAAATCAAATCTGCGGGGGTGACAGATGGCTGTATCTGGACCTCTGATGTACTATTTTCTGTTACATTGCTGAACTTTACCTAACTTTTATGTGAATAAACGTTCTGCTTATTATCATTAACCATACAGCACCATAGTTGTGCATGGTACTTGACAAATAAAAGACTTGGCCCTGTCCCAGAGAGAGTGCTCTGGAAAAAAAACAGTTCACCAGAGTGTGGGGTGCTGAGAAACCTGTCTATACATAACCCAGGACAGATGTTTATTGTGTGGACAGAAGTAGTACAGGTCTGTCTCATCTTACGCTGGGGTTACATTCCGCGGTCAGCGCGTAAAGCGAAAACCGCGTATAGTCAAAATTACATTGAGTGTAATGGCGGGCGGAATCGCCCACACTACAGAAACAGTATTTAAATTGTTGTTTTTCTCTCTTTTTTTGTTTTTTTCTTGTTTTTGCCGACCGCGTAAAGCTGAAATCGCACATGTTAAATGCGCCTAAGATGCGACAGACCTGTAGTACCTTTATATCAGAGCCTTGCAACCCGATGGAACCTAACAGGACCCGACAACAAGTGTCCAGTTAGGGTCAGATATGAAAACGACTCAACTCACTCGACTCAACTCAGACAGGGTCAGTCATGGGGCCCTGGGTGCAATGGCAGGGCTGGGATTGTTCCCATGGGCTGGTGGCAGCAGTGCCACCAAGTGAGAGAGCACTGAGCTCACACCAACTGTTTCCCACCTTGAGACACACACATGCTGTGGCCAGATGGGATCCTACTCCAGGCATTCCTTGCTCATACCCCATCTTGCGCTCTGGGTAGGGAGTACTTCATGGTGCTGTGCAAAAGGTGCCCTCACTGCAGCACTTCAGGAAATCCAAGAAGATGATTGGGGGGCTCTGCATGTGGGTACTGACCCTGGGCTGGGGCTCCCACCCATCCTCTGCCCACACCCAGGGTCGGGTGGAAGGTGGCAGTGAATGGGAGGAGGAGGATGGCTGCTCCGTGCCCGCACAACAATGAAGCTGTCCTGACACCTGACTGCCCCAGCTACTCACTGGAATTCCAGGGGGCTGTGGCCCTGCCGTGGTGGCTGTGGGTGGGGAGAGGGTGCGGGCAGGTTTGTGACTGGCAGAAGCACATAGGTCTGTTTGCAATGCCCCATGGTGCTCCACAGGCCCCAGCTCCTGCCACTCCTTGTAATCCAACGAGACCCAACTAGAAGTGTCAGGGTCCGTAGGGTATCAAAACGACCCAACAGTTGGGCTCAGATCGGGTTCAGGGCAGCTGTGGTCTAGTCAGGTTCGGGCTGGTCTTTAAAATTAGGAATGAGCACACCTCTGCTCTATAGGCAAGCTTCGCTGAAAGACTGTCAGAACAGATGCCCGAATCAGTAAAAATAACTTCCAATCCCTATTAATAAAGGATGGGTAAGTGCACGGTAACATTCTCCTGGGCCACATGTACATGTCCCTGTGCCCCGTTTCAAGGCTCTGGCCAAAGGTTGGGTCAGGTGACCATGCATCACCTAACAGCGCCCCTGAGACATGGAAGAGGGAGCCAGTCGAGACAGAGAAAGGAGACTCCGAGCCAGGGGAAAGAGCCAGGAGGGGCCTCTCTGTGCCAGCCAGGTGGGGAGCAGGGGCAGAAGCCTCAGCTTGGAAAGGTGTTCAGGAAAGGTCAGGCAGGAAGCCTGTTTTGAGTGGGCTGCAAAGGACCGTGAAAGCCCATTTGGAAGGAACAGATCACCTGGGAGAAGAGGGCTGAAAGATTTGTATGGAGTTGAGTTGAACTGTTCATTTTTTTATGTTCCAGTAAACAGCCCCATCAAAGGGGAATCTTAATTACAACATATGGAATAGGTGTACTTGATGGTACTGACACTGGGGAAACTGAGGCACAGAGTCAAGTTAAGCCAATCCTAGCACAGGCGCATTGAACATAATCAGATGGTCCAGATAACAGGCACTCCCCACTCCTCACCCGGCTATCCAGAGAATTAGCTAACAAACCTAGTGGATCACTGCCAATTGTTTTTAAATAATCATGGCTTACCAGGGAGACAAATGGATGGAAGCTTTAAACAAATAGAAAAAAATGCAGGTTCCAATGAAAAGCTGAAAAAGACACAATGAGCATAGTAGCCACCTCTTGTTGCATGCATGTAATACTAGTCAAGAGACAAACATACCTCTAAGCATTCACAGATCACAGGAGAGAGAGCTCCTTCTTCAATCTGCCTTAAGGGTCTTGTTCAATAGATGACCCCTGATTTTAATCCCCTTAGTTCGCACCTCATCACATGATGTACCCGTGATTGATTCATCCATAATTTGTTATTCATCTATTTCATAAATATTGAATTAACATACTGTTAATCTTCCAAAAATAGATCGCCATAGAGGAGAAGCTAAACAATATAAAACTAAATTAAAAGCATGATAAAGAGCTTCACTTAGTAACTCTGTAAACTCTCTCATAACCCTCCCCGTCCCTTCCCATTCCTTGTCACTTCATCTTGTTCCAACTGCAGCGTATAAGCTCTTCGGGGCATGGAAACATGGTTTTTTTCTCTCTTCTGTACAGCACCTAGCCCACTTTTGGAAGCGGTATAAACATAAACATTGCAATTTAGACCCCAATCCTGCAATGAGCATCTGATGGGCAGCCCCCTGCACCTGCGTTTAGCCCTATTGATTTCAGTTGTAGGAGCATGTCTATGGGGTGGTACCAGAGGGTAGAACTAAGGAAGGAAGGAAAGGAAAGGAAAGTTTAGGCTAAATAATATCAGGGAAAACTTCCTGACAGTGAGATTTTTTAGGCTGTGGAATGGATTCTCAAGGGAAACAGTGGAAGCCCCATTGCTTGGGAGATTTAAACTATGCTGAGCAAAGCGCTAGAGAGTTTACTGCAGGGATCAATCCCACCCTGGCATGAAGATAGATGAGAAGACCTAACAAGTCTTTTCTATTTATTTCTTCTAGGATTCTTATAAGCGAGATTGATGCTGACAGCAGCCAGGTGGTGTGTCTATGACTCAGCCTTCACGTCACCGCTTACAGTGGAAAGGTAGTGAGCAGCAGAGTCAGGGGATGAAAAAGTGAAAGGAAGATGAGAGGCAGGTCAGTGTTCCCCTCCAGCAATCCCTTACCAGATGCATAGAGCCAGTTGCAGAGCACAGGAATAAGGGGCTGGTAAAGACAAGAACCATAAGGAATGGCTGGTCTCTTCACTCTGTGCAGCAGAGTAGCAATGCATCATCCATGCTTTAAATACTATTCTGTTGTGCCAGCATTTTGGAAGTAATTACTGATGTAAGACATGGCCCAGGTGACTTAACCTTCAAAGGCTGCCTATCAGAGCAGAGAACGGCCATTGTTGGAGGTAGCACTGAGTGCTGCTCATATCTTTGAATGTATTCAGTGTGTGGCGCTGTGGTTGAAGAAACAACTGGTAACACAAGTGGGGTTTGCAAACTAGGGGAAAACAGCCAAACAATGTGGTTTGATCCTGTTATCCAAGTGTCGGCCTGATCCAAAGCTCACTGAAAACAACAGAAGCCTTTCCATTGACTTCAGTGGACTTTGGCTCCGGCCCCATCAGATTTGCAGTGATCCAGAAGATGAGTGCAGGAGATGTAACATTTCAAACCTGGAGATGTACACATTAAACCAGCGGTTTTCAGCCTTGTTTCCTTTGTGGACCCCTAAAAAATTGCAAATGGAGGTGCGGACCCCTTTGGAAATCTTAGACATAGTCTGCAGACCCCCAGGGATCCGCAGGCCACAGGTTGAAAACCACTGCATTAAACAACAGGTTTCTGAAAAGGTGGCTGGGTAGGAATAGAGTTTGGCCTTGAAATTTGCAAACAGATAATTCTGAAATAATCTGGATTGAGAATTTGAGCTTGATTCATCACTGCTTTATTTCAGCTTTATGTCAGTGGGATTCCATTGAAATCAATGGAGTGGCACTGGTGTAAAACTGGAGAAGAAGTGGTGAACTAGACCCTCCTATTTAAAACAATGGTTAAAAATTGCAACATTATATATAGATATCCTTAAAAATACCCAATCTGCCTACCTCCTTACTCCTTATTAAGTAGTACTTAAACATACCCCCAGTGTGAGATGCACCACTATAGAGAAGTGTATGCACTATGTAAGCCTTCAAAATAGGATGTAAGCGGTGAACATGCACTGTCTTTACAGAGAGGCGAATTTTACCCTAAATTAGTAGTTCTCCTATGTGCCCTATGTTCACGTCCCTGGTAACTATACAGTTATAAACTAGGGGCATCATCTGTAGCCAGGACTCAGGACTAAAGCCTCCAGTATTGAACAGATAAGCTCAAACATTTCTTTCCTCCATACTTAGGCAAAAGCTAACTTCCTCATTTTTGGTTCCTGTCTCTGTCACACTATTTACAATAATGATGTGTATTTAAAAAGGGGCTTCTCTCCCCTCCACCAAACAGGGCCGGCGCAACCCATTAGGCGACCTAGGCCGTCGCCTAGGGCACTGCTATTTCGGGGGCGCCGGCGCCCCGTCCGTCCGTGGAAATTTGGGGGCGGGACCTTCCGCCCCGCTGTTGGGGGCGGCATTTCGGGGGCGGGACCTTCCGCCGCCTAGGGCGCCGGAAAAGCTGGCGGCACTCCTGCCACCAAAGGCATTTGATCCAAGGGGAGATGACCAAAAATCTCACTAGATTATTGACTGTCTTATCACATAAACAGGTGTAACCCCTTTTTCCAGGTTGTCATCTATCAAAACTTTCTGAGTATAATATTAAATCCCCCACATCCAATTCATATTGGACAGAAAAGACATCGTCACAGGACCGTGACCACATTCTTTCATTATTATGATGATCTTTATTATTTACTTGAATTAATGTAGCACGTAGCATCCCACACTGAGATTGCAGCCTCACTGTGCTAGTGACTGTACATAGTAAAGAGACAGTCCCTGCCTCGAAGACCTAATAATCTAAATAGTCCATTTTTTTCCTCTAATGAAATACCAACTGGACTCAATACCAGCCATCCAGAAAAGGCAAAGTACTCATTGTAAAAAGCTTTGGCATTACAAAACTTGGATGACACCTCTTTTCAAACAGTTAGGAGACAAAACCATGCATCATGTCACAGGCACCTCTTAAAGTTATCTGTAATTCCTGATTTTCTCCACATTAAGCCTTGCTGAAGGCAAGGAGATTTCATTTCTCTGTGTAAGCTTTATTGTCTGCTCACTGTCTGCTCCTCCTAAGATGCAAGTCATCTAGCTCCCAAATTTCCAAGCCTGACTGTTTCCTGTATGAGTGACACGTCTCGTGGTGACATAAACACTGCAGGGGCTGCTGGGAACAGCCTGAATGCTGAGAACTCTGTCCAAAAGGGGGGAAAAATGGCAAGAATATAGTTATGTGAAGTGAATGAGAAAGGAGTATCATCAAACATGAGACTGCAAGGCACAGCAATTGAGAACTTGGAAGCTTGCGCTGTCCCTTTTGTAAACCAATTTCAAAAGGCGCTAAATCATGGCAGCAGTAGTGATGAGTTATGAAACTTGATCATCTTTTACATAGTTTCGATCCTCACAGACACAAGGGAGAATGTCTTTACATTGTAAACACTTCTGGCCAGGGGCCGTCTCTTACTATGGGCTTGTCTACACAGTGCTGGCAAAAGCACCCCAGAAGGGTGTATTTTGTAAAGTGCTGTATGGTGTTTTGCTCTAACTGCCCCATGTAGACCCTGCTGGCGTGCTCTAAAAGGTACCTAGTGCACATTAAAGGAAGTGATAATTGCCAGGAAGTACTGTACTTGGGAGGAGGGGTTGCAAACTGCCACCTACGGACTCCATCTCAGAAGCTTCACTCTGAGAGGGGGACCTTTTGTCTGCTGTTACATGAGGACAGTTCAAAGACAAACTACCTAATGGAGTAACTGACTTACTCATGAGGGGACTTGTTCTGAGCAAAAGCTGCTATGAACTTGTGACCACAGAAAAACCCATTGAGTGGGGTCTGAAGGACTGTTCACCAGCCAGAGCCCTTGCTGGAGCTGGGGTGATCTCTGGTAAGCTTGTTAGCACTTGTATAGGTTCTTTTATTGTTTTAATAGGTTTTCTCTGTAATGCTTTTACCTTAAGAATAAATGTGCTTGCTTAGAAAGAACTGTGTGGTAGCTTAACTATGGGCAATTTCACCGGGTTCCATCTCTGAGGAGAGAAGCAAAGCCGGCCTGCATAGGCAGTCTGTCTTTTGCTGGGGAATTCATAGTATAGTCAGAGAACTGTGCTGCCTGGAAACAGTGTAGTCAAAAAGGAAGAGAGATGCTGGTCTCAACCAAAGAGAGGTGATGGCTGAGGAGCCTGGAGTTAATGCAAACTAGAACGTGCCTGCAGGGTCTACACTGGGCATCTAGAGAGCAGCACATTAGTGCACGTTACAAATCACACCCTTCTGCCATGCTTTGCCATACTGTGTAGACGAGCCCTATATCTATGCAGAGCACCTAGAACAAGGTGCCTGGTCTTGGTTGGGGCCCTCTGGGCACTACTACAATGCAAATAATGGATAAAAACCAACAATAATACAAATAGCTAAGGGTATGTCTACACTGCAGTGTAATACCCACGGCTGACCTGGGTCAGCTGACTTGGGCTTGTGAGACTCGGGCTACAGGGCTGTTCAAGTGCGGTGTAGACGTGCAGGCTCGGGCAGGGTCTCAGAGGACAGGTTCCAGCCCGAGCCCAAACATCTACACCGCAATTAAACAGCCCTGTAGCCCGAGCCCAAGTCAGCTGACATATGCCAGCCGCAGATGTTTAACTGCAGTGTAGACAACCCCTGAATGACCAGTTGAAGATGCCAGCTTCCAATACACTAGCCTGAGAATTATTCTAATCCAGTGATGGAGACTGAGATGCCTCCTGGAGCCAGGACTAGAAAGACAGGGAGATGGTGGGAGTGTTTGACAACATCTACACTCGGTGCCTGATTTGGGTGGAAAGGAAGCTGGAACACAGAGGTTAGATATCACGGGAATGAGTGTGTTATAGCTGAGGACAGAATTAGCAATAGGCTCCAGTAGCATCTGCTTCAGTCCCCTTCTTGGAACCTGGGTTAATCTAATCTGTCTAACCTAATCTATTTCATTGGCTGTGAGGGTCAGGGAGAGGCTGTGCCAAGCATGCCTGGGATGCCAGATAAAATTTTCCAAAGCATCTAAGTCAGAGGTTCTCAAACTGTGGTCCGTGGACCACCAGTGGTCTGCGAGCTCCATTCCGGTGGTCCACAGATAGTTCCCTCTATCTGGGCAGCTGCACACAAGAGAATGAAGGGCCACCCACCTAATTAATGGACCCTGGAGAAGATGCACATGTAAGGTGAGGTGGTGGCCTTGGGGGGGAATAAGGGGTAGGTGGCAGGGGCGGCTCTGTTTTTTGCCGCCCCAAGCACGGCAGTCAGGTGGCGTTCGGTGGCTTGCCTGCAAGCGGTCCGCGGTCACGCGGATTCGGCGGCGTTTCTGCAGGTGATCTGCCAGTCCCGTGGTACCCGCCGCCGAATTACCACCGAAACTGCGGGACCGGTGGACCTCCCGCAGGCATGCCGCCGAATTACCTGGCACTTACCTCGCGTCCTCGCAGGAGGGTTGAGGCCACAGCATGGGGGCAGGCCCATAGCCCATATCCTGTCTGAGGTGTGTTTAGGGCCCTATATTGACTTAATCCTAAAGGGCATCACATTCAAGACCACGAAGATCACTCTTCTCATTGTCACATAACATCCCTGTGGCAACTGCAGCAATTACTTCTATGGAAAAGCAACATTAGGAAAGTATTTAATGTAATTGTATCTGTCTTAGTAGCTAGAAATGAGGAGGAGCAGCCAGCATCACGTGACTAGCCCATTCTCCATGGAGCAAGAGCAAGTGCTTGGCAGACCATGCTCTGAGAACCACTGAGTTACCCGGGATGCAATGACCATACCCAGGGCAGATCTGAGCTTGGCATCGTATCTGACAGATGGATCAGTGCAGGGCCTCCTGGCACCATGTTGGGTTATTGGTTCAATACTGACTGGAGTCAGGAAGTGGAAATGTGTGTCTATGATTTACCAGACTAGAAGAGGTTACTCATTGTAAATATCCTGCACATATGGCGTGAGAGTGACAATGAAATTTCTGGTGTAAAAAAATATTGTCTTCATACAAGGTATGTAATTACTTTGAAGGATTTACTCAACAGCCATACAAAATCCAGTGGAAGCAGTCTAACCTTTCTGAGGTTTATTAAGCTTTCTTTTTATTTATGGAAATGTCTCAACTCATGCAGGGCAAATGCCAGAAAAATACTAGAGATGCTGTCTGATCCAATTTTCATGTTATTTCAGACTCACATGGCCTGATTCTCCTCTCACTTACACTGGTGTTAATCAAGAGTAATTTCATTGAAGTCAAAGGGGTTACACCAGCGTTAGTTAGGGGAGAACCAAGGATCTGATCCAAAGTCTATTGAAGTCAATGCGAGTCTTTCTACTGACTTCAATGGGGTCTGGATCAGGTCCTAGGGCTGGAGTCCCATACTGTACTTCCTACAGTTTACCGCAAAATGGTGATAACGACTTAGAAAAAAAAACCCACGTGTTTTTATGCAATAGTGTAGATAGGCAAAAAAGACCTCGCTATGGCCTGGTCCACACAAGGGGGAGCCATCGAAATAAGATACGCGACTTCAGCTACAGGAATAGCGTAGCTGAAGTCGAAGTATCTTATTTCGAATTACCTGACACTTACCTCGCGTCCTCGCAGCGCGGGATCGACGGCCGCGGCTCCCCCGTCGACTCCGCTACCTCCGCTCGCCCTGCTGGAGTTCCGGAGTCGATGGGAGCGCGTTCGGGGATCGATCTATCGCGTCCAGACGAGACGCGATAGATCGATCCCCGATAATTTGATTGCTACCCGCCGATCCGGGCGGGTAGTCTGGACGTAGCCTATGCAACAAGACTATTCTTAATTCATATCACATCCAATAAAACCGCATCTACATTAAAGGAACATTAAGGATGCAAAGCCAAGCAGTCAGAAATGCCAGAACTAAGTTTCCCCGCGCCCGCCCCATGTGTATGCTTTATGACACTGTTTTCAATTACATGGTCACATACTATTTTTGCACAGGAGCTCTTCCTCACTCAGTGCACAGACTAGATGACACTAACTTATGCAATATTAATTTTATCCTCACCATTCAGTGTGTGGCTCCATGCTGTATTTACTGTACACCATCCAAACCCTTCACTAATTACAAAATTATTTATTTTCTCGTGGGCACAGTCAACCTGTGGAACTCCTTGCCAGGGGATGTTGTGAAGGTGGAAACTATAACTGGATTCAGAAAAGAATTAGATAAGTTCATGGAGGATAGGTGCATCAGTGGCTATTATAGGGTGACCAGATGTCCCGATTTTATAGGGACAGTCCCGATTTTTGGGTCTTTTTCTTAGATAGGCTCCTATTACCCCCTCCTTCGCCCCCATCCCAATTTTTCACATTTGCTGTCTGGTCACCCTAGGCTATTAGCCAAGATGGTCAGGAATGCAACCCCATTCTCTGAGTGTCCCTAAGCCTGTGACTGCCAGATGCTGAACTGGATGACAGGGGATGGATCACTTGATGTTTGCCCTGTTCTGTTCATTCTGTTCATTCCCGTTGAAGCATCTGGCACTGGCCACTGTCGGAAGACAGGATATTGGGCTAGATGGACCATTGGTCTGACCCAGTATGGCCGTTCTTATGTTACATTCGATGTTGCTCTCATCACAGCATCTTAGTGCTTTATAAACTCCAGTGAATTTATCTTCACAGTATCCCTGTGAGGTGGTGGTATTATCTCCATTTTACATGTGGGGAACCCAGGCCTAATTTTTCAAAGTACCTACCATTTTATACCACGTTATATGTTCAGAGCAGAGCTCCTTTTGACCTCAGTTGCATTTGTGAGTGCTCAGCACTTCTGCAAATCAGACACCAGGTTTCTCAAGTTGGGTACCCAGAGAACAAGGAGCACACCTGTGAAAATTTTGGTTGATGTGAGTTGTCCGGCAGCACACAGGAACTCTGTGGCAGATCCAGGGATAGAATCGAGTTATGTAGGATGGCATTCAACTGCCTTAAGCACAAGATGCTCCTTTCTCTTCCTCCAGTTCCCTGCTTCATCCACTACGCACCTTCCAACTTCCTACAGAGAACAGCACGATTGGCCCTGTGCACTGAATGAGGCAGGGGTCCAGTGGAAAAGAAATAGGCAGTGTCGTGTAATTAAAGATGTTACCTTAACGCATATGCACAAGGGGCCCAAATTAAGGTTGTGCTGGTAACCTTAATTCTGGCATTTCCTAACTTATGAACTTTTCCTTGACTTTGCAGTGTTAACACTCTTCTAATGTAATTTTTGTGTGTGTAATTTCCTAAGCTTAAAAGAAAAAGTGGAAGAAGAGAAATTAAATGATGTGGAACCGTACTGACTCCAAATGGCTCGTCAGCAGGGTTGGGACCTATAGCTCCACTGCAGAGCCCTCTACCTCTTGGACTGCCGGAGTTACTGGTAGCAACAGAAGAACCCCTCAGTGTGACTCACAGCTATTTGCTAGACAGCAAAGGAATGTTGAGGCTCAAGATTAATGGGTTCAATTCCGGAGTTGTAGGGAAGAATGCTCCTGGCTCCTGCTCCTGTCCCCCCGTCCTCAGACCCTGGCCCTTCTCCCCTCCTTTTTCCTCTCCCCCTCTCTTCTTCCCTCCTCTGCTCCTGACCCTTTCCCTTCCCAATTCCTGCTCCTATCACCCTCTCCCCACATCTCTTCCCCCCACCCCCGTTTGCCCAGCCCCCCATTCCTCATCCTCTGCATTCAAGTCAGGCTGTTCCTCCTTCTCCTTCATGCTAACTGGGCACCTGAAGTGGGGGCACTGAGAGCAGAGAGGAGACAGTCACCATCCTCTCAGTTCCCGTGCCTGGCAACTCTGCAGCCCTGGTGGCATCCAGCAAGAGCAATCGCAGGGAAAGTCACACACAGCCCCTGTATCTCTGGGCTGGAGCATGCTCAGTGCTCTGTGAGAATGGCACATGTAGGACCTGGGAGAGGCTGGATGATGGTCAATGCAGGTGGAATCTTTGGAGAATTTAGCTGCAAAGCTCTAACAAGTCTCTACTGGGCAACTGTGAACTGCGATTTTTCAGAGGCTTATAACTTGGGCAATTTTTTACAGGAACAGCAAAAGGCACATCCCTGACAGCAGGGCAAATCTCCCATCCACCAAATTTCACTTACATGCTCCAAAGCCTGGAGGTGCTACAGTTTGTCTACAAAACAGCGGTAAGTTGTTGGGTTGTTTTATTTTAATATGGGCAAAACAACTTATTTTTCCCTAAGCTGATTCTTGGAAATGGCTGAGCCATTTTAATGAAACTTCTTCCCCCAACAAAATCAGCCTTAGGCAGACTCCCAGCACGGAGAAATGTTGGCAAAGCTAATGTTTGGCAAAGTTATAATCAACTGAAAACCGGGTCTTATAATGGAAAGTGTTGGAAAATCTTAATTGTAGGCATCACTATCTCCACCACCTATAATAATAGATGGGGTCATTGCTGTATCATTCTGAAATATGGAAATGATTCTCAATTTATATTCAATCTTCACTCCAGGAAAACTCCCATTAAAATCAAGAAATCAGTACTAGGTGAAATCAATGAGTTTTGCCCGAAGAAGGATTTTAGAATTTGTCATATTTAGGTTATGCTTTCTCATAATGGTATTATTGCTAGTTATTTTTAATGATGCCCTGCCAATTTTCCTTTGCACCTATGATAACATTTCAGCAACCTCTATCTTTTTAAATACAGACATTCCTTTCTTTTGTTGTTGTAGTATCAAGCTATGCAACATATTCCTCTCTGTCTGCACTAGGATACACTGCTAGCTGGAGTAAAAGGAAAAAAACAACAACCGATAAACTTCATTCTTTGAACAAGGATTTTATGTGTGTTTCCTAAACAATGTTTGATGTGATGCGTATGTATATCTGTCTTTGAAAGTGTCACTTAGTGGAAGTTGTCTAGGGATTCCCATCCAAACAAGAGGTACTAAAGGCAGCTTCGCTACAAACCCAGCTAGACAGATGTGCAGGCAGGAGGGCTTTTTAAAACCTCCCGCGAAAGGACTTCTGGAAAATCTGCTTTCGCCTACTTCCCAGTTATAAAAATGGAAGAGGAGAAGAAGGTGGGAAACACAATCAGCAATCCGTCAGCATTATTGGGGAGTTTTAATTGTTTGCACATCACATCTGGTGCCTGCCGTGCAGCACAGCGACAGTATGCTTTTGTTACTGCAGAAGCCAAGTCAATGAGCTCCACAGAGCCTTTGTGAAATCCATTTTGAATCCCTGTCCCCATTAAAAGAGAAACCCGTGTAACAGAATACAGAAAGGATAGACCAAGCTTTTCTTGAGAAACAATCTGAGGGTTTACTTACTAAACACTGTAAAAACTAAGGGTCCAGTCCTGTGCCTACTGAATTTTCCCATTGATTTCAATGGGAGCAGGATTGGATCCTTACATAGGACCTGATCTTGTAGTCCTAACCCAGCTGGTACTGCCGTTGACTTCAATGGCTGTTTTGTCTGCATTGTGACTGTAGGATCAGGCCCATAAGGGACATCTTGGCCAGTTTCCAGTATCATCATTATTATTATTATTAACTACGTGTAAAGCTCTTTAAACTTAGACAGCACTTTACAAAAAACAAACGAGAAGCGCCATTACCATGTCTATACTTGAGATCTGGTACTGGCTGCACATAATAAGCAAAGCTGAGATTTGATAAGGATATGCTGCTAGAAATGATGCTCTGAGCAAGATGGTTTTCTTCACTTTAAATCTCTCCACTGATTCTTCCTTCCAGCAAAACATTCAAGCTATTTGCCCTTGGCTACAAGGCCCTACATACTTCTCTTCTCTCATTTGCCCCACATCCTTCCTGGTTCCTACTTCCCATCCCCACACTTTACTCCCCTTCTTTGCCTCTTTCTGCCATTCTCCTGGTCCTCATATGCCAAGCTCCTTCCCTCTCTTCCTTTCATCCCGCCTCTTCAGAAAATTCCTCATCCTTCCTTCTCACTGGGCCAAATCCTGAGGTCCTTACTCCATTTTCATTCAGGGGAACTTCCACTGACTTACTTCTCTAGGAGTTTGCCTTCCTAAGGCTATGTCTACAGTACAGCCGGGATCAACGCTCTGAGATCGATCCACTGGCGGTTGATTTAACGGGTCTAGTGAAGACCCACCAAATCGACAGCAGATCGCTCTCCAGTCGACCCCTGTACTCTACCCCCGATGAGAAGAGTAAGGTAAGTCGATGGGAGAGTTTCTCCCATTGACCGCCTGCGGTGTAGACCCTGCAGTAACTCAACCTAAGGTACGTTAACTCCAGCTACGTTATTCCCGTAGCTGGAGTTGTGTAGCGTAGGTTGACTTACGACAGTAATGTAGACATGGCCTTAATTAAAACTGAGGGCCTGATTATACAACCCCTTGCTCACATTGTTGATGCCACTTGTCCCAGTGACTCCAGTGAGACTACGTGGGGGGAGTAGGTGCTCGACAGCTGCACAACTCGGCTTTGTGTCAGGATCTGACCAATCATTTACAACCCTAAGATTCTCCCTGTGCTGTATTCTTGGACCTAGGCTTTATGATTGCTTGTCTGCTTTTATTTAGACTGTTAATCTCTGCAGAGCAGGGAACATGTCTTGCCCATGTTCTGTTATGCACTGGGTAAATGTAAATGTTTTACAATAATAATGGGTCAAATCCTGAAGACATCACTCAGGGCTGCTCTACACTAATGCTGTAATTCGATCTAAGTTACGCTACTTCCGTTACGTAAATTATGTAACTGAAGTCGGCATAACTTAGGTCAACTTACAGCGGTGTCTACGCTGTGCTATGTCAATGGGAGACACTCTCCCATCAACATAGCTTCCACCTCTCGGGGTGGTGGAGTACAGACACTGACTAAAGAGTGCTCTCCCATCAACTTAGCATGTCTTCACCAGACTTGCTTAATCGATACCGCTGCATCGATCACAGCAGTGCCAATTTAGCCAGTAGTGTAGACATGGCCTCAGTTCTTACTTAAACCTGAGTCTGCCAACTTGTCTGAGTAAGGATTACAAAAAACAAGCGAGGACCCAGGATTTGTTCCAGTAGTTATAATCCCATTGGAGGGCATATATCAATAATAACTGAGTGGAGCAGTATGAATGATAAAGTGTAATACATCGCTACAATGAAAAGAACAACATTTTACAAAGAGTTTTTAAATGATGCCTTTGGCCACCACCAGATTATTCAGACAGGCCTCTACTAATCTACATGTTTTGCCCTGCATTTTATTGTAATATTCAAATGCTCTGTTGTTCAGCTTCCCTTTCGCCAAGCCCCTGTCTACTGGATTTCATTATGATCACACTGTTTGGGTTTGCTGTCAAACTCCTGCCTGCGATTTCTTATGCACCAGCTGATCATGTCCTGCAGGCACTCCGTGTTTGCCAGTTGTTGCAAACACATGTTTATTTCCGAAGTGATAGTGACCCCTTTCTTTGGGCTCACGGGCTTCTTAAATACTGCTGCTTCTCTAGCAAGAGAAAAGACTAGAAGGAAACAAACTATACAGGAACACACTCACAATGAAAGAAAAATGCTGAACCAAATCTCAGTAATATGTTCTGCCATACATACTGCTCGCGGATTTAAAGCTGAATAGGATACTAAGGGTGAAATTCCCCCCTGTGCACAGGGCAAACAAATAGCCTATGCATTATTAAAGATCTCAAAGTAGGGCTTACGTGGGACTTGTGCGGTGCACAGACCTCGCTTTCGCTCACTGCACAACGTGAAAGTCACCTGACAGCTCAAAAAGTGAGGACCAGCTTTATTTATTCATATTTGTGAGAGAGGAAAAAGCAGAGAAAACTGAAGCTCGATAATGATTATTTCCAAAGCAGTATTTTTAAACAGTGATTTGCCTTTTAAAAAAAAAAAATCTCCTGGTCTCTTTAAATATCCATTTTATTATGTAAATCTCTTTATGGCAGGGGGAAAAAATGGGAGGAAGAAAATAAATAAAGACAACCACACCATCAGGAACCTTCAGCATTTTTTCCCCATTAACTTTAGAGTAGCACCATATTTGGATAGCCAGACAAGAAATAGCATTGGCAACTCAAGCAATATAAGGACTTTAATGAAGAGACGAAAGATGGTTTCATGGAGAAGGTTCAGAGAAGAGCCACAAGAGTAATTAAAGGGTTCTAAAACATGCCTTACAGTGAAAGACTCAAGGCATTCAATCTGCTTAGTTTAACAAAAGTAGGTTACGGAGTGACTTAATCACAATCTATACTTATCTACGTAGGGAACAGAAATTTGATAATAGAGGGCTCTTCATTCTAGCAGACAAAGGTATACAAGATCCAATGGCTAGAAGTTGACCTAAACAAATTCAGACTAGAAATAAATTGCATATTTTTAACAGTGAGGTTAGTTAACTTTTGGAACAATTTACCAAGGGTTTTGGTGGATTCTCCATCACTGGCAATTTTTAAATCAAGATTGGCTGTTTTTCTAAAACATACACTCCAGTCCAAACAGGAATTAATTTAGGGAACTCCTGTAATCTGAGCTATAAAGGAAGTCAGACTAGACGATCACAATGGTCCTGTGATAGGGTATCTGCCCCACACTGGCAGAAAAGGGGTTAAAAGCAGCCAATCACAGAAGGGCTTATAGGAGCAGCCAATCAGGGCTGGGCTGGCCCATATAAGAAGGGCTGCAGAATAGAGCAGGGGCAGTCACTCCCTGGAACTTGAGAAGGGAGGAGGACTGGCTGCCTTGCAGGTGGAGAGCAGCAAGCAGCCTAGACAGAGCAGTGCTGCAGGCAGAGACCCAGAGAGCTAAAGGCAGCTCCTGGCAGGCTGCAGGGATCTGCAGATTGAGGCCCTGATGCAAGGGCAAAGAAGGTGCTGGAGCCACTGGTGGGAGTGGCCGGACAGTGGACTGCAGTCCTCCCAGAAGTGGGGGAAACGGAGTGTGGCACAGCCAGAGGGCTGTGTCACTGAAGAACATGTTGCGGTCCTGGGAGTGATGTGGGTTGAGGAACAAAGGTGACAGTGGGTGAGACACCACCGGAAAAGGGTGCAGCGCTAATTCCCCGGGCTGGCAGCAGGAGGTGCTGCAGTGGTGAGTCGTGACACATCACAGGTCCCTTAAAATGTCTGAATTATTGTTGTTGTTTTTTGTTGTAATGTCTAGGAGCCCCAATCATGGACCGGGACCCAATTGTGGTAGGCACTGTACAAAAACAGAACAAATATGTGGTTCCTGCCCCCAAAGAGCTTGCAATCTAAGTGTATAAGACAAGAGACAACAGATGGATCAGACTTCCTGTGCAACCTGGAATTGGTCACATAACTGCTCTGTACCTTCATTTCCCCATATATAAATTGCAGATAACACTGACTCACGGAGCTGTTATGAGGCATCAATTAATATTGGTATGAACCCGAGATATTCAGATGGAAGGTACAATAGAATTACAAAATATTATTATTTATTAATAAGCCAGATCTGAATTTGCATTTGACTTAAAACAACTTTTCAGGAAGGCTTTAATATGTCCCAAAGCACCCACTGGTGCTTGTCAGGTACCCTGTATAAAAAGTGATGCAAGGAATGCTAGGCTTGTCTTTGAGTGACAGGCCTACAATGAAGAAATAACTTGCACGAGGCATTGTCAACACAGACAGGAAAAGATAAACAGTGCTTCAGCTTTGTCATTTTCTGTTTGTCACAGGCTGCCGAAACCTTTAAGACAAGGTGGGCTCAGGCCTAGCAATTACCCCTCACCTTTGCCCCTGATATAGCCACATAGGGTCAATTAGCAATCACAGTTCGGTGGAACAGAATGAGGGTGCCTGACCACAGTGGCAGAGGACTACTTAAACAGAACTGAGCTAGTTGAGAGGCAGAAGAGGAAGTAGGGAGTTCTCTCCCTCTCTGGGAAGGGTCTGGGGTCGGCAGACTGAGGAAGGCTGCAGGGACAGAATTGATCCCTGCAGTGGTCCTTGGAAGGGGGCAACATCTGAGGAGAGACGACAGAGAAGGCAGGACTCTCCTACAGAAAGGTGAAGCCACCAGGAGCAGGCTAGGCTGGGATGGGGATCTCCCTCGTCTTTGTAGGCCCTAAGGGCTGCTGCAAGGGTCTCTGGGAAAGGGAGGCAGTAGAGGAATCCTCCCGGGAAAGAAATAAGAGAAGCTCTGAAAGGGCCAAGAAGCAGGGGACTTCCGTGGTGCTTGAGGGGGCAGAACTACTAGTTTGGGCATTTGATTTGGCCTTTCAGCTGGACAGTTTGTTGTGCCAACAGGGAACTGCACTTTGTGACTTGGTCAGAGGGTGAGCCAGAATTGGTGAAAGGCAGATGGCCAGCAGGAGGCACTGGAGAGAAGGACCCTGACACAAAAGGCTGCTACAGGTGGTGAGTGCGCCACCTTATGCTGTTGCTTGAACACATGATATAGTTTGTCCTTTGCAATTGTACTCACATTGGTATAGCCACTGCCTGCAGCCCAGAGAGCATCTATGAACCTTCCTACATACATTGCCATTACATACAGTAATGTGCCATTACATACAGTCTGATCTCCAAGGGCCAGACTCCCCTCACCTACTCACCCTGAGTGGTACCTTCCCCCATCAATAGTCCCATTGGAGAAAATGAGACTATGCTGCAAGAAAAGTAAAGTATTCCTCAATGCAAGGAGAGGTGGTAGCATCTGGCCCTTACACAGGGCTAGATGTCGTACCCTTACTCTGAAGAGTTCTTATACCCTGAGTACCTTACCCGATGCTTTACACAATAGTACCTTACTCTGAAGTCAATGGGACTATTTATGGAGTAAGCTATTATTTAATGTGACTAAGAGTATCACAGTCTGTTCCACGCTTCCCGTGAACATTCATACGTTTGTCTCATTATCCACCCTCGAATTCCCCCTCAGAACTCTACTTTGCTGTGCTGCTGCCTACAAAAAAACCTTGACAAGGGCTAGGCTGCTGGTGTACTGAGACCACTGCTGTCGTTCTGACCAATATTGTCCCATTGTTTTTCCCCCCTGTCTATATCCATCTGTTGTCTCCTGTCTTCTACATGGGGCAGGAACCATCTTTTTGTTCTGTGTTTGTACAGGGCCTAGCACAGTGGGGTCCTGATCCATGACTAGGGCTCCTAGGCACTATGGTAAAACAAATAAATTAATAATAATAACAAAGAACTATGACTGTGCCCTTGCCACAAGCCCTGTGTAGTGAGAAGAGCTTAGCTGCACTGTCCCAGGATCCAACTATCCCTCCCTGCTCCAGGGCATAGCTATTTGCTATAACACCCTCTCCCTGCCCCAGCGCAGTGGCCTGGCTGTTACGTTCACGGCATACAAAGAGAGTAGATAGAGAAGGATCTTTCTGGGAAGTTGCAGCATAACACTATATTTCTTAGTAGTCAGAATCTTAACACACAAGAACCAAAAACAGAGAGAAAGCAGGCGGCTCCCTCAGGCAGACCGGTACCACTCACCCCATCTTACTCTAGGCTGGCTCTTTGCAGCCTGACTGCTGAGGACCCAGATCTCACTCTTCCCTACAGAGCCCCTAGCCTGCAAGCAGGACCAGGAAAACCCCATAGAGTTTAAAATGATAGCTCCTAATCTGAACACAGTTTTCAACATACCACACTAGCCAACACTCTGCCCCTGTTCCTCATGCACCAGCTCCTGGTGAGGAGTAGCAGGATCAAAGCACCTGCTTGCTCCTGCACCCCCTGACTCTAGATCCAGGGAGGCCACACAGGAGCATAGTCTTGCATCTCTTTGTGCCCACTCAGTTCCAGGCACAATCTAAACCCAAAAGTAGAACAATCAGCATTCCAGTTTCTGTAAGAAGTTTCCCCAGGGAATGAAAGAAGTGTGCCGCATTGCCTACATGGTAACGTGCCTTCCTACATCCAGGAGTCCATTTTCAGTGGAACCCCAGCCAGAGTTATATCCAGAACAGCAGCTGTAAAACTTCCTTCCCCTTCCTCGATTGGTTATAAGAGGGGGTGGTTTCCTTAACTCTGCCTTGCTTTAAAACATCTACATCACTAGCACGGAGTCTCACCCCGGTTTTACTGAGCCAGTGAGAATTTATAGACTCCCAGATATTGGCATCTTTCAACCTGTGTCACCCCAAAACCAGACTTTTAAGCAATCATTCCTGAATGTATCAAAGGTTGCTCAGTGTAATCCTTTTCCAAGTTAATTGGCCATGGAGTACTGTACATACAGTCAGATAAAGCGCTGGTTTTACTTTGCAGTCATTCAGAACCACAAGCTGGCTTTGCTCTTAGCCTAATGCTCTGTTGTTATGTCAAATGAAATGGTGTCAGACAGTCAGGTGAGGCGAATACTACTTACTTACAGTTTTGGCTTCTCAGAGGCAAAGGGCCCTGGCACATACAAACTGGACCCGGTGGATCAGCGTTCAGCACCTTTTCCATTTAACATTGAACCTTGGCAGACGTGTCCTTCCTGCTGTCTTGGAGCAGGACCTTTGGCAAGACTAGGCAACCACCTTGCTAAACCCTGGGAGCCATTCCTGCACAGACCTATGCCCTGGATCTCTCACTGGAACTTTGTCTCAGAGCATCTTATCCATTGCAAATGTGGATGCTTTTTTCAAATCTAGCCTTGCCTCTGCCCCAGCATTAGGCCTGAGCACAGTTTACCATGCATTGCCTCTCCGATGCACTGCACTTCCCGTTCGCTAGGTGCCTTTTGGAACATATCGCAGCCAAACAGTTTCCCTCTGAAAATGTCTCTATTGGCACTGAGCGCGTACCCCTTCACCACAGACACCGCAGAAATGTGAAACATGGCTGGAAATGACCCCTGTGTGAGAGACCTCTGCTCTGCCTCTACAGCCTACATGGTACATGCTACACAGACAGTATTAACAAGGCACATTTCTTCTAAACACAAAAGCCGGAGGGTTCCTGACTGACTGCAGCCCCCACATCAGTCCAACCTCCCCTCTAAGTCCACAGCAGAAGGACAACACCCAGCATCTGTGTCCACACCATTCACCCCCACCTTGCATGAGTCAGCAGCTGAAGCTGTCGCTATGGATCCTCCGACAAGACCCCACGGAGATCCCATAAGCCTGGATCTGTCCCATCTCTGCCACTTCCACCCGTGCCCGTGGATTCCTCATTAGACTTCACAGCAACTCTCCTCACTCACTGGCCATGCCATGCCCTCCCGTGCCATCCCTCCTGATCCCTGGGAGCTGGAGTTCATCTCCTCAGTCTGCCTACATATCTCGCTCTGCAACTTTGCAATTAGCACCCTGGGGACAGTGATCTTTCCATTTGCTCCAGGCAGTACCCCCCAGGATGTTCTCTCACCGGGTCTCAGACTCTGGCTGACATGTCTATGACCCACAGAGACCCTTTCCTGACACCGCTACTCTTTATTGATGGGGCCTGCCGTCAGCCTCCTCTAAGAATCCCCATCCTCATTGGCAACAGGGAAATACAAGCTGGAGAGGGCTCTGGGAGAAGTTGTCAACCTGCATGTGCACCTTGTGGAGATTGACTGGGAGAGTGTGTGTTCGGAGTGGGACACTTCAACCCTCCTCTGCCCCCCCCCCCCCCCCCCCCCCCCCCCCCCCCCCCCCCCCCCCCCCCCCCCCCCCCCCCCCCACACCTATTCTTCTGCTCATGCTCCTGTATATGGCCTGGAACCTGCTCCTGGAAGTGTATCTATCCCACCACAAAAAGACTCCACACTTCACTAGCTGCTGGGGGAAGGAACATAACACGGATTTGTCAAAAGCAAATCATGCCAAACCAACCTAATTTCCTTCTTTGACAGGGTTACTGGTCTAGTGGATGGGAGAGGGGAGTAGCAGCAGACATGATATCTCTTGATTTTTAGTAAGGCTTTTGACATAGTCCCGGATGACATTCTCATGAGCAGAAATGCGGTCTAGATTAAATTGTTATAAAGTGGATGCACAACTGGTTGAAAAATCATACTCACAGAGTAGTTATCAATGGTTCACTGTCAAACTAGAGGACATATCCAATTGGGTGCCAAAGGGGTCTGGCTGGTACTAGTCAATATTTTCATTAATGACTTGGACAATGAAGTGGAGAGTGTGCTTATAAAATTTGCAGATGACACCAAGCTGGGGGGTGTCACAAACACTTTGGAGAACAGGATTAGAATTCAAAAGGACCTTGATAAATTGGAGAATTGGTCTGAAATCAACAAGATGAAAGTCAATAAAGACGCATGCAAAGTACTACACTTTGGAAGGGAAAAATCAAATGCACAGCTACAAAATGAGGACTAACTGGCTAGGTGGTAGTACTGCAGAAAAAGATCTGGTGGATCACAAATTGAATGAGAGCCAACAATGTGATGCAGTTACAAAAAAGGCTAATATCATTCTGGAGTGTATTATTAGGAATCTCATATGTAAGACACAGGAGGTGATTGTTCCACTCTACTCAGCACTGGTGAAACTTCAGCTGGAGTATTGTGTCCATTTAAGAAAGATGTGGACAAATTGGAGAGAGTCCAGAGTAGAGCAACAAAAATGATAAAAGGTTTAGAAAACCTGATCTATGAGGAAAAGTTAAAAAACCTGGGCATGTTTAGTCTTGGGGAAAAGAAGACTAAGGGGACTTGATAGTAATCTTCAAATATGTTAAGGGCTGTTATAAAGAGGACAGTGATCGATTATACTCTCCAAGTCCACTGGAGGTAGGACAAGAAATAATTGACTACACTACCCGCCCGGATCGGCGGGTAGCCATCGATGTAGCGGGGATCAATCTATCGCGTCTCGTCTGGACGCGATACATCGATCCCCGAACGCGCTCACATCGACTCCGTAACTCCAGCAGGGCGAGCAGAGTTCGCGGAGTCGACGGGGGAGCCGCGGACGTCGATCCCGGGCTGCGAGGACGCGAGGTAAGCGCGCCTAATTCGAAATAGGATACTTCGACTTCAGCTACGCTAGTCTCGTAGCTGAAGTCGCGTATCTTATTTCGATCCCCGCCCCTAGTGTGGACCAGCCCTAAGGGGGAAATCTATAAGATCTAATCTATTTCGATCTATAAGAACAGTTAAGTACTGGAATAGGTTACCAAGGGAGACTGTGGAATCCCCATCACTGGAAGTTTTGAAGAACAGGTTAGACAAACACCTGTCAGGGATGGGTCTAGGTTTACTTGGTCCTGCCTCGGCACAGGTGGCTGGGCTAGATGACTTCTTGAGGTTTTTTCCAGACCTATGATTCTATGAGCAGCTAAAGAAGCCTCTCCAAAAACAGATGCTGCACAATATGCAGGCGATGAAGTAGGATGTTGGTAGAATAAGCCAAGAGCTGTGGTCATTGACGGACGCTGTAAGGACCTTGACTGAATACCCTGGTCAGATAGCATGATCCCCAGCAGCACCTAGAGGCTCGACACATGAACCAAATATCTACATGGGCTTCTATGGCTATTCCAGGCTTATAGCGCTCAGTCATGAGGAACCAGAGCAGTGCAGGTTAATAGACTGTACAGGATTCTCAATCCACATGAGCAAACTCTGCCAGGAGTGATAATCAGCCCCTGATGTAGGTCATTGTCTATCAGGTCGCCCCGCCCTTTCCCTTTGGCTTTGTTTGATTTTCGGTAGTAAACCGTTGCTGGGGTGCGGTTATTTCCGTTCATTTCATTTTTGACAAAGGTGTTTTGCTAGTAAGTTCACTGTACCCATTGCATGTGGCTCTCCCGCTTACTCCCTCCAGCTGCTACTGCTGGAAAGATCGGAATCACCCACCATGCTGTTAAGAAAAAAATCACAAGAAGCAGTGTGCTGCAGAAAGATCCCAACTGATACAATTATCTGCACATGCCTGGAGACTGGATCCACCTCTTCAAACTAGGGTAATATATTTAGCCAGGTCCAACAATGTCCACCTGCATTTCCAAGTGACTGGCCCTGCCTTTGCACCATTCCCTCGTTACCCTTGCTGGAACTGCTTGATAGAGACCAGTGTCTTCAGCTGCTAATTCCCTTAGCAAGGACCTCATTAAACCTGATTCCTTACTGTCACCATCTGGGTATCATATCTGCGCCCCCGGTTTAGCAGGAATTTCTTCCTCCTCTTCTATCCTCCACTCATCAAGTCTTTTTCTTCTCTCCTGTCTGCATGATGTTTTCTTCCTTCACCAGCACAAAGATTTTATTCACTCTGCATTTGCAATATAGCTTGTGTGGAGTACTGGTGACATATTGTGGCTGTACTGGTTAATCACAGGTATGTTTTCCCTAGAGCTATCGGATCTGCTTTGATGTGAAATCTGATGCCTGTTCTACCTTAATCACGCTCTTTGAGTCCAATCTTATAATCCCAGTGTTCCCAGAACACCCACTGAAGTCAATGGGAAGTTAGATAATTCAAGGAAGGCAGCTTTGGCCCTTTATGCTTGATATTTGTTAAAGGCTAAATGATGTAGACTTTTGATAAATAAGTATACAATATTGGAGACAAACACACAATATTATTTCTCTTTCAAAAGTATTTAAACATCCACTCTATGATATTAACACTTAACATTCTCATTTATTAAAATAATTTGCAATTGCATATAGATCCTATATCTCTGCTACATCCCTGACTAGGGCCCTGAGTAAGCAAAGCATTTAAGCACAAGCTGAAATCCTATTGATTTAATAAAGTTAAGCTCATGCTCAAGTGCATTGCAGAATAACACCACAACCCCATAGACATTTAGGCACATGCTTAATTTTAAGCATGTGTGTGTAGTCTCCTTCATTTATACTCAAAGTGTAAGATACTGGGGGCAGGGACTGTTTTTTTTTTTCCCCTCTGTGTTTACAGGGCCAATCAGAGTGGGGTCTTGCACTATGACTGAGAGTCCCTAGATGATACTGCACTATATATAATAAATGTTACCCCTTTGTGACCCAACAGGTTAGTGGAAATTTGGGGTCCTGCAGGTTGTTTCAGTTAGGAGGAGAAACTGATGTTGGAGTCAAGCATTTCTTTGATGCAATCCTGTTTATTTATAAGACCACGTTTCCCTGAACCCAGCAGAAATCAAACAGAAGATAGTTTCTTTGCTCACAGTTCCAAGCCTCCTTCAGTCGGGACTTAGCCCAAAAAGCTCTTGTGCACACGTGCTCTCTCGCTCGCTCGCTCTCTCTCAGCCATGCTCTGGCTGTGTCCTTGGCTTTCTACCCCTTTTCTGTGATGTGTCTCTCTCTCACACACACACACACTCTACTCAAACAATAGCCAGCAAAACCTCTCTGCAGACATAAGTTTCGCTTGGGCCTTTGGTTTGCAGAGTGACATGTGGCTATATTTGAGTGGAGGCTGCTGCTGTTTCAGCTATCTGGTCCCTTATAGGAGCTTAATTGTTTATTACAGTTATCTGTAATAAAGGGTAGTTGATACACTCACCAGTTCCAAGGAGGTTTAGCCTAACCCAAAACAATAATAATGATAATTCAGGGCAATGGGATTATTCACATGCTTAAATTTAAGCATGTGAATAAGTCTTTTCAGCATCAAGGCCTAGGCTTAGAGTAAGCTTACGCTTGTGTACTTTATTGAACAAGGGCCTAAATATACCCCATGCTGACATTACTGTTTAGAGAGCAGCTATAAATATTAGCTCTGACTGACAGCACTTTCACGCTGCAGTGAATAAACATAAGTGTAAATGAACAGACTAGACTGTAACTCAGAAAAATCAAAGTAACTGGCTTCCCCCCGCCCCCTCCTGTGTTACAATCGAAGAATGTAACATAAATTAATTAAAATATTGTCAATTTCTCTTTTATGTTTTAAGAGTGTATTTCCTTTTCCCTCAATATGCAGTGGTGTCTAACCTTGTTGGGATTTTCTTAAATAATTCTGCCTCAGGCTAGAGAGCCCTTTTTTTAATATAGCAATGATGGATCTATATGGCTCTAAGAGGCAGATTCTCCCAAACACTTAAGGCATGACCTAGAGGAGGCTACTGAACTGATTCTGTCAAGAAGGGTTTGTATTTTCTTCAGGGCTAGTTAGGAAAAGGGAAAAATCTAAATATGTTTTGACATTTGTATTTCGAGTGTTATCTGTCAAATACACCAGGACTAGATCATAAATTTCCTGAAGACTGCCAGGGCTATCCAACATATCAATAGCAAGATGTAATCTAGATATGATCTTGGCTGAAAGACACATTTATAAAGCACAAAAATATACGGAAAATGTGAAGACACAGCGTGGGTGTAGGGAAAGCCAGTACCATCTTTAAAATTGCACAGTAGACATCTGGATAAATGATGTCTGACAACTCCATCATCAAAATCTGGACAGAAAACAAATCTAAGAGGTCAAATGAGGTCATGGTACACCCCCCCCAAATCTGATAAGCATCCAGGAAACACATTCTTCACTCTGGTCTTTTATCATTTACATTCAGTTTGCTGCAGGGAAAATTTATTCTTTAGTAAGTTTTCATTTCATTCCTTTTCATTTCAGTTTCACTGTAGCAGAATGGTGTACGTTTTCCAGTTCCCAATGCCTGTTTTGTAATTTACCTTAAATCAGTGAGGCATTGCTGAAGGAATGCTGGGAAATTGGAGCAATGACATCCCGAGGTAGGGAAAATAAAAGACAGCAGCATCCCCTTGGTCTGGTCAGTTAGTATTGACCCACTTCACTTTCCTGCAGAACACCCAGCTCATCAGGTCACATGGCCATCTTGGGTACAACCAGTGGTAAGTAAGCAGGCTATGATGGGGGATACTCGAGTAGCCTTGCATATACCCATCCAAACCATTGATGCAGCTCAGGTTAAAGTGGTCAGTTTTGTCCAAGGCACTATAGAATTTGCACTGCTTTATATATTTAATTCTGTGTTCAGTATGGGTCCCTATCATGCTATTGGTTTTAAGCAGAACTGCCCCTTGACTTCAGAGCTGTTACGACAATTTCTGATATGCCAATAGCACTAAATTAGATCCATTTCAAGGTGATCCATTCCATATGCTTCTGCAGAGCACACTGTATTGCTATTTTTAAGGCACTGTATTCTAATAACATGCACCAAGGAGATCTGCAGGTCCCATTATTACATTATATTAAAATTCATTGTATTGGATACATTTCTAAATTTAAATGTATTTGCACTGTCAGCAAAACAGCAAGAGCCATCTAGCATAAGATGCTGGGCATTGTATTAGCTACATTGATTTGTACATGGAAAATGCACAAACTGATGATAACTAAAATGCATTGTAACTAAAATGCAATACAATGTAAAGAATTGCAGTTTGTCCTCAACTGTAGTCATAGTTAGACTCCAGGTTGAACTGGGGGGAAATATAGCTGTTTTCTAATTTTTCTTGGGATCATGTACAGTAGAACCTCACAGTTACAAACCTCTCAAAGGAATGGAGGTTGTTCATAACTCTGAAATGTTCGTAACTCTGAACAAAACATTATGGTTGTTCTTTCAGAAGTTTACAATTGAACATTGACTTAATACAGTTTTGAAACTTTACTATGCAGAAGAAAAATGCTGCATTTAACCATCTTAATTAACTGAAACAAGCACAGAAAGTGTCCTTACCTTGTCAAATCTTTTTTTAAGCTTTCCCTTTTTTTCGTAGTTTACATTTAACACAGTACTGTGCTGTATTTGCCTTTTTTGGGTTTTTTCCCCTCCCCTCTGCTGCTGCCTGATTGTGTACTTCCGGTTCCAAATGAGGTGTGTGGTTGATCGGTCAGTGCATAACTCTGGTGTTCGTAACTCTGAGGTTCCACTGGATGTGGTATTGATGTGGTTTTGTTTTACTTAATTGCAACCTTATCTTTAGTGAGTCTGCATTTATTCCAAGGTTTTCAAGACTAACCATGATGGGATCATTAACTCCCTGAGTGCTGCACCTCCTTCTCCCCCCCCCCAGCACACTGCAATGAGTTTTGTCAGCCTTTCTCATATGAACCCCTAGTTTCTGAAGGGTCAACTCAGCCAAGGCTCGCCCCCCCCGCCCCCTCCCCACACACACACACAAGGTATTTAAGCCTGGGTGTAACTTTAAGTGCCTGAGAAGTCCTATTGATCATGTTAAATTTCCTTCAAAGTGACAGTATCCGTCTCACAATGAATGAATTTAAGGAGCATTCATATGAACAAGCCACTGGGACTAGAGATCTGAACAAGCTTCTACAGACGTTGGTCTATGACATGGGTTCTCAAACTGGAGGTTATTACGTTGGGGGTTGTGAGCTGTCAGACTCCACCCCACGCCCCGCTTCACCTCCTGCATTTATAATAGTGCTAAATATTTTTAAAGTGCTTTTAATTTATAAGGGGGGGGTGTCACATTCAGAGGCTTGCTGTGTGAAAGGGGTCACCAATACAAAAGTTTGAGAACCACTTGTTCTATGTGGATGAGAGATTCTTCTGGGTAAATAGCTGTTTGGGTGCAGACACTGCACAGGTGGAATGGCCTTGGGAATATTTGGGATACTGGAAGCATCCTGGTCTCTCTGGTAAGTGGTCTGCATTTCTTCCTGGTCTGAGTGAAGGTTCAGTGACCAATTCAAGGTATGAAATTTTAAGAACTACTAGGTTTAGAAACTATTGCCAGACAACATGGAAAAGCTGGAAATTCCAGCTTCCCCATGTTATATAGTCACTTTTCTAGCCCTCTTCATTTGCAAGTTATGGACCTTAAAATCACATCATTCTGAATACCATCTTGTTTTTTCCCTCCACTTCAGTTCCAACCTGATTTTAACACCTACTATTTCCAAAACTGATAACTTACATTGTATATCACCGTAAAGCTTGTCACCCCATCTCTAAGGGAATTCTAGGAGTTTGGCAACTAAAATCTTGCTCGACTTTGTGGAAGAGAAGGAGGTGCTGGGCGGGAGGAGGAGACAAACCAAGATTGTATACTCAGAATGACCTGATTTTTAAAGTGTTTTATTACATTAATTTATAGTAGTTTTGTTGGGTTTGAATATTAACTATGTACAGATTAGGAATAGTTTCACTAAATTTAAGGAAATATTAATATTTGTGCATCAGCTGCAATCCCATCTCCTAACAGAGTCTAATAAGCTTTGTTAGTCTGACGACATAAGCGGTTGCTGTTTCCTCATTCGAGAGATGCTACAAACGGCCCAGTGATGTTAAGAGGAGAAAAGATTGGATTTAGAAAATAAAGAATAGTTTCATGTTTTAACTTCATCAGGCTGCTGGAGCTTGACCATGGACACAGAAGATCTGAGTGATGTGGGACCTAACTGACCCCTCAGACTTTGCTGGGAGAAGGAATCACAGCAGAATAGCAAATACTAATATTTCTTCATATTTTGTGAAACTATGGAAGTCCATAACCATAATTAGGGCCCTTCTAAATTCACGGTCCATTTTGGTCAATTTCATGGTCATAGGATTTTAAAAATCATACATTTCATGATTTCAGCTATTTAAATCTGAAATTTCACGGTGTTGTAATTGTAAGGGTCTTGATCCAAAAAGGAATGGAGGGGGAGGCAAGGTTATTGTAGGGGGGTTGCGGTACTGCTACCCTTACTTCTGTGGTGCTGCTGGCAGGGCACTGCCTTCAGAGCTGAGCAGCTGGAGAGCGGTGGCTGCTGGCCAGGAGCGCAGCTCTGAAGGCAGAGCTGATGCCAGCAGCCATGCAGAAGTAAGGATGGCATGGTATGGTATTGCCACCCTTACTTCTGCGCTGCTGTCTGCAGAGCTGGGCCCTCGGTCAGCAGCCACCGCTCTCTGGCCAACCAGCTTTGAAGGCAGCAGCGCAGAAGTAAGGGTGGCAATACCACGACCTCCCCCCCTAAAATAACCTTGTGACACCCCCCCTGCAACTCCCTTTTGGATCAGGACCCCCAATTTTCAAAACGCTAGTCTCCTCTGTGAAAGCTGTATAGTATAGGGCAAAAGCACACAAAAGACCATATTTCATGGGGGAAAAACAGATTTTATGGTCCATGACATGTTTTTCATGGCCATGAATTTGGTTGGGTCCTAACCATAATTAATGCTGGAAACAAATTATTGGGGACGAGCAGTGCCACACACATCAGAAGGCATCCATGCAGCAACATTCAGTGTTTTGTGACACAAGGGACACTGCTGGCCGACCAGTACAAATATTTTCAGTAGCAGTGAGTGCTGGTCCTGCAGCAGTGATCAGAAAGACAACATTCTGATCCCCCAATCCCTGCTCTACCCCACCAGCACTGCTCATCTGCATTTGGCACCCACAACCCTCAGAACTGTCATGCCCCTGCACCCAGCAGTAACCTCCAGCAGGGCCGGCGCAACCCATTAGGCGACCTAGGCAGTTGCCTAGGGTGCTGCTATTTGGGGGGCGCCGGCGCCCCGGCAGTCCATGGAATTTTTGGGGCGGGACCTTCCGCCGCCTCTGTCGGGGGCGGCATTTCGGGGGCGGGACCTTCCACCGCCTAGGACGCCGGAAAAGCTGGTGGCGCTCCTGACCTCCAGCTTCATGCGGAGCACCCTGGAGCCAGCACGTAAGGTGAGTGTTCATCTACATAGGAGAGGAGACATGTCTTCTATGACCTATGCATGTAACTAGCCTCCCCGCCTGAGACCCACAGAGGTAGGGACTTCCACTACCACCATCTCCAGCAACTCGGAGCACAAGTCCCTCCTCCCAACAATTTTCCCTCTCCATCAACCTGGTGGAAGAGCCCCCATCCCACTGCCCCAGTCACCGGTTAGTTTGTGTTTGACTATTTGTTTAAGACTTATTTATTGGAAGGCCGAGTCATGTCTACTTGCCTCCTCCAGGAGATGCGCAGTGCTATTACTGCCGGCCTAGGGCCATACTAGCTCCAGTCGTCCCACTGAGTGCAAGGGAGGACCAGATCTCAGCAGGCCTGTGACTCTGGCTGAGGCGTTGCTAGGCATTCTCACCCCTCCTTAGCTCTTCAGGCTGACCAGGCCAGTCTGCTGTGGGCCGCCCAGGCTTTGCACACCCCAATGGCTTCACTTGTATTGGGACAGCTAGAGCGCCAAGTCAGAGATCCCCATGCACAACTCCCAATGAGTAGAACTGAGTCCATAACCCAGAGGTCCCCAACCTGTGGGGCACAGAGGAACATTCGGGGGGCGTGGCTGGGGCCCAGGCCAGCCCCCACGGGAGGCGGGAAGGGAACGCCACCCAGCTCTGCTCCTGGCCCCAGCCCTGGCTTCTGGCCCCCTTCCCGGTAATCCGTTTCTGGCCATGGCTTCCGGCCCCGTGTCCTGGGATCCGCTTCCAGCCGCCGCTGCCGGCCCTGCACCCAGGGCCCTGGCTGCTGGCCAAGACCCCTGCTCCCGCCCCCAGCTATGGTCCCAGCCTCGGACCCCTTACCTATCCATGTCCCCCCCTCCTAGAGCTATGGCCCCGTCCTGGCCCTGGCTCTGCGGGGTGCAGGGAGGCACAGACAGGGGTGAGGTAAAAAGTTTGGGGACCACTGCCATAATCTGAGGAAATTCTCTGTCAGAACAGCAGTCAGGCAGAAAATGATTTTCCTAATCACAAACATTCCGCATGCTCTTCCATTCAGCTGTTAAACAGACACAATAGAAGGTCCCTATAGTGATGAAATCACACTAATAGGACAGTTCTAGAAGGCTTCCCAATTTCTCACAGCCAGGTCACCGTAGGACAACCAGAAACTGCTTCTAATGCCTCACTAAGGGGTTGGATAAATATTTAAATTGCCTGTTAGACGCTGCATTAGCTACATACAGTGCACCCAGATCAATGCAATAATAATGTTCAGCTCTCATGTAGCGCTTTCCATGTTCAAAGCACAGGAGTGACATTAACTAGCTGAGCCTCACAATGCTCCCGTGAGCTACTTAAGTAAGCCCTATTAGCTCCATTTTACAGGTGATGAAAGTGGGACAGAGCAGTTAAGTGACTTGCTCAAGGGCACAGCTATTCAGTGGCAGAGCTTGGATAAGAACTCTGATGTTCCTGGTTCTCATCCCAGTAATTGCTCTATTTTTAAAATGGGTTTAACGTAATACCCTGCCCTGGGAGGCACTAATGCATAAGGGTGCAGGAAAATAGGCTTTGACATGCAAGCAACTTTTGCACGTAATGCAGGGGAAATGGACAGGATGCTGCAGTGAAGCACAAAAGTGTGCTGTGTGCTACACCCGTCTAATACAGCAAGACATGCGCCATGCAGCAAAAGATTATAGTTACCTGAAAAAGGGCTGCCCTAGTGAGTGTGTGTTGTGCACTCAGGACTCTGGAGGGTTGGTGAGAAGAGACAGTGGGTTGTTGTTGTTTTTAACTGCAGGAGCATCTCAGGTTCAGGCTGAGCCCACTCAGGCTTCTGGAAATGTTTGATTCATACTGAACGAACTCACAGGCTTAACAGAATCATTTCCATCTTAGTCACATGATACTGACCATATGATTACACCTACCCTGCCATGAGCTGCAGTCCATAAGCACACATGCACACTGCCCCTGCTGTGAAGAGCCCTAACCACCACATTCAGCACAGCTCGCCAGCTGCAGGAGAGAGATCCTGCCCTGCGAGGAGTTGTCCTGGATGCATCCCCAGCTGTGTGCTTCTGCTGTAGGGGCAGGCTTGACCCCCAGGATTTCATGAAGTTATTTTTGTGTGTGATTCTAAATACAAGTGAAGCACTTCCTATTGCGGGACACATTCATGGTATAAATAGTTACATCCTCTTCCTTTGGCTCTGAGGTTTAATTAATACCTAGATCAACCTCTTCTAAAATTCACAAATGCTTGGGAAGATGTAAAATTTAATTAGTTTGCCCACACAACTCCATATGTCAACTGTTAGCTCAATTATTCTTTGCCGTGAAACACTGACTGCACTTTTCCACATTAGTAATTTCCCCGTATCTTGGAGTCATCATTAATCAACACCCTGAACTCACAACACACACACACACACACACACTGCATTAAATGTTGAGCACAAGGAAACTGGATCCTTGTTAAGGAAATTGCAGCAGAATTTTGCTCATTACAAACTGACACATGCAGTACTGGGTCAGATTATAATCCTGTGACACAGGACGGATTGCTGCAGAGCTCCAGAAACGTGCTCTTGTGCTCACTGGTGGAGATTTTCCATTCAGCCTGGATTCCTTTGCACCAATAGTTCATTTGAGGTGAGCTGTGCCCAGGTGAAGAGCATTCATGCAAGGCCATTTATGACACACCTTACATAAGAACGGCCATACTGGATCAGACCAAAGGTCCAATCAAGCCCAGTATCCTGTCTTCTGACAGTGGCCAGTGGCAGGTGCCCCAAAGGGAATGAACAGAACAGGTTATCATCAAGTGATCCATGCCCTGTCGCCCAATCCCAGCTTCTGGTAAGTGGGACTGTGCAGAGAGGGTAACAGGGGCAGAATAGACATGCAGGGTAGGGGTGCTTCAGCAAGGCTCTCCCCACTGGATCTGAATAGGGAAGTATAGAAGAGGCATCTGGGGCAATCAAGAGCAATTTTGGGAGGCCCAAAACCTCCACAGAGGGGCTGTGGCTAAGTCCCAGCTGAAAGTGGGGAAATTGAGGCAGTAAGGAATACTGCATAATGTGATTCCTACCTAAGGATGGGAAAAGCCCAAGATATGTATGTAGCATCCAGAAGGCTGCTGCCTGTAGTAGAAGATCCTTTTCAGAGAGTGGCTATAGAGATTAGGGACATCGCACTCAAGGGACCCTGACTCGCAGCACACACAGAAGTGGGGCAGAGAGAGCAATCTGTCTCTGGGGAAGGAACATAGGGTTATCCCAAAGAGGGCAGCTGCTTTCCTCATATGCATGCAGCTCAGGGATAGAGACAGACCCCAGAGAGGGCATGTCCCACCTGGCACTGGGTAACTGGATCCCCAGAGTCAGTGCTTGGTTAAGACCAGCTTTGCCTCTGGTGAGCAGACAGGTTGTCCTACAACACCCAGCAAATGTGAGCACAGAGTGGCAAAGCGAGTGGTAGCACTAGGAGTCTCGGGCTAGGTGCCCAGTTAGCTGTATTGCTTGTCATGGCCCCATACAGCACCAGTGTGAACACAGGGCATGACAGCACAGTAAGGGGCCACGCTAGCCCAGGCGAGGCTGCCACGGCTTAGCTAACTCCATCATTACTTAGCTTTCAGAGTAGCAGCCGTGTTAGTCTGTATCAGCAAAAAGAACAGGAGTACTTGTGGCACCTGTTCAGAGACTGGGAATGGCTCGGTCATTACACTAATTGAATCTATTTCCCCATGTTGAAACAGTCTCACACTTTCGTGTCAACTGTCCGAAATGGGCCATCATGATTATCACTTCAAAAGTTTTTCTCCCCTGCTGTTAATAGCTTCTCTTAATTAATTAGCCTCTTACAGTTGGTATGGCTACTTCCACCTTCTCATGTTCTCTGTAAGTATAAATATCTTCTTATTGTATGTTCCATTCTATGCATCCGCAGAAGTGGGCTGTAGCCCACGAAAGCTTATGCTCAAATAAATTTGTTAGTCTCTAAGGTGCCACAAGTACTCCTGTTCTTATTACTTAGCTTGTGCTTAGCATGCAGTGAAGATACAGCCTTAGGGCACCACTCAAGTTATACCTCAAGCTAATGAAGCTTCAAGCAGTGAAGACAAGCCCTACGTCACTGGCAGACAGAGGGGTAGGGATGGAAATATATCCCCACGGCAAATGAACACAGTGAGGATTGGAACCATGTCATTAATTACACAGTGGGGTTGATGGATTTTATTTTAAATTGCAGATAGAGGCAGGGCCAGATTAACCCATCACTGGGCCCTACATAAACATACACTTCTGGGCCCCTATCTTCTCACAATCAGCCAGAGAGCACACTCCCTGCCCCCCGGGCTGGCCATTCTGTGGGTCTGCCAGGACCGGATGCTGATCCTGCTGCTGCTTGAGATGCTGCTCACCATGACAGAGGGGCCCCCCGGTTCGATCTGGATAAGTGGCGTTGTGACCTGGCACATGTGGGTGCAACATCACTCAGGTTTGGCCCAGCTGCTCTTCTGTTGTGGTGAACAGAGCCCCAAGCAGCAGGATGAACAGCCAGGCCTGGCAGATCCACAGTCCAGCTAGCCAGGCCACGGTGAGTACTGTCTGGCTGTTCGGTGGGTCCCAGCACCCTCCCCTGCTCAATGCATTTGGGCCCTAGGCAAGTGCTTAGTTTGTCTGTGTGTAAGCCGGTCCTGGCTAGAGGTGGGGTGAGGGGAAACGGCACAAATTAGTAAGAGCCAGGGAATAGGAAGAGGATAAAGAAAGGAGAGGAATGGATGAGGAAGGGGGAAGGACTACCCCAGGATCATACAGTTACTCACTTCGCACACATGCCCAGAGGGGAGACTGTAGCTCTCCGGTAGCTAATGTCATGAAGATGATGCACTAATTTTTTGCCCTCCATTTGTACTAAAACAGATTCCAGCCCAGTAGTGACACCAACCCTAACGATTAGACCTGGATGATTTATTTTTTTTTAAACTTTGACAAAATTTCAAAATTCTAGCTGGGGGGGTGGGGTGGGGAGAAATCAGGAATTTTTTTTTCTTAACCAGCTCTGTCAATAACCAAGTTTTCATAGTGCCTTTCATGCAAGGATCTCGAACATTCACCAAGCCTCAATACACTCCTGCAGTATGAGGAGTCAGTGTCAGTGGCTTGTGTGTTGTTTCCCTAAGTCACACAGGCCCAAGGAGTTAAACGCTGTTAAGTGCCAGGACTTGGAAATGATCTTTTCACGGTTTTGTCTCCATACTCCGCATGCTTGGCTGCACACCCTACAATAGAGAACTACTTGCTTTAGCCCGGTATACCAGGAACATCACATGCACTTTACCTAGTGTAGACAACAGCCAGGTATGATGCAAGTTCAGAAAACCAACCCAGCCTTTATTATGGGTGCTGTGTTCTCATCGTGTCAAAAGACGAGATTTGCTTAGTACATTTCTCCCAGGGATACCACCTTTTCGCACGCCTCTATAGATGCCAGCATTTATGCAACAGTCACTGCAA
Source organism: Platysternon megacephalum (assembly GCA_003942145.1). Taxonomy (NCBI): domain Eukaryota; kingdom Metazoa; phylum Chordata; order Testudines; family Platysternidae; genus Platysternon; species Platysternon megacephalum. The sequence continues at coordinate 6,617,458 of QXTE01000080.1, read as the reverse complement.
AAACAGGACAAAGTCAGAGATTACAAAACATTCCTGGTTCTAACAAATCAACTGTACGTATTCAATATCAACATAACTTAGTACAAGGTTCTCAAAAGGGGCACAGGTCATAGCATGTACCACAGAAGAGTTTAGCACCACCAACTAAAATGAATAGGCTTTTTCATACTGTACTTAGGTACTTCACTATCCTAAAGAAAAATGTAAATGAGAATCTCTTTAAAAATCATTTCCCTATATTACAAACAATACCTTCAATTAAAACTGATTTAAAAAACAAATTTGCTTTCCACTTATTTATGCTTTTTGATTCCTTATTGCATTTCTCTCATCTTGCACAATGAAAATGAACTATTCCATTCCACTCTCGGTTTATAACCAGTTTCTCGTAAATTTCATTTTCAGTATTGCAGGCACTAGCTAAAAATACAAATGCAGTATATAGATTGCAAACACTGCAGGGACATGATAATTTGTTTTCAAAATTGTTTACATTGGCATTTTAAAATCATGGAACTATTCCTGTTTGTTTTCAATTTTGTTAGATGGCTTATATGTTACCAGATCTAAATTCCAGGCCAAATTTGATATGACAGGGTGCATTTAAATTGAAAAATACCAACTGCTAATAGCAAGGAATCTCATAGATAGCATATCTAAAATGGTATCTAAAGGCTCTTATTTAACATTCATATAGTCTGCTAAGTTTATAGTCCTTCTGCCCCATTTTAAGCAACTGCAAGATAAGTTATCATGAACTGACATGTTCCTACATTATTATTTTTATAAGTATTTGTGTGTGGGGGCGGGGGAGGAATTCACTAATAAAAATCAGTAAAAGCATCCACCTAGTATACTTATATGGCCCCCCGTCACTACAGTATCTGAGCACCTCACAATCTTGAATGTATTTATCCTCACAACACCCCTGTGAGGTAGGGCAGTGCTATTCCCATTGTACAAGTGGGGAACTGCAACACAGAGACTAAGTGACACGACCAAGGTCACAGAGGAAGTCCGTGGCAGAGCAGGGAATTGAAATCCAGGTCTCCCAAGTCTCAGACTACCACCTTAACCACTGGACAATCCTTCCTCACTAAATATTAATAATAATAGCTGCCAAGTATTAAGTTGTCACTGATGAATACTCATTAGTCACTTGGATTATTTAGTATCAGAGGGGTAGCCGTGTTAGTCTGGATCTGTAAAAGCAGCTTTTGGATTATTTACTGAGCCCAAAGTGGAAATGGCAATTATAAAGAAATTCCATTGAAATTGTTCTCAGGCCATGATGCAAAGCACTTAAGCACGTGCATAACTTTAAGCACGTGCATCGTCCTATCAGAGTCAGTAGAACTGCTTACATGTTTAATGTTACACGTGTTTCAGTGCTTTGCTGGATCAGAGCCCTACTGCATGTTCCTGACTTGGCCAAAATCCATTCTGAAATATAGGGTCTCTCTTTCTCTTTCTGTTTTCCCCTTCATTACTGCACATGTCTTTAATTTACATAGGCAATTTTTCTGCTCAGGGCACATTGATTCAAATATTTTATCACCTCCTTCCTGATTTGCCCCCAGACATTTTCATGACCACTTTGGGCTCAGGAAACAAAGAATCAGATTCAGCACTGACAGGTTAATACTGGGTTGAGATAGAATTAGGTCTCATCACTGCCCACAGAGTGCTAGGTGCCTTGCAGAACGCACAGACGTGCCCTGCTCTCAAGAGCTAACAATCTAATGGCAGATACGGTGTAACAGGTGGGACACACAGGATGGGCTGAGAGGGTTACAGAAAGAGTCAGGCACTTGGCTGTTACACACAAAATTAGGGCTGTCGATTAATCGCAGTTAACTCACGTGATTAACTCAAAAAAATTAATCGCAATTTAAAAAAATAATTTTGATTAATCGCAGTTTTAATCACTGTTAAACAATAGAATACCAATTGAAATTTATTAAATATTTTGGATGTTTTCCTACATTTTCATATATATTGTCCTCTGTGTTGTAATTGAAATCAAAATGTATATTATTTTTTATTACAAATATTTGCACTGCAAAAATGATAAACAAAAGAAATAGTATTTTTCAATTCACCTCATACAAGTACTGAAGTGCAATCTCTTGTGAAAGTGCAACTTACAAATGTAGATTTTTTTTGTTACATAACTGCCCTCAAAAACAAAACAATGTAAAACGTCAGAGCCTACAAGTCCACTCAGTCCTACTTCTTGTTCAGCCAGTCGCTAAGACAAACAAGTTTGTTTTCATTTACAGGAGATAATGCTGCCTGCTTCTTATTTACAATATCACCTGCAAGTGAGAACAGGCATTCGCATGGCACTTTTGTAGCTGGCATTGCAAGGTATTTACGTGCCAGATCTGCTAAACATTCGTATGCGCCTTCATGCTTCGGCCACCATTCCAGAGGACATGCTTCCATGCTGATGACACTCGTTAAAAAAATAATGTGTTAATTATATTTGTGACTAAACTCCTTAGGGGGAGAACTGTATGTCTCCTGCTCTGTTTTACCTGCATTCTGCCCTGTATTTCATGCTATAGCAGTCTTGGATGATGACCCAGCACATGTTCATTTTAAGAACACTTTCACTGCAGATTTGGCAAAATACAAAGAAGGTACCAATGTGAGATTTCTAAACGTAGCTACAGCACTCGACCCAAGGTTTAAGAATCTGAAGTGCCTTCCAAATTCTGAGAGGGACGAGGTGTGGATCATGCTTTCAGAAGTCTTAAAAGAACAACACTCCAATGCAGAAACTACAACCAAAAAAGAAAATCAATCTTCTGCTGGTGGCATCTGACTCAGATAATGAAAATGAACATGTGTCAGTCCACACTGCTTTGGATTGTTATCAAGCAGAACCTATCATCAGCATGGACACGTGCCCTGGAATGGTGGTTGAAGCATGAAGGGACATCTGAATCTTTAGCACATCTGGCACATAAATATCTTGCGACGCTGGCTATAACAGTGCCATGAGAACGCCTGTTCTCACTTTCACGTGACATTGTAAACAAGAAGCAGCCAACATTATCTCCTGCAAATGTAAACAAACTTGTTTGTCTGAGTGATTGGCTGAACAAGAAGTAAGACTGAGTGGACTTGCAGACTCTAAAATTTTACATTGTTTTATTTTTGAATGCAGTTCCCCTGTCTAAAATGTGTAAGGGAAAAAAAACCCTGTGTGATCACGGGGGATTTCAATTTGAGTGACATATGCTGGCGGTCTCATGGTGCCAGTACTACAACATCCTTGGAATTTCTAAACATTATAGATGAAAATTTCCTAACTCAAAGTGTTGCAGCCAACATGCAGGAATTCTATATCAGACCTAGTCCTAACAGATAAAGAGGAGCTGATCACAGAACTAAAAGTTTGTGGTAGCTTAGGTACAAGTGATCGTGACGTGATCACATTTATAATGTGCAAGCAGCATATCAGTAATTATATATATATATACACATACACTTGATGCTTTAATAGGGCAGGTTTCACAAAGATGAAAACAGTTATGAGCCAAATCAGCTGGGAAGAAAAATTTAATCAGAAAAGTATGAATGATAATTGGGAATCATTTCAGATCACCTTACTAGATGTCCCAAAAGCCAAAATACCCCAACTGACAAAAAGACTGCATTCATTAAAAAAATAAAAAAATAAACAACCTGGTTTAGAGGGGAAGTGAAGGCAGCTGTAAAATTAAATATATATCTAACAAATGGAAAAAAGGGGAAGTTGATAGTAGTGAATATAAATCACAAGTTAGGACTGTAGACAATTGATAAGGGAAGTCAAGGTTCACAAGGATAAATCCTCTAATCCTAACAAATCAAAGCAGATCCCTACTCCCTGCAGTTTATAACACTGTTCCAAACATTACAATTTCAAATGTAAAAAGAACAGTTTCGGGGGGCGGGGGGGTTATTTCACCACCATAGTGATCTACACAACACTAATACCCAGATGCAAAATAAAATCATTTTCATCCTCTGATTTCTTTCTTCAGGCAAGTGGCTTGTTTCTTTAATTCAAATTAGCTCTTCATATTCAAGTCTCATTTTATTTAATCTTCTTTTTCAATTAAATTCAATTGTCTGTGATCTTCTTAACTTCCTTTGCTTCTCTGCATTGCATATTCAGAGAAGAGACCAATTTTGTATTTCTCCCTTTACTTTAAAAAAAAATTGGAAGATGTATTGCTTAAAAAAGACCATCTTCTGGAAGAGACAAAAAGTGTCGTTCTAGCATCCCGATGTTACCAAAAGCTCTGTGGCACTTTTCAGATGTGCAATGGTGACAACTCAACTTTATCTGGATATAATTTGCATCATGTACATGTAAATAATAAGACTAAGGATGTTCAGAGGTGGAATCTATTTTCTATTGGATGAATGCATATAATTAGCATATGGCAGTTATGGCTACCCAAGTGCAATGAGAGTTGCTTAAATAAACCCCAAAACTCAAATATAGCTACAAATCTAGAAGCCTTCTGCCTTGATCTGTCATCATGGAATTAAAGGAAAGCAAACTTTCCTCTCTTTTGCAAAGTGTCCCAAATGAGTCCCTCTGTCTCTGATTTATTGTGCTGTGACACGATTGCCAAGGGCTTGTAAGCTACTATATGATCTTAAACTGTTTATAAAAAGATGGAGTCTTTGTTATTCACCCTCTCTATATTCATAAACTAGAGCTCTGTGTACGATAGACACTTGCTATCTGATCACCCTAGCTCAGTGTTTCAAGTACCATGTGCTAGGTAATAACATGGAAAGACCCCACATTTCTAAAACTAAACTGGATCTTTATGAAAAAAACTATTTACAGAGATGTTGCAGCTGCAGCTAGCATTCCAGCCACGTGCACACAGAGTGACTTTCTAGTGCCTCCTCCAATCTCTTCCTTCCTGCAACCTGTGCTCCTCCCTCCACGTTCCCTTAATCATTTTTGTTGCCCTTCTCTGTACCTTTTCCAATTCTAATATAGCTTTTTTGAGCTGGGGTAACCAGAACTGCACGCAGTATTCAAAGTGTGCGCGTACTATGAATTTATATCATGGCATTATGATATTTTCTGTCTTATTGTTTATCCCTTTCCTAATGGTTCCCAGCAGTCTGTTAGCTTTTTTCGACTGCAGCTACACATCTGATTCAGGGGTCATTGTTCCTTTGCATTTACACAGGTGGAGGGGAACTGCAACGAGGAGTGAGACAGGAGAGCCACCAGTTCCAGGATGTGCATATCTCACCCCCATCTATGCAGTTAGCTAGGCAGCCCCATCCCACACACAAGATTCTGTAGATCAGGGCAGTCAGCGTATAATTGGAGAACAGACACTGTCTGCAGTCTGCTGCCCTTAGGACCCTGTGGATTTCTAACAAGAAATCCATGTGAGAGGTGATGAAGCTGCTTCAGTGGCATTGCCCCTAATTTACAAAGTGAGTTCAGAATCTGGACCCTTGTCTACCACACAGTTTATTGCTCATTTATAAATTCCAACAAAAACCGGGTTTACAATGGAAACGCTGATAGCTGCTTAGTTACAGTGGAACTTGCGGGAGCGGTTATAATTAGGAGTTTTGGCTGTGCTGGAAATCAAAGTGATTCCCATTCCCTCCTTTAATTAATACAGGCTTTTTTTATCTGTGAAAGTGGAGCTGAATTAACATTGTGCTCTGGGCAAAGTGCCACCGCTCCGAAGCAGTCCCTGGCACAGCGAGACTTTCTATTTCCAAGGCACTCCAGAAATTCCCTGTAACTACAAACACACATTTGCAGTTTTTGCCTTCTCCCATAAAACCACCAAGAAAAATATTTATCAAAGGGTAACAAACCTCAAATAAAACCACCAGCTTAACATTAAAACACCAGAGTATTCTGTACTGAGCATCATAGGTGAGCATGGGTCTGTGCAAACATAGAAGATGTAATAAGGAGCATAAGACTGATAAGTATTTAGGAGAGATTAATGTCTGTTAGGTATATGAGTAAAGTAAGGGGGCAATGCAAGGCCTACAGGCTGAGGCCTGTAAGATTTCAGCTTAGCCATGCCAGGCCTCAGGTTTATGAAGGCTTGACATAAGTAGGTGACCCAGGAAATAGCCTGTGCTAGCAAAGTTACAAGATTACTGTGCCAACAGGTGATGTTCAGGAAAATATGCCTCAGTGTACCTGTCTAGACCACAGTACATCTTATTGTAACATCATGGAAAGTTTTGCTCTCACTGCAGGTTACCATGGGAACATGTTTACATAGATACTAATGAGATGCTAATGAGAATAAGGGGAACTAAGAGGACAACCTATGGAAAGCAGGGCACCTCAAAATGTACGGGGTGTGGAAGTATAGATAAGGAACAGGGGGTTGGAACCCTCATCCACATGCATAAGGTGGTTATAACATAGGATAAAAGGGTTCCCTGGTATGGAATGGGTGAGATGGCCCCAAGGGAAGACTCCAGCAGGAATCAGCCCTCTATTGACAGCCACTTGTTGAGAGATCCACCAGACTCTGTGATAACTTGGGGTATGTGAGTATGAATACGGCATTGGTTGCTGCATGGACTTGCTCCGGTTTTGTATATGTGCATGTGAGTATAACTTATAGTACAAACAAGATTTCTTAATTTTAACTTTGTTCGTGGTCACTGTCCTCGTTTTTCATGTGTTCCTAGAGCCTCCCAATCTAAGAGAATCACTGAAGGTAACTTTCACCTGTTGATCTTAAAACTGTAGCAACACAGGAGCCAGACTCACTCAGTAGGGACACTGTGGTTTAACACAGAACTATCAATTCAATTTTAAATAGAGGCTACGATGGGATTCTAGCAACAGCAGCAACAACTACAGCTCCAGAGTCCAGCTCATCTCAGCTAACTTCCTCTTTTTTCCCTGAAAGGCCAGTCATACCATCTTTAATAACATCTAAGAGACTGTCAGACAAGGGGTATTTCCTTCTAAAACTCTCTCCAGCTAAAGGGAAAGGGAACGAGGGATGTTGTTAACATTAAAGCCTTACGTAATACTTTACATTTCAAATGCTGTAACTGTTTTTCTTTCTTTTTAGTATCTTTAATACAAGGTTAAGAGGATTGTTAATGGTGTGTTTGCCATGGTACTAAGCGCACTGAGGTCTCCGTATACCAAACCCCAAACCTTGGCCGACACTGTTTCATGTTGGAAAGTGATGGGGTTATGGTAACACCTTTGGCCCATTTATTCCATTAGATTAATACAACAGTTATTAACGGAGTTAAAATCACACATTCCCCAGCCTGGGGAGCAAGGACTGGAACCCTGGACATGCAGCTTGAAAAGCACAAGCCTGGAGCTAAAGGCCAGCTCTTTTAGATGCTAGCAGTGGCCAGGCCCATCATCCCCTCGCTCTCACCCACACTTTCACTCAGCCAAAGCCAAGGTGATACAATTATCCCCAGAGGGCTTTCCAATCTAATCCAACACTGATAACAGTTATAGGCCTGGCTGGAAAGTATTGTTATTTTCACAGTTTGCTTATCCTGATCAGCTCTGATTACATATATAATGCCCAAAATATGCTAGGCCAATGTCCCTGCCCCATTTATGCATGTAATGCAACATCCATCAGTTTCGAATAGGGCCACAGGAAGATTTCACTTTCCATAAGCTAAAAGGTGCTACCTGGTCGCTGTGTAGTGTCTTTGACATAATGTTTCTGTGGAGTTCTAGTTTTTTAATGTTTGGGCTGGAAGCTGTTGTACTTGAGCAACTCTAACTCTTACATATTAGAGTGGCTTTGCGTTCGGCCATCTTGGGGTCACCAGCAGAGTGAAACATACAATTGCTTAAGTGCTCCTAAAAGAAACCCATTATTTCCACTTTAGCCACTAGGTGGTGCTCAGCATAACAGCACTGAGTCCTAACAGCACTACATAAAGCAGTCACTTTATAGTCTCATAGAAAGGTAGGGCAGGAAGGGCCCTTGAGAAGTCATCTGATCCAGCCTCCTGCACTGAGGAAGGAGCTGGTAAACCTAGAGCCTCCCTGACATGTGTTTGTCTGACCAGCTCTTAAAAGCCTCCAGTGATGAAGATTCCACAGTCTCCTTTGGACGTCTATTCCAGCGCTTAACTAGATGTATAGTATGAAAGTTTTTCCTAATATTTAACCTAAATCTCCCTTGCTGCAGATGAAGCCCATCACTTCTTGTCCTACCTGCATTGGAGATGAAGAATAATTGATCACCGGTTCCTTTTTATAATAGCCCTTAACGTATTTGAAGACTGTTATCCGGTGCTCCTTCACTCTCCTAACCATGCCCAGTTTTTTAACTTATCCTCATAAGTCTTATTTTCTAAACCTTTTATCATTTTTGTTGCTCTCCTCTGGGCTCTCTCCAATTTGTTCACATCTTTCCTAAAGTGGTGCCTAGAATGGATGCAGTACTCCAGCTGAGGCCTCACCAGTGCTGAGCAGAGCCAAACAATTACCTCCCATATCTTATATACAACACTCCTGTTAAAACACCTGAAAATGGTATTAGCCTTTTTTGCAATTGCATCACATTATTGACTCATGTTTAGTTTCCTTGACGAGGAGCTCAGAGTAATCATGGCTAGCAAGAAATTAGCTGAAGAAGGCAGCCAATTAGTCTAAGAGGCCCAATTTCTGATAGGTTGACATTATACCCCTTTTAGAGTCAGTTTCCTGGAAGACATTGTCAGAGATGGTGTCAGACACCCACAACCCTTGCCTGAAACTATATAGAGTGTGATCCATTGGTGGATCTCAGAGCACTTTGCCCACCTAACAGCCCTGTGTGGTAAGGAAGTAATATAATCCCCACCATACAGAAAAGAAGCTGAGGCACAGACAGTAACTCTGTGGCAAAGCTAGGAAAAGAACCCAGATCACTTAACCCTGATTTGTGCTTCAGCCAATACGTCATGCTGCCTCCCTTAAAGCAGGGGACTGTATTCAAGAATCCCATCTTTTCATGTGCTTTATATATATACTGCTTACTGTATTTTTCACTCCATGCATCCGATGAAGTGGGTTTTAGCCCATGAAAGCTTATGCCCAAATAAATGTGTTAGTCTCTAAGGTGCCACAAGGACTCCTCGTTGTTTTTACAAAATTCTCTGTTGCTCACACACTCTAGGGCACTCACCTTTACCCAGTTCCTAGGGCTCAAGGCAAAAGGCACCTAACTTTACCTCTCTGTGGGCTCTGGGTTCTACTCCTCCATGGGCTCCGGGCAAACACCCTTTCCCTGTGGACTCAGAGCAAACACCCTTTCCCTGTGGACTCAGAGCTTAATCTTTTGCGGGTGTACAGGGTCTTTTACCAGTGAAAGAGCCTTACACAGTAATATCCTACGTAACCTCTATTTATTAACAATCACCAAAAACCAGAATGCACACGCTACACGTACAATGCTCACCACTCCCAATAAGACAGATGAACTTTTCTTGATGGCCAGTCAGGATCAGGTCCATCTGGGGGACTCCAGTTTCTGCACAGTGTCATTGGCAGAGTGTTGAGGTCTAGCAGCTCTGTTCTTGGGGCTGTGTCTTGGAGTTGGTTCCCCAAAGAACTTCCTTTTGGATCCCAGTTTATATAGTGAAACTTGAGCCCTGCTTAGCTATAACTTAACCAATCATTATACTAAAATTTTACTAACCAATCGGACACAGTGTAACAAAATTCTCTAACCAATCCTACCCCACCACCTTAACTAATTTTGCTAGGTGTAAATTAATTGTGTAACAGACAGAAACAATCCAAGTGGGGACCATAATGACAAAACAATAAAGAAACGAGGATTTCAGAACCACAACTATTGAGAAGGGATTTCTTGCCAGACAGGATGCTATTAAACTAAGTTTTCTTTAACCATCTTAAGATCTGTTTCTTTATCTGGTGCTAGTGGGTGCTATTAGGACGGGATTTCCTTCTTAACAGCCTGATATTACATTGTTTTAATGTAATTTAGATGGAATGTGAGGATGTGATTTTCTGCTTCTTAGCTAATGGCTGCTGCCTTCTAATCTGGCTCCAGACAAAGGCCTTAGGCTTTAGGCCTTACAATATGGATGGCTACAGGAAAAGGCCTTATCCTTACACTACTACATCCAAAGTTATGGGCCGAAGCGAAAGTCCATTGATTTCAGTGGGGTTGGAGCAGATTCATCTCAAAATGAAAAGCACCTGAGACGTCTCTCCTCCTCTCGTCCCCACCCACTGACAATAAATCATCCAATGATTGAAAAGCCACCACTATCCAACACTGAGCCCGTTAGCTCAGAAGCCAGCCTGAAAAGAGGAGTCTTGTACTGAATCCTAAAGGATGCCAAGCTTGAGTTCTGGCAGACCCTGAAGGGAACAAGCTCCAGAGCCAAGGCCCCACATACTGAGAACACACCAGGTTCAGCCTAGTGGACTGACACCGGGAGACTTGCAGCTGAGTACAAGTAACTGCCTCTTCAGCTTGTAGGGGGGGAGCTGTGATTTGTGTGAGTGGAGACATTTAATCTGTACTAAGTACTGTGCAAACATAATTAATCCTCCTAGCTCCCGGGTGAGGTAGGTGTGAAAGTATTATCCCCATTTTACAGATGAGGAAATGGAAGCAGGCAGGTCATACCATAGCAGATGTGGCGTGCAGAGTTCAGCTGAACTTCAGGGCTTCTCTCCTCTAGCTTGTTGGTTCAGTTTTCTTTCAGATTTGGTCAGGCTCACCATGTCGATCTGGGTTGCCTTCCCTCTGCAGTCAGGTCCCTGATGTCATCAGGGTCAGAGTATATTCTCCAGGGTTTCCAAATATTCCCACAATCTTCTTTAGAGTTAGTTTGGAAGGAGCTTCCTCTGCCATTCATGCTCTATTTCTTGCCAGCGTACTGAGCTGCCACTTCCCAGGCTCTGAGCCAGGCTGAGGCATTGCACTTCTTCCCACGTTAGACTTTCTAACCTCATGTTCACGCGTTCTGCACATGCTCTTTCTTTCCTGGCTGGAGTTAGGTTTATGTCCCGTCTCTCCTCTCTGGCAATAATTAACTCACACTTTAGATCCTACTCTTTGTCTGAATCACAGTCACTCACTTCTAGCTTTTCCGCCTCTTTCTAAACTATTATTACTGAATCCATGCACCAATGCACAGTTCTGGGAGTTAATGCTGCTGTCACCGGCAAACAGCAGATTCTCTTTCAACTCGACTATGTCTCTGTTTCCTGTGAGACAGCAAAAGGAACGAGGCTTTGGCTTTGTCTACACTACGCAGCTTTTAGCGACACGGCTGTGCCGCTACAGCCGCGCCGCTAAAAGGTGCGCAGTGTAGCTGCTGTTTGTCGGCAGGAGAGAGCTCTCCCGCCAACAAAAAACGTCCATCCTCAAAGAGCGGCAGTAGCTGTTCACACCGGCGCAACTTTTGTCTTTCGTGTGTGTGGGTGTGGGGTTTTTTTCACACCTCTGAACAACAAAAGTTTTGTCGTTCAGTTGCCCGTGTAGACAAAGCCAGATGATAAAGCTGCCTGCAGGAGATGAGAAGCCTGGAGCAGGCTTGCTAAACCAACTAACCAGACACCTGGTGTGGGGAGGGAACTTCAAGCAGCTGGTTCCTTAGAAGAGAGCTGAAGCAGTTGTGTGAGATGGCTGACTCTGGGAAGGACTCTCTGGCAGAGCCCTTTAAGTCCCCCAGGCTCTGAGGTAAGAGTCCTGCCTCAGGGCAGATTTGGGGGACTTTGAGTTTTACTTTTGAGTTATTTGTCTGGATGAACCCAGAACCCCCAGTAATGGTGGGGATTGGAAGAGCAATGCGTGGAGTCTCTGAAAAAGGGCCTGGACGAGGGAGAATAAAGGGCAGGGCCTTCCCTGGCCACAAGAGGGAGCCAGGGGGACAGTCAACTCATTTACATACCGGATACAAGTTAGTCCTTAGAAATGCAGCCTGGCTCTGAAAAGTGCAGATTCCGCATGTATTGTGTCTCAATGATTTTCTATATCCGGTTACAAATAGAGAGACATTTGCCAACTATGAGCCTGTAAACGCATCTTGAGACCTGAAAGTCAAGCTGGGTTCTTTCCTTCTAACATAGACTCCCCAATAATGAAGATCTCACTGGTCAAACTAAGCCCTCAGAGACACCTGTGCGACTCCATTGCTATCAAAACATGTGCACAGGTCTGACTGATTGACCCTTTCTTGGGAACTTAGCCAACCATTCTGTTGCTGCTGCACAAGAAGGAAAGAATCAAGCCTACTCTCTTGGTCCGCAGTGACCCTGCTAGGCAAACGGTTTAATCTCCAAAATGGGCATATATACAAATACACCCAGAGCAGAGCTGTTCAGAAAGACGGGGACATCTTTTTCACAGTGACTCTCCAGAGCATAACTGCATTTTGATGTTCCTTTTGAAGTTGCAGTGGAAGGAGGAATAACAAAGAGCCATAGTTGTGGGGAGGCACAGTGGCCTTGCTTCTCCTGCTAGTGAGCATTGTTAGGTCACTTCTAAAAAGCTGAAATCAGCATGAACGTTCTTCCACTGGCTCCAGGAAGATACTTTAAAATGCTCAGATAATTTAATCATGCAAACCTCTTTAAGCCATCTTGCGAGTCAGTTCTCTGAGAATAGAGTGACTCTCCTGTTTCAACCAGTGAGGAGTTCTTTGGCCAAATGCACGTGTTTTAGGGTACAGCAAAAAAAGGACCCATGGCAGCAAGTCGCAGAGCCCGGGTCAGCTGACTCAGGCTCGTATTGTGGGGCTAAAAATAGCAGTGTAGACATTTGGGCTCGGGCTGGTGCCTAGCCTCTGAAACCCAGTGTGGGGGGAGGGTCTCGGAGCCCACACGCCAGCCCAAGCCCAAACATATACACTGCTATCTTTAGTCCACAAGCTTGAGTCAGTTGACCCAGGCTCTGAGACTTGCTGCTGCAGGGTTTTTTGCTGTGTAGATGTCCCCATAACATCTTTTGTGGCCTGTTCCATGGGCAAGCTTTATTTAGCCCAGTGCTACCAAGAACAGCACTCTTATACGGCGACCTTTGACTCCTGCATGAAAATAATGATGCAAAGCAGGCCGACTGCACAGAGCTAGACAATGTCACTCAGCTGTAGGTGCCTTGGATAACGTGCTTCTGAGCAGCCCCACTGTGCTGCTCTTCCTCTGCACCTACTGCTTCCATCCTACTGGAGGAGAGAGACTCCTTCCCAACTCCGCTGGGGGAGCACCGGAGTGAGCCATGGAGACAGAAAGGAACAAAAATTGGGGGGAAATCCTCTCCTCCCTTCCTCTCCTCCCTGCCACTGGTTTTCAAATAGATCTCTTCTCTGCTGGTGCTATTTGGCCTCCTAATCTGCTAGCAGCCTGACTACGCTATATCAGACTCATTTCTCATTAGACTATTTTACAATCGCTGAGGGTGAGACACTGAGTTTCTGTCTGAACCATGAAGGTTCCCTTCAGTGCCAGCTTTTGGGATAATGGAACAGAACTGTGAGTTGTTAGCGACATGTGGTTGTTTTAATACACCAATTCTCTCCCCATCTAGGGGTAGAACCTTTTATCTCCACCCACAGCTGCTTGCAGGGCTTTTAAGAGTCAGTAAGTGCATGGCCATAGATAGCATGTACAGAGGCTCACTAAACCACACCCTCCCATTAAAACAAAACACTTGGCACTGTAAAATGCACTTGCTAACAGAAAATGAAAGCCTGCTTCAGCCTCCCGCCTGTAACGGGTACAGGATCTGTCCGACCCCAGTACGCTGACAGGACAACAATCCGGCCTTCAATATTTAACGTCCGTGGGGCACTTTAAACTAGACTCCGAATCATGTAATCTGGTCCTTGGAAACAACCTATTTCCCTTTCCCCCAAGTGACTGGGTAGCTAGGAGCATAACACAGTACAGGTCTGTCTCATCTTACGCTGGGGTTACGTTCCGCGGTTAGCGCGTAAAGCGAAAACCACGTATAGTCGAAATCCCATTGAGTTTAATGGCGGGCGGAATCGCCCACACTACAGGAACAGTACATAAATTGCTATTTTTCTCTTCTTTTTTTTTTTGCCGACCGCGCAAAGCCGAAATCGCGCATGTTAAATGCGCGTAAGATGAGACAGACCTGTAGAATCAGAACAAATGCCACATTATGGGCCATGTTGTGCTTTCCAGGCCCAGTCTGTGGTCAGGTGCAGTGAAGAGGGGCACGCCACCCTGGCACTTGCACGATGCCTCCAGACCCAGAGGGAGGGCATGGCCTTGGTGCCACCCTTTGAAAGGGTGCAGAGTGCTCTGCTTCTCTGTGGGGGAGGGGAGGGCGGTTAGGCTGCTGGGAGTGGCTCGAGACTGGTGTATTCCTGGTGCTCCCTGAATGCCTGCCAGGTCTCTGCCTGTGCCCTCTGCCTGTGCAGGAGAACAGCACGGCAGGGCCCTCTGTGCTCTCTTCCCATTGTCCCGCTTGCAGACCTGTGAAGGGCCACACACCGGCGAGAAGCATGGCTTTCCTCTCTCTGCCTCACGAAGCGCCATACTCCCCTCTGCTCTGCCCCAGTGCAGAGGGGAGCAAAGTGGGATTGGCAGCAAATGGGCGAAATGAGAACAGTGACTCCTACTCACACACTGTGCATGCCCTTCCACTCCAGCTCAGTGCTGTCAGCCTCTGAGTTTCCCACAGAGATTGGAACCCTCGTGCCCTCCAGGCTGGTCCAATCTCCTCCCCCAGAGATCACTTTAACTTTGCAAGTGCTGTGCCAGAGCGCAGGGGGTATTTTCTTTCTCACCCTCCAGGTTTTCAGTCAGAGGGTAGCACCTGGCTCAATATTTGGTGGTTTTCTGCATCAGTCATATTACAAGTAGAAAGGGGACTAGTCCCTCCACTATTGCACTCGAGCATCATTCTCAGTAAATAATCAAACTGAAAGAGAACCAGCAAGAACAAAGCACTTGCCAAACTGGACCAAACCTGAGTCCATCTCTTCTCAATTTTTGATCCATAGCAATACTTTGTCTCTCACCTCATGACTACTTAGCTTCTTCAGTAGCCTCTTCTGCAGGACCTTGTCCAATGCCTTTTGGAAATCTACATAAATTATAGCAACCAGTTCTCCTTTATCCACTATGTTACTGACACATTCAAAGTATTCAATAGATTAGTTAGACACCGTTTTCCTTTGCAGAATCCATACTGGTTAGATCCTATCACATCATAATCTTCCGGATGTTTTGTTGTTCCGTTTTTAATTATCTTTCCAACCAATTTGCCAGGTACAGCTGTAAGGCTTGTTGGTCTATAATTCCCCAGATGACCCCTAGAGCCAATTTTAAATATAGAGACATCATTGGCTGCTCTCCAATCCACTAGAAGAGTGGCTGCTTTTAATGACAGACTGAATATTTTTATTTGCAGCTCAGCCACTTCATACTTAAGATCCTAAGGACTGCTGGATAGACCACGTGAGGCTGGTGACTTGCTGCTTTAAATTATCAGTTTGCTCCAGCACCTCTTTTCCTGACACCACAGTCTCTGACAGAACTGCATCTTTGTTACCAGACGAGAGCAGGTCCACGGTAGGAATCTCCCCATCATCCTCAGTGGTGAAAGCTAATGCAAAGAAATCATTGAGCTTCTCAGCAATGTCCTTAATTACTCATCCTTAATTGCCTTAATTACTCCCTTTAAGCCCAAGGGATCAAGAATACCCACCAATTCTTTCACAGGCTTCCTGCTTCTCATACACTTAAAGAATCTCTTGTTACTTGTTTTTACACCTGTGGGTATTTGTTCTTTGAAATCTATCGTGGCCCCTTTGAATTCTTACTTATTCCTCCTGTAAAATCAAAAAAAGCGACAGGCATGCACAGACAGACAGGCAGTCTGGGCTTTTTGCTTATGTGCTCATATAGCCATTCTGGACTTGAGAACATCCCCACCATGTAGAAATCAAGGAAACACTAAGGGACATGGTAAAGTCTAACCTAGGTCAGGGACAAACCATCTATTATCATTTAGTCTGAATTGCTAATAGAGAAACTCTAGTAAAGAATGCAGGGCTTCAATCCTCTTTTTTCAAAAATAAAAACCATTACCCCCATTCCACATGCATTATATTGTAATTAACATGTGTGCCACTATCCCCTACTGAATGGGCTCAAACTCAAACTCACGTCACATAGATCTCACACTACTAACAGCAATTCTCCTTTAGTAAGTAGCAAAGGCTTATGCTTTTGGAGCAGGAAGTTCCAACTCCCATCCCTGCTGCTCACATTAAGTTCTAACTGGTCACTAAGTGAAATTCTGCATGGCCATGGATCTGCTACTAGGGTTAGGCATTACACCGTAATACACAGCAGAGTACAGCCCTACTTATCTGAAGGGAGGCTCCGGGAGACATTGGAAGCCCACATTTAGATAAGGTTTGAGATCAACAGGGCTGTGACCAGCTTTGAACAGTTTGTGCCCAAACTCCAGAGTTCAGGGGAAACACGCTAGCCAGTCATTGCTGTGAAACCTGCAGGCTGGGGACTGAAGGGGAGACCCACACAGGCCCCACACTTTCCCAAGTCACATTCCTCGCAGCTGTGAGGGAGAAGAGGAGATTGGGCAGTCCTGAAAAGTTTGAGCTCCAAATGCCTAGTCTTGGATCTCAGGAAAGAAACACCAGGTTTAAAAACCACATGGGGTCATACACACACTCTGGTTAGCCTCCATTGCTCTTGAACAATAGCTTTGTTATCAAGCAAAGACTGTAATGCAGAGGGGGAAATACAGTGGCTGTTAAAAGCCTTCCCTGGCCTTTGTGCCTCTAAAATCACAATCCTACCAGTGTGAGCGCAAAATCCCAGCATTAAGGAAGAGAATGTGTGTTTGGGAGGTGTTTTGTGTGTAATATTGCAGCAAGTTCAAGGCAGCCTGGGCTTCTATGCTGCACACCTGTTCTGGGCCACCTGAAGGAAAGAAGACTGGACCATCTCTTGGTACGGCTTGTACAGTGCCTGGCACAATGACGTCCTGGCAACTGCCATAGACAGAGTAAACCATGAGAAGACAGGGAGAAGCTCCATTCACAGCTGGCTGTCTCCGGTCTGCAGCATGCAGCAGAGCAGCCGGGCTTCACAGCCACCAGCTGGCCCCTGAGATGAATCAGGCGGAGACAGTCACAGTGAAGTCTGCCTCCTTCCCCAGCCCAAGCTCCCAGCTGAGCCGGCCTGGACCCCGGCTAGTCCCCTGGCCCAGTGCCCGCAGCGAGGGGCAGGAGCCCGGGGCGGGCTCGGGAAGCGGGAGCGGCGGCTGGCACATGGGGCCCGGGAGGAGGAGCTCCGCGCCGCGCCGCGCATCACAGGGCGTTAGTCGCAACTACCCAAAGTAGGCGCCCTGCGCTGCCCGCTCACTGCCCGGCCCCGGCGGAGGTGAGTGCACGGCCCCCGGCGGGTCCCTGTCCCCGCCCCCGCCCTCGCGTGGCGACGGTAAATGGGGAAGGGGCGGGGGCAGCCGGAGTTTTGCTACTGCCCGGGCTGCGGGAGGGGGGCTCCGGGCAGGGCTCCAGGGAGAGCGGGGCTGGCGATCCCGGCCCCCCATCCGATCACCTGACCGCGGGGCGGGGGGAGCTATGGCCGGGCTGCGCTCTCCTCCCACAGGCAGGGGTGCTTTGGGGCGAGGGGACTTTCTCAGCCCGGGGTCCGCCGGAGCCCCCGCTGCAGCCTCTCCTGGCTGCTCAGAAGCCCCCGGACACGTATGGAGGGGCCAGACCCTGCGTCCACAATGTGACTGGATCGCACGTGGCCAACCCCTGTCCTTTTCCATTCGTCCTGGAGTATTAGCGCTCCGGCCCGGGGCGTTGTTCCCTAGGCGCTCGGATGGCCATCATGATGGCCTGTTGTTACTGCCCCGAGGCCTGGCTTTCCTAAAACAAGTGGGACTGGGCGTCTGGGTCATGCACCGCCCCGGGCAAGAGCCACAAGCAACACGCCAGGGGACATCTTGAGCCTTTTTTTCCCTCTCTGTGTGAGTCTAGTCGGTGTATTCAAGTAACTTGTTTCAAACCAGGGAGATGGCATTGAACTTTAATTGCTTAGTTATTTGTGCGTTAATCCACGGGTGTTTCGGACGTCATCTGGTGTCCGTGGTTTTCGCGATGGAAGTATTTGGTTTTTATTTCAGATCACAGCAGCCTCTCAAACGAAGTTGATTTAGAAAAGAGTTAGAAGTGCTTTCAGGAAGTATCTGCCCTGAATCCTCCTGACAGAATCTGTGGGTTGACAGTTACATTTTCCTTCGCTGTTGCTGTGTGAAACGCCCACACAAATGGGGTTGGGGGAGATTGACAGTCTACACCGGGGAAAAAGGGAAACTGACTCTACATTAAGTGCTGTCAAATGGACTCAGAAAACAGACTGAAACCAGATAAAATATCTTTTCTCCAGCCCAGCTATAGCCATCTTAGATGTGTCAACAGTTGGTTTTAAAAAAAACACTAGACAGATGTGTACATTTTTAAATGGACTGTGTCCCTTTAACAATAATTTACCCTTATACTAGATATACTTTCATGCAGGGTCCCCAAAGTGCTTTGCAAATTTTACAATCGTCATGTAATAGATGAGGAAACAAGCCACAGAAGTGAAATGACTTGTTGGTGGCAAAGGGAGGAATAGAAATTCCATTTGAACAGAGAGATAATGGCAATAATTATATTATCACCATAGCTGGTCTGTAAAAGGAAGAATGCTTGAAGGCCACAGGGGAGTTTAGTTTATGTTCAGTCTCAGATTAGTTAGAAACGAAGAACAATATATCAGGGTATAAATTAAAGAATCGGCATGGGAGTGTGGTCTGATTCTGGAATGACCTTTGTTCCTTGCCCAGGCCAGTAGACACTCAGGAGGTTTCTGAGCGCCATGCTTGTGATCCAGGTAAAGGAGGAAGTTTGCCTACCACTTAGCTATAGAAACATTTCCTTCCAGAACACCCCCCAGTGCTGGGCAGCCCCAGCCACCCCAAGTCCCAGCTGCCTTAGCCGGCTTCCCTTCCCAGAATAGGAGCAGCCTGCCTGGGCTGGGGCCAACTAGCAGCAGGAGGGGGGCTCAGGGCAGGGTGTGGCCGGGGCCATGCTGGGCTGTTTGGGGAGGCACAGCCTTCCCCAGCCTATTATACGCACCACCCATGCAAGGGCGGCAGGTATAATAGGCCAGGGAAGGCAAAGCCTTCCTGGCGCAGCCACTCCCATGGGACACCTGCGCTGCAGTGGCCCCGCCCCTTCCCGAGGCCCCCAGCCCCCACCCACTGCCTGCCTACCTGCACTCCACCTCCCCACCTCAGCTCCCCGCTGCTTGCCGCGTCACTTCTCAGGGGCAGGGGAGTGAGGAGGGACGCTGCAAGCAAGTGGCGGGAGCGGGGGTCTGGCGGGGGAGTGAGGCAGCTCCGCCGGGCATGGGGCCAATGGCTCGGATGGGGGGAGCGGCTCGGCTCAGTGCTCAGGCAGGGGGCAGGGGGGAGCGGCTCAGCTTGGCATTCAGGCGGGGGGAGCGGCACGGCCTGGCACTGGGAGTGGCACGGCGTGGCACTCGGCCTGGGGCTGGAGGGGCTGGCCTGGGGTGGCTGGGGTGGTCGAGCCGGGGCTCCTCTGGTCACGGGGGGCCTCAGGGCTCCTTCTGTTATGGGGGGGCGGGTTTCGGGGCTCCGACGTGCGGGAGGGTGGAGCCTCAGGCGGAAGGGGTAGGGCCAGTGGGCTAGCCTCCCCAAAGTGGGGGTTCACCCGCCACCCATGCCATACAGGTAGTATTGGATGCGACCCACAATGGTAAATAGGTTGAGAACCACTGCTCAGGATCCTCAAGGAGAGCAACCTTTGTTTGGAGGTTAGATGTGCTGAAGGAAAAATATTCCAAGAAAAGGAAGGGAGGGAAAGGGCACCATATATAATACAGGCCTTGATCCTGCAGTTGGCTCCATGCAGGCAGGCCCACATGGACTTAAGTGGGACTCTGCACAGGCCAAACTAGTTGCAGGATCAGGTACATAGGCTTTAAGATTTTTTCCTATTTACATCTGTGTATGTATACATAAATGTATTGTTAACACGGGGCTGTCCTTGTATAGTAACAACAGAACACTAACTTGGGTGGAGGCAGGAATCACAGAACCGACTGTGATTCAGAAAGCCAAACATGCAGGACGAGTGTGCACTTCAAATTACTTCAATGGGACCATCCAGAGAACTGACCACTCCGTGTAGACCTGAGCACATAGATAAGAGTTTGCAGGATCTGAGCCCAGGTGTGGCGAGTTGTTGGTTAAAGAGCAGGAAGTTCATGAAAGCCTGTATTATTTATATTGCAGTAGTTGCACCTAGAGGCCTGCTCCTGCCAGGTGGGTGTGGCACAAGCATATCACAATGCACCAATGGGCATTTAAATCGGTATCTTCCAAATGAGATTTGTGCATTGCAAAGTGCCATCCTATGGAGAGAAATAAAACCTAAACATGCTGGGGGGAGGAAGAAAGTATCTTATAGTATCAAAATTCCTGTGGATTTAGGATTTTTAAAATAAGATTTAAATACCACCCCAGGCCTTAGTTTCCTCATCTCTTTTAACAAACCACAGTTGACATAAAAAACAGGTACAGTAAAGCCAGATCTGATATTAAATATACATGTTTGATTTGCTGTGTAATTGTAAAGGAAAAAGTTGCAAGTGATGACTTAAAGATACTTATGCAGGAAATCACAGGAAAATGTGCCATTTGAAAAGCTTTTTAAAAAAAAAAAAAAAACCCAGCATACACACACACGTCATAAGGAACTGGGCTTTGCAACATTACATAAAAAAAACCCCATAGAAACACCCTCTGATTCTAGTAAAAGGAGTGAAAATTTTCTTCTCTCAAACCCATTTGGCCAAGAAGGTTACTAATGAAACCAACTTGCTGGAGAAATGGAAAAGATGCTGGTTGCTATGGTGATGAAATATGACCTTCCAAGAATAAATAAGCACCAGCTTTTTTAGGAATCAGTTTATCATCCTTGATTATGACACTCACCAAACCAAACTTGTAATGGAGACAATGCTAACTGATTTTCAAACTGAAATGCTACTGTTCTTCATAGTGTGGTTTCTCCTCCATCCTTACACTGACTGGGGCTCTTCTCTTGCTGAACGGGCACTAGCAGTGTAGCCTAGTGTAGACAAGGGCAACATTTTCAAAAGCACCAAGTCACCTGGGAGCTTCTGAGCATTTTAACCAAGGTCTTAGAAAATAATACAGAAAGCACAATTCACTTTTAGTCCCCCAGCTTCTCCTAACAGATTTTCCAAATCTCTACCTTAAGCCGTGATCGTGCAAACCTTTTATACGTGTTCACCTTTATCCACATGAGCATTTCCACTGAAGTCACTGGAAGTACTTGCATATGTAAAGTTATTCATGTGTACTGGGACACAAGGCATTTCTAATGTGTCCATCACCGAAGTATCTGGGCACCAATTATTTATAATATAAAGTACCATCACATATCAGTAAGCATCACTTATTATTTAGAATGAATTAACTTTTATTTCAGGACATTTATCTCCCAGAGGGAGCACCCCAATAAACTTAACTATAAAATATGTATTAAAGACTCAAAAAAATAATACCAGATGGATAGAACCTAAAAGCAATAAAGCACCAATTAATGTATCTTGCCAAATACAAAATACAGTTTAAAAGAGGTCTATGACCCTCCTTTTGCCTCACAAAAAAAGGGATCACAGAGCCTACAAGAGTATGGTCCATGTTCTGTCAGTCTCTGCAAACCGTAGGCTCCAGCAGTGCCCTGCCCTCTGACCTAAGGACACGATGGTATAGAGGGAGCCAAATGATCAGTAAAGTGTTTGGACTCACTCCAGCAATGGCTTTAAAGTTAAAACTCCAAAGATCTCTCTGCCTTGGTAATTGGTTTGCCCGCTCCCTGCTGTAGCAGAGGTGGTGATGGAAGCAGGAGTCTCGTAGGTCAGTTGGCTGATTAAAGAGATGAGAGTAGAGTGGTAGGCAAGTGCTGTGTTGTAGAGGACAAGGAGCTGGATTATACACTGAAAAATCCATTGCCCATTTAATGATGGGGCAGTGATCTAGCCAGTAGTTCCACACATCAGTAGTCAGATAGGTAGCACAGTGGCTCTAGAGCTCTTTTATCTCAGGTTC
Organism: Platysternon megacephalum; assembly: GCA_003942145.1. Taxonomy (NCBI): domain Eukaryota; kingdom Metazoa; phylum Chordata; order Testudines; family Platysternidae; genus Platysternon; species Platysternon megacephalum. The sequence continues at coordinate 6,595,265 of QXTE01000080.1, read as the reverse complement.
ATCCCTGCCCCAAAGAACGTACAACCTCAGTATTATTTGCTGCTTTTAAACCAAGTTTTCCTCCTTCCCAGACACGCCTCCTGCCCCCCAACTCAGCAAAGTTAGACTGAGTTCTAACTTTGTCTTCCAACAGATCTGCCTTTGAACTGTTCACTCCTTTAGCGTGCCCCTGCACCGTCCAATCCTCTCTTTGAGAGACAGAAAGGAGACTGGCTGCTTCTGATATCCCTTATCTCTCTTCCCTAGGTTCATGCTGTTCAACCCGCCTACTCCACACACCCTTTTTCCTTGTGGGATGTCTTTCTCGCTACACTTTCCCCTCGCTCGCCCTTGACTGTAACTTCGGAAAAGCTTTAAGTTGGCTGTTTGGACAATACAAAGACGGCCACTAAAAAGCAGGCTAGAGGAGCTCTAATAAGCTCGTACGTATGGATGTGCTGCTGTCACAGAGGATGCTTTGCTTAATGGTCAGAGCTTTAAATTTGAAACACCTGGACTTCCTTGAACCACAGTCCCCATCCCAGCCAGGCTGACTCAGTCTTCCCCCTTCTGGGCTCGGTAAATAGAGTGCTGTGCTGAAGTGTTTGGGATGAGACCTGAACATCAAGGCCCTGTGTCTTTTGTGTAGGCATTAAACAGCCTCAGTCCTTAGCACTTTTCATAACAACAGGGGGTTGCCATATAAGATCCTTGGCCAAAATGTCCCCTCCCTGTGCCGTTGTATTGTTTGGCTCTAGCTGGTAACTGCTCTCCGCCTCAGAGTTGACTGCATATCAGTAATGGGCTTTGGCATCTCCTGGCTCAAAAGGCAATATATATACTTAAGATCTATCATTAGTCAGCGAGATGGATGCCACCAGCAGAAAGCTAGGGAGTACCAGCTTTTCTGGGTTGTTTTTTCCCCTGATTTAAGTCCCATCTGAATGGCAAGTGAAGCTCTTCACCAGGTGAACTTTGAGGACACTGCTCACTCTCCTTATAATGTGTATGGTAAGATCCATTGTTTCATGTGTGTGTATATATATATATATCTATCTTCCTTCTCTATTTTCCACTACATGCATCCGATGAAGTGAGCTGTAGCCCACGAAAGCTTATGCTACAATAAATTTGTTAGTCTCTAAGGTGCCACAAGTACTCCTATTCCTTTTTGCTCAGACTAAAGCGCTGTCTGTTCAGCGCTGATGGTATTTTACTGGCCACTGGGCATGGTGCTGCTTCTGTCTGGTGGGGTTTGGCATGTGTACAGCCTTCGAAGAGTGTACAAAGAGTAGCAAGACTTCCTTTTTGCATACGTCGGGTGGTTTGGGCTCTGCTGTTTGTACCTGTGTCTCACGGCTGAAAAGAATCAAAGTCCAGAGCCTAAAATGGAAAGCTGTTGTAATGAAATTGCTGGGTCGTAACCACCACCTTGAATGTGCTGTGTTGAAATGTAGCCAGGAGAGGGCGCTATATTGCACAGTCCAACTGCTAGCAGTAGACAGCTCCATCAACACTAGAGAGCAGGTAAAAGTAGTAGCTTTCTGAGGGGGAGTGGACTCTGCAGAGAATCAGGGGCTCTGTGAGAGCAGGAGCCGCAGGCCAGAACCGGAAGGAGCTGGCTGCAGAAGGAAGGCTGAGTAGCGGGCAGCCTGAGAGCTGGGACTAAAAAGTTAAGAGCCAATCAAAGCATCAGCCTGCTGCTGACAGAAGCCCAGCAGGAGAAGGAGGATATAGGACAGCATTGTGCAAGCAGGAGTGGGGTAAATGCACATGTGGATATCAGGAGACCATGGGCAAAGCCAGAGGTCAATTCTAGTGGGCTCTGTAGGCCAGGGCTTGACCCCTGTCTAGGCAATGGATGGACTGGAGGGAGTATCCTTAGCACTAGGCCTGGGGAATCCCATGGGGCAGTTATTTCACAATGGACATCCCCTAGAGTCTGGGTTGATCTTTCATTATGACTGTTGACGTTGTTGTGCCTAGAGTATTTGCACCTTTTAGTTACAGGCAGTCCTGGTGCTGTTACTTACTCAAAATGCATTGAGTGTGTTAATGGGGAGCACCAAAGACTAGAGTCTGGTGCTTGGACGCACGTGCTATAGGAACTCCAGTCTTGCAGTACACAGAGCATGCTACCAGACACGCAGAAAGCACTGCTGTACCACGGCCGTTGCGGCAACGCCCCACTGTGGCAACAGCTACAGTCATTTATTTATGGGTAGCACAGCCTTGCCAAACTCACCGATGGCAGGACATTTTTGACAGGTGAGTAAAATATTAGAGCTTGGGGTTTTTTAATCATTGTTGGAATGGGTGGACAAGGAGGTTACGTGTCTGGGCTGGTAAATGTCCATAGCAGTATGGCAAGGCAGATGTGGCACTAAAAGTGTGCAGGGTGTTTCTTGGACACATACAAAGATAAGATCGTTGCACAGATGTGCATACAATCTATATAGAGAAAGACACGGGGAATGGATGGAGTACACAAGCAGACAGAGTGAGTGGTAATATAAGGATTTTGTTTAGAAGGTAATGTAATCTGAGTAACCTCTCTCCTCCTTCCTTCTGGTTTTTTTTTTAATCCCATCCTTCACTTTCCGTTGCTTCAGTCCAGTTAGATTCCCCTGAATGGTTCCCCGTGTCAATAATCCTCCTCTCCCCACGTCCTTATAGATGTAGTGTTTAAGTGTCACGCAGTTGTATCATGCACTTAAGCAGGGGTGGGAGAGGGATAGAGATAAAGAAACAGGCAATCCTGTAGTCATAAGTGTACATAGATAGGATCCCAGCTCCTGAGTGAGGGCCAGACGGTTGGCAGTTTGGTATAAGTGTCCCAGCGAAGGTTCTGATGTAATTGAGCAAAGAGGCAATATTCCTGAACACATTTTGCATAACGGAACAGCTCCAGATTATCTCAGCTACCGTTCTTCTGCTAGTCTGACCACGGAGACCTCTCTGGGTGGGTGGCTTACTCAGCAGGTGTTTTCACTGTAGACTGGCCAAGAAGGAATCCTGCCTTCTTTCCTATTGACGTCTCACATCCTCCACAAGCTTGAGAAAGCGAATAATAAAGTGATTCTCAGAGCCCCAAGATGGCTCGGGAAACACTGGATTGCCATCCCAAACCAGCCAGCATCAGATTGATTCTTGTGTCTGAGCAGAAGAGACAGCTGCTCCTCCCAAACGAAGGGATCTGGCTGTGCCCTTTCGGAGCATCATAAAGGAACCTGAAAACAGGGCCAAACCTGTATAAGAGACAGTGTCAGGTCAAACATAAGCAAAAGAGGAGGAAACTACCCTTCCCCTGCCGGGTCCTGGTATCAGTTAGACACGCAGGGTAATTCAAAGTAACTACAGTCTCTTAGAACTTGGTTCTGACCCTCCTTCATGGGTCTGCCCCGTAGCTGTTCCAAATCAAAGAAAAGGTGGGAGTCACATGCCCATAGGTTTCAAAGGAGAACCAGCACTTCAACCTGCCTCCTCCACTGGGGGAGAAGACCAGGCTTATTCCTCCCCTCCCCCCGGCTTATTTCCCAGGATGCCATCCCCCAGCCCGGAACTACTTTCCCCAGCAAGCCTGCTCCCTGGGATCCTGGAGAGGGGCCAGCTGGGGACTGCCCTGGGCCAGCCTTGTCCCTCACCAGTGAGAGCAGATGGGGAGGGAGATCCTGCTCATGGAACAACGGTCTCTCTCCTAAAAGCAGAGGCAGCAGCACAGTTTTCTTCCTGTGCAACGCCCCCAAACTGCCTCCCCCCAAAACCACTGCCTTTCTTTCCATGGCACCTACCCCCCCGGGTAAATTTAAGAGACAAAACCTGGCATGTGGGGGTAGTGCTGGTCTAGGAGCATTTCCTCACAAGTCTCAAAGGGCTGGCATACCCGGTTATGGAAACTTCCGGTCTTAAGAGACCACCAAGAAATAACCACACCAAGAACGCACTGAGTGCAGATTTTCTGCATCTTTACTAGAAACACCGCCTTGACTTGAGTGATTGCTGAAGACAAGTTTCACTGTCTCTGAACTCTCTACAGCTAATACATGCAAGCCTGGAGTCCTGTCATTAACTTGACTCCAAACACAATCTGCATGCATGAAAGTGGAAAGATTTGCTCTCTATTGTCTCAGGAAGGAGTGCATCCTTGCATCACACCTATTATCTACAGACTGCAGGGTATTTTTAGATCTCTCTGAGAGGATTCTTCCATTCAGGTAGTCAGCCTGGTACACCATGCCTCCATTTAGCTGCTATTCCTGCTTTTTGCAGAGGAAAAGCTCAGAAAGGGGTGAGTCACCATTAGATAGTAATTAACTTGATAGGAGCAGCAAAGAAACCAAGACCACAGAAGAAAATGATATCAGCCACATGGGACTTAAGTACAGTACTCAAGGCTCTTGCAAAATATCCATCTAAGCCTCTTAAGAACTGTGAGATGAGAATAGTCATGGAAATAGCCTTCTTATTAGCCATTACATCAGCCAGATGAGTTAGAGTATTACAGGCATTAACATTAGATCCACCATTCTTCAGTTTGTAGACTCTACTGCACCACAATCATCATTTACCTCCTTACCAAAACTCATTCTGCTGCATTAACCAGAAGATTAAACTCCAGACACTTGCGCCCCAAATCCTCAGATTCCAACTTTATGAAACTTTTATTACAAAAGAGATCCTGGGGAGGCATTTCGTTATTATATCAGTATGCCGGCTGCCCGTGGCAAATCCAGCAGACTGTCACTTTCATTACAGTGGAGCGGCAAAGGAAACTATGTAAACATCTCCTTTGTCATAAAGGAATAGAAGTGAGACCTTTGCCTTTCCCATGTCTGTGCAGGCTATCAAGGGAATCAGTTTCCTGAGCAGAATTTGGCAGAGCAGATTCAGGATGTGTGGTACAGCCTGTTGGTAACCCTGCTTAAAAAGAAAAAAAGCCCTCTAAAATCATAAACTGCCTATTTGTTTTCCATTATTCCAGTTTTGCTTAGTCACCCGCCTTTATTACAGGCAGGGCTAATAGGGTTGCTTAGTCAGGTTGCCTGTTAATTCCCATTATGAGACCCTGTTTTCAGTTGCTTAAAAAACTTTGACAAACTTGAACTCTTTGGGCTGAAATTTGCTATGCCAGGTGTCTACTTAGGGGTGAATAACTCTGGAAAATTTTAGCCGAAACAGTTCAGCCATTTCCAAGAACAAAGCTAAGGAAAAATGTGTTTTGCCCCTGTTAAAAAATTCTGGCAACCTTTCTTTGAGACGCTGGACTGAATGAGGCAGGGGTCCTGTGAAAAAAAATGGTATGTGATCTTATAATCAAAGACTGTAGCACAATGCACACGCACAAGGGGTGCAATGAAAGTTGCACAGGCAATTCTGACATTTCCTAACTTCACCTCCCTGACTTGCACTGTTTGGTAATTGACGTTTTGTGCTGAGGAGAAAATTACTTCTTCCCATTACAAGTATTGCTTTCCCCCTATTTGGTGCCTTTTCATGTTTTGAGCTTCTTGCATACCAGTCATGTTATTGCCCTGCTACCTGAATGGAAGTGAAAGGACTCCTGGAATGTATAGCAGAGTTCAGGATCAAGCAGCTTTGTATAAAAGGCCCTTTTCTTAGCTAAATCTATTCCAGTTTCAACAGGTACATGGCACCTGCTGTGTTCGTCTGAGGGAGCCTCTTTAGGTATGGGAAAGAAACTACATGGCTTCTTTTCATTTGTAACAAAACAGCTGTAGGTGAGGAGTGAATATTTTCGTCTGGTAATGAAAACAGTGAAAGCTAATTTCATGAGTGTAAACGTTAGGATCCAAATGCCTCTTTCCAGATCTGACTTCTTTATATATTAACTCACTAGTAAATACCAGGGAAGCTAATACTGGAAGTTGATGTTTTGCAATCTGAACTAGTAGGGGCATAAAAAATCCCAATTCTGCAATCAAGTCCATGAGGGTCCAGGGGTCTGTCCACACATATCTGATCACAGGATCAGGGCATTAGATTGGAAGAGATCATGTCTTCCTTTGTGTTTGTTCAGCACCTAGCACTTGGGCTGGCCCCGAATGGGCAGGGAGAGGGGGTCCTTGTGGGGGGGGGGCCTCAAGCTGGCCCCGTGTGGTATCCTGTTTTCCCTCTGGGAAAATATGGTCACCCTAATAATGGGCCTATGATCCTGACCAGGGCTTCTAGGAATTGATGTAGTGCAAATGATCTGATAGCTGAGAGGGACCATCTTGGGGCACTTCTATAGTGATTTTGATCTAGGTTACAGTGGTTGCTTTTTACTTTTGTTGTTCTGCTTCAAGCAATGTGCTTATTAGCAGATCTGTGTAATGAAGCATTTTATCTAAAATGATCCCTAGAAATAGAGTCTAACTCAGCACGGATGAAGCTCTGTAGCTATGCATATTTGATTCGGTCCAAGGGTAAGGGACACCTGTGGTTGGGGCTCTGTGTACTTTTAAATGTCCAGTTGAAAATGCCCTCCCCTTATCTCCTTCAGTAGACTGGGTGGAAGAGACAAATACAGGCATTTTAGCCAAAACATTACAGGTCACCCTTGAAACAAGAGGCTGAATTGAAGATAATTAGGTAAGAGCAATAATAAGAGACAGGACTTCAAAAAGTAAAGTTGATTTTCTTAGGCCATATTGTATCATTGTGTTGAAACAGAACTTACTGAGATCACTGCAAAGTTCTTTGGTGGCACAATTTGGCTCATTGTCATGTAGAATGACACTGAACTTACTATTAAAGTGACATGTTTTAAAACTAAGATCTTTCACTTTATTTTTACAAGCCACTGCACCAAGAGAAGTGTGTGTTGATTTCTCTCCCCCCCACCCTCCGCAAACAAGTAGATCCTGTTTATAGCCAACATACAAACACTGCAGGGGATTTGTAATCTAAACATTGCATCACACTGCCAGTGCATAGGAACTTCAGTTATACTCATTAAAATCTACAGACAAAAATGAAACTGACTAGCCTATTTTCATTATCCAAGATGAGTGGGAAAAGGCCTGGTCTTTTGGTTAACAAACTCGATTTGGACTTGAGAGACCTGGATTCCTTTCCTGATTCTACCACAGATTCCCTGCATGACCTTGGTCAAGTCATTTTATCTCTGTGCTTTCGCCTATCAAATGGGGATAACAATACTTAGTTTCTCTCACTCTTTGCTGTCTGATCTATTTGGACTGTAAACTCTTTGCATCAGGGAGTGTCACCTACTATGTGTTTGTGAAGTGCCTAGCCCAGTGGGGCCCCCGGTCTTTGTTGCTACTGGTACAAATAAAAACTGAAATGCAATAAGTACACAGCAGAAAGGGACAGACAAATCAGATTTTCAAAAGTTATTCATATCTAACCATCTAAAGAGTCATTAATAGCATAGCTAGAGGAGGAGTTGAGTTGGCTTTTGGTAACAAAAGAGTGGGAGCTGCTTCACAGTTTAGGTTGCCACAACAAGCCTGATTTTTAATCCCTCCCCACCTTGTAACTTCCTCAATAAGAAACTGATCTTCCTGAAATTTCACGTCATATCCCACCCCAAGGTAGCATTGTTTTCTGGCAAGTGTGGTGACAATTGACAAAGGAGTTTTAAAGTTAGTGTTCTGAACATGTATCTATTTCCCTTTTTCAAGCTGATCTTGGCTTTCTCTGGCTCTGGATATCTGCATGGTGAGGCTAGCCTAGAAACCGCCTGTTTGTTTTGTTTGTGCTGACCTTGGGTTCCCGTTTGGAGGGCAGAGTTAGTGGAGTGGTTTAAAAAAGGTGCAAGCGGTTCATGCCTGTATAAAAAGCAGCATTGATGCTGTCAGTATAATAAAGGTTTGTGAAACAGAAACGGACTTGCTGCTGACTTGCAGGGCAAGGTGAGGAGCATGGATTGCTGGGGGTGGTGGTGGTGGAGAAGAGTAAGTGATACCGGGTATTACCCTAGAGTAGGAGTCTGGGAGTGGTGTATGGAGAGGGGGAGAGGAGAGGTTGGCCTGGAGCCATGCTCCAGGGGCATAGAACAGGGGGGCAGGCAGGATGCTAGAGGAAGTGGGGGCAGGATGCTGGTAGGACACGGAGGAGTATGCAGGGGATCCCAAGGGCCAAGAGGATCATGGAGAGAGGGGAGAGAGCATGGGGTAGATTGGACACGGGTGCAGTGGACCAGAAGAGGAATGAAGGGGGGTGCAGGAGAATAGAGCAGACATGGCTAGTGGTGTATAGGGGACAAAGGGGAGTCATTGAGCAGAGGTGGACTGTACCAGGGTCTATAGGGCAATAGAAGAGAGGGCATGGAAGGAGGTGCAGGATACTGGGAAGCACAGGAGTCATGGAAAGCCCAGGAGAACATGTAGAAGGGATGACGGAAGGAGAGCATGGGTGGAGGTATACAGGGGAACGATGGGTGTGTGTTCAGGAGAGATATGGAAAGGATATGTGTTCAGGAGAGATATTACAAAAATCCCAATTGCTATTCAAGGAATCCGTTCCTAGTCATGTCGTTTGTCTGAGATTTAGAACTTCTCAGAGAAATCTGCTTACCAGGAGATCTAAGAGAGATTTCCTCCCGTCCCGCCAGTATTTAAACACAAATTGTTGTTAGATGTGCTATTGAGGTAGGGTGGGATCCACCAAGGGACTTAGATGTGCAATGCTGAGTGTCACGGCACCTAAACTTGTAGGCACATACAAAATAGAAGGAACAACACTGCAATCCACAAAGCCGAGCTAGGCACCTAGGCTCCTAGACAATGGATGTGGGGAGAGAAGTGCCTTAGAATGTGATCCACAAAAGCCAGCGCATTAGGTGCGGAGCTGCCTAAACTAGCCAATGGAAGATGCTGACCATTCCAGGTGAGTGCTCTAGCTAGTGGGCTAAGAGTTTAAGGTGGGCTCCTCCTCCCTATGCTGAATGGGACCTGATAGGGCCCTGAACATGACTTAGGTGGCCGAGCATCTGTCTTATCACAGTTCGTGAATTGCTCCAGGGCAGTGGTCTCCAACCTTTTTAAGCACAAAATCACTTTTTGAATTTAAGTGCAACCCAGGATCTACTCCACCCCTTCCCCAAGGCTCTGCCCCTTCCCTGAGGCGCCATCCAGCTCACTCCACACACACCCCCGGTCGCTCGCTCTCCCCCACCCTCACTCACTTTCTCCGGGCTGGGGCAGGGGGTTGGGGTGCAGGAGGGGGTATGGAGTGCTGGCTCTGGGAGTGGGCTCAGGGCTGGGGCAGGGGGTTGGGGTGTGGGAGGGGATGAGGGGTGCAGGCTCCCGCTGGGCGGCACTTACCTCAGTCAGCGGGGCTAAGGCAGGCTCCCTGCCTGCCCCAGTCCCGCGCTGCTCCCAGAANGACCAGTCGATCGCGATCTACCAGTTGGTGACCATTGCTCTAGGGCTTAGGCAGGAGATAGGTGTCTGGATGCCTAGATGGAGGCAGCAGTGTGCATGCCCATAGGTGGAAATCTAGACGCCTAGAGAATGTTTACTCTGGAAAAAACTTAGGCACCAAGTAAGTTTAGGCACCTACAGGGATCAGTGAAAGTTTTGTGGATCACAGTGGAGCCAAAACTGGGACCTGGGCACCTAAATCTGAGGTTAAGGTGCCTAAATACCTTCATGGATGCCAACCATAGCGCCCAGCAGCCCCAATCGTGGACATGGGCCAGGACCCCATTGTGTAAGGTGCTGTACAAACACAGAACAAAAAGATGATCCTGGCCCCAAACAGCTTACAATCTAAGACTGAAATAGCGGGGCCCAACTCCACACTTAATTTTAGAAAATATCTTTGTTTTTAAAATATTCTGCTCTGTCTTATTTTCAAACGCTGCTTAATTCTGTGATGCTTTTATTTTTCTCTTCCTTTTGAACCCAAGTAGCAGGAGACAGAGATGCTGTTTATCCCAGAACATTGCAAATGTCCCTGTTTGTTTTGAATGGCAGTTGCAGGACAGAAATGTCACACTACAAAAAGATTATCTTCCAGCACAGTTCACAATCCCTTTGGGAGCTCTCGGAATGCTTTTGAGGTGCTTTAGACCTATGATGAAATGAGTCCCTAGGTAACAACCATTCTGTCACCCTGAATGTTAATTTCTATTCATTTGCCTAAGAGCCAGAGAAATGTGTCTTTGTTGTAGAGTAACATTTTGTACATACATTTTATTAGGAAAAGGGGATGGTTTGGGGACTAAGGCAGCAGACTTGGCACTGACTTGGGTTCTATTCGTGGCGCTGCTGTCATACTGGGTAGCCTTGGGCAAGTCATTTAGCCTCTCGGGGCTCAGTCTCCCCCTTGGTGATAAAACCCAGTGAATGCTGGGAGGCGACAATCATTAGCGTTTGTAAAGCTTAGCGAGTTGCGTGGACGGAAAGTGCTGTAGATGTGCCAAATAATGAGACCTAGGTGGTGTAAAGCCCTTCCTAGGTGGGGATTTTTTTAAATGTGTGTGTGTGTGAGAGAGAGGGGGGGTACATTTGTATTGCTTATTCAAGGTCTGGAGCTAAAAGCACTTGACTGAAATTGGAACAGGCAAGTGCTGCGTAAGCTGCATCACGCGCTTCAGCCCAGACACTTTCATTGTGACCCAAGATGCCCCGTCTAGAGTCCAGCTCTAAATCTGAATAACCAGGCTGAGTTGTTTGATGCTCTTCCAAAGTACCCAACTGTGGATTAGGAGGACGCCACCAGCCTGGTGTCCACCTACATGCAACAAGCCTGCTGCCTTTCTTATGCAGATCATAACATCACATTCCCTGCTGCCAGTAAGGGAAATGCTGAGTCCCCTGCCCTCTGTGGGGTAGGGTGCGCTCCCCGAGCACAGCCCCTCAAGGCACAGCCTTACAGGCACCCACCCTCAGTCCCCTCCTTGCACCGCAGTTACATGATCACAGCCCACTACGTAAAGTCAAGGTCCCCTTGCTGGGGTTCAGTTTATTCTGCCTTTAGGAACTGCAGCCTGCTTTTCCAGCTTCACCCTCAATCCTGGCTCCCCCCCCAGATAGCTCGGAGCCAGGGAGCTCTGACAGTCCTTCTGACTCTCTCTGAAGAGGCTTTGTTTTCTCCTCCTGTCCAGATTCCCAGGCTCACACCTCCAGCTTCCCCCTGGCTAAAGAATGTCACTGCCCTCCAGCCCAGGCTGCATAGCCAGGCACACTCCAAACCACCTGCCCTGTCTCTCCCCCCAGTCAGCAAACAGCTGGGTTTTTATCCTGTGCAGGAAGTAGCTCGCTGATTACCACCTGGCCCCCCAAGTCACCAGCTTGTCTACTACTCCCTTAAACACCAGGTTCTTAAAGAGGCCACGCCATGGACCAGGTCTGGCTGGCCCCAAGCCCCCTTGCTCCGGAGAGGGTCCAGACCGCCCTGTCATGGTGTGGAAGGCCCACACACACCACAGGGGTCAAGGCTGCTGTGGTTTTATAGCCCGGAGAGTAAGTTTGGGGCAAGGGTAGAGGCAGGCAGAGGACAGAGTTGGGGAGTGGTCGGTGGATCTTTGACTGCACATGTCTAGAGGCCACCACAATGGAGTCATACAGCTACTTTGCTCCTTTAACTCATACCTACTTGGTCTGGCGCTCTATCCTCCACTAGCAGTGGCTGGTCCATGTATAGATAGATTGATGAGCCTGCTACAGCCTTGCCGAGTAGAGGTGGGTCTCTGAGCTCACGCAATAGCAGTTCTGCTTTTACATCCAGAGGTTCTGTGTTCAATCCCTGCTGCCAATGAGCCCTGCAGGGGCGCAGCATTATACAGCCAGTCAGGGCCGTCCCTAGCTATTCTGGGGCCCTATGCAGCACCCCCATGGGGGGGGGGGGGGGGGGCAAGGCCTCCACAGGTGGAAGCGGGCTGGCTTGGGGGACAAGGGGGGAACCGCCCCCCAGCATTCACCAGCGGCGCGGCTGAGTGCAGGCCCGGCCCTGCTGCAGTCTTCAGGGGTGGGAAGAGGCGGGGCTGGGGCGGAGCAGGGCGGGGGCTTTGGGGGAAGAGGCAGGGCTGGGGCGGGGGGCCATGGGGAATAGGTGGGGCTGGAGCTGGAGCAGCACCCTGAGTCTATGGTGGGTTCCCACACAGACCCTGTTTGCGATGGCTGTGCGTGTGGCATGTAGCATTTGCCACATTACTGCAGGTTTGTTTCTATCGTACGTAGACTGAGACAGGGAGATAAGGTTTTGAAAATGCTGTTTCCAGTGAACTTGTCCTTTGTGCTTTTGCCTAAAGGAATGCCAGGAGGAGACATGGCAAAACCACTCCTAGCTCGCCGGAATATGGAGAGCAATCCAGATCTCGCCCCGGCTGCTGGCCGAACCGTAGGGATCCTGGGAAGTGGAGACTTTGCACGCTCGTTGGCTACACGTCTGGTGTACTCGGGTTTCCAGGTGGTGGTCGGAAGCCGCAATCCAAAGCGCTGCGCAGGCCTCTTTCCTTCAGCAGCTGAAGTAACTGCCCAGGCAGATGCTGCAAAGAAGACGGATGTTATTTTTGTGGCAGTTTTCAGGGAACATTACTCCACGCTCTGTGACCTGACGGATGTGCTGGATGGCAAAATACTGGTGGATGTCAGCAACAACACTGAAATTAACCATCACAAAGAATCAAATGCCGAGTACTTGGCTTCTCTTTTCCCAGCCTGCACTGTCGTCAAAGGATTTAATGTGATATCCGCATGGACCTTACAGTCAGGTCCCAGAGACGGGAATAAGCAGGTATTGTTTTCTTTTATTAAGGGCCAAATCCTACAGACCTTACTCAGGCAAAACTCACCTGGACTTCAGGATTTGGGATCTAACTGTATTAGTTAAGTGCGTTACTTACTGAGAGAAGTGAGATCTAGTGGATGGAACACAGGATGGGGCAGGGACAACAACCAGAAATTGCTAAAATCTAATCCTAGCACTAGTGTGGAAACTGTCTGTGGCCTGGGACAAATTCATTTTATTTCTCCTCACAGAAGCAAGCTGTGTGGATCTGTTAATTTTGTAAGGTACTGAGCACCTGCTAAAAGCACCATGTGGCTGAGTAGCATTGCTATTTTAACGTGAGATGTAAATATTTTTTTTTTCAATCTAGGCCAAAACGGTTCTGTCAGCCAATTTTAGTAAGTAGGAAGATGACCAAAAGTACTCGAAGTTTCCTAACTTCCTTATCTCCTTGGTGCCTTCTCTATCAGAGGAGGATAAAAGTGCTTACTTGGCTCACAGCGATGGGGCGAGATTTAATTAGCTTTGTAAAGCGCTTTGTGATTTTAGGATAGAACGGTCTATATAAGTGCAACACATTATTTATGTATGTATTTACTTGGACTTAAACACACATCTAAATGAATGCCTCTCCTGGGCTTCCTGCACCCTTGGCATCCATTAAAAATACAATATGAAGTGGCTACATTGCTGTTAGGAATCTAGGCCCTTGTTAATCCAGATTCCTTCCCAAGTGTCTGTTTCCTTCGCTTCACGTCTCTGTTTGCCCGTTAATGTATCTTTTGGTTCATTGCAGGTCTTGATTTGCTGTGATAATCAAGAAGCCAAGCGTACAGTTGCTGAAATTGCTCAGGGCATGGGGTTCACCCCTGTGGACATGGGCTCCTTGTCTTCAGCCTGCGAGATCGAGAACATTCCCCTGCGCCTCCTCCCAGCTTGGAAAATCCCTGTCTTTTTGGCCCTGGGTCTCTTTCTCTGTTTCTACACCTACAACTTCATCAGACAAGTCTTACACCCTTACATCTGGGAACAGAAAAACAAGTTCTACAAGATCCCAGTGGAGGTGGTCAATAGCACGCTGCCCTGCGTAGCCTACGTCATGCTCTCTCTCGTTTATCTGCCCGGGGTCCTGGCCGCCTCTTTCCAGCTGCACTATGGCACAAAGTACAGACGCTTTCCAGACTGGCTAGACCAGTGGCTACAGCACAGAAAGCAGATTGGCCTTCTGAGTTTCTTTTGCGCAGCCTTGCACGCCGTGTACAGCCTCTGCTTGCCCATGCGCCGATCTCATCGGTATCAGTTAATTAACGCAGCCGTCAAGCAGGTAATACCTTCATCGCTCAATCAGTGCATGGCATAATCTTATACATCTGCCCAAACCCTGTGGAGCAGATCTAGTATTTGAGCCATATGTTTAGCTTTCGATGTTTCCCACAGAATGAGCCCAGTCTCATGTGAGTTATTAGCTGTGCATACGCCCTATTCCCAATGGTGACACTGGGTCACTGTGGAAGAACAGGTCAGGTTGGCTGGTGCTCTACTGCCCAGCTGATAGCTGTACTTGGAACTCTGATCAGCCATAAGTGCCATTTCCGGCAAGAGGTTCCCAGTGGAGGAGAGCAGGGGTTCCCCCAGGTTTTGAATTTTGCTCTCTCTCCCACTGCGTGTTACTTGCAGGATTGCAGGCTTTTAATTCTGGACACGCTATTTGTGCCGTTCTATGTAATTTTGAGTTCACAACACCTTTGTGGGGTTTTCCACTGTTTCTTTTTTAATAAATTTTCAGGTAAAGTGTAGGGGCGTGGGAGATGGGTGGGGGGGAATCCTGCTAGTGTTACTCTGATTCTCCTTGGAGAAGCTATTGCACTAATTCCAGTGGGCAAACTCATGCTAGAGTAAGCTAACTCGACTCATTGGAAATGGCTTTATTTGGGAGGTGTCTCTGGCTGTGCCGTGATCTTTGCCTTTTGGGAGGTGAGGTGCTCACTCTCACCTGTGCTTTTCATCTGTGCCAGTCACAAATACATGCCAGACAGGATTTCTGTGTTCACTTCCCTTACACCTCCTATTTTCTAGCAATGTCCTTGCTAAGTGAATTAAGACCATTTAATGAGATAAATGGATTGTTCTAAATGTTGACCTCTGCCATACAGTATAAATCTCCTCTTGGCTTCAATTAGCTTGAACAGTTTTCCTCGTAAGTGCACTTAAAATGAATACCATTAGGAGGCCACTTTGTATTCAAGTATTCAAAGATCTGTACTTTTGCTCTTGGCTTTAAACTGACTTTTCATGTTAATTGCAGTTCTAAATGCAACTTCAGGGCTTGATCCTGAAGGTGCTGAGTACCTGAAAGTCCTCTGGAGGGTAATGGGAGTTGTGGAGACTTGACACCTCTTAACGTCTGGCCGTAAATTGGGTTTAGTGGATCATGGAGGCTAACCTACCCCATTCCTCCCAAATAAAGTTCCTCCAGACGAGGCATGTTGGTAGGGCAGAGTGGGGGAGTTTCCCCTGCTTGTCCTGTACCTGTTATGTGGCTAAATGACCACGAGGTTAGATCTCTATTCCTACTGCTTCAAAAACACAAAGCTAAAGGAGATTCTCTGCTCGCAGTAGAGAGGTCTATGACACATGCTGTTAAGCAGTTCTGATTCCATCCACAAGAAGGCAATGGTGCAGTTACGCTAGCCAGCTCATTAAATGTATTAGTCTAATTAAATGAGAATCAAACATTTATCCAAGACGACTGCTTTCAATGAATCAGTCAGTCAAATGAATGGCACTAACCACTTCCTGTAGAAAATGAATGGCACTAACCACTTCCTGTAGAAAAAGCTGCTTAATCTTCATTGTTGTACTAGGTCATGGAGAAGAAGACTGATGCCTGGATAGAGGAGGAGGTCTGGAGAATGGAGATTTACGTCTCTTTTGGAATAATGGCCCTAGGCCTGCTGTCATTACTTGCCATAACTTCACTTCCCTCCATCGCAAACTCTCTCAACTGGAGGGAATTCAGTTTCATTCAGGTAAAGTCAATATTTGCCTTTTCCAGAGGTTAAAGGCAGGATTAGAGCCAAATCCGCCAACAGAGCACGCAGCCTGCTTCCTTGTCTGCAGGAACTGAGCGTGGGGGGCTGGGAAATGGAATCTTCATTGCAGCCAGCTGTACCAGTGGGCAGCTGCTACTGCAGGCTGTGGAGAGAAGTACAGGGGCAGAGTCTGCTCCTCCACCCACCACATGACGTTTTGGGCCAGTGGATTCATGCACCGTCCCACCGCACTCCTGCCCAGTGAGTGCTTTCTGTGGCCCATAGGGGATGACGTGGAGTCTTGCCTGCATGGCCATCCTGCCGCCCAGCCTGGAGAAACATTTCCACTCTGCTCTGTTTGGGGCTTTGCTCTCTCGCAGAGAGGGCTGGAGGATCTAGCCTTTATTTTGAAAGGCGTCGGGTTTCTTCTTGTCCCTGTGCAATCCTGTAACGTCTGTTAGTGAGCTGCATGCTGATTAATGGCAGGCTTTGTGCGCATGAGCGACTCTGCTACTCATTTAATGCCTTGTCTGAAACTTTCTCCTTTTGATTTTTCCTTTGCCACTTTAGAGGGGTTAACTCTGATTTCCTGGCAACATTCCAGCAAAGGCTTTGCCTGCCTAAAATTCCTCCTGCCTGTTCAGTTGGATTCCCCTTCCCTTCCCAGCCTCCGCCCTTGCATGATGCTGCCCTGCACTGCTAAAAAGCTCTCATAGTAGTTAGAAATGCAAAATGCCTTTTAGGTCATTTTAGTCCCTCTCCCTGCCAGGGTAGAAATGTTCCCTCCGGTTGGCTTGTTCCCCCACAGAGATGGCTGCGTTTCAGTCATGCATAATGTGATGATCGTGCGGTGTAGCGCTTGCAAAGAGCATTGGGACACGTCAGGATGAAAGGCACTATAGAAATGCAAGCGATTATGATTGCTGCAAGCAGAGATCCGTGATTGTTAGGGCTTCTAAAAGACGGCTCGTTAAAGGCATTCAGCAGTGGTAGTGTGCTGGGGGCATAGGCTGGCAAGCCTGCAATGTTAACTAAAGTCTTAACTAAGGGACTTATGCCTAATATTATCCATCCTAATAACTATAGTGACAAATACATATAGGGTTTTATGAAAGTAATGGGGCTTAGATATAAGTCAGGATTCCCTAATGTTAAGTACTCCTGCAAAATGCCTAATAAACAGCAAACTCTTGAGTCCTGCCGGCACAGAGGAGTTAACTGCAATGTCAGCATCTTAAAAATAGAGGGAGGAGTTGAGATTTGAGTCCTGCGCTTGGAGAATTGTTGATGGTACATTAAAACAAACAAAAGGAAGTATTTTTTCACACAACGCACAGTCAACCTGTGGAACTCCTTGCCAGAGGATATTGTAAAGGCCAAGACTATAACAGGGTTCAAAAAAGAACGAGATAAATTCATGGAGGATAAGTCCATCAATGGCTATTAGCCAGGATGGGCAGGGATGGTGTCCCTAGCTTCTGTTTGCCAGAAGCTGGGAATGGGCGACAGGGGATGGATCACTTGATGATTACCTGTTCTGTTCATTCCCTCTAGGGCACCTGGCATTGGCCACTGTCAGAAGACAGGATACTGGGCTAGATGGACCTTTGGTCTGACCCAGTATGGCCGTTCTGATGTTCTTATGTAATCTATGTAATGGCACCTTGAGCCCATGGAGATGAACACACTGGAATCACATAAAGGAATAAAGTAGCATTTCCATTACTAATGCTTGGCCCTCATATAGCGCTTTAACAAACACTGACTAATTGAGCCTCACAGCTGCACTGTCGTGAAGCAGGCAAGCATTATCCTGATTGTACAAGTGGGTTAAGGCAGGCAGCAAGGCTGTGACTTACCCAGAGCTACCCCACGAGTCAGTGATACAGCCAGGCTTTGAGGGGGAATTCCTCTTGCAGGGCTGTGCTCATTAGACCACACTGCCTCTCATCAGAACGGGAGCAGAACAGGTCAATTCACTCCTTTGATCTGCATTTCAGGGATTGGGTTGTCACATAGGTGGATCATCAACATACAGGAGTCTCTCCATTGCAAACCCCCAGTAGCTATGGGATTCCTTTTTAAATAGCCAGAAGGGTCTGGCTTTGATGGCCTCAGGAAAAAGCGCTCAGCTATCCCAGTGATGGGCTCAGTGGAAGAACTTCAATAAAACAGAATAAGCATAAAATAAATATTGTGACTACTGAGTAGACAGATTTCAAAAGGTCTGGGCTGCTCTGCTCTAATATAAATGAGCCAGTGGCACTTTTCGTAGGTGCAGAGCTTCAGGGTAGAATTTTCAGAAGCACTCAAGCCCCATTTTCAAACGGGACTTAGGAGTCTAAGGATACAATTTTCAAAGGTGCTTAGGAGCCATTGTCAGAAAAGACTCAGGAGCCTCAGTCCCATTGACTTTCAATGAGAGTGAGCCTCCTAAGTGCCTAAATTACTTCTGAAAATGGGACTTGGGCCCCCACTTTCACTTTTGAAAATATTGCCCTTGGTCAAACCTTCCTCCTTCCAGAGTCGTGAACCAGGCTGCATGCCTGCTCCCCTCCACTGCAGTGGTATGTCTTTGAGTATGTCTACACTGCAACAAAAGACCGACAGCACATCTGCGGCTGGCCTGGCTCAGCTCACTGGGACTCAGACTGCAAAGCTATAAAATTACAGGGTCGCCAACTTTCTACTCGCACAAAACCAAACACCCTTGCCCCGACCTGCCTCTCCTCTGAGGCCCCGCCCATGCCCCACCTCTTCTCAGAGGCCCCACCCACTCCATCCCCCCTCCCTCTGTCGCTCGCTCATTTTCACCGGGCTGGCTCAGGGGGCTGGGGTGCGGGAGGGGGTGAGGGCGCTGGCTGGGGGTGCGGACTCTGGGGTGGGGCCGGGGATGAGGGATTTGGGGTGCAGGAAGGGGCTCTGGGTTGGGATGCGGGGGGGGGTGAGGGCTCTGGCTGGGGGTGCAGACTCTGGGGTGGGGCTGGGGATGAGGAGTTTCGGGTGTGGAAGGGTGCTCCAGGCTGGGACCAAGGGCTTTGGAGGGTGGGAGGGGGATCAAGGCTGGGGCAGGGGGTTGGGGGGGTGCAGGCTCTGGGGTGGGGCTTTGGATGAGGGGTTTGGGGTGCAGGAGGGTGCTCCAGGTTGGGATCGAGGGGTTCAGAGGGTGGGAGGGGGATCAGGGCAGGGGGTTGGGGCCCGGGATGGGGGAAGGAATGCAGGCTCCAAGTGCGCTTTCCTCAAGCAGCTCCTGGAAGCAGCGGCATGTCCCCCCTCCGGCTCCTACGCGAAGGTGCGGCCAGGCGGCTCTGCACGCTGCCCAGTCTGCAGGCACCGCCCCTGCAGCTCCCATTGGCCACGGTTCCCGGCCAATGGGAGTTGTGGAGGCGGTGCTTGGGGTGGGGGCAGCAGGAGGAGCCCTCTGGGTGCCCCTACACGTAAGAGCCAGAGGGGAGACATGCCAGCTGCTTCCCAGGAGCTGCGCAGCGCGGAGGCTAGCAGGAGCCTGCCAGCCCTGCTGCGCGGTGCTGCCAACCAGACAGTCAAAGGCCCGGTCAGCACTGTCAGGATCCCTTTTCGACCAGGTGTTCTGGTCGAAAACTGGACACTTGGTCACCCTACTCAAAGGCCAGGCTCAAGCCTGAACCATAACATCTACACTGCTATTTTTAGCCCTGCAGCCTGAGCCCCTGTCAGCTGACCCAGGCTCTGAGATTGGTGCCTCATGTTTGTTATCACAGTGTAGACATACCAAGCACACACGGTCCTGGAAGCCAGCACAGCTGTCTCTTACTAGTGCATTTAATAAGAGCATAGTACAGGCTCTTTGGCAACCATTCTCAATTCATTCTAACAATGTGTTAGCGTTGGTATCAAACAAATAAATGACTCCCTATTCCAAAATAGCTCCTGGCTCCCCTGCATTATGATTGGCTGGCTTAGTGTATGGAAATCCCGGCTCACTTACTCAGGAGTGGGCAGTCAGGGACAAGAAGAAGAGAGGCTTAGATGGGGGTGGGGTCCCGGGGGGCGCTTAGCCAGGGCAGGGATCCCAGAGGGGGCGATCAGGGGACAAGGAGCAGGGGGGGTTGGATGGGTGGGGGGCAGTCAGGGGGCGGGAAGTGTGAGGGAGTGGATAGGGGACTGGGCTACCCCCCATGGAGTGTCCTCTTTTTTGAAAGTTCAAATATGGTAACCCTACACTTACACCTATTTCTGTAAGTGCAGGATAACAATACGACTTTGCAACACCAGCTACTCAGCTGATTGGAATGCAGAAAAGGCAATGAAGGTCTTGAGACTTCCTGTGGACATAACTTGTGGGAGAAGCAAGTTTAAACTTTTTTGAAATGCTAATTTCTAGATTTTCCAACGAGGAATGTTTGGATTATTAGTGTTTAAGCAAATTGGCAATGCATTTCCTGATAGCTGGAGAAACTAACACAACAGTAATAGATGCATTTATTATCCTTGCACACTAGCAGTGAAAATGCACGTGCAGATGTTTCTTTTTTCCTGCCAAATGAATGCATGGTGGAATATAATATATTCTTGTTCACTGTCTCTAGATGCAGTCACTATACTGTGCACGGTACAGTGCAGAACACTTTATCCAAAGTGTTTAGGAGTTATAATAAACTTCAGATTTACATAGTTCCCTTCATATTCAAAATGCTGTACAAAATGTTTGAAAAGACTGAAAGATTTGAAAAGGTGCAAATTGAGCATCTATCAGTATCAAAGCTTTGCTCCCATCTTGGCCTCATCAGTGATGTGTTTAAAATGAAATTCCAAGCTCAATGCTCTTTATTTGCCTGCTTTGAGGCAAATAAAATTGGCCAAGGGTCTTTTGAGAGTTCTATCCATCAGCAATTTTTAAAAATATAAATCCAGGCATTATTTTTATCCAATTCTCATCTGGATCATTTCAGGCCTCATTCAGTAGTGTGAGCACCATATATCTGTAGTGTTTGATCTCTCCACTCTATTAAAATATGCTTTTGGTGCTTAACTGGCCAAAAACTTGCTTGCATGTGCAACCTTAAAGTAGCAACACCACACTTGTGCTGCTGCACAAACCCAGAGGATTTACTATTTTAAATGTTCAGTTTTACAGTAGTCCCTGCATATCTCAATATTTAAGATTAATGGGAACTATACATGATATAGACGTTGCATTTTATTTTAACAATGGTACATGTGCGTAACTTGACTTAAATGGAGAAATTTTTCATCTTCCCTTATGTTTTGTTTTCCCCAGGGTGTTTCAGTTTTAAAACTGTGACTCAAATGGCACACAGAGCTTCCATTTTTGTCATCATGGAATTACTTCCAGATTGAAAAAGGGGTGTGTGGGGGGGGTGTATTTGCCTATTAACTTCTAGCCCTGCAGACCCCTCCTGGAATCTGAACGTCAGTCTGACCTGGCTTCTTTCTGGCTCATGCATCACCAGAAATCAAGACTCTGCTGTCAGAAGTTCTTTAACCGTTTTGTTGATGATGAGAGAGCCAGAATGGAATCCAGCTCACTCCCCCATTGCTCTATTGACTCTACAGCGCTAACGGGAGTAAAAGTAGTAGACTTATCAGGAAGCAAAAGATCACTCTGAACACGGCAGCATACAGACAAATCTAAACAAGCCACATGGGACAGATGTTAGCCATGGTCATTGATGCCTCATTACTGGAAGGCTCCAGGTACTATGGATATGAGGGTGGTATAAGAACCTATCTACAATAGAAGACACGTGGGAAGCAGATTGATTGAGTAAGGAGGAACTATTTTTACATAGCACTTTTTAGAGTACTTCAACATATGCTGTTTTAATGGAATCCTACATGGGCAGTAAACCCATATGGTAACAGCATAAAGAATTGTATTGCTAATCAAATAGTTTCTTAGCTAGAAACTGAACTGAGAAAGAGAGCAAGAATTACATGACTTCAAGATCCAATATTGTATCAGGGCTGGAAACGCTGGCAAACTAGTACAAGTGTTTTCAGGATGCTTGACAGCTTCTTCATCCTATTAGGCCAGTAACCTGTGAGACTTTCAACCTTGTGCATTCATTTAGCAGCCTCTAGGGATACGTCTGCACAGCAAAACAAATGAACATGGCAGCAAGTCTCAGGGCTGGGGTCAAATGACTCAGCCTCACAAGTCTTGCACGGTGTAGACATTTAGGCTCGGGCTGGAGCCTGGGCTCTGAAACCCGGCAAGCAGAGAGTGTCTCGGAGCCCAGGCTCCAGCCTGAGCCCTAATGTCTACACGGCTATTTTTAGCCCTGCAGCAAGAGCCCTGCAAGCCCAGGTCAGTTGACTTGGGCTGTAAGACTCACTGCCACAGGTCTTTTGTTGCTGTGTAGATGTACCCGGCCTAGATTAATGACTTGGTGTCTCAGTTTATGTGCATGTTTTAGCCACTAGGCAGTGCTGATCCCACATACTGACACTTTAGCCAGTGGAGGGCAGTAGCACACAACACACACACATTGTAGGAGGACAGAGGGCCCAATACAACTCCCATTACAGTCAAAGACGCCCATTGATTGCTGTGGAAGTTGGATCAGGCTCAAACATCATATTATTATATAGATGCTCATTTGTATAACTAATGAATTAGCCCACTGTTGCATTCTGAGGAACTTCTACTATGATTCTGGACTGAGTTACAGCCTTATATAGGAATTCCTTGCCTATTAGTGTTTGGTTTCAGGTCACAAGGTTAACGTCATTTAAAGGTAGGCTTTTTTTCATTTAATACTAACTGATCCACTGTGATGCTTTGTCTCCTTTTGTCCTAACTTTTGCTTCTGCTTCACTTCTACCAGCAGTTGTTTAAAAAGAAACTGAAGGGGAAAAAAAATTAACTTCAGCCTCAAATGCCATAAGTTATGTGAAAACCCTTTTGGATTAACTCTCCAAAAGAACACTTTGCCTAATGCAGAATGTTATTGCTTCACTTCGTACATTTTTTTCCTCCCCATTTTAAATCTTTTCTCTGAAAGATTAGTCATAAGCTGGTACTTCCTGCCACTTTTCACCCAGGGATTTTTGGCTGCCGGTGAGAGCTAACAGCAAATAAATGATGTATGAGCCATGATGACTCGATTGCTGCTGTTAGGAGCACTGTATCTTTCAACTGCAATCAGGGCACATTCCGGCTAGTTATCATTTTAATTTTCCAAATAAGATGAACCTCTCCTCATCTAGTTGGGGGGGCTTGTTATCGCTTAGGCTTAGGAATTTGATGAGACTTTGAGTAGGAAAGAAGGATGGGTTTGGTATGAAGGATGCTCTAGGGGATAAGGTGCTGCACTGGCATTCAGCAAACACATGTTTGAGTCCTAACTCTGCCACAGACTTCCTGCAGAACCATGGATAAGTTCCCCATCTGTAATGTGGGGATAATATTTGCCTAAATCATAAGGGTGTTGTAAGGATGAAATCCAGTAATGACTCTAAGGTGCTCAGAATGATGTGGATCATTTAAGTAGCTAGCTATATACCACTTATAGGGAAGTAGACTCCATCAAGCTTCTTTCTTCTCCACCTCCCAATCCTTTTAAATGCCCAATTAATTACACTGCGGGACAGGTACAGTTGGTCTGTTTGTCATTATTAACCAGGTTACTTTTGAGAAATCTAAACTAACAATCACAAACCAGGAGGAGACATTTAGAAGCAGCAATTTCCCAGCTGATTTTTGTTTCCCAAATAGGATGATTTGATCTTTATTCCACCCCATCATTCCTNCCCCCCCCCCCCCCCCCCCCCCCCCCCCCCCCCACCAATCACCCAACTTGGCTTCTGGAAGGCAGTGTTTCTTGGCTATGACTAACAAGAAGCATTGATCAAGATTTTGGGGGGCTAAAGTTAAGCACCTAAGTCCATATTTAGGCTCCTAAATAAGTGGCCCTGCAGCAGCTGCTGGCTGTGCAGGCCTCTTAAAAACGAGCCATTTAATACATGCTTCCACCATAGCATACACTTGGGATTTGCCCCAGTTGCAGCTATCAGTGGGACCTGCACAAACCCAGAGTGGAGACAGGGAAACCACTGTAGGCTATCATTTACACCAGCTTGTTTCTGTTTTAATTATTCACTCAACCTCTGTACGCCAGTTTCCCCACCACTAACTTGAGGATAGCACGTATTCAGAGGTGGTGAGAGTTGGTTAATGGTTATACTGCGTGTCGAAGATGCTTGTCTTGTCTAGAGCCCAGTCCTGCTCACAGCGATGCCAATGGCAAATCCCCCATTGACTTCAGTGGGAATGGATTTCGAATCCTTAGCTATTATGCCCTGCAGACAGGGAATGTCTTACTTTAGCAAAGTGCCATGTAAGTGTTCAGGGCTTTATTTACGCTAAGTATTACTACTGTGAGAAGTGTGGCACCTCAGTAAATAGCGTGTTTCTTTTCCTTGTAGTCCACCCTTGGATTTATTGCCCTGGTAATCAGCACCCTACACACCCTCACCTTTGGATGGACAAGGGCCTTTGATGAAAACCAATACAAATTCTATCTGCCGCCAAGTTACACACTCACACTACTGGTGCCATGTACTGTGATCTTAGCGAAAATATTCTTCCATTTGCCCTGTATCCACCAAAGACTGCGGCGCATTCGGAACGGCTGGGAAAAGGGAAGGTACGTGAAATTCACACTGCCCAGTGCAACTGGTGAATATTCAAGTGGAGAAAGTTCCAGTAATGTGTAGCAAAGCCTCTCTTATGATGGAGAATTTCAAAGCACTATGAAGATTTCTTGAGGTTTTTCATAATTGTGTATGTTTAGTATAATTGCCTTGTGGGATGATATTCATAGTTGGTGACTTTAGAAAATCAGTTACTGTTAAATTAGTTTGTGCAGTAATATTTAAAATATATTGCTGATTTGCTAGCATGATTGTTGCCTTAAAAAAATCATCATGACATCTGAGAGAGCAGCTGTAAATATATGTAGAAAATAAATGGAATTCTATAGGTCATATTGGTCGATTGAGACAGTAGCTGGTGGTCCTCTGTACTGACGCTTCTCTGTTGGGGCCCCAGCTGCTCTCTTTTTTAAATAGCAAGGGGGACAATTTGTATCCCATATGATTATGAAGACATCCTTCTGCATGTGACCTGATGGACCATCTGAATCTGCTGCTAAACCAAAACCATGGTTCTGAGCAGTGTGAGCAGTCCCTGGGGTTCTTCCACATGGGAAGTTGACTCTGAAGCTGAATGAGGACAGTATAAATCTCAACATAAACTGCTTAACTCCTGCCACCATAGCAGAAACATCCAGTGACTTGGAGAACTGTGGGATGTGCTTCCAAACCTGACCCCTGGACACAACAAATTGGATGGCACATCTCAGTATTCACTACTTTCTCAAATGTGGACAGTGCATTTTTTGGTCTTGTAGATGTGGGCGATGCATGTGCATATTTGTACAGTTGGAAGAGTTGATTTATTTCCAAAGGTTATAATAGATTTTGAAGACAGCGCCGTGCCTGAAGTGCATTTACACCTTAGCGTAATCCGCAGTGGTCATTGCAACCACATGTTCTCAGCGATGTGAAACCAAAGTTTAGTGCATCCCCTAGTGGAAGGAGTGTAGAGATAACCTCCAAAAGGACTTGCAGCTTCATGATATTGACTCTGGACATTGGGGAAACGACAGCTGCCAGCTGAATTAGCAGTGAATAATGGGGCGACGCTGTTTGAACCTACTCTTATTAAACTCAAATCAACGTGTCCAACTACATCTACAACAACAACTATCAGGTGTATTTGTTTCACCACCAGCAATGACACATCTGCCCTCTCTGTGACAGATCCAGTACCTCCAAAGAATGGGACTTACAGCTGTGAACATTCTCACAAAGGCTAAAACTCATCTGTCGCTGACCAAGTCTCAGTCATGGAATGGACACCAACGCAGCTACACATTATGGACCTGATTCTCCAATGCCTTGCACCTTCAAGAGTCATTTACTCAGCTACAAAGTGAGTATCATACACTAGCATCATATGCAGTTACATGCCGCCATGTGTATCATCTCTGGCACCCTGCGTCCGACTCCACTCCCATGGCTTCCAGTTCTGAGCAATATTGCTCCTCCTCCTGTCAGACGAGAGGTTGCCACTGGCAGGTTACTGGAGAAAGTACGTGCCAACTCAAGCCTGCCGCTGCACAATGACCTTTTTAAACCACCAGCTGCATGTTTGCCATCACGTCGCCCATTATGGTCTCATCTGCCACATCAGGATGTTAGGGCGGAAACATTCTGGCGAGAGGAATGGATATCTGTTATAATCCCCAACCAGTCCCTCGTCGCCAACCCCACAATTTGCCCGCCTGGTTTTTTGCCCGCCTGGTTTTGACCTGCCCCGTCGCCAATGGTCCCTGTTGAACAGGTTCCAGACCGGGCAAGGTCTCTGTGCAGCCAACCAGTATCGCTGGGGCCGGTGTGACAGCCCTTTGTGCAGCTGCGGCGCAACACAGACAATGCCGCACATTGTCAATGAATGTCTGCTGACTAAGTTCAGCGGTGGCCTAGAAGAACTGCATCACGCCACTGAAGATGCCATCGCTTGGCTACACGACTATGCACATGCTAAATAAAAATACTAGCATCATTTGGCAGAACTTCTCACTTACTTGGCACAGGAGTGAATGATGCCCACACGCTGTGCAAGGCAGTGGAGAATCAGACCCTATATTCGTTTTTCTTTAGCACAACGATTGTTCAGACTGTCCACAGTCTAAATTAATACACCATTCTTGACTACAAACAAACCAATGTCGTAGATGCTTTACAACACATACAAATCCACAGTCTTTGCCCCATAGAGATTACAACTTGTCTGTCTACGACAGGGGTAGGCAACCTATGGCACGTGTGCCGAAGGCGGCACGCGAGCGGATTTTCAGTGGCACTCAAACTGCCTGGGTCCTGGCCACCGGTCCTGGGGGCTCTGCATTTTAATTTAATTTTAAATGAAGCTTCTTAAATATTTTAAAAACCTTATTTACTTTATATACAACAATAGTTTAGTTATATATTATCGACTTATAGAAAGAGACCTTCTAAAAATGTTAAAATTATTACTGGCACGCGAAACCTTAAATTAGAGTGACTAAATGAAGACTCAGCACACCACTTCTGAAAGGTTGCCGACCCCTGGTCTACGACGACTGCCATGATTTACAACAGAGCCTTTAAAAAGGAAAATCAAGAGGAAATAGAAGAATTACAACAAAGTAAGATGTTAGGAACTGGTTGTAATAACCTTGTTTCCTACAACGGAGTAAAGTACACAAGTTGCTGTTGGACAGTGCCTTGAAGATATGACAGGTGTCAATACCTGAATCACCAGAGAATTTTTAAAAGTTGCTGCTGATCAGAACTTGCTGTTCAGCCTTAAACTGTTGGGGAGAGTAAGACTTACAAGATGCTACTAATAGTCTCCTGATGATATTCAGGTATTTCTGCTGTTGTGTAAGAGTCACCCTGGAATCTCAAAACACCATGTCTTCCTACTAAATAAAAGGAAATCAAGACAAGAGTCAGTGTGCTGGATTTCACAATCACATGATAATTCCTTCAATAAGAAGAGAGTTATTGCGTGTCCCTGTTGTGCCTTTCAGGGCAGGGAGAATTATCGAGAACCCCTCCATGCCCAGATCATTATCTGCTAACGTTACTCACAAAGCAGATAGATTTGACAGTAATATGTGCAACTGAATGGCAAATTACAGCTTCTGCGAGAGGTCTGAGCCAAAATCACCTCTGATGTAATTCCATCCACTTCAATTTAACTCCTGGAAGTGAATTTGAATTCAGTCCATTTACTCATTCCAGCCTCCTGCTGTATTTCATCATCAGGCAAAGCCAACATAAAATCACTAGCTTTCACATTTTCTGGCTAAGGTAAAGAATCCGGATTCTGATGCTTATTCTCACATCTGTGCTTCCTCTCACTCCTCTGCAGCAGGCAACCTGGTAGACTGCTACACTGTTAGCAAAAAAAGAGGAGGGGGAGAGAAAGTTGCATGAGCCTTAGGCTTTGTCTTCAGTGTGTGTTTAAAAAAAAAACAAAAAAACCCTTTTTTTTATACCAAGATAACTTTTGCACTGAGACATAGGGTTTGACATCAACAAGACCACTCACAGAGCAAGAAGTGGTAGGACTGAACCTGTAGAGTCAGGGGTAGTCAATAGGTGGGCCGTGGGCCAAATCCGGACCACCAGTCACTTTTGATTGAACCCCAAAATATTTGTATTTACTTATTATCGTTATTGTTGGGTTTCTTATTATTTTCTTTGGAGTCTGGATCTTGCCTATACCTTGACCAAGAAATTTGGACCTTGACAAAAAATAAAACTGACAACCCCGGGACCAATTTCTCTACCTACAGAACCTAAGTCCTAACTCGTGCAACTTTCAGAATGGCTCTACCCTTTGGTGTCTATATCCTAAATCCTGATGCTAAAATTTTGAATAATTTATTCTGACTTTGTAGAAATAATAATTTTTAAAAAGTGTTAAGAAAACTTTGGAAATGCTCTTTGCCTTTTTAACTTTTTTCCCCACTGCATTATTTGATGTAGCTAGGGGGTTGAGGAATGTTAGCTTAAACATTTCCTTGTTACTGTTATTACTTTTGTACTTGGTGTTTGTATATTTGTTGCAAGGTTTATAGCTGAAATGGCAAGCTGTTTGTATTTTTATTTTCTGTTTTGCTTACTTTGTGCCTTTGGGGTATAAGAACCTATTGTAAAGCTGTGAGAACAGGGCCAGTTTTAATCCTCTTTCATCGTTGGCCTCTTAGTCTTACAATTATAGCTCCATAAAGCTAGAATGAATGTGCCTGTATAATGGCATCATTACTCACTCATTCTTGTGTGCTGTCTCTTTTTCTATAGACAATACAATGTTAATCTAAAGTATCTTTCTATTAAATAAAGCTATCAATAAAGCGACGTGATTGTCCAGGATTTAAATGTGAGAAACAAAACCCACTAACGTAAGCAGCTGGTATTTGCTATTGTAATGGGAGAAGATACTACCTAGAAGGACCAATTCTCTGATAGACTTGTCAGTTCTATGTCATATGAGTGTAAGAGGGAATATTCCACATATTTGCATTAGTTACAGCTGTAATAGATATTTAATTACGTAGGCCTTTGTGGGTGCTGACCATGGATATTGTACAAGCTGTTGCAGCTCAGGAATAGCAGAGCTTACTTCAGTAAGCAAAAAGTTGCCTTAATATAGAGCTAAAGAAGAAGGGGACAATGGATGAGTTTAGTGAGAGTGGAAAGATGCAATCTTTAACACTGTCTCTTTGGCCTCAGTTCCTTTAGTCACTACCTCAAGGAAGTGGGGTAACAGATCCACCACTTCTAGATCCGCAGTGTAGCATTTTAATGAGCTAGTTTGTAAATTGATTTTAATGAGTTAATTTAAATTCCTGTGTCAAAGTTTAGCCTCTGCAGGTACAGCTATCTGACGCCTTCCTTATTATACAGGGCTTTTAGCAATGTCTTTGGTCTCCCGCTCTTCAGGGATTTACTTACAAAGTGATTTATCAAACTATGGTTAAACCTTAAGGGGGATGCAATTGCTTGAAAACTGCTATAAGGTGTATTTCATAAACTCTCTCCAAGTCACCAAGAAGACTAGCACAGGTATACTAGCTGTTACATCTGAAAGTTTTGTCACTGTTTGTGTATTCTGTATCTCAAAATTTCATGCATCAGGTTAGTGGAATCTGTAGATTGTGCCTTAGCTTTGAAACAATGGATTTGTTACACTAGGGAGGTTTGGTTCCATTTATTGTTTAGTGAGTGACAGTTTTGGAGAACTATACAGACTAGTTTCCCACTGCCAAGAACTTATGTGAAACTCAGAGCCAGATAATTTAAATTAAACATGTGATGTACAATATGTGGGTACAATATAACCTTATTTGCTGTTCTTGTTCATGGAGCAAATGAATCACTTTTCATAGATGTAGGGCTAGCAAGGATCATTATGACAATCTAAATTGACCTGTATAGTATTGGCCATGTAATTTGATGATTCCTGCAACAAACCCAATGACTTGTAATTGACCTAGAGCATCTCTCTTAGACAGATGTCCACTCTTGATTTAAGGACAGCAAGTGATGGAGGATCTACCATGTCCAGCTGTTCCACTGGTTAGTTACCCTCACTGTTAAAAATATTTGCCTTTGCCCCTGATTGGAGTTTATCTAGCTTCAACTTCCAGTCACAATCAGCTGTTATGTCTCTTTCTCCTGGATTAAAGAGTCATCTACTATCAACTATTTGCTCTTAAATAGATGTCTCATTCAGTACCCTAGAGGCAGTAGTAGGAAAGCAGATGCTAGAAGAGAGCCAAATTTGCTTTCTGCTAAGCCAGATTCCCCCTGATAAAATAGAAAAAGAAAATGAGAGGCTCAGCTAACACTAATGACTTATAGGGGGGCCTTCCTATCTACACCACTTGTTTAACTCTATATGAAGTCATTGACTAAAGACCATTGATCTGATTTAGTTCATGCCGGCTGGATGGTTGTTGAGCCTGAGGCTTGACTGCACACCAATATGGGAATAGCCCAATACTTGACATTTTAAAGTTAAGGCCATTGAAGCAAAGGAGCTTCCTGATCTGGCCTCTTAAGCAGCACATGTGGAGTATAGAACAGGAGAAATATAGATGCCTTGGGCATGTTTTCCCAGCCCACTTGCACCCTCATCCCTATAGACCCCATAGGTGCAGATAACAACGTTGGCAGAATTAGACCCAAGTGGGATGTAAAATGAGAGTCTACAAGCAGCTCTCAGATTATAGGGAAACTTTCAGCCGTGCAGCACTACATGCTGCATCTGGCAGAATGGGAGACCTAGGGACAAATGCAGAGGTGAGTCTAAGTTGATATGCTTTGCACCTTCTTCTGGTCTCTTCAGTGTAGCCACAACCAACTTAGATTTGCATCCAATTTACACTCCTACCCCCACCCCTCTGAATTTGGCCCCTACATTATAAAGGAATTGGTTTCTGTAAATCAGGACTTGCCATAAGATTCAACCCACCAATGGATCATGAGGGGATGCCTGTTGGGCTGCACCCCATGGATTGCTGGTGGGGTGAAGCAAAATCATGTGGGTTCTAGGGTGCAACAGAGGGTGTAGGAAGGTATGAAAAGTTCCACTTTTCCTTCTGTCCCTCTCTGCTCGATCCCTAACCCAATCTCACATCTGCTCCTCAGGCTTCTCCTTCCTTCCCAGCTCTTGGGAGAGCTGTTTCACACCAGAACAGGGCCAGGCCCACCACACTCTTGAAGCAAGTCTGCTGCTGGGGGAATAGAGAACACTCCCCCATCCTCCTCACCTCCCCATTGGCACCACCAGCAACCCACCCATCACATTCACCTACTACCTCATTTTTACATTGGGGTGATTGATATAAAATGAAATTTGACAATTTATTATGCATCACTAATGGGAATTAAATGGCTTGTGGTTTATTGTACTGATACTCTGGGGGCTTAGGACAATTTTTTGCCTATGCACAAAAAAGGTTGAAAATCCCTGGAGTAATTTTCACAGTATGAGGCCAGAAGAGAGGAGTAAAGCAAGAGAAACAAAACTGGAAGATTTAAGGAAAAAACATCAGACAGGCCAGCCCGCACCCACACTTCAACTTTACTTTTTTTCATCTCCTCTGTAGCCAGCCTTCCACTGGTAAATTAATGCATGTAGATAGATGGGAGACTAACTGTAAGGAAGTCCATTACACCCCCTTACACACCACTTGTTGCCCATTATCTGGGCATAATCTATGTGAACTTCGGACATCATAGTTGAGTGAATCAATTCACAACACTGCAGCCTGTCACCTCTGTGCACTGGAATTCACATCCCACCTGAGTTGATCAAAGCTCAGATGTGATGGCCTGGAGGCCACAATGCAAGATTCCCCTTTTTTCGCTGCACGTGGGGGACTAATGGGAGGGTAGGGTGGAGGGCATTAAGATGATGTGTGTGTTCTGGCTTATGTTGTATTGCTGAAGATTTAGTGGTGGATTTTGCATGTACGTTTGTGTTTGCTCTGGGTGCTTCACCTTGAAGTTAAGACCAGCTTATTTTAAAGCTAGATAAATATGCCTCAGCAAACTAAAACTGGTATTTTCCAGACAACACACCAAATGAATGATATGGGGAGATTAACATCCAGGCTGTGCAAAGGTTTAGACACACTGGAACTGGCTATGCAAAGAATGCTCTTAATCTAACAGGAGGAATTTAAGATTTGACACCAGCGTTTTGACTTCAATTTAAAATGCAACACTGTCTGCAAGGAAAGCGTCAGCGCTTGGCCCCAGAGAGCTAGCACAGGCTCTGCAAGTTAAACTAGTTCACAGAGAACTGTTCTTCACAAATGCTAAATATTTCCTTGCTCATGCAGGCTTTGGAATACTGAAGAACAGGCTGTGCTGACACCTGCTGGATCTCTCTTCAGACAAAGATACATCATGCAAATAGCTCTTGGGCTTTGCTATAGTTCTCCCCACTCATTGCACACAACTCTATGGTGAAACTACATTTCTGTTTAAACCAAGAAGTGGACAGGGTTATGTTATGCGCAATTTTCTGAGAACCTGTTTCAGAAGGATCCTTTGACACTCTCCTCATTCAGGTCACAGCTGGGACATAGCTTCTGTTTCGGGAAGGGCATGCATCCCTTAATGGGTGCAAAAAAGAGTTCTGCACCTGTAGAGTGAGCCTTTGCTGTCCCAGCTGTACATCCATGAAAACCTGCTGCAGTGAAGACGTGGGGGGTGGGGGCCAAAAAGGGAAGAGAAGAAAAGCACAAGGAAGGGATGAATGGATTGAGCCAGAAAAGGGAAGGCTTGACAAGTTACCTTATCTAAGGTAGGAAACAACCAGTCCAGTGCCACAAAGAACAGCAAAAAGAAGTCTCACCTCTCCTGCCCCTCTTTACTAGGCTCATTCATAATTGGCAAGTCTATGTGCAGAAGTCCAGCAAAAAGAAATAATGGGGAAAAGATCTGGTCTTAAAGAAAAGCAGAGCCCTTCCTGAAACACTGCCAGACAATATATAAAGAGGGGCAAGGTACTATCTTTTTGGACCAACTTCTGTTGGTGAGAGACACACGCTTTTAAGCCACATCGAGCTCTTCTTCGGGTCTGGGAAACTTAGGCTATGTCTATGCTACCACTTATGTCACGCAGGGGTGTGAATAAAACACACCCCACCGCCACTCATTGGGGGTGGATTAATTATACCGACGAGAGAGCTTTCTCCCATCGTCGGCACAGAGCAGCTACACTAGAGATCTTACAGTGGTGCAGCTGCATTGGATAGCTGTGCCACTGTAAGCTCTAGGGTACATACGAGTGTCACAGCTAAATGCCAGGTGGAACAGACTGTTTAGCATAAGTAGTTAACACATATTGTAAGAGACCATTCAGGGTGAAGTGGCCTATTAACACCTCCAGTCCTAGGGAGGAAAGGGGGGGCAACAGCTGGGGGGGGCAGCTTTTAGTGGGTTATAGATTGTTGTTATAAGCCATAAAGCCAGTGTAGACAGACACACAACTTTTGCATTTGTATGTAATTTAAGGGCTGGTCTACACTGCCAAGTTTTTTCGCCAAAAGGCAGCAGAGGTGTACGCACTGCAAAGCCACTTTTTGCGCCGACACTCCTCAGTTGCAGCACGGTAAAAAAACTCACGTTGACAAGAATCATAAGGCTTTTTTGCACCAAGGTTTTATCGCCGTAGTGCCAGTGTAGACACCATGCTTGATTTTAGTGCTGTATTTGGCCTCCGGAAGGTGTCCCACAATGCCCATGCTGACCACTCTGGTCAGCAGTTTCAACTCTGCTACCCTGCTGCCAGGTGAACAACTTCTGCCCCTCCCCCTTTAAAGCCCCAGGAATTTTGAAATTCCCCTTCCTGTTTTCTCAGCTCCGCTCCTGACCCTGTTTTTCATTAGTTGTCCCAAGTACTCATTGGAACCCGGGTCCAGTGGTCCCTCTCACTAGGCTGGGGGAGGGGCCTTTAGACATGGGCGGTCTTGCGCCCACCTCCCAGGTTTTTCCAATAAGGCTCCACACAGCAAACGATCTCCCATTTCGACTACTGCAGAGCTACTGGATCTGATGGGTGGGGAGAGGAGGCTGTCCAGTCCCAACAGTGCGCCAGCTGTAAGAATTTCGATATCTACGGCCAGATTGCGTGCAGCTTGCGTAAAAAGGGCTATGATCGGGACACGCTGCAGTGCAGCGCAAAGGTGAAGGAGCTGAGGAACGCGTACCACAAGGCAAGGGAGGCAAACTGTCGCTCCAGTGCTGTGCCCCAGACCTGCCGTTTTTATAAGGAGTTGGACACTACCCTAGGTTGCGACCCAACCTCCACCACCAAGAGCACCGTGGATACTTCGTCGGGTCTGGAGCCAGTGGAAAGTGGACCTAACCCAGAGGAGGAAGTCATTGATGAAGAGGTGGAGGCTGAAGATGTGGAGCCCACGGCAGGGCCGGCGGGTGGTGCATCCAGTCAGAAGCTGTTCTCCACTCCGGCGGTGGATCACCAGTCTTGGCAGTCGCTCTCTGGCAAGCCTGGAGAGGAGACCCCTGATAAGTGGTTTTGCTTTGTGAAGTTCTGAAGCGGGTTGAGGGCAGAGAAATGTACAAAGCTGGCTGTGTTTGTGTGCTAGGCATTTCCACACACAGCTAGACAGAACGACAGAACAGGGAGTTGATGCACTCCAAGATTTCACGAGACTCCCCCAGAGAGAAACTTTTCTGGAGGTACTCAGTGATCCTCTGCCAGAGGTTCCTTGGCAGAGCTGCTTTGTCCTTCCCCCATTGAGAAACACTTTCCCGCGCCACTCTGCAATTACTTGGGCAGGGACCAAAGCTGCACACAGGCAAGCAGCGAAGGGACTGGGGCAGAAGCTGCAAGCATGTAGCAGATGCACCCTTGCTTCCTTCCTCAGGAGTGAGATATTTTCCATAGTGACCCCGACCTGTGGAAAATGGTGGGAGAGTTTAGAGTGTTGACCCCCATAAGTGCCCCGTGACCCTTTCACATTGCTTTTCTGCAGTGAACAATACCCCTGCCCCTGGGTTCACTCACCATTCTTGGGGTGTTCTCCTGCATGTGTGCTTACCTAGGGTCACCGAGAAAGTGATAGGTATGTTACCAGCTGTGTATTTTAATGCAGTGTTTCAATGCTCTGTGTGTAGTTGACAATAGTGCTTCTGTTTATTGTTAATTATGCCTCTCTAGACATGACCTTGAGAACCCCCTCCAACATCAGGAGAGCATCTGCGCCAGATAAGAAAACGCCTGAGACGGAGCAAGGAAGATATGTTCCGGGAGGTGCTGCTGCAGTCAGAGGCAGAAAAGATTGAACGCAAGAAGTGGAGGGAAAGCAACAAGCAGGAAAGAAAAGAAAATGATGCGTATAATAGGGACGCCACGGAGAGGCTGATAAAAGTTTTAGAGCATCAAACTGACATGCTCCAATCTCTTGTAATGGTCCAGACTGAGCAGATGCGTGCTCGCCCTCCCCTTCAGCACATTCAGAATTATCCTGGCGCATTCCTTTCTGCTTTCTGACACTTTGCACTCTCCTCTAAACTCCACCCCCTGTAGACAGTGTTTCAAATGAAAGCTGGACTTATGCTCAGCTCTGAAAGTCACCCCCCCAGTACCTTCTCCCCCACCAAGAATCTGTGTGTGTCTATGTGTGTGCGTGTGGTGTTGGGTTGTGGTTTATTTGGCAATAAAAGAAAAGTTCTTTGAATTATAAGCACTCTTTATTTCCATGATAGCAGATGGCACCTGCAAATCAAGAGGCACTTTTATCAGTTCCTTACATTGAATCCTAGGCCTTAACAATCACAACTGCTTCCTAGCATATCAAATTTAATTAACCATTGCAGTCCCAATCATAGCAACAAATATTACTGATTTTCATCTTCGAAGTGTTGCCTCAAGGCATCCCTTATTCTTATTGCCCCACATTGCACCCCTCTAATAGCCCTTGGCAGTCCATCCCGAGTAAATTTTTCACCCTTCCCTTCACAAATATTATGCAGTGTGCAACATGCGGCTATAACCATGGGAACATTTTCCTCATTAAGGTCTAACCTGCCATACAGGCATCGCCAGCGCACCTTTAATCGGCCAAATGCACATTCAACAGTCATTCTGCACCTAACTCAGCCTGTTGTTGAACCGCACCTTACTGCTATCTAGGTTTCCCATGTACGGCTTCATGAGCCATAGCATTAAGGGGTACGCCAGGTCTCCCAGGATCACTGGGCATTTCGACTTCCTCTATGGTGATCTTCTGGTCTGGAAAGAAAGTCCCTGCTTGCAGCTTTCTGTACAGGCCAATGTTCCTAAAGATACAGGTGTCATGCACCTTTCCGGACCATGTTGATGTCAGTGAAATGCCCAGGGTGATCCACAAGCGCCTGCAAAACCATGGAGAAATACTCCTTCCGATTGATGTACTCCGTTGCAAAGTGGTCCGGTGCCAGAATTGGAATAT
This sequence comes from Platysternon megacephalum, assembly GCA_003942145.1. NCBI lineage: Eukaryota > Metazoa > Chordata > Testudines > Platysternidae > Platysternon > Platysternon megacephalum. The sequence continues at coordinate 6,558,955 of QXTE01000080.1, read as the reverse complement.
GCATGCCATCTATTGCAACGTTTCTGAAATGCGGCCACCATGGCTGCATGCAGCCACCAGGGGATTTTCATGCAGCCACGACAGCCTCCTGGGCGGTGAGGGTGGATGGCAAAGCATCGGCCCCTCCCTCCTTGTTGCTCCTGGATGCATCGCCTGCACTGCCTCTGGAGAGAGGTGAGGGCGCAAGGCTGCAGGAGCAAGGTGAGTTTTTGACCCACATTGGGGAGAGGGGGTTTGGGCGGCAGGCTCCAGTGGCGGGACTTCAGGAACCTGGCCATGTGGCCCCGGGCTCCAACCGCAGGGCAGCGGATACTGACCACACACCCCGACTCTGGCCAAACGGCCCTGGCCTCCAGCTGCAGGGCTTCAGCCTCCAGCCCCTGGCTGCAGCTGCGTGGCAGCAGGCGCTGGCTCCCGGCTCCAGTCCCGGGCTCCAGCTGTGCAGTGGCAGGCACTGGCCACAGGCGCTGACCCCCCAGCCCCAGCTTCAGGGCAACAGGCTCCGAACACAGGACAACAGGGCAACAGGCTCCGAACACAATCCCTGGCTCTGGCTGCAGGGCAGCAGCTGCTGATCCCTGGCTCTGGCCACGGAACTTCAGTCGGCCTTTGGCCCCCAGTTCTGGCTGTGCGGCGACAGGCACTGGCCCCGGGCTCCAGCCACACGGCCCTAGCCCCTGGTGCTGATCCCCTACCCCAGCTGCATGGCAGCAGGCGCCGACCCACAGCTCTGTTCCCAGGCTCCGGCCACACAGACGTGGTGGCAGGAGCTGGCCCCAGGTGCCGACCCCTGGCTCTGACTGCGCAGCAATGAGCACTGGCTCCAGCCACGTAGCGGCAGGTGCTGACTCCTGGCTCCAGCCATGCACTCTTGGGCTCTGGCACCCAGCTCTGGCCGTGCAGTGGCAGGCACTAGCCCTGGGTGCTGACCCACAGCTCCAGCTGTGTGGCTGCGGGCTCCAATCCCTGGCTCCAGCCATGCAGTTCCCAACCCCAGCTCTGGGTTCTGGCCACGGATACTGAGCCCCGGCCCTGGCTGCATGGCAGCAGACACCAGGCCCTGGCTCTGGCCACGCAACAGTGGGGCTCATCGCCCTCCCCCATTGCCCCGGGCCCCCGCTGCTTCCCCCAGCAATGCATCCATCCCACCATCGCCTCTGGCCCCTGCTGCCTCCCCCTTTGGCCCCCCCATCCAGGGCTTAATGGGTTCTGGAGCTTGCTGAGAAAAGTGATATTAACAAACATGCAAGTATCACTTTTCACAGCAGATTTACTAGCTATCTGTGAAAAGTGATATTGTATGTTTGTTAATGTCACTTATCACAGCCTGGCAGGTAGCTACTAAGTGTGCTGTGATATTAACAAATATACAAATACACCTCTACCCCGATATAACACGAATTCGGATATAATGCAGTAAAGCAGCGCTCGGCGGGGGGGGGCGGGGGAGGGGGCTGCACACTCCAGCAGATCAAAGCAAGTTCGATATAACGCGGTTTCACCTATAACGCGGTAAGATTTTTTGGCTCCCGAGGACAACGTTATATCAGGGTAGAGGTGTATCACTTTTCACAGCAAGCCCCAGGACCCACTAAGCCCTGGATGGGGGAGGCAGCATTATTTTTGTTATTGAGTCTCCCAAAACACCCTTCAAATATACATTACAAAGATTTGGATGTGAATCTGTGCATATTTAATTGTTTTTCCTAAAGTTAATTAAGTATTTTAGGAAAAAAAGTGTCAGTGTGGCCACCAGTGAGAGTTGGTGGCCGCACGGTGAGGCCACCAAGGAATTTGTTGCGAGAACCCCTTGTCGCCCCTCCGCAGTTAGGGAAACCCATTTCTGCAAACCCATCCACAATTTCATGCACATTGCCAAGAGTCATGCTCTTTCGCAGCAGAATGCGACTAATGGCCTTGCACACTTGCGTTAACACAGCCCCAACAGTCGACTTCTGCACTCCAAACTGGTTCACGACCGACCGGTAGCAGTCTGGAGTTGCCAGCTTCCAGGCTGCAATCGCCATGCGCTTCTCCACTGAGAGGGCAGCTCTCATGAGGAGTCCTTGCGTCGCATGCTAGGGCGAGCTCAGCACACAATTCCAAGAAGGTGGCTTTCCGCGTCCGAAAGTTCTGCAGCCCCTGCTCGTCATCCCAGACCTGCATAATGATGCCATCCCTCCACTCTGTGCTAGTTTCCAGAGCCCCAAAGTGACATTCCACTGTGATGAGCTGTTCCATGAATGCCAAAAGCAATCTAATGTTGCTGCTTTCTATGTCGGACACTGCATCAGGCAACTGTGACTGCCATTGCCTTCGTAACTTCAAGAATAAGTCCACTGCTATTCGCGATGTGCTAGTAAGAGCTAGCAGAGCAGTGGAGATCAGCGCGGATCCATTCCTGCAGATAGATGTGGCAGGGCAAGCAGAAAACAAGGTGTGATGGGCTGAATCACAGAAACCCCCTTGGGACTGCCAACTGATGTGCTGAGACTACCTCTATGCCCATTTTCCCTGGCAGCTTGGGACTTCAGTGCCCTGCCTGGTTGTGCCAAACACACTTGCCTGCTATAAACACAGACCCAGGTTTGAACCACGTCCCCCAAAAGCTGCAGGCTTAACTGAAAACAGTTTAAGAAGTGTTCCTGTCTCCAACACTCAGGTACCCAACTCCCAATGGGGTGCAAACCCCAAATAAATCTGTTTTACCCTGTATAAAGCTTATACAGGATAAACTCATACATTGTTCGCCCTCTATAACACTGATAGAGAGATATGCACAGCTGTTTGCCCCTCCCCCCTCCCCCAGGTATTAATACATACTCTGGGTTAATTAATAAGTAAAAAGTGATTTTATTAAATACAAAAAGTAAGATTTAAGTGGTTCCAAGTAATAACAAACAGAACAAAGTGAATTACCAAGCAAAATAAAATAAAACATGCAAGTCTAAGCCTAATACAGGAAGAATGATTACAGATGAAATCTCAGCCTCAGAGATGTTCCAGTAAGCTTCTTTTACAGATTAGCCTCCTTCTAGTCTGGGTCCAGCAATCACTACACCCCTGTGGTTACTGACCTTTGTTCCTCTTTCTTTCAGCAATCCTTTGGGGGTGGAGAGGCTATCTCTAGTGCCAGCTAAAGACAAAATGGAGGTTTTTTTCCAGGGGCTTATACAGTTTCTCTCTAGTGGGTGGAAAGCCCCCTCTCCCTCTGTGTAGAATCCAACTACAAAATGGAGTTTTGGAGTCACATGGGCAAGTCACATGTCCATGCATGACTCAGTTTTCTGCAGGACTTCCCAGAAAAGCTCAGATGTGGATTGGTGTCTATCAAGGTCCATTGTTAACCAAATACTCCCAATTACTTGAATAACCCCTTCACACTATGCTGACCACATCTGCCTTAGGTGCTTTCTACAGCAAACACTTTAAATACAAGCACAGAGCCAACACTCATAACTTCAGATATAAAAATGATACATGGATACGAATAGGATGAATACATGCAGAAGAACATAAGCTTTGTAATGATACCTTACAAGAGACCTTTTGTAGGAAGCATATTTCAGTTACATCATATTTACACTCATAAGCATATTTCTATAAAGCATTATGGGGTGCAACGTCACACAAGGGACGTTGAAAAATGCCGCGAACTGACAGAAGCACATGGAATGCTGGGACGGAAAGCAGTGCATCATGGGGCATTGAGCCTGGACCCATGATGCGCCATGATCCCCTGCACCTTCCCACAAGACCTAGCAGCAGAAGCGGGAGATTGCCGATGCAAGTGCCACAAGTGTGAGTGCGCTATGCCGCCAGTGGAAGACAATGTGAACACAACAGCAATTTTCTTTAAGCGCTTTTTTATCAGCGACCAAACTCTCTGTGAAAAAACTCTGCCTGTGTAGACATAGCCTAAGTGTTTATAGCGATCCTGCTGCCACTAACTTCAAAGAGAGCCCTGTATTTTCTTATTGATGTGACCAAGCATGGACAAGTACAGCATGTCCTATAATCACATTCCCACCCTTTAAGGATCCCTCTTCCTCAAGGCCTGAAGTCAGTTTCCCTACTCCTTGCCCAGTAGGACAGGAATCCACAGCTGTTCTAGACCAGTGACAAGTGCTACATGCTAAAGGTTACCTGCAAATATTTTTTTCAAATGAACTAATTGTAAGGTAGTGTGCTGAATGCCCACAAAACCAAACGAGGAACATTCGTCCTTCTACGTTCAATACTTGCAAATCTCTTCTAGAACAAAATAACTTTCAGAGGGTAAAGAGTTCCCCTAATTAACGCTGACACTGTACAACATAGACTTAGACTCCTCCTTGAAAATCTGGGAAGGGGTCTAAGCCAATAACAATTGGGAGCATTTAACATACCCATTATAAATATCCATGCCAGCAATTTTTTCTTAACAAATAGAAAAGCAGCATCAATGTCAGGAGGTAACAGAATTGTCTCTGGAAAATTCAGATGCCTGCACAAGCAAGATTTGCAACAGGTATTTTAAGTGAACAAAGTGACAGTTTTAATTGTAAAAATTAGGACAGTTGAAGACTGTTTTTGTATCCCGCTATAACTGAGAATTTATTCAGCCAGGCACCATTGCTCATGCTGCCGATTCCTTCTCATTCAAACTTCCTCTTTGCTCCCACTGCAGCCATCTTCCCATGTCAACATCTAAGCCTCCACTCCCTGATGCCATTTTTCCCTCTGTGAGAAATTCCCCAGCTCTGCCCTCTCCCATTGCAGCTATCCCTTCCCAACTATTGTGATCCATACAAAGTCCTGGATCGGTTTCTTCTGCAGGAGGGTCAGTTCATTCCACCATCCATCAGACAGTAAACCTCAGGCTGATTTAAAATCAAAGCAACTCAAGATAAAGACTACAGTTCTGTTAGTTTTATAGTTTAATTTAGAGCTGGTGAGAGATGACAAGTTGATAGCCCTGGAAAGTAAAGTCCTCATTATCCCCACAATGACTAAGAGCACAAGCAAAATCAGTACAAACTAGCCCACACTGCCATGGGGAAATCACCTTTGATCAGATGTTAGTTCAATCTCCGTACCCATTTAGTCAAGGCCTCTGCTAAGACCACAAACCAGGGTACCAACTGTGGTGGCCTTTTCTTGTGATGGGCTGACCATTCCATAAGGAATTGAACAGAGACCTCTAACCCATTTCACAGTGGCTACTGGAAGTAATGGATGCTAACAACTTTTGTTCACCACTCAACTGCTCCAGAATCAAACCAGCTTCCAGCGACGAAAGGCTCTATATTCCATTACCAATCCTCCCTGTATTCTGTTCCAACATTATCTGTTTGAATAATAAGTCTTGGTGATTTTCTATGCCTTTTTTTGAAGACTGAAGTTCTTTAAAGAGCTGGTGAAAGTAACAAGTCGAACAGTATTTCAGAAAGAGTCACAGTATCCAAGCAGTGTTCGAGAGCATAACAAAAGGCTCTGTCATGCTATTGTACAACACAGCCCATGAAGGGCCACTGCCTTAGCACCGCAATTTCATGGAACAGCAGTATTAACTCTTCCTGGAGAGCAAGTTTATCTAATCATTCTAGGATGACTATTCTACTTGTTCTTAATTTGGTGAATGTAGCAGAAGAGTATGGAAGTTCCAGGAACTAATAGATAGTGACACTATGGGAGTATTCATCTCCAAGAAAGTGGGAAAGAATCACTCCCTGTCATGGAAACAGCTGCCCACAGACTGTGCCTCCCCTCACAAGAAATGCAATCATTCTGGTTTTATTTTAATACTGAACTGAACCCAGGAGCGTTCACTGGCTTTCACACCATTTGGAGAAATGCCTGATGTCTGCTTATGCATATTGATGTCACACAAGAAGTCAAGTTGCTACGCCATACACCAAGGCATCTCTGTGAAAAGATGCTAAAAACAGGCAGGCTGGTCCTTGAACACAAAAGCTTCCAAACAGTCATTTGTCTGTTTCATCACACTAAACAGGGCTGGAATATAGAGTATAAAGGAAAGCATTCACAAGTGAAGAATATGAAACCTGAATCAGCCTGCACCATTCAAACAAGACAGACTGAACATAAGATGAGTGAAATAAATCTATTATTTGTAACCTAGGGATTCCATCACTAAACTCTTTAAAATATCCAGTCAGTTGGTCATAAAAAGTTTCTTTTCCATAAAAAAAGGATACCATTATGATGGGATTTTACATCTGCTCTGTACAATTTCCATACATAACTAACATCTTTTATACTTAATCTCTTATACTTAATCCACCACTGTAAAAATCACACCACCAGAATGTTACAGGTCCGAGTTCATTTATACTGCTTACATTGTAAGATGTAAGTGGGGGGAGGGGAATGTATAAAAGGAAAGCAAATTTGTGTCATTGATTTTTTCCCCCTGAATCTCAGCATCCTGAGATAAATGAGTTTCTATAATAAAGAAATTTCAGCATTTGTGAGGCAATTCTCTAGGATTTACTGATTAAAAAAAAAATCTCATTAAACAGAAAAAAAGAGTTTTAAACGGGTATGGGAAAACAAAAAAACCGAGGTCTCTTGGGATCGTCACCAGGCTGAAACAGGATTAGCTTTGTAGTTTCTGTAATCTTCTTCACAGAAGAACGCTAATTCAGTTTCATTTGCTGAAAGGGATAAAAAAATAAATATTCAGCATACCCAATAAAAGCATATGCTTATTGTATTAACCACATAGCAGCCTATTAACATTAATTAGAACCTCAGAATGCATTCAGTGCCTTTTTGGTTAAAGGCAATCACTAGTCACCACCTTGTTTGTTTTTACGTTAGACCCAAATACCATGCGTTTTAGTCTGGTTAAAAAGAACTAGAACATTGGCATGTAAATGTAAACAAACATCTGCAAACACCTTCAAGACTAATTTCACCAAAGGCTACAAAACAATTTGGACGGCATTCAGCAACCTACGAGACTGCACATTTATTCTTTCTAAGAATACTAGAAAACAACGAAGCTTGTTTTTTTTCCAGTCCATTATTCAGTTAAGCAGGGAGAAAAAAACCTTTTTTTCTGAAATTAGCCTGCAGGTATAATAATTTAATACTTAGAGGATTAGTAGAATATTTTACAGATCACTTTACATTCTCCCTCATGGCCCATCAAAATATGTGTCTGAAGAAGTTAATTTTTTGCCCTGCTAATGATTAATTCATAAGGCTTCAACAATATGCAAAGTGAACGACACAAATTGGCTTCTCCAGCAATACTTTCAAATACCTCTAATTATTCACAGGGGATATGGCACAGCTAAAGGACCCACAAAGGTTCATAGCAGTCACAATTCTTTCAACCCAGCAGGTCAAGGACTTCCTCTTCTAAAACAATAAGTCAGCAACATTACTAATTCAGAGTGGAGACAAATCTGATGGAAAACCTTCACAATTATTAAACATGGAATTCTTTAAGGTCCTGAGCCAATAAGTCCTGCATTTGCTTTTTAAATTAAACCTGAATTTAATGAAGTCTGCCTGTCTTATACAAAAGGAACAGGAGAGGTTTTAGAATCTTGACTAGGAAACTGACAAGACTGTTTGCAATGAATGCTGAACACTTTATTAACATACATCCTTGCTCTAGAAATAGGCACACATTAACTTTGCTGACTAGATAATAGCTGTAATAATAATCACCACCACAGAGGATTTCCTAAAGATGCTTATCTAATACCCTCATAATTTACATCTTTCCAGCCCAATTCTGCCAAATGCTAAAATCAATCCTTTGGAGTTGAGGAGGGTGCTCAGTATCTTGCAGGATTGGGCTCCTGGCTTTTTAAAAAGGGAAATTCTAGTGTTTGCTTCTAGCAAATGTTTGTGCAGCCTCCATATTTAAAATCTAAACATATTAATGGGAGATTTGCAATTGATTTCAATGAAAGCAGAACTAATGTCACATGATACTGTGCATCACTTATTTTGTTTATTCTTTATATTACCATAGCGCCTAGGAGTTCTAGTCCTGGACCCCATTGTGCTAAACACTGTACAACCACAGAACAAGAAACAGTCCCTACCCCAAAGAGCTTTTGCTACATTTTTATTACTTACCAGAAATGCAAATCTACTCTGAATGGATAAAAATCAGGAGTCGCCAAAGGTCTTACTACACTATTCTGCTTCTGTAAGTCAGTGGAAGAGAGCTTTTCACACTGAGGTAAACTTTAATATATCAGAACACAAAAACGGCTCTTCTAAAACCTCAAAACTTGGCAAGTGTAAGAGGATATTCCTCATTACACAGCAAGAACTTCATTCTACCTCATAGAGCAGTTAGGCATTGACGCAGTTAGCCTTTGTTGTAAGTACACCTCTACCTCAATATAACGCTGTCCTCGGGAGCCAAAAAATCTTACTGCGTTATAGGTGAAACCGCATTATATTGAACTTGCTTTGATCCACCGGAGTGCGCAGCCCCGCCCCCCCGGAGCACTGCTTTACCGCGTTATATCCAAATTCGTGTTATATCTAGGTAGCGGTGTATATAGTTAACCTGAATAATTATGGAGGTAGTGTTTTAATTACTTTTCTTCCATCCTTAAACCATTCCCTCCTCCCCTACACACAGAGAAATAAAAACAGTCTAGTTTATCGCAGTTTGTTTTCAGAACAAGATTACTCTGGTGTGCTGATAATTTACTGAGATTGCATCAAGTTATACCACCACTAGGACTATGGTACCTGTTTCAAAGGTAGGAATGTACAATAATTCATCAATACTGTCTTGAAGAAGGACAGCACTGGACGAGGGCAGCTCTAAACAAATATCTGCCACTGTTTCCCAGCCCCTTGCCTAGACCTCTAGGCCATGCTACCTCAAGTCTTAGGTAGGTAAGACTCATGCTGACGAGGCATATACTAACTAAATTACAAGACTTTGAAGTCTTCAGACTGCCAATAACCCTCCTTCCCGAAGAGCTGCTTTTCATCTGGATTAAAAGGATTTGGGTAGCAGGGAAGGCTAAAGAATGACTTTTATTATTATTATTACAGTAATGCCCAGTCCTCTATAAGGCCTTATATTAGAGGCCCACTGAGCTAGGCACAATAGATACATATAGTACGAGACTGTCCTCTCCTCAGAGAGATTACAGTATAGAATAAGGGGTGGCATGCAAAGAGGAAAGGGGGAGACACTAAAAGTATCAGGTGTAAATACCAAGGAGACAGGGGAATTGATCAGTGTGGCCCAATGAGATTAACCAGGAGTAAAGGAATGAAATCAAAAGAGTATTTTCTGATGTTCCATTTATTTTTTCCAATGGTAATTTATAATAGTCTCCTAAGGGGAGTGGAGGAAGCACCACTGATTGAAGGATTTTAAAACTAGATCAGACAAAGTGCTAAACAGTACTCTGTAGGGGAAAATCCTGCATTGGCTGGGGAGAGGTTAGGTGGCCTAATGCTGAATGGGTTCTTCCATTTCTAACTTCCTCTGTGATGTTTCACCCAGAGTGTAAGATTGTTGTGCACCAGATTTAAATAAGCGACATTCTAAACTAATCAGTGCCATCTCAAAGCCTGCGAATTGGGCCTCAAAGTCTCCGCTGCTCTGCTGCCACATAATCATTTTTGCATGGAGCCAAAATGACATCCAGTGACTATCAAATTTGTCATACATTGGCATTTCTTTACACTATTAGCACAGGACATGCACCATATGCATTCTTCTGTCAGAAAGCAAGGACTCAGGTTGATTTTAACCACGCGCCATGTTCAGCTCACTTTCTAAATGATATTATTTGTGCTGCCCTGAGCAATTTGAATATTGTGTTGCACATTAAACAAACCTAATCTCATTTCATTATTCCACACTAGTTCCACTACTTAAACTTCTAACCAAAACATCAGTTTAAATGTTACTGATAGGTTATTAGTACTATGTCTGCTTAATCTTATCTGTCAATCATTTAAAATTACCCTCAGCAGAATTCTAAGCATACCTTCTAAAAATCACAATTTGCATTCTGAGCATTTGGAGTGCACATACCTGCTGCCCTCAGCCCAATGATGTGAATGTACATTATCCCCCCTTGTTCCCTGGATAATTATCAGGTAGTGTAAAGAGCATCAGGAATAGCATTTACTTTTCAGCAGACTATCCAAACATAATCAGCCAGTTATCAGTATAATGACAAGCACAATGATCAGTACTGTCAGTCAATATAAAGGTACTCCTACCTACTCCAGCTGCTTTTAAAGTGCTATCTTCTTTTAAAATGAGTTTGTCATCATCCTCTAAACTCACTACAAGTTCATTGGTCTAGAAATAAGTAAACAGGAATATAAAGATAAATGCAGGTTTTATTAGCTCTGCCATTATGTTCTCTAAAAGTACATAGATCTTGCTGTATCCACACATAAAAGGGGGGAAAGGGAACAGATAGCAAATGTACCTTAGATCCATGTGCTTGGTGAATAATCTTCATCATATCTGGAAGAAAATACAAAACTTCCCTTAAGATGTGGTTCATTACACTGGACAATGGCACTGTGAGGGTTCCATGTTTGTCATCTCTTGAGGATTTTCAAGTGTTCTCTGTTCAAAAAGGGAAAAACAAAACTCTCTCCACTAGCAGCTAGCCCTGCAATCCAAACCTGAAATCTGAGAATCAAGCTAGGTTCTTTTCTTTGTGGGTATTACCACCCGTGTTAGAAGTTCTCTCAGGCAAATTAGGGTCTCAAGGACATTTACGCCATCCCATTGTCTTCATCCTATGCCCTCCGTGATACCCATGCAATCTGTCTTCAGTGAGATTGCATAGGTGCATGGAAGGTTGTAGGGATATTAAAGAAGGTACTAACAGTGATTCCCCCAAGTGACAGTGACCCCCCACAATTTGTCCCCCCACATCTTTTGGGTCTTCTGTTAAAACTTGTAAGCTACTGTGAACACTATGTTACCACCCCTGCTGTGAGCTATAAGCCATTAAGTGACTTTCACTTTATTGTACCAGCAAGGGCTCCTAGGAACAGATCCCCACCCTCTGTGATTAAATGGAATGTATGTTGATGAATGCTTGATGTACATGAATGGTTAGGGAGGTGCCAGCCTAGAAAGGGAGTATCCATCGGCCGAAGAAGGTGTCAAGTGGAATCAACCAGATGACCCCCGGAGGGCGAACTGGGATCCACCCCAGCACCTCAAAGGAAAGAAGACAGAATGGAGCCACCCACCTGCTGATTGATTTAACAACAGCAGAATGAAACAACTTCCATGAACTAACATAGGGAAAAATCCCTATAAAACTGGACTCTGAAGAATAAGTCTTTGAGTCTATGGTTCTGCTGCCAGCCTCCAGGAGCATCAGATGAATCTGACACGGACTCGGCTCCACCCTCATGCCCCAACGTCTAGGCTGGTAACTATGACAGCTATGGAGAGAGAGAGAGAGAGAGAGAGAGAGTGTGTGTGTGTGTGTGTCTGAATGAAATGTTATAGCTATAACTGACTGCTCTTACTATGATTCTTTTTATATTTACAATAAATGTGGCATCTTTGCCTTATCCCTCTTAATAAGATCCTGCTGGTTTTTATTGGTATAACAAGGTGACTGGAATTTAATAAACAAATCTGTTGATGCTGCACAAGAAGAAAGAGAACCCAACTTGCTCTTCCACGGCGGTGTTGGCTCTGCTCTGCTAGCAGGAGAAAAAAGTAGTAACAACTTAATTTTGTCACTAAAATAAGCAGAGATGGCAGAACGCACAGACAGGGAGCAGAGTCAGTAAAAGGATGCATTGTTACATACATAGGCACTTTAATATTAAAACAGAATTCCAACACATCTATGTTTGAACAAACTCAAAATAGGACACAAGTGCTTTTTCAGCAAAGGAGCTAGAAACNGGGGGGGGGGGGGGGGGGGGGGGGGGGGGGGGGGGAATGTGGACTAGAGTAACTTTCAAATTGGTGTGACTGAGTATTCAGAGCTCTGGTACAATAAAGATCACATTCTCAATTAGAGGTTTAATCCAAGGCTTTAATCCATGAACAGACACACAACTTTGACCCATTTTGTACATTTTATTCATAGCATTTAAGGAGAGTTGGATTGCCTTGCTCTCCCAGTGCAAAGGTCACTAAAGATTTAGCATACAGTGCCAGTTGCAGTACCACCCATATATCTTAGAAGCAAGACATGCATTAAACAACACTTACTGGAATCTTACCATTACATAGAAGTACTGCAAGAAGACCACATAATCACACTGAAACATACTAAGCTTTCATCTCTAGGAAGTGAACATGCAAACTATCAATGATCTTTACTAACCTCAGCCAGCTCTATACCCCAATGAATGGAGTCCAAGAGCAGCCTACTGGTTTTCAAATCCTAGTACAACTTCACATCCCCATTCTCTGAGCTGACTTCTTACTTACCCATTCAGTCTCTGAGTCATTCTTGATTTTATCTGTTCACAGCTCCACCACTGACCACAGAAATTTTTGCATTTAACCATTTGCCCTATGAAGGAGAGGCTGTTCCAACCCCACCATGTAGATAAAATATCAGCCTCTTCAAATCTGGGCTAAAGCCTCACCTCCTCCCATTTGCTTTTGCTAACCATTTTACCCCCAAACTAATCTCACTTGAGCACATAAATAAATGTTACCTTGTGTTCCTAGTAACAGGCCTTTTGTGACAGTTGATATAAAATACTGTCATGAGATACTAAACTGTAATGAACTCAGATGACAATTCTTTGTATTATTTGTATTGGGTAGGGCCTAGAGGACTCCACCAGGTTGGGTCTCCATTGTGCTAGGAACTGTACCAACATGTGGTAAATGACAGTCCCTGCCCCAAAGTGTTTACAATCTAAAAGACAAAATGTGACATGTGTCAGACAAAGAAAAGGATGGAGGGAATGAAGTAAAAATAATGGGATGCTTTAGTACAGACTAGCTGTCTGCACAATTTGTAGATGTAGTAAGCCAATCAGAAGCAGAAATCACAGCTTGCTACCTGCCCAGCCATTATCAGATGACAGTTCTCTGTGGGAAACATGGTAGAGGTGCGTTTTAAGGAGGGATTCGAAGGAGGATAACATGGTGGCTTTGTGGAACTTCCCTCATATTGCCTCATATGCACAGGAAAAGGTGCAAAAGGGAAAGAAGCAGACAAGTGGGCGACCAAGGCTGACATCGTAGGTGCCACGCAGGCAGAGTCAACTTAACAGATGACAGGATGGACAGACATGAAGAAACTAAACTGTGAAGGGTTCTGACAGTGAGAACAAGAATTTTAGGTATGATGCAATGGAGAAGGTTGAGCCAATGGCGAGACAAAGAGAAGGGGGCCTTAGTCCAAGTGAAGCACCAAGAAGATGAGTTTGACGGCAGCATTTTTAATGAATCTGAGGAAATGAGGCAGCAACAGTCGACCCAGACTGGTGGAAGTTACACAACTTAGACTGGAAGCTCTTTGGGGCAGGCACTGCCTTTTCATTCTGTTTGTACAGCGCCTAGCACAATGTGGTCAGGGTCCATGACTGGGGCTCCTAGGTGCTACAGTAATACAAAGAAACATATAAGTCAAGGTGAGGGGCAATCAGGGTCTAGATGGGATGACTCAGAGCGGGGATAAGGTTGGCCCTTTATGATGCTGGCCAAGAAGCAGCAGCAAGATTTGTACAGTGATGGGCTGAGAGAACCAAAAGAAGGCAGAGTTACAGGAGAAGCCCAGATTAAATGCCTGTGTGATGAGGAGGATGGTGGTGCTACCCACCACCAGGGTAGAGAAATGAAAGAGAGAGGGTAGGGCTCAGAGGAAAGATCAGGAGCTTGGTTTTGATTCCTTACATGCAAACTCAGCATAACTGGCACCTACGGCTGAGAGGCTAAGGCTGAGCTAGTGTAACAGGAATCAAACTGCTACCCTGGCGTAGTTCTGTTCCCTTGATTGTACAGTATTTTGTTCAGTCCTCTGAATAGCAATTAGCCATATGTCCACAAGCACATGCGCACAGCAAATCTCCCCTGATGCCATGTGTGGTGACTAGACCAAAAGTTGTGCATGGACCTGCAGGTATACCACAGCATAAAGAATAAAATGATAGCACAGGTCTCCTTCATTTGCCACAAAAGGGAAGAATGGCACTCCAGAGACAGATGTTTCAAATCTCTGGAATTGTAAGTCCTTAAACAATATAATATTCACATCTGTCCTCTAAATTCAGAGAAACAAGTTGAAGATAGAGACATTAACAAATTAAACTCTAATCCCCGATACATTTCCCACTTGCTCACATTTTGCACCTCCTGATTCCCCATCAGAGTGAATGAAGAATCAGGCCCTATGCCAGTTTAGTCTCTTGATATAGGCATGTAATTCCCAGCACCATTCACAGGAATTATATGTCCGCCCCACTCAGGGAGATGCTTCATCAGTGTGGTAGATGTGGTTTGCTAACTCCACCTTGGACAGAGGGAGGTGGGAATGGCATTGATGGCAGAGAGGCATCTGTAAGGAAACCCCTGGAACAGTTCATCTTGGGAGAGGTTTATGTCTCAGGGAAAGTGTTCTATTGTCATTTGAGTTATTCTTTATGCTGTATAACTGCATGACCCTGCTGTCATCCATTGCACCACTTTTGCTCTAGTCACCAAACAGCATAATTAAAGCAAAATCCCAGAAAAGGGATAAATCTGGACTATATAGAGCGTGTTCTATTCAAAGTATGATACTCTCCACCTGCTTACACCAAGGAAACTTGCATGTGAGCAGCATTACTTGCAACAATTATTAGAGCACAGAATCAGATTTAAATTTTACCCCAGGCTATTTCATTCCATTTCATTTCATCCCAAGCTTACATTTAGGAGCTTTCCTATTTACTTTAGATGTGTTTTCCTCCTTCTCGTCTTGTTTAATATTATGTAAATTCTTTAAGTACATAAATCTAAATATTTTCCACTCGGTGCTTTTAGCTCCTTCTTGGCCATCCCTTGTGACCTCACAATTAGTAGCTGGATATTGAAATGCATAACCACGAAGAGGACTGTGATTTCAAAGTACTGTGGGTCACAAGCTGCTCTGCAGAATGGGAACAGAGTTTAAAAGGCACTTACAAAAATTATAAAAAATTAATATCCTAAAAAGCCTTTGCCAATTAGCAGCAGAATGTGTAATGTGCTGCCTAATTCTGAAGTGAATACAGAAGTTCATAATAATCGTTGGGTTTTGTAGACACATGATGTAAAGCTAATGGTGTGTGTACAACATTCGCAGTAGGGCTGTGCCAAATTAACCATTAGCTTGACTAGTTGTTTCCTGAAAGCAGCTGCAAAAGTATGAGTGTGTGTGTCGCAGCTCCCTTCAGGAAACTAGTCCTGACTTACTATATTTAGATGGAAATAACTGTAATGCAGTTAAATCACATGAGAATTGGTATAACATACTGTACACACATTTCTTAAAGAATAAGAAAAATCACATACCATATTTGTATTTTTTAAAGGGAGGTGGAAGTCCTGTTCTTAAAGACACATCTATTAAAAATAAAGAGACTACATGAAAAGGATTGTAACAATTTTCTTTTTATATTTTAAATGATTACTTCATGAAGCTTGCACTCTGAATTTGAAGTTTAAAATAAATCTCAAATCAGGAAACTTGTCTTAACATCAAAAGTTGAAGAACAACCGGTTCAACTCTGAGCCCAAGTCCTACAAATTCTATGGTACATTTTACTTGTGTGAGTAGCCCCACTGACTTCAGTGGGACTACCCACATGTATAATGTTCAGGAAAGGTGTGCAGGATCAGACCCTTGAAGTCTGATCCTCCAAAGCTCTACTGTCATGTGTATCCTATTAACATTTTCATAGGGGCAGAAGTCCTGCATCCCCATTTGCAAATTGCACCCAAACAATTGACACACAAATGAATTGGATGTGGAAAAACAGTCTGCTAACCAGCTCCCAAAAGAAAACCACACTGCTGAAAATTAGCCCCTTTATGGCCTCAATCTTGCTTGGTGTTGAGCAACTCCAGGAGATGCTGAGCGCCTGTGTGCATTTCTGGCTGACAGAACTCAGCCTGGAAGAAAACAAATCCCAGAGAACATACTCATATAGTGCTACCTTCCATCATTGAAAATAACTATGCAGAACACTTCCTCCCCATTCACATGAGACCCGCTTTGCTTTCCCTCTCTGCCAAATATTGGTGTAGCCCCATGTCATGTGGAAACAGTGACCAGAGATTCGCTAGATGGCATACGTCCCTAATGCTTTTTGAGTAGCTGCCCAACAATGCAGCCCATGCAGCTTGGGGCAGTGAGCCAACTGCAGCACAGCCATGCACAGCACAGCACAGTCTTGCCATGACTGATCATGGGGATTTCCAGTGCAGTGCAGAGGGAGGTAATGCCTACATGTAGTTGGACATCCTCTGTGGGATCAAGGGCCAAATCCCCCATGGATCCCTGGCTCCCCAGCAGCCCAAAGGGGAACATGTGGAGCTGGCAGCTTTAGTGGAGCCACAGGAGTTTTCCCATTAATTTGCTCCTCTACACCTGCTTATGCAGAGACATCAAAGTACAGGGACCAAATAAGTGTGTAAGAATAACAGTGCCTTACCATTCTTTACAAATGTAATGAATTGCTTTACAGTCTGGTCCAAATTAACTCCATGATACACCACAGGTCTGAAATTACGGTGCTCAAAGGAGCGAACCAGGCGAACAGTAATGGTTGAGTTTTCTGATGACATGTGAATTAACTGCAAGCACCCTAGAAGATATTAAAGAGAGTAATTACTGAGTTATCTCTTTGTACAAATATAACAGCTAAAAGAACTAGGTGCAGGTGCATTAGTCTGACATTCCCAAAGAGTTAAAAATTTACAAAATTTTAAACATACTGTGCCCTCATTTAGGCCCAATTCTGTACCACTTTTGCCATTACTACGATGGGAGCAAGAGCAGAGCCATAGCCTCCTCACTGACACAGGATTGTCCAGAATTTAAGGGTAGAATTTGATTCTATATGTCAGATGGCCCAGTTCTGCAGTTGTTCCATGTACAGAACTCCCACTGAGAACAGCAGCAGCTCCATGAACAAGCCACAGGGTCAGGCCCTATATTAAGAAGAAAAAAAAGATTGCAGAAAAATGGTTTAAAGCTGTGCGATACATGTTTTGCTTTTAATTTATTTGTAAGTCCAAGTCACTGAAAAGTCTGCCTGTCCTCTATGATCCAAAGGATAGAATTTGACACCATAAACAAAAATAAAAGCTTATTTATAATACATCAGTATCGCACAGACACATCATATAGAAAAATGCCTGTGCTACCACCTAAGGCTCATCTTTACATTGTATAACATTAAAATTAAATCCAACAAAATAATGGTGATGAAGATAACGTAATTTTTGTAGGAATTAGGGGAAAACTTCTCCTCTCATTTACACTAGGATAAATCCTGAGTAACTCCACTGGGTTTACACCTCTGTAACTGAAGGCAAAATATGGACTGGTAGGTGGGGTTTTTTTTTGGCTTAAGTCTGCTTTTCTCCCCCTCTTCCCCTTTAAGCAAAGTCAGACAGAGATTTTAGTTCAGCACCTTCATAGTCAATTTCCTGTCTCTCTAGCCAGCCGAGCTGTTTCCTACCACTGATAACATCCCCAGTTTTCAGTGGTAGATGCTCTTCCACTTCCTCCATTTCCTTTAGTTCATTAGCTTTCTGCAACAATGACACTGGGCCGCAGCTTCAGTGCCAGGAAGTTTGTCTTTAGCACAGAGCTACATTTCAGCTGCCTTTGCAGTTATCTCCAACTACCTGCACAATATTTTCGCTCTCTCTTGCTCATTCTATTTGTCTCTTACATATTGATTTCTTATGTATTTGTTGCTCTCCAACAACTAAGAGACTTGTGTATCTGAAATGTTTTAAATTGTTTATTTAGTCTTTATCAATCAATCATACTTATATGATCCCGATTACCATAGTATCTGAGCACCTCACAATCTTTAATGCATGTATGCTCACAACACTCCTATGAGGTAGGAAAGTGCTATTATCCAATGGGGAACTGAGGCACAAATCTCTCAAGTCCCAAGCTAGTGTACTAAACTCCTGAGCTATCCTTCTTCTAAGTAATTCACAGGGCTTCACTTCCATTTTTGTTTGGAGGGGGATCCTTCTGTCCCCCCACTTTACCTAACTTTTGCAGGTGGGGGAAGGGGTCACATTTAAAGTTTTTGACCCAAGTTCTATGCCTGAAGCACAATAATCAAGTTAAAACACAGTACATCAGCATCTCATTTATATAACATGTACATACAAAAACACATTCTTTTGGATCTGAAAAGAGGGTTTTTTAATTATGCTAAAAAGAGGTGAACATTTTCCTGGTCCTTCTTCACACAGGACCGAAAGTTGAAAGACCCTTAGCACAGAGAAGGACCCTGCTGGGTTCTGAACGCACTCTATCCCCGGAACTACATAAGATCACCTTGGGGGAAGCAGATTCTAAGGTGGAGAGGAAGAGAAGCCACTGAGTTTAGCATTCAGCACCTAGATGAGGAAATGCTGATATCTTAGACTGATCTAATAGTGAGATGGGCCAGATTCTGTGTTGCACTTCTCAGGAGGCACAACACAGAAAGTGCAGCCCAGAAAACCAGAAAACTGTCCAATGCAGACATACTGATGGTCAATTGTACTCTGTAAGAAACAAACCATTCCTGGATTTGTGCTTAGATATTTCTTCCCTATCCAAGACAGACATAAGATCACCAAGGCTAACTAAAGAGCTTTGCACTAAAGCCCTGCCCCACAGTGTAAAGGAAACCAAAGGTCAGGGAATCCCTTTTCTGTTTCTCATCAAAGAGCCCATGAATGGATGAGGACTCCAAGTGACAGTTCACCGAAAATTCCCTCATACTGCATCCCCCTGCCTCACACCCCGGTGTCCACTACAGACAGCCCCCTGTCCCTCATCCTCCCCACTACAGACAGTCCCCTGCCCCTCACTCCCCCATACCTGCCACAGGCAGCCCCCTACCCTTCACACACACCCCAACTGCCCTTCATCCCCCCCACACGCCCACTACAGGCAGCCTCCAATTTGCTACAGGCAGCCTCCCATCCGTCACCTCCCTGACCTGCTTTGTCACTGTCATGTACTCCTTGTACACAGTAGGTTGTAGGGCTGCTACTAGTAGGTCAGGCTTCTATACCAGATTAAGGCTACGTCTACACTGCCACTTTCAGCGCTAAAACTTTAGTTGTTCAGAGGTGTGAAAAAACACCCCCGAGCGACAAAAGTTTTAGCGCTGAAATGCACCAGTATAGACAGCGCTTTATTGCCGGGAGCAAAGCTACCACCGCTCCTTCGGGGTGGGATTTTTTTTATCGCCGGGAGAGCTCTCCCCTTGGCTTCAGTACTTCCATCATGGAGATACAAGCAAGTAATATGTTCTCTTAAAGATATTTTAATGCAGTGTTTCTCAAACTCTTTGATATCAGGGACTGGCTTGCTGCCTTCCTAAACTATGTCAGGGAGATCTCAAGGACCAGCACCAGTCCACAGACCAGTCCTTGAGAAACACTGCTTTAAAGCACTTCTGAGTATTACTGTTAGCATCTCAGGAAAGGCATTTTACACACAGTGCCACGTAGTGGCTGAATAGTATAATACAGTTTAACATTCCATTACATCTCCCATTTTAAGTTTTACATTCCTACCATTTATAAAAGTTACTACACTATCATACTATCTCTAAAGTCCAGTCTCTCCGAGTCATACTGGTTTTCTAATTACACAACACTAACAAGTAACAACTTGGTCATCTGGTTGTCTATTAGTTGCAGTGATTGTATCTGATCAGTTTAGAATTTTTGAGTGATCTTCTTCTTGTTCTGCATGAACCATCTGTAGAGTTTGCTCTGTTGATTGTTTCTTCTGAGGAACAAACTGAAATGTCGACAGTTTCTGTTGAACTCTCCATTGTCCGTCTCAATCACATATGGTCTGGACAACAAATTATTTTTCTTTACAACAGCTGGAGTTGCCAATCCTTTTTCTCCATCCAGTTTGACACAAACACAGTCACCAGGTTCCAGATCTGGCAGCTCTCTGAATGACGTCTGCTATAAAAGTGTTCATAAACTCCTTTTGCCTTTTTATCCAGTTTGGCTACTATCTTCACATCTGGTCACTTTGGAGATACAATAGAACCTCAGACTTACAAACACCTCAGGAATGGAGGTTGTTTGTAACTCTGAAACATTCGTAACTCTGAACAAAACATTATGGTTGTTCTTTCAAAAGTTTACAACTGAGCATTGACTCAATGAAGCTTTAAAACTTTACTATGCAGAAGAAAAATGCCACTTTCCCTTTAATTTTTTAGTAGTTTACATTTAATACTGTACTGTATTTGCTTTTTTGTTTGTTTGTTTGTCTCTGCTACTGCCTGATTGTGTACTTTCGGTTCCAAATGAGGTGTGTGGTTGACTGGTCAGTATGTAACTCTAGTGTTCATAACTCTGAGGTTCTACTGTAGATTCTTTTCCAAAGTTGGAACAGTAGTTCTGGGTTGTCTTTCCATCAGGAATTGTGCTGTACTAGTGGCTGCTATCGGTATTGATCTGTAGCTCAGAAGATCAACAAATGAACCTTCCTGTTGTAGGATTTTCTTGGATGTCTGTTAGCCCTCAGCCTCTCCATTCACTTGTGGGTAATGTGGGCTGCTAGTAATATGGTCAAAATCATATTTCATTTGGAATTACTTGAATTCCACTGCGGTGAACTGTGGTCCGTTGTCCATCACTAGTTGTTCTGGAAAACTGAAATGAGCAAAAGCGCACTTCAGTTTCTTGATAACACTGAAAGATGTTAGGTTTTTCAAGTACCTTATTTCTATGTAGCCAAGAAAATAGTCCATTATGATCAGGTAATTTATGTCTTCTGAATTTGCATAAATCTGCAACTAGTCTCTTCCAACATCTGCCTGGTAGAGGTGTTGTTATTAAAGATCCTTTGTGTTGTTAATTCTGCAACATTCACATGCAGATACTTATTCTTTATGTCCTTGCTGATGCCCGGCCACCATGCTGACTGGCTGGCCCATTCACTGCATTTATTTAGTCCTTGTGGCCTTTCTGGGTGAAGTTTAGGATATCTCCTCTCACTGCATTTGGAATTACGATGCAATCACCTTTAATAATGAGTCAAGTTGATTTGCTTAATTGTCCATGTACCGCAAAATAATCTCGTCACTTCCTCTAGATACTTGAGCCAGCTGGCCCTAATGTAACTAAGAATTAGTTGAAGTTGCATGTCTGTCAAGATTGCTCTTTGTAGCTGGTATAGTATCTTTTCTGACACTGGTCTGTATGTTTCCACAGCATCCACATATGCCTTTATGCCATCTCTGACCTCACAAGTAGTTGAGTGTGATGCTGGCCGTGATAAAGTGTCTGTATTTACCAGATTTTTCACAGGAACATGTTTAGCAACTGGGTTAACTCTCATTAACCCTATCAATAGACGTTGCCATCTCAGTAATGCTTGATGCAGGTCTTTTCTGCTGATGAAGGTTATAAGTGGTTTATAGTCGGTTATCACTGAAAAAGAATCCAATCCATACAGATATCTGTAAAAATTCTCACCTGCCCATATGCTAGCCAAGCATTCCTTTTCAATCTGTTCCTATCATTTTTCCGCTTCTGTGAGTGAGCGAGAACAAAATGCAACTGGCTTCCACTCAGATCCATGTTGTTGCAACAATATAACACCTAGGCCACAGTAGCTTGCATCCACACTGACCATTGTGGGTTTGTTCTAGTACTTGAGAACGAGAGCTGTTGAGATGATTTCTTTTACCTTTTTAAAGGCAATTTCTTGATTTGTCTCCCCTAGCCAAGATGTGTTGGACTTTTAACAGTTCATTCAATGGTTTTGTCACTGTACAAAGGTCTTGGAGGTATTGACCAAGGTAATTTAGTATCCCCAGTATGCATCTCAGTTCTGGTACATTCAATTCTCAAATTGGATTCACTTTCTCAGGGCTAGGACTGATTCCATCTTTGTTTATCGTCTGTCCCAAAAACTCAATTTGGTGCAGGCAGAAAAAGCACTTTTCCTTGTCTAGCTGTAGTACAGATTGATTGATTAAGTTTAGAACTTTGTTGAGGGTTTTGTTGTGTTCCTCCATTGATAACCCATATATCAAAATATTCATGAAAACTACAATTACATGTGTAAGTTCTGCCATCTTTCTATTGAAAATTTAGATGCACTTGTAATCCCAAAATGTAATCTTTGAAAGCAAAACATCCCAAAGGATGTGATAAATGTAGTCAGTTTCAAAAACACTCTTTTTGATTAAAGCAATTTGCCAAAATCCATTCAAGGCATCCAGCCTGGAGAATACAGTAGTGCCTTTCACTTTGGGGAGGAAGTCATCCCGTGTTGGGAGAATATATTTTTCTCTCATAACTGCTTTACTATGTCCTTTTAGCTCCACAATAATAAAATGGATTTCATAGGGCCATATGTGTGGATTTTCAGATTTATTATTTTCAGATTTTTTTTTTTCCCCATTTAAAAAAAATTAAACCTGTCTTTATGTTTTTTTAAATCAAAATTGTAATTGTATCTTTGAGGAGGAGGACACTGATGCTGCATAAAAGAGCAGAGGCGACACGGGGGGGAGGGGGTATGCAGGGTCACCTACTCCCCAGATTTCTTGGGATGCCTTTGGCTGGGATGCCCAGCAGCCAGGAGGCAGCACTCCCTCTGGCAGTAGCATGTATCCGTGTAGCCACATGAGCAGGGAGAAAGCAGCAGGACAGCTGGCTGCCAGATGAGCTCCTCCAGGTCCCCACTACATGGGTCTGCTTTTCTTCCCTGCTGCTGGAGTCCCAGTGACTTCTGCCTGCTTTGCAGACCATCTGCTGGAGTGGGGCAGAGGCAAAGTGTGGGACTTCAGCAGCAGGGAAGGAGAAGCAGCAGCTGTAGTAGGAGTGGTGGGCAGGAGCTCAGCCGGCAGCCAGCCACCCTGCTGTTTCCTTCCTCCCCACAATGCAGGGACATAGGGAGAGTTCTACTGCCTCGTCGCTGCTGGGCTTCCTGAGAACCTTTCATTTGTGTCCCCCCACTAGCCACAGCTACATGTTGCCTCTGTAAAGGAGCATGAAGAGGTTCTTTCAAATGAACCTATGTTCACTTGCACAATTAATACTTTTATTGACACAGCGTCTTGAGGGAATTTCGGCTTCTCCCTAATGTGATGCCAATGTCCCAGAGGAACTGACACAGCAAGGAACTGAGTTCTCAGAAGCTGCACTTAAATCCCAGATGCTGACCCTTCTCCCCTAACCCCTGCAATCCCTTGTGGCCCTAGCCACCTGCACCTCCTCCCCACACCACTGGTCTCTTACCTCCAGTGGCTGCACGTAGCTCAGCCATGCAGCCCGCCCTGCCTGCCTGCCACTGTGGTCCTAATGCCGGTAAGAGCCTGGATTTCATATTATTGTTTTAATTTCATGATTCCATCCATGTTCTCATTAATGCAGATTTCATAAGGCCCTACACAAAGTTTTGTATTTTTCCATTTTTCTTTATAATTGGTACCACTGGGCACATCATGATGTTGGCTCAAAGATTTTCTCGATTAAGCCAATCTATTATCTTCTCTTTAACTCAGTTTCCCCTTTATTAAACAACACAATAGGAATCCTCAGAGGTGTACGTACACTATATGTTTCAACATTGCCTCTTAAGGTTATTTATACTCAGACTCCTTCCAAAATTCCAGTACCAAATACTCCAAGAAGTTCTGCCACTTTTCTAATTAGGCCCATCATGGCTTCCATGCTGCAGCTGAGAAGGTTGTTGGTGTTTTGGTCCTTTGATCATATACACTCTGAATGCAAAGCTTTTGTCTTTGTAAGTTGTTTCTACGGTGAACTGGTCCATGCACTTCACAATACCTTCAGGGCTAGTCAGGATTGTGTCAAGCGATTTCAGCTCTGGGAGGACTTCAAGGTGATTATACATCCCTTCTGGTATGACTTTCACATCTGCTCCTGAGTCAATTTTAAACTCAATAGTCTTTCCATGAATATTCAGTTTCACTCTCTAGGCAGGTTCTGTCATCACACTTGATAGATCCCAGAAACAATGCCTCTTGACTGCCCCAGTGCAGCAAATGCCTGCAAAATGTCCATATTTTGTGTATTTGTTATATCTTGCACCTTTGGCTGAACACACATCTCATGGGCTATGACTTTTTCCATATGCTGTGCATTTAGTCTGAAAGGTTTTGCAGTTAGCCTGTGTATAAGGTCAAATCGGTCTTTAATTATAGCTGCTGTGAGATGCTTTTATCTGTAAGACCAATAACCAGTCTACTGCTGATATTTTCATGTTTTATAGACTTCAAATCAGAGCTTTCTGCCAAGGCATACAAAGCTGCTATAAAAGATTCAACAGATTTCCCTCGTTCTTGACTTCTCTGGCAAAAACGCACCCTTTCATACCCCGCATGTCGGTGAGGTATAAAGTAGGCCTCAAGCACTGCCAGAACTCTTCCATCGTTATCTTTGTGACTGTTGTCATTAAAGGCAATGGATTTGAAGTTATGCTCTGCCGGCCTTCCCCGGAGCAGAAATGAAAGACGACATTGGGACGTCTCCAGGTTCCGGGTGCTGTTCAGCAGCAATGTCTTGCCGACTGCCCGGCCTGGCACAGCTGAGCTGCCGGGGGCACTGAAAAGCTTCATGCCATTGAGCCTGCAACCTTTGCTGCCCTCCTGTGGCACCAGTGGGGCTGCCCTCGCGCCTGGCCCCACGGCCTGTACTCCTCCCACGGGGAAGCTGCAAGCACCTCAGGCGTCTACTCCAGACTCAGACTGGCCACCGCGCTTCCCTGGAGAGACGTGTTTGCCTCGCCCCCACGGCTGGCCATGTGACACACAGCACCACCTAGGGGCTGGAGGTTATACTACAGCCACCTCCACTGCCCCCTCACCCCCACCCCCGGCCCGCCAACCGCCACACTCCCCTGAGCTCGCGCTCCCTCGCCCCCTGGCCCAGCCCCGCCCAGCCCATCAAGCAGACGCTACCCCCCTCAAATCTTACTGCTACGCTCTGCCCGGGCACTTCCGGCTTCACCGCCCTCACACCATCCGACAGAGTCACGTGACCCTCCCTTACCTCCGCACTTTCCGACGTAGGGGCGGGGCCTCTCTCAACGCGCGAGGCTCCGCGATTGGCCGCACGATACTCTATCCCCGCCCCCTCCTCGCTCCTGCCTTCACTGCTCCGTGTGATTGGGCGCAGGTCTCGCTCTGCCTCGTCCCTCGCTCTTCCTGGATTGGCGTCAGGCGTTCTGACCACGACCCTCCTTTGGTGATTGGCGGCGAGGCGCCCATGACCCCGCCTCCCGCGCGGGAGGATTGGTGTGGGCAGCGCTCGGTTTCTTCCTGCCTTCCCGCCCCGATGGAACCGTGATTGGTCGCTGGACGCCGCGTCCCCGCCCCTATCCCGCCGGGCTCTGTGATTGGGCGGCGGGCGCTCTGGTGATGGCTGAAGTAGTGGTTCTGTGGGAGAAGGCGGAAACGCTGCTGCACGTTAGCAGGAGGGTCCGAGCTAGTGAATCAGCCACACGACAACTCGCTGCTCCCGGCCGCTGCTATGTCTCAGGTACGGGGAGCCCGCGCTGGGGGTGGGGCTATGGCGGGAGAATAAGGGGGGGGGAACTGTCCACCGTCCCCCCCCCCGTTCCCATCCCCTCAGCAAGGTCGGGGGGGGTCGCCCCTGGTAGCTGGGAGCCCCTCCATTTTCCTTCCCCTCCCCCCGGCTGAGGGGGCGGCTCTGGCTCGGCGCTATTGACGCCCCCCTCCCCTTTCCGCCCTTCTGCCGGGGGCTCCGCTCCCCGCCCGCCTCCCCGTTCCCAGTGAGAGCGACCTGGGGCGCGGTAGCAGGGCGAGCCCGAACCCAGGCGGCTTCTCCTTTTGCCCAGGGCTCCCGCCGCCCTCTGCTCCTCGGAGGCCCTGCTGGGGCTGGAGCGCGCCGAGTGGGAGTTGCCGCTTCCCCCCCAGCCGCTGCAGCGCTAAGCCCTGGGTCTGCAAGCGGCCGTGGGGTTGTGCAGGGCCCTCCTCCGACGAGCGTCCACTCCCTGGGGGGCTCATGGGGAGGGACGCGTGCCCAGCACAGAGGTTATAGGCGGGGTAGGGCACGTCTGCTGCATCCTTCTTGTTTCTCCACCTCCCAATAACCCGAGGCCTGTGTAGTGCTGCTATTGCAAGTAATTATGGGGGGTGGTATTAGCCTTACAAAGGGAGAGGCGTTTGTATGGGTGCACAGAGTCGCATAAGGGCATCCTGGGTGGTAGCGGAGACTGAGAGTCCAATGTCCATAGGGCTAGTAAGGGCATGATGTGAAGATGCCATGGTGAAGAACAAGTGGCCTGATTATCAAGATTCACACCAGTGTAATTGGAAGACGCAATGCTGAAGCCAGTGGGGTTATGCTGGTGTCAGGGGAAAAAGAAGAGACTGTTCCAGAGGCTGCAGTCTTTCTCTTAACACATCACCAAGCTCTGATGGCTTGGTAACTAGGACACAAGTTGTGGAGTTAGCATGTCCTCATACTCTTTAGCAAGCTACTAACTACTTTTAAGTTTGTGTGCAGGTGCAGCTTTATAAAATAAGGGATAGCACTTCCCTTATGCAAACACTTGTATAAACATCCGCTGTGTAACATGTTGAGACAATAAACTGATGGGGGTAGAGAGACTATGCAGGGAAGAGGCCATTCACTTGATGGATAGGGTGGGAAATGGCCAGTAATTACCAGGAAAAATGGTAGGTGCCAGCTGTCTGACTACGTAATCTCAGAATCACAAAGTGAACTTTCTTAATTGGAGGAGTTAAGGGATGGGGAAGCTTAACATTTTAGGGCTGTGTTCAAGGCCTCCTTTCTGCCAAGTCCTCACTGCAGATTTCTCAACTTCTTTTCCCATGCAATATTTGTAGCAAACATCTCTGATCCTGCTGCTGCTTTCACAATAGCAGACTTTCACTCCTAATCCTACAGGGCACAAACTGAGTAGTAAGATAGTTCAATTGACTTTTAATGTAAGTGTTACAATTATTAGCATTTCTATCTACACAAAATGCAATATTTATAATCTCTTGTCTCGCCTTCATGTAAACTTCAGTTATGAGACTTGGTTTCAACTTTAATTTTTGTGTTCTTCCTGCTATTTTGTCATCTTCAAGCAGACCTTACATTTGTCAGTTCAAGATTTAAACTAATATCTACTGGCAAGAGTGAAAACCAACATAGAAAAATTTTGATCTTTTCATGCACTTTCCTTTTCATTTAGGCTGAGTTTGATAAAGCTGCTGAAGAAGTTAAGCAACTGAAATCTCAACCGACAGATGAAGAAATGCTGTACATCTACAGTCACTTCAAACAAGCTACAGTTGGAGATATAAACACAGGTATGTATTGGAAAGGAGCTCTAGGCTTGAGGAATAAAAAGTGCTCAAACACTCACTCAATAAAGAGGGGTGCTCACTTAACACTAGCTGCTAATGGCTTTAGATGTACATCAGTCTTGCTGTAAATTACTCTTAAGTAGTGAAACTGAGTGGTGTGTAATGCAACATGACCTTGAACTCTAGCTCTCAAATCACTGACCGTAACTATGCTGCTGCTTTTTTGAGGCAAAATCTCTCTGGTGTGGGCAAAGAGTGTGTTTTTGAAAGTTTGGGAGTGCTGCTGCTTTGGCATAACCTTTACATAGAAATGTACCAAATTACATGACATGACCCAATTCTCTACTATTCAGCTGAGAGCTGCTTGAACAACATAAAAATGACAGGTTTCAGAGTGGTAGCCATGTTAGTCTGTATCAGCAAAAACAACGAGGAGTCCTTGTGGCACCTTAGACACCAACAAATTTATTTGGGCGTAAGCTTTCGTGGGCTTTTGTTGGTGTCTAAGGTGCCACAAGGACTCCTCGTTGTTTTTGCTGATAAAAATAATGGTGTGTTCTTACCATGCATTTCATTCTCTTTATCGTGTACTTTTTCCACTTGGCATTCTTAACTACTCCTGACCACAGGTCCTCCTATTTTTATATGCTGGAGCAATACTGTTTCAACCCTCTGTATGTAGATTATTTGGCCAGTAAATTGTATTGCACTAGATTAAGCAATGCCTCATTAAAATAAATAGGGTATTGATAGCTATGTAAATACCTTCCTAAGCAAATAACTGATTGTCCTTATTCTCAAAACTTAAAGTAGCTGCCCCTAGTAGACTGATGTAGGGAAAATCAACATAGTCTGGCACTAGCAGTAGGGTAGCTAGTAGGTGAAAAGCAAGTAAACTTATTTCTGATCCTTTAAGGCCAAGTACAAGTTGTAATTATATAATTAAAGGTTTTTCACTGGTTTGGTTTAGACTAGTGCAATTTAATGACACTTACTTTTGATTTTTAAATCTGGCCTATACTTGCTTAGCATACTCTAAATCTACAGGCATTAACTGAACTGATAACTAGTATTTGTTCAAAACTGGTTAAAACACAGAAAGTGCACTGGCTGAGGTTAAATCAGTGCAACTTGTGAATATAGAAAACCCTAAGAATTCTGCATCCCTTGTGTATGAAACAGCATTCATTTTCAGTTTTGGGGCAGCTGTGACTAAGAGGCTATCTAGACTAGGAGAATAGCACTGATGTAGATGCTGCATCTATGGAAATGGGGCTTGAACTGGTGTGGTTTACCAGGGTAAACTGCAGCATACAATGGGCATCTGCATTTACATAACTGCGCAGGTATAAAAATAGTGTCGATAAGGCCTAAATAGTACTACTTCTAAAGAAAACCAAAGGCAGCAGAAGACATAAAAATTAAAGCAGGTGTGTACTGAAACAAGAGAAACTTCAATCCGAGCTGGCTATGGAATTGGAGGAGAAACCAATCCACCCACAGGTGAGAGGTACAGTGCTAAGCCTGTTCCACAGCTTCACTTATCTTATGATGCAGACTTGCATCGTTTCCCAGTCTAACGATGCAGACAGTCTCTTAGAGGTCTTGCATAACATCCGAAGTGAATTAAATCTAGAAATGGAAAAATACCAGCTGAAGCACTGGCCTGCTGAACCAGTTAGTGGTGAGGGCTATCAGACATGGGTCTGGTTCCAAGCTGCCTGGAGTTAGCACACTGTAGATTTGTTAACTGTGCGCGCACTTTTTTTATAGACAAACTTGCACTGCACTTTAGGCCTGACTCTGCAAAGGAGCAGAGGTGAAAAGAGCCAAGCAGTTTTCTAAGCTTAGGCTTCTGGCACAGCTTGGAATGCAAAATTACTATTGTTCAAAGTCAAATTAGTGGTCTTGAAGTGTCATGGCATGCCATTAAAACTTGCTTCATAATAACACCACTAAAAATCATGCATCAGTTCATAGCTTACTTCTGGAACTGGCACATGTGGAGCAATAACCTAGTTTCCCATTTTGTTACGGGGTGGAACTACCAACTAATGCTATAAGTCACTCCACTGCTGTAAGGCCAGCACAAGGTTAATGCTCTGCCTCTACATCTAGCCACTGGTCTCATAGCACTTACCCATGACTGCATATTAAATTTACCCATATTAAATTAAATAAGTTATTCTTGAGACTGGGAAGAGGCTTCATATCACCGTTCTCTTGTCTATTATGCCATCTCTTTGGCTACGATATCTTTCACATCTCAAGAAAGAGTTACAGTTCAGCACCTCTGCTGATAGCCTTAAGTTAACAAAATTAACCAAGATGTAGCAGAAAACTCTAGTACTGTGTGGCTCATTCCTAAGAAGCCTTATGGTTACCTATGGTTACAACCTATTTTATTATTGAAGGGACACCAACTTTAAGTTGAACAAACCTTCAAATTAAATGGCTTTTTTTTTTTTTTTTTTTTTTTCCCAACACTACAGCTGCCTTTGAGCCTCATGCCTACTTTGGTTTTACAACTGCTGTCCTACTGATGTGTTTTCCCTTGTTGTATGAAGTGCCCACCCAAATAGGGAAACTGACATCACAAGATGATGAAACTGACAGTGCTGTCAAGTTCACAAAGTAAACCGAAGGCTGTAAATTGAGTTATAGTAAACGAGTTCTCACCAACAATAGATAATAACCCTAGCAAAGATGACAATGTGGAGTGCTGTTAACACTAGAAAGTTATAACATGCTTTCTCCGGCATCTGAACAAAATAGCTCTTTCTAGACTACACTCTAATTCAGGAAGTATGTCTGAAATGAGAGACCATGTTGACACAGAACCATCACATCAAGAGCAATCTCCTGAAAGGACACGAGAGATTCCCAACAGTGTGGTTTGTATCCACTGACTCTCTCTTCTGTGGCTAATAATATTGTCTGTCCTAGAGCGCCCTGGTTTTCTTGACTTCAAAGGCAAAGCGAAGTGGGATGCCTGGAATGCATTAAAAGGTAAGTTTTTAATAAAGATGACATGAAAACAGCAGGGTTGGTCACAAATCCTAATACTTGCTACTTAATGAATGAGTAGAAGTCTTCTATGGGCATGGCTACACTTGCAGTTGTAGAGCGCTGGGAGTTAAACCAGCCTTCGGAGACCGCAGCAGGGAAAATGTTGCCGAGTGTTTACACTCTTAGCTGGAAGCGCACTGGCATGGCCACATTAGCAGCTCTTGCAATGCCACAAAGAGCCATGCATTGTGATAGCTATCCCGGCATGTAAGTGGCTGCAACGCGCTTTTCAAATGCGGTTGGTGGTGTGGAGTGTGTTGTGTTTGTATGTGGAGAGAGAGAGGGTTTTGTGAGGGCTGAGAGCATGTCAGCATGCTGTCTTGTAAGTTCAGACAGCAGCAGACCTCCTCCCTCCGTCGTCGTCGTCGTCCCCCCCCGCCTCTCTCACTCAAAGCAAGCAGCATTCCTTTGTCCCAGAGCAGATAAGCAGCCAGCTGTCAGAAACAGAGCTTTGAAAGGGCCTATCCGCATTCCTACAGCGAATTCAAAACAATGACAAGAGTGGCCACTTGACTTTTAAGGAGATTATGGAACGTTTCCGGAGGTCAAGCAGAGCGCAGTAATGCAACACCTCGTTCACACTGGCACTGCGGCACTCCAGCGGGGGCACAGCAAACGTTATTCCACTTGCTGAGGTGGAGTATCAGCAGCGCTGTAGCCATGGAGTCGGAGTGCTCTACGTGCCTTGCCAGTGTGGATGGGTAGTGAGCTAGTGCACCTGGGGCTCCTTTATTGCGCTGTAACTCGCAAGTGTAGCCAAGCCCTATGACTACATGTCCAAGACAATTAAGAGTTGCTGCTGGCAGGTTCAGGCTCACTTACCTAAATACTCTGATGTAATTAATGGATAGTTAACACTGTAGGACAGCAGACTTAACACTTCTAATGTGGTACTTCTGTGTTGGCGCTGAACTGTTCAAATCAATACCGAACTACAAAAGTGCCCCAGGTTATTTATACAGATCTATTTTAGATCTTTATATAGCTATCACCATAGTATCTGATCACTTCAGTCTTTAACCTTTCCTCACCCATCCTTCTGAGGTGGGGGAAGTACTGTTAGCCCTTTCTGCATATGGAGAACTGAGGCACAGACTGACTTGCTCTGCCACAGACTTCTTGTGTAACCTTGGGCAGGGAATTGATCTTGGTCTACCAAGTGTCAGGCTAGCACCCAAATGACTGGATCATTCTTCCCTCATTTATACTGTTGATGCAGTTACTATGTTCCACTGCATTAACTAAATTGGTCTTCCAATCAAGAGGGATTACCCTTGGGCCCTCAGCTCACCTCATCACTTCACAGATGTGAAGTCCCCCAGACTAAGGTTGCAATGTACCTAAAATGCAAACTGCTCTGCTGAGCCACCCTCTCCTAACACAGCAAGGGGTACACATATTGCTATTATCTGCACTATATCCAAACGTTGCTTTGGAGAGTAAGCTTGTGTCTCAAGTCATCGCTCAACAGTCATTGCAGAAAGAATGACAGATGCCCCTGCAAACAAATCAGAGCAGGTCTAATATTAGAGAGCCTGGAGTGTCCCTCATAACTTCCTTACAAGACTGCATGCCACCTAGTCACACAACAAGGAATTGTAACTTGGCATTAAGATGTCGTTTAGACACAGTAAACTGGCTTGTAACTGAGCAAAGCTGCATGCTTTATCAAAGTACCTTCCAGGGGAAACCCTGAAAGGAATGTAGGCTCCTTCTCTAGAAGGCAACACCAGATCACATGTGATGCCAAATTATAACCTACAAAAGTGTTGTAAACTGTCCAACCAAGGATATAAATCCCACTTCTATATGTACTGAAATTTAGGGTTTTGGTTTTTTTTAAATATTGCCTGTCCTGCAGCTGCTTTGTTCTGTCAGGTTACAATTTAAACCCACCCCCTGCTGGAGAAAGCCCAGTCACCTGGAAGTAGTCCGGGGGCCCTGTCAGGAATGAGGCCAACCTACACTTCCTGTGATGCAAGGAATTACAGCTGATGTTTGGGGCCAACTTGGTGGGAAAGAGTAACAACTCCACTCCTAACCCCAGGGCCCTTTTGTAGGGGGAGGTGAGAGGCAGGTAATGACTGCTGCTGGGAAAAGGGCAGGGTATAGGATGGGTGACACTCAAGTTGTCATAGGGAGCAACTCGTGTTGTGCAGGGGTTACCCCCATCATAGTTGTGCCTATAGCACTAACCTTATGAATAAGATGGTCTCACCAGATCAGTGGTTTTCAACCTTTTTTTTTCATTTGCAGACCCTTAAATTTCAAATTGAGGTGTGGACCCCTTTGGAAATCTTAAACATAGTATGTGGACCCACACAGGTCTGCAGACCACAGGTTAAAAACCACTGCACTCGATCAAGCAGGAGTGTAATATTTTAACTTTGTGACCATTTAGGCTGCTGCTACTAAATAGCCAAGTCGTTGAGCATAGGTTTAAAGGTTACAGCACAAAGGCTGGGCAAACAAATGAATCCCTAGGAGGAATTGCAGCTATATCTCTAAGGTGAGTGGCCCACTTTCATTCACTGAAGGTGCTATAGCATGCAAATTAGAATGTTTCCCCTGAATTGCTTGCCATGAATGGGTTATGGCCTCCACTAATCTCATGATGCTATGGCATACTCAAAAGTATTCTGACTACTTGGTAATATTTTACTGTTCCAGTTGAGTTCTTACTACAGGTCTGTCTCATCTTACGCTGGGGTTACGTTCCGCGGTCAGCGCCTAAAGCGAAAACCACGTATAGTCAAAATTACATTGAGTGTAATGGCGAGCAGAATCGCCCGCACTACAGAAACAGTATTTAAATTATTTTTCTCTTTTTGCCGACCGTGTAAAGCTGAAATCGCACATGTTAAATGCGCCTAAGATGCAACAGACCTGTACTCTACTGCAGTACGGAGGCTTACAGGGCTGGCTTACTCACCAGCCCTGTAACTTCACAATTCACTTCCGTTAATACAAAGTGATTGGCACAAAGGAGCTTCCAGGAAGCAGCCGTGTATCCTCTAGCTGCTTTAAACTGGTTTGCCCATGGTTTCTAGTGCAACATAGCTCTTACTAGACAACTGAAGTGGGGAGAACTTGGTGGTTTAAGTGTAACAAGTGGCTATTACAAGTTACTATTACTCGATGGGGAATATGACTAGAACATTTTAGTCTTCATCTGATGCATGTCTTCTGATTTCAGGAATGGCCAAAGAAGAGGCAATGAAAGC
Organism: Platysternon megacephalum; assembly: GCA_003942145.1. NCBI lineage: Eukaryota > Metazoa > Chordata > Testudines > Platysternidae > Platysternon > Platysternon megacephalum. Next base: position 6,525,143 of record QXTE01000080.1, on the reverse strand, counting down.
TTACATAGCAAAAGTGGAAGAATTAAAGGGCAAATATGGCATATAAGAATTGCAGCCACTCCCCACTTGTGCACCTGAAATATGCCTTATTTCTTAATATGCGGGATAACTGATTACTGGGGATGACTGGAATGTGTAGTGTACTGCAGTTTAAGTTCTGTAATTCAGATTAAACTTCTGTCTAATTGTAAATTACACCTAATGAATTGAGTAGCTTTACTCTGTGAATCATTAAAGTACATTTGTTACTTATTTGTGGTGGCCACTTTAATACAGGGATTTGGCTACCATTTGCTCATCTCCACCTGATAACTGACCGTGATAAAGATTTGCCAAAAGAATAGCTAAACTTTAAATGATGCAACACTTTAAAAGTTTCTTGCACTTCCTGTTTGTCATTGCAAAACTGAAGCTGCTAGCTATCTCAGTTTCCAGAGCTGTCCTGCCCACTAGAGGGCTCCAATAACCTTTCATAATGCAATAGTAACACTGGCTTCATCAAAATTAAACAGTAATTGTGGCCACAATTACTATCTCTAGTGTAGAGGAGACACTTGATGGGTAATTTGCAATTACTATCGGCTAGAATACTTGGAAGTGTGCTACAATAGTTCATGATAAACTGGCTAACCTTAAGACTATATAGATTTAAAATTTTTATTAAATCTAATGTTAAACATTCTCAGTATTCTTACTAATATGGATCTCTACACTGACTCTGCTATGGCTAGTGCCCTTTATCCAAGCATGCTTGATTTAAGCCATTAGAAAGCCTTCCATCCCTCACAGTATAATCATCTACATAGCATGCTTTGGGAGGATCTCAAAGAACTTCCCCAAGAGGGGAAATTCTCATGTGTTGGAAGAGGGAAGGCAGGGGAGATTTCTGGTAATTTGCCTACCATTCTGCAGTCAGTAACTGATCTCTGTACCCAGTGCCGCTCACTAAATCATACTGTTGGTTATATGCCATTCCCTCCCATCTCCCTTTCTTTTAATGTTAAATATAGGCTAACAGCCTTTCCCTCTGTCTGGATACTTTAGTTTGTTGCTGTCATTACCAGCATTAAAGGGAAAGACCGTGTGTGGCTGGAACAGGCAAGAACTTAAGTTGGCTTCAAACACATTGAGATGCTGTCAACTGGTACTACAAACACCGTCCCAGTAATAATCTTCCCTGGGAAAATCCTAGGCCTAGCTTTCAAAGGAACACTTTCAGGAGCATTTAAGTATCTTGTTTCAGTGGTTGTTTTGTAACTACTTTTGTTTCAAAAGATGAAGCCACAGCATGGATTAGACTGTCAGCTCAGCATGACTATGAATGAGGATTGCTGAGAATTCAGATAACTTAAGTGTGTTTTTTTTTTGTTCCTCCCCTCCCTTAAAAGGTGAAAAGTAACCCACACCCTCTTGCAGGGTAGATAAAAGTAACACTATAGATTCCATCATACTAGCTGCTTGGACATAGAGGACTAGTACATGCTGCAGGTACAATATCATGGGTAAATAGGATGTGGGGCCCTTTGCCAGTTGTCATCAGATAAGCCTAGGGGTAGTGCACTCATGATTTTCTAAATTCATGGAAGTGTGAGGATTAGTGGATTCCAAGTAGCTGACTGTCTATATTTTGTTCATGTTAGTTGTATCTTTCTTAAACTTCAGAAAATCATTTTACACTCAAATCACAGCTAACTCTTTTCCAGCTACAATGCCAGCAGAAGGCTGAAATGGCTCTACCTCAGTTCCTTCCATGGATTTGAATGACCCTGGCCCACTGCTGTTTTAACTTAAAAGGTTCTGTTGTGAACTTGGTGCTGTAGTTCAGTTTTTCAATTGAAGCAGGGGTGGGAGTGGGGAAATTACCTTCTTTAAGGTGGAAAACTTATGGGGTTTTTCCTCTTGTTTCCTCCTGTCATGTCTCTCATTCCCCTGCTTCTTCTGACTTTCTCCCCTTTGTTAGAAGCTTAGTGTGTTATATCATTTCCCTAGTGTAAAACACAGGGTAGGAGAGGCAGCTCAGTTTAACCCATGAGATAACTTTGATTCCCTGCCAGCCCTAAATGCTTTAGGTGGCTCCAAAACTCAACAGCTGTAGTTGTGAAACCAGTGATCCTTAGCGGTTTCCGTTAGCTATTGGAGTAGAATCGAACTACTACTGGCAAATACTTCCACTTCTGCTTTTATCTGCTGGAAGGGTTCATAATATTATTCCCTAACAGTTTGCTAATATGTCTTGTCAGATATAATTGCCAGTTGGATGGCATTTTCAGCTGCCAGAATCTCTACTAGTAGAACAACCAGATCATCTTATGGATAAGGTACATGACTGGGCCTTGGGAGACTGAGCAAATCACTTAATTTTCCTCTTCCTCAGTTCCTTGTTTAAAATGGGATTGTAAGTCTTCTGTTCTCCCACCTTTTGTCTACTTAGATTGTAAGTTTTTGGCAGGAACTCTCATGTTATACGAGGCATTGTAGGGTGGGGCCTTTAAGCACTATTGGCTATTTATTATAAAGTAGTTTGCCAGTATCTGGGACTGACACAACTTTCTGGTAGCAAGCAGCATTGGCAAGGCTCCTGCAGTGATGATATTGTTTCCTGAATCTCTTTCACTGTCTTTGTTCTCCATCTATGTTGTTTAGCTTTGGTCTTCTATATCCTGACAGTTTGTGTGCCATATTTCCATCATGAGAAGATTCCTGTGCATCCATATCTTTGCTCAAAAAACATCTGAAGATATCAGCAGTTATGTCCATCTTCATCTTGATTTCCTGAAATATTTTCATGCATGACTGACCATTCTTTTCTCAATGCAATGAGTAATGTTGCTTTTCTGGCAACTGCTTTGGCTTGTGTGGTCTCTGCTGCAGCCAAAGTAGGCACAAGTTTTCTAGCAGTTGTTACTAGTATCTGTCTTAAATTCATATAAAAAGCCCTATGCCCATTAGCTGGTATGTAGTGCTAGTTGAAACTAAGTTTCCAATTCATGAGAAATTCTAGTATTTTGAAATTTGCTTTGTTTTTGTTCTGAACTGGAATGAAAACAAATTCATTTTCCTGCAAAACAAAATGTTTGAAACAAATGTAATGCATAATATAAAATTTCAAAATGAAAAATCAAAACATTCTATTCCTTATCAAAATGCTTCATTTCAATGTTTTAAACACAATTTAATCAAAATTAAAATGAGCCTATGAAAAGTTTCAATTTTGACAAAATGGCATTTTCCAGTGGTATAATGTTCCACTGGAAAATTTTTACAACCTCTGCTGGTGTGTGCTGTTTTAGCAGCTGATGAACAGCAAGACTCCTTGGAGGATGAGCACCAGGAGGCCAGGGAAGAGATCTCAGTCCCAGAGATCCTGGCTTTCTGAGGAGGACTGTGACACTAGCCAACTAGAAGGCGGGCCCAATTCCTGTCCTCCAGTAACAGCCTGATTCCTAGGTAGCAGCCCAGGCTAGGACTGATGAGGCAGATCCTATGGAGGAAGATAACTTCAGCAGGTATCTTTACAACTTATTATTGTTGTGCTATATGGCTGTGCTACTTCTGTGCCATTGTAAGCAAATGCCACAGAGGGTGCAGCCATTGTAAGCAAATGTCTTTATAGCCCCTTCCTCAGCCAATGTTGTCCATTTCCGCCCTTCCCCCCCAGTACATTTTTCCAAAACATTGGCTGCTCCAGCTGGGGAATTGGCCTCTGTCTCATGCTAAAGCCCCAACTATCGACTACAGAGGGCACATGCCCATCTACCTATTTTCCTTTCTCCTTCCCTCATCTGTCCTGCCTGCAAATGCACCCCACTCCCAACCCTGTTTGCCTGCTCAAACTGGTGCGTGGCAGCCTGGTGCAGCTGCAGCCTTTACCCCTCCTACAGCAGATATGAATAATGAAAACAACCATTTGGGTGAAATTCAAGCTTGGATGGAGGCAGCAGTTACAGGAAAAGAAGTTTGGTGTTCTGTTTCCAAGAGGTAGACAGCGATAGTGTGCCTGGAAAGCTACAATGACTACAGCTCCCTGCTGAGGTAGAACTGCCCTGGAACGCACACACTTACAGGAAAAGAACTTAACCTTAGAGATAGCAAAACTCTTAATGGCTTTTCACAAGCTTACACAGGGAGAGACTAGGACGGCGTGGGCAAACTACGGGCCGCATCTGGCCCATCAGGGCTTTGGATCCGGCCCGCAGGATTGCCACCCCCATGGCACCATGCGCCCCGCACTCCTCACGGAAGCGGCCGGCACCACTTCCCGGAGGGAGGGGGGCAGAGGGCTCTGTGTGCTGCCCTCGCCTTCAGGCACCACCCCCTGCAGCTCCCATTGGCTGGGAACGGCGAACCGCGGCCAACGGGAGTTTTGGGGGAGGTACCCGCAGGCGAGGACACGCGGAGCCCTCTGCCCGTCACTGCAGAGTCCCAAAAAGAACCCCAAATAGCAGGGAGATGGAGGCAGTACATGAGGACAAGGACTGAGAGAGAAATAGGGAGCTCTCCAGAAAGGTTGTGGGAGTGGCCAGGGGCAGCATAGCAGTTGCCAGGGACAGCGTTGGCATGGCAAAAAGTAGTATTTAAAAAAAAGACAGGGAGATGCGGAGGCAATACAAAGCCAAAATGCTCTGTTGCTGCACATGTTGCTGTTACCGTAACAGGCAATGCAGTGCTATTAAACCATCACTCGCCATGTTATGCAGACCCTGGACAATACAGGCTACTGGAGACAACAGCACCTCTTCCCTGCTGTGCCCTCACAGCAGTGCTCCCAGAGGCCATCTTTTTACAGACCCAAGCTCAGGGCAATGAGAACAGTTGCATCTAGGAACCCAGCTCTTGTGAACCCTCTTGCACCCCGGTAACTTCAAGACTTGCAACACAACACCAGAAGGCACACGAACAAGAAGAGGCAGAGGCATTGTGACTTTAAGCCCTCCCCACCCTTCCACCCATGTTGTGCCCCGCACTGCTCCACTTTCATGTCTTGTGTGACATTCTATACCTTGGTGGAGCACCCCATAACCCCCATATTCCTCATTTACATATCATTGTGATATTGCATATAAAGCATGCCACGTGAGGTCTCATGGGAAAGGTTATGATCTGCTGAAAGCCATTGTTTCATCTAAATGTGTATATCATTAGTGTAGATGAAATTATGAGATTGTGTTCTATGGTTGTCACTAAAATATGCTGTGAGTTGGGGAATTGCCCAGATATTAGATCCTCAAGGACAAGGGAGCTAACCAACGCCCAGGCGGGTGTCAAACAACCATCAACAGCCATTGTCCAGCATGGGAGTTACAATTCAATCACTCACTTGCATAAGGCCACGCCAGGGGAATTGCTCAACTTTGCCTGGTGACTCAGCAATGCCCACAAGACCTGCCTGGACTTGTGTTCTCCAAGCACATGGACTAAGGGTATAAACAGAACACAGTGGTCTCATGCTTGGCCTTTCTCCTGACCCCACCTATGCTGCAAGCAACAAGGACACCCAGAAGACTTCAACAGAGGAGATTAAAAAGCAGTGCAAGATGGTAAATTCCTGAGGTACAAGGCTGGGAGCTGGGGGGATTTGGCTGGTGCCTTACTCTGTGTGATTCATGAGTGGCTCTGGGAGCATTCATGCAATCCAGCTGGGTGTGGGGCTCCACATGTGGTTGTACTGAGTGATGATAGAGCCCAGAGGGGTTTGCTGCTTGTCACTAGCAAAGCATTGTGAGAGACAGTCCAGGCTGGAGAGAATAAGGGGGCACAGGTCCCACAGTCCCAGACTGCACCCCAGGGATCCCGTCACATCTTGATTCACTGTTTTAAACATTTCTTCGTAGTTGTTAGATGGTAGATTGTTTTGTTTCATAATAAAAAAACTTTCATTATGGTTTCAGTTAAAGATTATTTGTGTTACATCATAGACTTTAATAATAAAAACCTTGAAAACGTTATTCATAAGGTGTCAACAATGCATTTTACACAGAAAATCATTGTTTTAAATAAAAACATAAGAATGGCCATACTGGGTCAGACCAGTGGTCCATCTAGCCCTGTATCCTGTCTTCCAACAGTGGCCAGTGCCAGATACTTCAGAGAGAATGAACAGAACAGGGCAGTTATCAAGTGGTCCATCCCCTGTCCAGTCCCAGCTTCTGGCAGTCGGAGATTTAGGGAAACCCAAACCATGGGGTTGCATCCCTGACCATCTTGGCTAATAGCATTGATGGACCTATCCTCCATGAACTCATCTAGTTCTTTTTTGAACCCAGTTATACTTCAGGCCTTCACAACATCCCCGGCAAGGAGTTCCACAGGTTGACTGTGTTGCATGAAGAAGTGTTTCCTTCTGTTTTTTTTAAACCTGCAGCCTATACCCTATTCACTTTCTCCACACCACTCATGATTTTATAGACCACTATCATAGTCATCTAAACTGAACAGCTCCAGACATTTTAAGCTCTCCTCACATGGAAGCTATTCCATACCCATAATACATAAGATTTTACAAAAGTATCTAGTCAAAGACAGAAGGTGAAATAAGGATTGCCACAATGTTACACCTCCACTACTCATAAACAACATTGAATTGCTCACAATACATCCCACCCCCCGCTCCACAGGATAACAGTTGGATGTACAGCTACACAGTTTCAGGCCTGAGACTCAAAATAAGAGCAATAGGCATTCCAGACACTATTGCCCTGCCTGTTACCATTTTCTATGTAATGCCTTGCACACTGCTCAGATCACTGAGGAAGTCTTTGCACCTCGGCCTTCCGCTCATCATTAAGGCTTTACCCCTCGCTCTCACAAATATTGTGCAAAATAAAGCATGCTGCTATAATCTTTGGCAGGCTTTTTTCTGCATCTTCCAACCTATTCCACAAACAGCGCCACTTTCCTTTCAAATGGCCAAATGCACATTCCACTACTATTTGGCAGCTACTGCGGTAGTAGTTGAACAGTTCCTTCCTTCTGTCCAAGGAGCTTGTGAATGGCTTCGTTAACCAGGGAAACCAAGGATAAGCCAGGTCTCCCACGATAACCGGAGCAGTGTGCATGCCATTAATGTCCATAGCAATCCTGGGGACAAACAGTCCTCTCTCTGTTCAGGTAAACTGGGTGGAGTTTCAAAAGATCCTAGCATCCTGAACCCTTCCAGACTTCCCTGCACTTATGTCCATAAACCTGCCACGGTGGTCAACGAGCCCTGGGTGCACCCTGGAGAAATACCCTTTCTGTTTAATAAATTCTGATCCCTGCTGGGAGGGGGCAAATAATAGGCACATTGGTCCCATCCGTTGCCCCAATACACTTTGGGAAGTCCTTGCATGTAAAGCCATCAATAAACTCCTGAGCATTACCAAGCTTCCTGGTGCAACAGTACCTTTTCCATGATAATGGCCCCAGCAGTCAATCTGCCCATGCTGAATGGGTTAGCTATGGACCATTGGCATTCAGGGATATGTGTATGGTTTTTAAAGCTTCCAGATGGTGACCTGCTTGTCCATGGGCATGGGGCATTCCATGCCGGCACACCGTCACTGTAGCTCCAGGGTTAGTTCAGCACATATCTCCAAAAAGTTCACTTTCCTCACTCTGAAAATCTCTTGCCCCTGCAGGTTCTCAGGTCTGCAGAATGATTCTTTCCCACCAGTCCACACTGGTTTCCCAAGCCCAGAAACAGCATTGAATGGTGTGAAGTTGCACCACAAATCTGTCCTGTACTATCAGTTGATGGGAGTCCTCCTCTTCTTCCATGTCCTTCTCTTGCTTCTTCCTGCTGCTGGAGGAGCTGCTGCTGCTGCCACATCATCTGTTCAGTGCTGTGACAGGAAAAGTCTAAAGCCAAATTCAGCAGGCTTTGAGTGCTGAAATACAGCCCAAGCTACCTCTACGTATTCACAGTTGCAAGCATACCGGCACAGAGCATTGTTGGGTCCATGATGGCCACAGCAATCAAAAAATGGACTAGTCCACCAGAAAGGAAGTACGAGGTGGAGACAGAGGACACATGGGATTTTTTAAAAATTTGATATCTCCTGGCTTCCGTTATGCATCCCACAATGAACGAGAAAAATCCTAGAATGCAAACTGCTGAACAATGAAGTAAAGGACCGAGGGATACCCTCCGAGAACGTCATACCCTGAGTATGCAGCAAGCTGTCTCTGTGTGTACACAATGATGTGCATTGAAAAAGCATTGAAAACAGTGCCATGTGCACACTATGAGTGCAGCTTATGTTGTGTGTAACTGACACACATCAAAAAGCTAGGGATTAAGCCCCCTGTGTAGGCAAGCCCTGAATGGATGTAATTTACACTTTCTTCCTGCCCCCAGCACTTCATCAGATAAATTACACCAGAATAGAATCTAATTTGAATCAGCCCTTCCAGGTTCAGCTGTGCATCTAGAAAGAAGCAGAGCACATGGAGATGGAATTTAGGAGTTCCTACATAGGTAAGGACCATGCAGTAAGAGAGTGTAGAAAAGGTGTTAAGGAAGAAATGTCTTTATGCAGAAATTAATACATCAATATTTGTGCCTGGAGTGGACAAACAAAGGCAGCAAAAGAAGTGTCAGCTATGAATCTATTAAAATTACTTAGGGATTGAGAAATCATTACCAGGTACAAACACTAGCTAGATAGATGCTGTTGGTGCATGGACCTTCCTGGTTCGCAAACCCTCTTACTTTTCAAAATTATGATTATACTTATTAATATTTCTGCAGAGAACAGAGTTGAAAAAGAAGGCAACTGAGGTTCAGAAGTTAGACATTGTTTATCAGCATTCAGTAGCTTCACGGGCTGTTTTTGTGTCTCTCTCTCTCTCTTCTTGTTGCTAGTAGGATGTTCCTACACAAACCCTCCAGGGCCAGAATGTTCCTTCTTGCTTCATATTTGGTGTTTTGCTCTTCTCAAAAAGCTAAAGGAGCTGTTGACTCATTCACCGCAGTAATGCAAGCCATCTAAGATCCTAGATATAGATAAGACCCTTGACTAATGGAGGAACAGATATTTCTGATTACAGGGGGATACTAGAACGAGGGGGATTCCTCCAATAGTTTCTCAGGGAGTTGCTATTGTCTCTCCAGCTATACCAATTTCCAATCCAGCCTGTGATGTTACATCTGTGAAGGGCAGCAGTGTCACGGAGTCCCCGGGCGATGCTCTGGAACTGCTCCCCACCAAGCCAGTCAGGTCTTTGGGGAGCCTCCTCTCCCATGGAGCAGACCGTCTGCAGGGCAAGAAGCTCACTCGGCTTCACCTCCTGGGTCTCTCCTTGGAGCATTCAGCCTTTTCCCCTCCGTGCGCTTCCCACAGCGAGTCCGCCCAGGCGGGGTCCTGGGGAAGCCACCGGGTCCTGCACCACCACTTTGCAGTCAGACGTGACTCTCAGCCAGCCAGTAAAACAGAGGTTTATTAGATGACAGGAACACGGTCTAAAACAGGTCTTGCAGGTACAGACAACAGGACCCCCTCAGTTAGGTCCATCTTGGGGCCCCAGCCAGCTCCAAACTGAAAAAAAACCCTCCAGCCCCTCCTCCTCTGGGCTTTGTCCCTTTCCCGGGCTAGGAGGCCACCTGACCTCTTTGTCTCCAACACCTTCAGTTGGCACCTTTGCAGAGGAGGGGCCCAGGTCATCAGTTGCCAGGAGACAAAGTGTCAGGCATTTAGGTACACTGGCCCTTCGCTCTGCAACAACATACACCCTTATCCCACCACCTAGATACTTAAGAGCTGCATAGGGGAAACTGAGGCACCCACACAGTATTCAGAGGAAACATTAATAACATTCCCACTTCGTCACAAGCAGGATCCTGATTACCGCAGAGTATGCAGGAGGGGAAGCTATGCTCTCAAGCAGACCCAATGTGAAGGTGAGTCAGAGGGCAATTGGCAGTCATATGTCCTCAAACCTAGGTTACTGAGTTTGCAGGGAGTGTAGGATGGAGTTTGGACTTTGGATACGCCAATAATAAATGTTAACTCGAGCCTGTGATAAGACAGCCCTTTACTTATCATTCTCATATTATTACTCCTTACCCAAAAGCATTATTTGCATACTATCAAATGCAATAAGAGATTGTGCAAAAGTTGACCATTTTATTATTCAGTGAGTGTATTATTCTTGATTTGAACTATTTGGAATGATTTTATCACTGCCAGGGCCAGAGTATGTAAAACAGATTACATGTATTACATTTCACATTACCCTTTTCCTAAAGCTCTTTCTCACCGACTTTGCAGATGCGCCTTATTTTGAATGGCTTGACTGGTCGTTCTCCTTACTGCAATGAGGGCATATTGGTGATGGAAACCTTCCTTCCTCTAGTTATTTTGGTGGTGGTCTTTTGGTGCTAAAAATGTTAGTGTGAATAGCACCCATATATGAAAGAAAGAAAGAAGTTTACTGTGATGGAATACACTCCGTATTCACACCCTACATACTACTCTAATAATCTTTGTACAAAGTATGCCTACTGAGGTATCATTTGAAAACTCATAATTGGCTGGACAGTATTGTCCTGATAAAATATGTTTGGCAACCTTGTATGTGAAGTTATAAGATTCCCTTGTATAAAGTTATTAACCCGTGTTCCAAAGCCCATAGCCCTGCCCAAGCAGATGTCGCAAACAGGTCTGTCCTAAATAAAGGACTGTATGCTTGCCTTAATTTGAATTTAAGCAGTAAACAGAATCATCAAGCAGGAAGGGAAAATAAAGGAAGCTCAAACAGGTGGAAAAAACCAACAGGGAATATCCTTCCACATAAACTCTTTGTCTCCTGGTTCTCACCTGGAAATGTTTTTCAAGAGGGAGACTGAAACTATAAAAAAAGAGGCACAAACACCCCACCTTCCTCCCTGTCTGTCTCTGGCATCGCACCTTAGAAGACAAAGGAAAACAGCCATTGCACTCTGGGTGTAGGGCGCGGGGGGGTGGCAATCCTGACCTAAAGAGTTTGGTCAGTAATCTGCTGGAGCATGAAAGCCTGCTGGAACAAGAGAGTCTCTTAAGTAGATACTAGAAAGTGTTTTATCTTTACTTTTCTTGTAACCATTTTTGATTTTTATGCCTCATTACTTGTACTCACTTAAAATCTATTTCTTTCTTTAAAATCTATATATAAAGGCTTGGAAAGATTAGATTTTTATCGGTAAAATGTTGATTAATGTAAATTTCACCATACGCACACAAATCAACAAAAAATATTTCCACCAATAATAATTGAAATTTACAGATAGGCAACATAAGAAAAATGCTGCTTCGGAACTTAATAGAGTTTGATTTAAGGCTAAAATTTTGACATATGATGTTGACAGTTTGTGTTGTAACAATTATAAAGCTTTAATTTTTTGAATCTCAGTGTGTACTGTCATTAAACAATTATTGTCTGACCCCCGATAATTTCCCGCAGCTGTGAAAATGTAAATTGATTAAAATTGAAAAAAATGCTTAAAAGTAAACATCTGTATTATCTGTCAAAATTATTTTTAAAAAATCAAATTTTGCCAAGCCGAGAGAGAGGGGGGTATAGGTATGTATCTACACTGCTTAACCTAGAATTTCAAGGCTCTATCGTCCATTAACTAGTCTCTGAGCCACAGGAATGCAGGTTGGCCTGTCCAAGACAGCACCTAGAACAACAGGGTCCTGGTCCATAACTGGAGCTCCTAAGTGCTATGATAATACAAACAAATAATAATTTTAAGATATCAGTGTCCCTTTAAAGGTACTAAGCAATCCCCATTATAACACAATGGATAGTTTTCACATGCATAGCTTTCCAAAATAATAACCTCATGGCTGAGATCTTCCATGGCTGATCTTTGCCTAAAAGTGTTTTTGTTGTTTTACTTTGAAAAGGTTGAGTAAAATTATTGGCTGACTTTAGTTATGATAGAATGAAAAGAAATACATTTTTCCATTGATTAAAAAGTCCACAATTATCCTAGATAGAATTTTTAAAAATGATTACAGAAGGAAATATATACAGAGAGAGAGAGAGAGGGGGGTGTTTCAAGACAAATAGCAGCAGCAAAGGGAGTAATTATTATTAATTATAGTATCATCCAAATATTCACCTCTTCCTCCTCTCAACCACTTTAGTGAAGGGTGAATTTCAACACATAATTGGGACTAGCTCAATTCTAACTAAGTATAGGCAATTTCTACTTTCCCATATTTTTCTCTTTCAGAGCAACAAAGAAATTAAAGGTAAACAACTATGTTAAAGCAACTTTAAGATTGCAGTTAAATTGCAAAAGGTCAAGAAATAAAAAAGTTAATGTTTCAATAACAATGTAAACTTGACTAGGTTGCATCGGTGTTGTATTATATTGGGCCTATTTTTCTGGCGGAATTTACTATCCTACCATAAAATATACATGATTTACGTATGTCATGTTTACAATTAATTCTGGGGTATGAATCTACTTGTATTTAGTTTGATGTTCGTTAATTAATTTTTACATAAGCAGAGATGCAGGTAATTAACAATTTTTTAAAAATCAGTTTTCATAATAAAATGTTTACCCAGCTGGTTGTCCATCAAAAAATCTTGTTTCTTCCTGAACCAACTTGGCCAATACCATACACCAGCTAAACGCCCCTAATCTTAATCAAAGTAGTGTTGGTTTCTCAAATCAGCCAACTAGAGACTTAAGACCCAGATCCCTGAAGATATTAACGTGCCCATCTGTTTCTTTAGGCACCTAGTGCACCATTTAGGAGCCACTGACGTTTCCAAAGCCATCATTCAGCTGTCGCCTAATGCCATAGCCACCTAAATCCCCTGGGCGCCTAAATTTTCATTCATCAGCATTTTCAAAGCAGCCAAAGCACTACTGCCACGTCTGGCTAACAAGCAACTCAAAGCCCTAGCTCAAGGCGAAGCCCTGGAGGCCCTGAAGCAGGATTTTTAAACTCAGCAGGGGAATGCCTGTCTCACCGAGGCCTGAGCCTGTAGACGTGTTCTGAGCAGACNGATCCCGTCACATCTTGATTCACTGTTTTAAACATTTCTTCGTAGTTGTTAGATGGTAGATTGTTTTGTTTCATAATAAAAAAACTTTCATTATGGTTTCAGTTAAAGATTATTTGTGTTACATCATAGACTTTAATAATAAAAACCTTGAAAACGTTATTCATAAGGTGTCAACAATGCATTTTACACAGAAAATCATTGTTTTAAATAAAAACATAAGAATGGCCATACTGGGTCAGACCAGTGGTCCATCTAGCCCTGTATCCTGTCTTCCAACAGTGGCCAGTGCCAGATACTTCAGAGAGAATGAACAGAACAGGGCAGTTATCAAGTGGTCCATCCCCTGTCCAGTCCCAGCTTCTGGCAGTCGGAGATTTAGGGAAACCCAAACCATGGGGTTGCATCCCTGACCATCTTGGCTAATAGCATTGATGGACCTATCCTCCATGAACTCATCTAGTTCTTTTTTGAACCCAGTTATACTTCAGGCCTTCACAACATCCCCGGCAAGGAGTTCCACAGGTTGACTGTGTTGCATGAAGAAGTGTTTCCTTCTGTTTTTTTTAAACCTGCAGCCTATACCCTATTCACTTTCTCCACACCACTCATGATTTTATAGACCACTATCAGAGTCATCTAAACTGAACAGCTCCAGTCATTTTAAGCTCTCCTCACATGGAAGCTATTCCATACCCATAATACATAAGATTTTACAAAAGTATCTAGTCAAAGACAGAAGGTGAAATAAGGATTGCCACAATGTTACATCTCCATTACTCATAAACAACATTGAATTGCTCACAATACATCCCACCCCCCGCTCCACAGGATAACAGTTGGATGTACAGCTACACAGTTTCAGGCCTGAGACTCAAAATAAGAGCAATAGGCATTCCAGACACTATTGCCCTGCCTGTTACCATTTTCTATGTAATGCCTTGCACACTGCTCAGATCACTGAGGAAGTCTTTGCACCTCGGCCTTCCGCTCATCATTAAGGCTTTACCCCTCGCTCTCACAAATATTGTGCAAAATAAAGCATGCTGCTATAATCTTTGGCAGGCTTTTTTCTGCGTCTTCCAACCTATTCCACAAACAGCGCCACTTTCCTTTCAAATGGCCAAATGCACATTCCACTACTATTTGGCAGCTACTGCGGTAGTAGTTGAACAGTTCCTTCCTTCTGTCCAAGGAGCTTGTGAATGGCTTCGTTAACCAGGGAAACCAAGGATAAGCCAGGTCTCCCACGATAACCGGAGCAGTGTGCATGCCATTAATGTCCATAGCAATCCTGGGGACAAACAGTCCTCTCTCTGTTCAGGTAAACTGGGTGGAGTTTCAAAAGATCCTAGCATCCTGAACCCTTCCAGACTTCCCTGCACTTATGTCCATAAACCTGCCACGGTGGTCAACGAGCCCTGGGTGCACCCTGGAGAAATACCCTTTCTGTTTAATAAATTCTGATCCCTGCTGGGAGGGGGCAAATAATAGGCACATTGGTCCCATCCGTTGCCCCAATACACTTTGGGAAGTCCTTGCATGTAAAGCCATCAATAAACTCCTGAGCATTACCAAGCTTCCTGGTGCAACAGTACCTTTTCCATGATAATGGCCCCAGCAGTCAATCTGCCCATGCTGAATGGGTTAGCTATGGACCATTGGCGTTCAGGGATATGTGTATGGTTGTTAAAGCTTCCAGATGGTGACCTGCTTGTCCATGGGCATGGGGCATTCCATGCCGGCACACCGTCACTGTAGCTCCAGGGTTAGTTCAGCACATATCTCCAAAAAGTTCACTTTCCTCACTCTGAAAATCTCTTGCCCCTGCAGGTTCTCAGGTCTGCAGAATGATTCTTTCCCACCAGTCCACACTGGTTTCCCAAGCCCAGAAACAGCATTGAATGGTGTGAAGTTGCACCACAAATCTGTCCTGTACTATCAGTTGATGGGAGTCCTCCTCTTCTTCCATGTCCTTCTCTTGCTTCTTCCTGCTGCTGGAGGAGCTGCTGCTGCTGCCACATCATCTGTTCAGTGCTGTGACAGGAAAAGTCTAAAGCCAAATTCAGCAGGCTTTGAGTGCTGAAATACAGCCCAAGCTACCTCTACGTATTCACAGTTGCAAGCATACCGGCACAGAGCATTGTTGGGTCCATGATGGCCACAGCAATCAAAAAATGGACTAGTCCACCAGAAAGGAAGTACGAGGTGGAGACAGAGGACACATGGGATTTTTTAAAAATTTGATATCTCCTGGCTTCCGTTATGCATCCCACAATGAACGAGAAAAATCCTAGAATGCAAACTGCTGAACAATGAAGTAAAGGACCGAGGGATACCCTCCGAGAACGTCATACCCTGAGTATGCAGCAAGCTGTCTCTGTGTGTACACAATGATGTGCATTGAAAGAGCATTGAAAACCATGCCATGTGCACACTATGAGTGCAGCTTATGTTGTGTGTAACTGACACATCAAAAAGCTAGGGATTAAGCCCCCTGTGTAGGCAAGCCCTGAATGGATGTAATTTACACTTTCTTCCTGCCCCCAGCACTTCATCAGATAAATTACACCAGAATAGAATCTAATTTGAATCAGCCCTTCCAGGTTCAGCTGTGCATCTAGAAAGAAGCAGAGCACATGGAGATGGAATTTAGGAGTTCCTACATAGGTAAGGACCATGCAGTAAGAGAGTGTAGAAAAGGTGTTAAGGAAGAAATGTCTTTATGCAGAAATTAATACATCAATATTTGTGCCTGGAGTGGACAAACAAAGGCAGCAAAAGAGGTGTCAGCTATGAATCTATTAAAATTACTTAGGCATTGAGAAATCATTACCAGGTACAAACACTAGCTAGAGAGATGCTGTTGGTGCATGGACCTTCCTGGTTCGCAAACCCTCTTACTTTTCAAAATTATGATTATACTTATTAATATTTCTGCAGAGAACAGAGTTGAAAAAGAAGGCAACCGAGGTTCAGAAGTTAGACATTGTTTATCAGCATTCAGTAGCTTCACGGGCTGTTTTTGTGTCTCTCTCTCTCTCTTCTTGTTGCTAGTAGGATGTTCCTACACAAACCCTCCAGGGCCAGAATGTTCCTTCTTGCTTCATATTTGGTGTTTTGCTCTTCTCAAAAAGCTAAAGGAGCTGTTGACTCATTCACCGCAGTAATGCAAGCCATCTAAGATCCTAGATATAGATAAGACCCTTGACTAATGGAGGAACAGATATTTCTGATTACAGGGGGATACTAGAACGAGGGGGATTCCTCCAATAGTTTCTCAGGGAGTTGCTATTGTCTCTCCAGCTATACCAATTTCCAATCCAGCCTGTGATGTTACATCTGTGAAGGGCAGCAGTGTCACGGAGTCCCCGGGCGATGCTCTGGAACTGCTCCCCACCAAGCCAGCCAGGTCTTTGGGGAGCCTCCTCTCCCATGGAGCAGACCGTCTGCAGGGCAAGAAGCTCACTCGGCTTCACCTCCTGGGTCTCTCCTTGGAGCATTCAGCATATGCCCCTCCGTGCGCTTCCCACAGCGAGTCCGCCCAGGCGGGGTCCTGGGGAAGCCACCGGGTCCTGCACCCCCACTTCGCAGTCAGACGTGACTCTCAGCCAGCCAGTAAAACAGAGGTTTATTAGATGACAGGAACACGGTCTAAAACAGGTCTTGCAGGTACAGACAACAGAACCCCCTCAGTTAGGTCCATCTTGGGGCCCCAGCCAGCTCCAAACTGAAAAAAAACCCTCCAGCCCCTCCTCCTCTGGGCTTTGTCCCTTTCCCGGGCTAGGAGGTCACCTGACCTCTTTGTCTCCAACACCTTCAGTTGGCACCTTTGCAGAGGAGGGGCCCAGGTCATCAGTTGCCAGGAGACAAAGTGTCAGGCATTTAGGTACACTGGCCCTTCGCTCTGCAACAACATACACCCTTATCCCACCACCTAGATACTTAAGAGCTGCATAGGGGAAACTGAGGCACCCACACAGTATTCAGAGGAAACATTAATAACATTCCCACTTCGTCACAAGCAGGATCCTGATTACCGCAGAGTATGCAGGAGGGGAAGCTATGCTCTCAAGCAGACCCAATGTGAAGGTGAGTCAGAGGGCAATTGGCAGTCATATGTCCTCAAACCTAGGTTACTGAGTTTGCAGGGAGTGTAGGATGGAGTTTGGACTTTGGATACGCCAATAATAAATGTTAACTCGAGCCTGTGATAAGACAGCCCTTTACTTATCATTCTCATATTATTACTCCTTACCCAAAAGCATTATTTGCATACTATCAAATGCAATAAGAGATTGTGCAAAAGTTGACCATTTTATTATTCAGTGAGTGTATTATTCTTGATTTGAACTATTTGGAATGATTTTATCACTGCCAGGGCCAGAGTATGTAAAACAGATTACATGTATTACATTTCACATTACCCTTTTCCTAAAGCTCTTTCTCACCGACTTTGCAGATGCGCCTTATTTTGAATGGCTTGACTGGTCGTTCTCCTTACTGCAATGAGGGCATATTGGTGATGGAAACCTTCCTTCCTCTAGTTATTTTGGTGGTGGTCTTTTGGTGCTAAAAATGTTAGTGTGAATAGCACCCATATATGAAAGAAAGAAAGAAGTTTACTGTGATGGAATACACTCCGTATTCACACCCTACATACTACTCTAATAATCTTTGTACAAAGTATGCCTACTGAGGTATCATTTGAAAACTCATAATTGGCTGGACAGTATTGTCCTGATAAAATATGTTTGGCAACCTTGTATGTGAAGTTATAAGATTCCCTTGTATAAAGTTATTAACCCGTGTTCCAAAGCCCATAGCCCTGCCCAAGCAGATGTCGCAAACAGGTCTGTCCTAAATAAAGGACTGTATGCTTGCCTTAATTTGAATTTAAGCAGTAAACAGAATCATCAAGCAGGAAGGGAAAATAAAGGAAGCTCAAACAGGTGGAAAAAACCAACAGGGAATATCCTTCCACATAAACTCTTTGTCTCCTGGTTCTCACCTGGAAATGTTTTTCAAGAGGGAGACTGAAACTATAAAAAAAGAGGCACAAACACCCCACCTTCCTCCCTGTCTGTCTCTGGCATCGCACCTTAGAAGACAAAGGAAAACAGCCATTGCACTCTGGGTGTAGGGTGCGGGGGGGTGGCAATCCTGACCTAAAGAGTTTGGTCAGTAATCTGCTGGAGCATGAAAGCCTGCTGGAACAAGAGAGTCTCTTAAGTAGATACTAGAAAGTGTTTTATCTTTATTTTTCTTGTAACCATTTTTGATTTTTATGCCTCATTACTTGTACTCACTTAAAATCTATTTCTTTCTTTAAAATCTATATATAAAGGCTTGGAAAGATTAGATTTTTATCGGTAAAATGTTGATTAATGTAAATTTCACCATACGCACACAAATCAACAAAAAATATTTCCACCAATAATAATTGAAATTTACAGATAGGCAACATAAGAAAAATGCTGCTTCGGAACTTAATAGAGTTTGATTTAAGGCTAAAATTTTGACATATGATGTTGACAGTTTGTGTTGTAACAATTATAAAGCTTTAATTTTTTGAATCTCAGTGTGTACTGTCATTAAACAATTATTGTCTGACCCCCGATAATTTCCCGCAGCTGTGAAAATGTAAATTGATTAAAATTGAAAAAAATGCTTAAAAGTAAACATCTGTATTATCTGTCAAAATTATTTTTAAAAAATCAAATTTTGCCAAGCCGAGAGAGAGGGGGGTATAGGTATGTATCTACACTGCTTAACCTAGAATTTCAAGGCTCTATCGTCCATTAACTAGTCTCTGAGCCACAGGAATGCAGGTTGGCCTGTCCAAGACAGCACCTAGAACAACAGGGTCCTGGTCCATAACTGGAGCTCCTAAGTGCTATGATAATACAAACAATAATTTTAAGATATCAGTGTCCCTTTAAAGGTACTAAGCAATCCCCATTATAACACAATGGATAGTTTTCACATGCATAGCTTTCCAAAATAATAACCTCATGGCTGAGATCTTCCATGGCTGATCTTTGCCTAAAAGTGTTTTTGTTGTTTTACTTTGAAAAGGTTGAGTAAAATTATTGGCTGACTTTAGTTATGATAGAATGAAAAGAAATACATTTTTCCATTGATTAAAAAGTCCACAATTATCCTAGATAGAATTTTTAAAAATGATTACAGAAGGAAATATATACAGAGAGAGAGAGAGAGGGGGGTGTTTCAAGACAAATAGCAGCAGCAAAGGGAGTAATTATTATTAATTATAGTATCATCCAAATATTCACCTCTTCCTCCTCTCAACCACTTTAGTGAAGGGTGAATTTCAACACATAATTGGGACTAGCTCAATTCTAACTAAGTATAGGCAATTTCTACTTTCCCATATTTTTCTCTTTCAGAGCAACAAAGAAATTAAAGGTAAACAACTATGTTAAAGCAACTTTAAGATTGCAGTTAAATTGCAAAAGGTCAAGAAATACAAAAGTTAATGTTTCAATAACAATGTAAACTTGGCTAGGTTGCATCGGTGTTGTATTATATTGGGCCTATTTTTCTAGCGGAATTTACTATCCTACCATAAAATATACATGATTTACGTATGTCATGTTTACAATTAATTCTGGGGTATGAATCTACTTGTATTTAGTTTGATGTTCGTTAATTAATTTTTACATAAGCAGAGATGCAGGTAATTAACAATTTTTTAAAAATCAGTTTTCATAATAAAATGTTTACCCAGCTGGTTGTCCATCAAAAAATCTTGTTTCTTCCTGAACCAACTTGGCCAATACCATACACCAGCTAAACGCCCCTAATCTTAATCAAAGTAGTGTTGGTTTCTCAAATCAGCCAACTAGAGACTTAAGACCCAGATCCCTGAAGATATTAACGTGCCCATCTGTTTCTTTAGGCACCTAGTACACCATTTAGGAGCCACTGACGTTTCCAAAGCCATCATTCAGCTGTCGCCTAATGCCATAGCCACCTAAATCCCCTGGGTGCCTAAATTTTCATTCATCAGCATTTTCAAAGCAGCCAAAGCACTACTGCCACGTCTGGCTAACAAGCAACTCAAAGCCCTAGCTCAAGGCGAAGCCCTGGAGGCCCTGAAGCAGGATTTTTAAACTCAGCAGGGGAATGCCTGTCTCACCGAGGCCTGAGCCTGTAGACGTGCTCTGAGCAGACTTGAGACATGTCACACTCAACAGCAGGAGGACCCCATGCAGGCTGCCGGGGGAGCAGCAAAGCTCCCATACATGCAGCCGGGCAGAGGGAAACATGGGCAGCGTGTAAGCGGTATCAAGTGAGAGCAGAAGACAGACAGTGACAGTCAGTTTTGGCTGCTAACATATGGATGCCCTAAGCAACTGACCAGGCTTAGGTGCCTAACTCCGGGAGAGTGTTCATGGCTAAGGATCCTGAGAGGAGGGAAGTGCCTATCTCTGGTCCATCAGCCAGATCAGCTGCTTGGGTCTACCCAGCATTTCACTGCTCATTAGTTCAGCCAGTTTCCCGCTCAGCTTGCTGGTGTGATGGGTCTGCAAAGTAGGGTGACCAGATGTCCCGATTTTATAGGGACAGTCCTGATTTTGGGGTCTTTTTCTTATATAGGCTCCTGTTACCCCCCACCCTCTGTCCTGATTTTTCACATTTGCTGTCTGGTCACCCTACTGCAAAGCGAAGAAGTACAATTCACATTAACCCTCTCCCCACTGCATTTCCCTTTCCCTGAGCCAGATGAGGGGAAAGGTCGTGACCCAGGAAGTGACGGGGATCTGTTTTGGGAGCAGTGGCTACATGGAAGCCAGGAGCTGCAGGGAAGCTGAAGCCGCAGCTTCATGGCAAGGTGGAGAGCTGGAGAGAAGCTGGAGGCAGGCGAGCTGCATGGAGAATAGTCCGTGAGTGCTGGACATTAGAGTTGCGTGCAGGTCTGTGTGGGACTTATGGGAAAGAAGCAGCAGCAGCCGGATAGGGAGCCAGTGCAGAGGGGCCCCAATGAGAGACAATAACTGAGACTGGCTTGGCAACCCGCAAGCTCCTATTTGCTTTGAATAGACTCTGGACCAGAGAGGGCACCCCAAGCACTAGGCCTGAAGAGCCCTGACCTGACTCTCAATTGGACAAACACTTACCATTATCACTCACTATGGACTGTAACTGCTTAAGCCTCTGTACTATGGTATTTGCAACCTTTCCCCTTCCTGCCCGCCCTAGTAAAATAGCCTTTTCTTGAGCCATGTGTCTGCGTGGTCACAGGGACCTACCAGGGCTAGTTCCTGAAAGCCCCCAGTGCTGGCTTCTGAGTTGTGGTGCACCTGCTCCTGTCACACTACTGGCACTCTAGAGCAGTGGCTCTCAATCTTTCCAGACTCCGGTACCCCTTTCAGAACTCTGATTTGTCTTGCGTACCCCAAGTTGCATCTCACTTAAAAACTATTTGCTTGCAAAATCCGAAATAAAAATACAAAAGTGTCACAGCACACTATTACTGAGAAATTGCTGCCTGTCTCATTTTTACCATATCATTATAAAATAAATCAACTGGAATAGAAATGTTGTACTTACATTTCTGTGTATAGTATAGAGAGCAATATAAACAAGTCATTGTCTGTATGCAATTTTAGTTTGTACTGACTTCGCTAGTGCTTTTTATGTTGCCTGTTGTAAATTTAGGCAAATATCTAGCTATTGATGTATCCTTTGGAAGACCTCTGCATGCCCACAGGGTACATGTACCACTGCCCTAGAGGTTTGATGTACTCCAGCACTGAGCAGCAGCAATCATTACACTGGCTTCTGAGGATGCCTTCCATAGGCGCCTAAGTCTCTCCATGCAATGTATGTAACCTGGGCTCCTAGCTCAGGACTGAAAATTGCACTGGGAAGCAAGCCAACCTAGGGGTTAGATGTTACACCACTGAGCGGAGCAACGCCTAACCAACTACCTTTAAGGATGTGGGCCTAAGCTCCTGATTCTGCAGACAGTTATCCACATGCTTATCTTTACACACATGAACATTACCACTGGCTTTAGTAGGACTACCTGCATAAGAGTGGCCTTGATTTAGCAAGATAGCAAGGATGTGCCCAACTTTAAACTCAGAAGCAGTCCCATAGAAGTCAATGGGACACACACACAGTATAAGTTTTAAACAAACAATCTAATACTGGTACACAGTGATGATGATGGTGAAGCTTGGTTGAGGTGGAGGAGTCAGAGGGTGGGATATTTCCCTTACTGCTAAATGATGAACTAGCAATTGGCTGAGCCCTCAAGGGTTAACTCTCTCGCTCTACAAGGCAGCAGGAATGGAGAGAGATATGCGCATTTCCCCTTTAAGTACACTGCCTTGTTAATTAGATCAGCTTGCTGAGACCGCAGCTGCAAGCTCCCTCCGTCCTGAGCCCTGGTGTGTCCCCCCTGCTCTATGGAAGACGGGGTAAGCGGGGAGCAGGGGGGAGGGGGACACCCTGACATTAGCCCCCCTCTTCCTTCCCTCCCCCCGCACAGCAAGCAGGAGTGTCAGGGAGCATCTCCAAGGCAGAGGGCAGGAGCAGCACATGGCAGTGGGGGGGAGGGACAGCTGCAATTGCTGGGCAGCTGCAGCACAGGGAACTTAGGGGAGCAGGGAGCTGATAGGGGGGCTGCCGGTCCACCCTGGTTCCAAGCCCCCACCAGCTAGCTGCAACGGGCTGCTCTTCCTGCAAGCAGTAGACAAAGTAGGCGGCTGCCAAACGACGTTAGAAGGGAGCATTGCACAACTTTAAATGAGCATGTTCCCTAATTGATCAGCAACGTAACAACGAAACAATGTTAACTGGGATGACTTTAAGTGAGGAGTTACTGTACTTGTGTTTAAAGAAAGGCACAAGCTCTTAAAAACCTTGCTGAACCAGAGCCTTAGTGCATAGTGTTTGCACGCTTGGGGCTAAGTCACACAAGGACTGGGTCATATGGACTTCTTACCAGGAAAACAGTTTTGTGCAGTTTGCCTGAGCCTGAGTTTTCTTAGCAAAGCCACATGCAAGTGGAGTTTTCTCAGTCCATTCCCCTTCTTGTGGCCACAAAATGAGGGCTCATCTGCACTGAAAAGTTACATCAGCATAGCTAAAAGAACGAGGAGTAATTGTGGCACCTTAGAGACTAACACATTTATTTGAGTATAAGCTTTCGTGGGCTAAAACCCACTTCATCAGATGCATGCAGTATATCACTCAGGTGGTGTGAAAAATCCACACCCTTGAGACATGTAGTTAGGCCGACCTAACCACCCGTGTAGACAGCACTAGGTCAACGGAAGAATTCTTCTGTCGACATAGGTACCGTTTCTCGGGGAGGCGGATTACCTACAGTGATGGGAGAACCCCTTCCGTTGCTGTAGTAAATGTCTACACTGAAGTGCTACAGCGGCAGAGCGCTGCAACTGTGCAGCTGTAGCAACTTAAGTGTAGACAGAGCCTAAGGCCTGGTCTACACTAAAAAGTTAGGTTGACCCAGTTTCGTCGCTCAGGAGTGTGAAAAATCCACACCCCTGAGAGGTGTAGTTAAGCTGACATAACCCCTGGGGTAGACAGCACTAGGTCAGTGGAAGAATTCTTCCATCAACCTAGCTACCACCTCTTGGGGAAGTGGATTACCTATGCTGACAGGACAACCGCACTGAAGCACTACAGCAGTGCAGCTGTGCCACTATTGCATTTCAGGTGTAGACATGCCCTGAGACAATTCAAGTTTCTTGCAGTTATGAGCCAGGAGTAACTACTCTCCAATGAGCTCAGCAGGTGGAAAGATATAACAGCAAATACACACAACCAGTCTAGACCCCCACAACAGAGAAATATGACCTGCAAAATAAACATAATTGGCACAGGATTTATTGACTACATCTCATTTTGTGATGAGCCTAAAACAGAAAGGGAACATAGGAAGTGTAAAATTTGATGACGCAGATAATGTATTCAGAGGACAAAATTGTAGCAGGCCAACAACCGAAGAAAAACCACAAGAATGATTTTTTTTTACTGACCTTGCAAAATTTGCTACATGGTACAAAAGTGAAGTGGAAAACATACAGTTCAGAGTCTGGGGGAAGCATAGTCTCAGAATTCACTACAGTCGCGAATCAAAATGCAGATAATATACATTACAGATGATTTAAGGAAAGATTTTGGGATAGAGAGAATGCAAAAGTCTGAATTTACCATAAAAATGTGAAAACTAAAGTAACAGAATTTTTAACAAGGAGAAAAATACTAGAAATAGAGTGTTATGAAAGAAAATTGTCTCTTCAGGAAAATATATTTGTAAAGGAAATAAATTAAAAAGTCCTGGTAAAATTGCTACAAGATTAACATAAATAAGTAGTATTTATGGATAAATATATTGCTCAGAAATGGAAACAAGAAGAATGGGAAAAGAAGTCTTAATCACCTAAATGCTACACATTGAGAAGGAGCTCATCAAAATTCAATACAGGTAGGAAAATAGAAGATAATAGGCCAGGTTCTGATCTTTGGTACATCCGTGTGAGGTCCCAATCCGACAAGTTATGGCCCACGCACAATAACTTGTGTCATCAGGGCCTAAATCTAGAGAATTTCCACTGAAGTCCATGGAGTCGCTCCAGACATTTATTGCTATAATTGAAATCAGAATTTGGCAGTAAGGTAAGGATGTCTGATGACGCAGCAAAAAAGCACAACTTCCTTTTTTAAAAAAAAAAGTACTTTCTGCCGAGTGCCGAAGAAAATAAAGTGATCAGTAATTCATTGCAGGATGGGAAAGAATAAATAAGAAAAAAACAAAGGGAATAAAAGTTTATGAGTGGAGATATTTTTGCTGACGGCACAGGTAGAGATATATAACTACAAGCTTGCTGGTAACAGATAAGGATGTTTACAGTCTTCACTCACAATCCAAGGTGAGAGACTAGAGATGTTGTAAATACAAATTGGGGGGGGGGGGGCTGTCAGTGCTGTGCTTTTGGAAATACAAACACATGCAGCAACTGGGGGGAGGGATAGCTCAGTGGTTTGAGCATTGGCCTGCTAAACCCAGGGTTGTGAGTTCAATCCTTGTGGGGACCACTTAGGGATCTGGGGCAAAATCAGTACTTGGTCCTGCTAGTGAAGGCAGGGGGCTGGACTTGATGACCTTTCAAGGTCCCTTCCAGCTACATGAGATAGGTATATCTCCATTTATTATTATACTGATAGGGGAAGACAGGGAAGGGAACTGCTCTTCATTACAACAAGGAGACATCTAAAGGCTCCCAAGAGAGAGGTTCATTTATTTTATGTTTAGGCATTTCCATGGCTGCTCATCATTGGGGTATCTGATAAACCAACACAGGAAGTAATATTAGGTCAGACAGAAATGATCACAATGATCCCTTCTGGCCTTGGAGTCTATCAAAATTTCCAGAGTTTGGGCGTAGAAATCAACACACCTCTTATGAGCCGCAGCTGTCTGTATGAAAGTGTAATACATGTTTTTGAGAAAGTCATGAGCAAATTAAAACAAGGCTGTATAATAAAAAGTGCCTTTGCAACACTAACTATAGTACTTACTACATGCCCTTATATCTATACTAGGGCATACAGTTAATACAGGCTTGTTATGTGTATATAACATTCAAAACCTGAGCTCAATCCTGCTCCCATTCAAATCAATGGCAAAATTCCCATTGACTTCAGTGAAGCAGGATCAAGCCCTGTGTGCTCCTAGTTCAGTAGCATTGAGCACTCAGAAAAGTAGAGGCAAAAGCCTAAAAGAAAGTGGAGTGATGCTTTCTTACTATAACAGCACTAGCAGCTGCTGCTGCAGACAACAATACCGTCCTTTGCAGAAGTGAGGGGAAATCTAACAGCAGGTGATATTTTCTTCCAAGGCTATTTTATTCTTAATGGAGCATGTGAGAGATTACTCACTGGTTCAGATTTTGTTCACAGCTCTGCTAGCATAAATCAGGAGCAGCTCAATGTAAAATAAGATTGGAATCAGACCCTCTATGTGCACCTCTTCCCCCTCCTACATGTGGAGATGAGGGTTTAGTGAGCAGAATGGATGTGCATAACCTGGACGAAGAGATGCTCCAAGTATTAACCCCATTCAGAAACTTTCAAAGTGCCAGCTAGAGCCCTGGAGGAAAAGCTGGTATTGATTGTATTGTATTTTTAGAGTAGTTTAGGAGAACACTTGCTCTCGCCCCTTAGTCAAAGATTTGAACATTTGGGGGCCAGAGGAAGGCGAGGTGTTCATACTGTGTAGGGTCTTCAATTCTGCAGTCACCCCACTTTTTTTTCCCAAGGAGACAGTGTTATCAACATTGAGGATTTGCCCCAGTAATAGCCATGAGTGGGCAGCTACAAAAACAATCCCTAGCATAACATGGCTAATTTACTGTAAGCAGTAAAGGTGCAGCTCACCCTTGCTTGAAACCAGAGCAAACTGTACCAATGCAAACTGCAGTATAGATCCGCAGTGGTTGTTTACACTACGATTTTGTACTAGTTTAGCTATAACAGCGGCTTACATCCTCGATGCTGACAAACTCCACATGGGCTCCAAAGCATGCCACAAGGTCTGGTAAAAGAGACGGGTGGAAATTTTTTCATTTCTTTAGCTTTGTTTTTTTTTGGTTGAGTCCTTTTATTGAGATTCAATCAACTGGGTACTTTGTTATTTTATTTTTGCACATGTTTAATGATGTACGGTTAGGATGTTCCATAAGGAAAAAAGTAAATAACTTACACATCCATCTCTTCATGAGACTTTGAGCTCCTACAAATGAGTATTTTAGCTAATCCAAATTTGTTTAGTGGAGAGGATACCTTCATTTCTATGCATGTTATGCTTTAATAAAACCTAGCACACATTTTATAGCACTTTTCTTCTTCAAAGCTCTTTACGAACATTATCTAATTGATCCCACAGTGACTCTCTGAGGCGAGTATACAGTATCGCCAACCCCAAGAGTTCAAAAATCATGAGTCAGGCTTCAGAAAATTATGAGATTGGCTTAAACATCATAGGCTCTTAAAAATATATTCATATGAGGAGCTTTCCATTTGCCTCTTGGTTTGTTAGCCTCCACTTGTCTCCAGTCATGTTTCCAAGCTTTTCTCTGCAACCATGTGGGCTGGAAAGTTACTTTTTTTTTAAATGAAAGCGGAGGTTCTCACCTCATCACATGCCTCCAGCAGCTGGGGCTTTACAAAAACCACCAAACACCGCAAAACTCGTGCTAGAAATCAAACAAGCTGGCAATACTGCAGAGAGATATCATTTTCTCTGCTCCCAGAAGCTTTGTATTTTGCTTCATCCCATTTTGTGTCCTTTTGTTTGATTTTTACCATTAACAAAAGCCAGGTTTACCCACCACAAGCCGCCCACCCAGGATGGCTGACACACAACTGCTTGTTTTGGCTCCAATCCTGTCAAGGAACTGACTGAGGAGATATCTGAGCCATTAGCGATTATCTTTGAAAAGTCATGGAAGACAGGAGAGATTCCAGGAGACTGGAAAAGGGCAAATATAGTGCCAAACTATATAAAGGGAAATAAGGACAGCTTGGGGAATTACAGACCAGTCAGTTTAACTTCTGTACCCGGAAAGATAATTGAACAAATAATTAAGCAATCAATTTGCAAACATCTAGAAGATCATAAGGTAATAAGTAACAGTCAACATGGATTTGTCAAGAACAAATCGTGTCAAACCAACCTGATAGATTTCTTTGACAGGGTAACAAGCCTTGTGGATAGGGGGGGAAGCGGTAGACGTGGTATATCTTGACTTTAGTAAAGATTTTGTTACTGTTCCTCATGACCTTCTCATAAATAAACTAGGGAAATGCAACCTAGATGGAGCTACTATAAGGTTGGTGCAAAATTGGTTGGAAAACCACTCCAAGAGAGTAGTTATCAGTGGTTCACAGTCATGCTGAAAGGGCATAACGAGTGGGGTCCTGCAGGGATCAAATCTGGATCCAGTTCTGTTCAATATCTTCATCAATGATTTAGATCGGGGTCGGCAACCTTTCAGAAGTGGTGTGCCGAGTCTTCATTTATTCACTCTAGTTTAAGGTTTCACGTACCAGTCATACATTTGAACTTTTTTAGGTCTCTTTCTATAAGTCTATAATATATAACTAAACAAGGTTTTTAAAATGTTTAAGAAGCTTCATTTAAAATTAAATTAAAATGCAGAACCCCCCGGACTGGTGGCCAGGACCCGGGCAGTGTGAGTGCCACTGAAAATCAGCTCGCGTGCCACCTTCGGCATGCGTGCCATAGGTTGCCTACCCCGATTTAGATAATGGCACAGAGTACACTTATAAAGTTTGCAGACGATACCAAGCTTGGAGGGGTTGCAAGTGCTTTGGAGGATAGGATTAAAATTCAAAATGATCTGGACAAACTGGAGAAATGGTCTGAAGTAAATAGGATGAAATTCAATAAGGACAAATGAAAAATACTCCATTTAGGAAGGAACAATCAGTTGGACACATATAAAATGGGAAAATACTGCCTAGGAAGGAGTACTGTGGAAAGGGATCTGGGGGTCATAGTGGAACACAAGCTAAATATGAGTCAACGGTGTAACACTCTTGCAAAAAAAGCTAACATCATTCTGGGATGTATCAGCAGGAGTGTTGTAAGCAGGACACGAGAAGTAATTCTTCTGCTCTACTCCTTGCTGATTAGGCCTCAACTGGAGTATTGTATCCAGTTCTGGGTGCCACATTTTAGGAAAGATGTGGACAAATTGGAGAAAGTCCAGAGAAGATCCACAAAAATGATGAAAGGTCTAGAAAACATGACCTATGAGGGAAGATTGAAAAAATTGGGTTTGTTTAGTCTGGAAAAGAGAAGACTGAGAGGGGGACGTGATAACAGTTTTCAGGTATGTAAAAGGTTGTTACAAGGAGGAGGGAGAAGAATTGTTCTTCTTAACCTCTGAGGATAGGACAAGAAGCAATGGGCTTAAATTGCAGCCAGGGAGGTTTAGGTTGGACATTAGGAAAAACTTCCTGTCAGGGTGGTTAAGCACGGGAATAAATTGCCTAAGGAGGTGGTGGAATCTCCATCATTGGAGGTTTTTAAGAGCCGGTTAGACAAACACCTGTCAGGGATGGTCTAGATCAGTGGTTCCCAAACTGGGGTTTGTGAACCCCTGGGGGTTCGAGAAATGTTACAGGGGGTTCTCGGGGAAAAATTCCCTAATGGCAGACAGAGCTGTCCCTAGGGACCCCGGGCAGCATGGGGCCAGCAGCCCAGAGCCCCTAGACTTCCAAGAGCTAAGCAGATCAAAGCAAGCAGATCTATCACACTGAGGAGACTTCACCTCCCTTTCCATTTCTTATAAGGAGTCGTGAAAGTTGATATTTTTTGCTGTTTTTAAAATTAAATAGGCAGCTAGTATTGTTTTTAAAATTATTATGAAGAACAAGTTTGAGCTTTGTTGTAACGTGCGTTGTTTGCCTGGACTTCTCAAGACCTGAATGCTTGTGTAGGAGGAACTCTTTGAGTTGGCTTCTTAAATACCTTTGTGCTGTTTCACATCTGATACTCCTTGATGAAACATAGAAGCCTTGTCTTATAACAGGCTTATTCCAAGTGATACAAGCTACGAAAGTGAGATCTTGGAAGAGTGTTGCCGTTTTCATAATGCAATAAAAATACTGTAATGATAAATAATTAATAATACATAGTGTGTAATAAGCATGTCACAAAAACAAATTTTGCATTTCCAAGATCACTGCTTTTATAATTTATACTCAGGTAAAGGAGAAAATCCCTGGAAATATTCATTTTTAAGAGGGGGTTCACAAGACTTGACATTTTAGTGAAAGGGGTTCACAGGTTGTTAAAGTTTGGGAACCACTGGTCTAGATAATACTTAGTCCTGCCATGAGTACAGGTGACTGGACTAGATCAGTAGTTCACAAAGCCGGTCCGCCGCTTGTTCAGGGAAAGCCCCTGGCGGGCCGGGCCGGTTTGTTTACCTGCCGCGTCCGCAGGTTTGGCCGATCACGGCTCCCACTGGCCACGGTTCGCCGCTCCAGGCCAATGGGGGCTGCGGGAAGCGGCGCGGGCCAAGGGATGTGCTGGCCTCCCTTCCCGCAGCCCCCATTGGCCTGGAGTGGTGAACCGCAGCCAGTGGGAGCCGCAATTGGCCGAACCTGCGGACGCGGCAGGTAAACAAACCGGCCCGGCCCGCCAGGGGCTTTCCCGGAACAAGCGGCGGCCCGGCTTTGAGAACCACTGGACTAGACGACCTCTCCAGGTCCCAGCCAGCCCTATGATTCTAAGATTAACCCACATGTTTAAAATAAACCTGCTCTGGAGCTCATGTCACTGAACTGGCCAGGGCTGCTCAGGGGCCCAAATCTTAGCTCCAGGAGGTCCTTAGGACCCACCCCTGGTGTGGACCAGGGAGGAAGGGCCTCTGGCCCTGCCCAGGCTGGAGACCCCAGACACGGCCCCAAATCCCCTAGGGACAAAGGGGGAGAGACCACCGGGACTCCGGGTGTGCTGTCCAGCTCCCTCTCACCCCCCTTCCCTCCATCGCCTGAGCCTCCCGGCTGCCTGCCGCCGCCCGCGCCCTTTCCTGGCTCCCAGCAGTCGCTTGTTGCTCTGCTCGGAGCGCTTCGCTAACCTCCGCCTCCCTCCCTCCCTCCTTTGTGGCTGCGGCCGCCTCCCCCGGGCTGCACTGCTGCTGACTCAGCCAAAGGGGAAACTCAAAGGGCAGCAGCCAGCCCTGCCTTGCCGCAGCCCCCGGCTTCCCTGACCCCGGCAAGATGTTGGCAGGCTGGCTGCTGCCCCCCGCTGTCCCGGCCGGGACCCTCCAGCTCTGAACGGGGCGCTGGCAGCGAGAGCTTGTTGTCAGCACCTGAGGCGAAGCAGAGCAAAGTTTCTCTCTGGTCTCCTCCTCGCTGCAGGCAGCCGGAGCCAGCATGACAGCCATAGCGGTGCAGGTAATGAGGGGACACCGGGGCCCCGAGTGCCTGGCTGGGGGGAGATCTCGGCTGTTTTGACTAGACAGATGCAATCAGTGTTGATGCAGAGACGCTGGGTTCCTGCTGTGTTTTTTTTCCCTTTGTTCTCCCGCTGGAGGCTTAAATGTTTATCACCCTGCAAGCTGAACTGCTGCTATGCTGAGTTCTTGCTACCTGTTGCTCTTTATAGTCCTCTTTGTGCACAAAAAAAACTTCCTCCAGATGTACCTTTCCAGGTCCCTTTTTAAATAAAAAGGAGTTTCTCTAGGAGCTCTGTACAGAGCAGAGTATTGGTGCATTAGTCTCACCCAAATAGTGGAAAGTGACGGGGTTAGGAAGGGACCTATTGCCTTCTAAATCTAATCTGACCTTTCCTCGGAGAGATTTCTTAGTTACCGCAAAGTGTACCCAAAAGCTGAATTCTTACTGTTCTGTGTCTTGGTTTAAATCCACTCAATGATCATTTAACACCAGGTCTTCCTAGCTTCAGGACATACTAGTACATGG
This sequence comes from Platysternon megacephalum, assembly GCA_003942145.1. Lineage (NCBI taxonomy): Eukaryota > Metazoa > Chordata > Testudines > Platysternidae > Platysternon > Platysternon megacephalum. Next base: position 6,493,637 of record QXTE01000080.1, on the reverse strand, counting down.
TTATTAGTATAATATGTGGCTGGGAAGTGCCTAGGTCTGGAAAAATGATTTGCACCATATTGTAACAACAAGAGTTTGCTCTTATATAGAAAGCAAGAGATTTTATAAACAAGTGGCTATAGTGTGAGACTTGTCTATCCAGTTAGTCTTAATACTAATTAATAAATCAAAGTTGGTCCATTTCCCTTCCGTACAGGGCCCCCACAGTATTGTGTGTTGTTTACAAAGTTCTCCGTCACTGACATCTTGCATACACTTCAGCAGTATGACTCTTCCTCTAAGCGTCTTGTGACGCTTTATATGAAAGATGATATTTTCAAAATAAAGTACATCAGTATGGTGAAGGGAGGTGTTTAGGCTTGGTGACGGAGGGAACTCGCTGACAATGAGATCTCTTAAGCGGTGGAACACTGTAATCTCCTAAAGAAAGTGAGTGAAGCCCCTTCATTTGAGAAATGTAAAACTGGACCGGACCAAACCGTAGAACACGTTCTTGAGGAATCAGTCCTGCATTGGCAAGGAGACTGACTGGACAAGCTGATCAGTCTATACACCCGTAGATGGAGTCGGGTGTGGATTACAACATGCAGTGCTGCACCACTCTGAAAGAAGGCTTGCTGTTTGTGTGAGAACATACTTATTGATGCTAGCAGTAACTTACTTAGTAAGTACTTAGCAGTAGTTAGTCATTTGGGGATTTAGTTCTACTTATTAAGCCCATTCATGTCAGAACCACCAGATATGTCACTCTGAGATAGCCAATTAAAGCCAGCTTTCATTTATTTTAAAACAATTCCATTTATTTTAAAAATGTATATTGACCTAATCAATGTAGCATGTGGTGGGAATAAAACCAGACAAATATTAGTTGGTAACAAGCCAAACTCATGCCCACCTTTACCACCACCCCAGAAAATTAAGTATTCCAAGCATATATAAAGGAAGAATGGTCTGCTGGGGTTAACACGTAGGCCTGGAAAACAGGAGACCTGAGTTCTATTTCTAGCCCGGACACAGACTTTCTCTGACCTTGGGCAAGTCACTGCATTGCAAAGTTACTAAGGAGATTTAAGACCCATGAGTAGGAGATACAGAGTCCAAGGTTTTATGCAGCCTGGGTGTATTTTGTCTTTAGCTATCATGGAATGCATGGTTGAAAACCTACCTAAGGGGAGAGTGGGCAAGTGTGGGGGATGGGGGAGGAGAGCAGCAGAATGCAGGGAGGCACAGAACAGCCTGTGTATTTGGGCTTTGGAGGTACCTGCTCTCACTGAGTCACAGGCAGTAGATTGGCAGGGGTAGTGTTATAAAATATTCCTGTCAGAATTTGCTATTTTGCTGTTATTGAGCATACTTGAGTGATACACAGGCAACCCTAGGCTACTGCAATAGCCATACTTGCCCCAGGCACCCAAATGCTATTTGCACAGGGGATTGGAGTAAGTTAATGCTGACCTACTAGTCAGCAACGATGTGCGTGCTGTTTAGTAGTATATAATATGGTATTTTTGGAAGGGACTGACAGTAGAAGCTGCTGAACACTTTTGAAAATCTGACTCTAATTGTAGGTATTGAGCACCTGAAAATCTGGCTTTAAGACTGTAATCTTTGGGGCAGGGATTGTCTTTTTTCTTGGGAGTGTGTATTGTTCCTAGTACAATTGGGCTCTGATCTCTGACTAAGAAGTGTCAGTTCTGCCTTTATATTCCAGGATAATATAGGATTAATATCCTGGGACCGACACGGCTATAGGTGCACTGCGTAGGATGATACATGACTGTGCAAAGTTCCCGCATTATGACTCAATATCTTGTGGATATCTTTGTACAGTACAATAATTTGAATAAAATCAGAGATTGTTTCCTCGCGAATAGGATATTCTGTGAACATATAGGCTCTAAAAACTGAGTACACTGAGCACTCACATACGATTTTAAAAACAACTCAAAGGATTAAAGATTTTAGAGTCTCATAAGTAACATTTTAGTGTTCATGTATTACTATTTTTAAAACTGTTGTTTTTAAAACCCTCTTGGCAGGTTCAGTATAATACTTCTATCCCTACCGTTTCCATTAGGCAAACAATTTTTTCCCCACTTTCCTTTTGGCTCATACGCCAAACACTGCTCTGCATCATGTGTTTCCTGTTTGTGTTCTAGCACCATCAGCAGTGTTAGCCACACTCTAGGGATAAGGATTGTTAGTGACCTTGTGCCCTATTGGCTGGCTAGTTCTGGAGTGGCAGAGCACAAAGGATTGTTCACCATACACAAATGGGGCTGTTTTGACAATTATGGTTTATTTTTGAGAGAACTGGATTTAAATAATATAGGTCAGATTGTGCTTCCCTTGCTTTACTCCTACTTTACTAGTAGTCCCATTGACTTCAGTGGGACTACTCCTGGTTGTAAGGGACTGTTTAATATGAACAAGGCTATCACAAGCTGCCCCCTAGTTCGAGGGTTCAGGCCCACACTCCTTATTCAGACAAAACTCCCATTGACTTTCACAGAGTGCAGTATTGGGCTGATGATCTAATAGAGAATACTCTACAGATTCCAGTAGTTATAAAGAAGGTCAAAGCATGATCCTAAAGTTATATGGCAGCTCTCTTTTTAATCTCAGAAAAACCATATTACAAATTGTTTCATGAAGCAAGTAGGCCTGAGTCTCTTTTCACTAGCACAAATTGGATATCAAGAGGAATACCATTGAAATCGATGGTGTAACACCAGATTTTCACCAGTGTAAGTGTGATGGGAATCAGGCCCAGTGAGTGTTTACATTCATGAAGGCTGGGTTTCTGTGGAGACTGAAGGAGTTAATGCACCCCAGCCCCCCCTTAGGCTCCTTTGACAATCTCAGCCTACATCTGGTGCATAGGAGGCATTGTTATCTTTAAGGTTGTAGTCATTTCCATTGGAACCTCCTCTCCTCTTTTCCATGGCTAGTGCCTTTCTGAAAATTTAATCTTTTGGTCTGAAATTTTCCATGCTTGGTTTCTGTTCCAAGGGTGACTTTTTTTCTTTTTCTTTTTTTAATTTGAGCAGAATCTATGTGGCCATCTTTGAGTGATAGGACAGTGGGGGGAAATACACATTTCCCAATGTAAAGTAAGTTCTTATTTGCATTACAGTAGTGTCTTAAGGCCCCAATCCTGATCAGGGCTCTATTGCTCTTGGCACTGTACAAATACACAGTCAGAGACAGTCTCTGCCCAAATCTAAAGTTCTGATCTTGAAAACACGAATGCATGTGCTTAACTTTCCATAAGTGAGTATGTAGTGAGGAGTCCTGCTAAAGTCAGCAGGACCATTCACATGTGCAAATTTAAGGACATGCATAAGTATTCACAGAATTGGGGCCTAAATGGACAATACAGACAAAGTGAAGCAGAATAATGACTTGCATAAGACTGCGGACAAGCAGGGAAGTCAACACAGACAGCACGAGTCCCCATATGTTGCTTCAACCACAATACCATTCTTCTCTAATTTTAAAGATATATGTACACTGCAGGATCTATTTAGTCAATCATGAGATTAGGACATTAATTATTATTATTAAGCATGCATTCACATAATTTCTAAAGGCCTCTCCATTTTGTTCCTATGACTTGAATATATCTTGAATAGTAACTAAAACAGATGAATTTTGTAACTTGTTTTCTTTTGTAATATCTCTTTTAAGGCACAGAGGTTGCTTGCTCACAGAAGACCCAAGAAATCATTCTTTGAGACGTTCATCAGAAGCCTCATTATTTTATGCGTGGCAATAGCAGTTGTCCTGTCATCAATTTCAGTTTGCGATGGCCACTGGCTTTTTGCAAAAGGACAGTTGTTTGGACTGTGGCACTTCTGCACCATAGGCAACAGCACCATATTGAAATGTGTCACTGATCTGAATCAGGCCAGTGTGGAAGGGATTAATTTTGGAATGATTCTTGCAAGAAGTGTGGTGTCTCTTGCTGTGGTTGTAGCAATATTTGGCCTGGAACTTCTGATGGTCTCCCAAGTCTGTGAAGACACTAATTCAAGACGAAAATGGTCAATGGGATCAATCCTTATTCTTCTCTCATTTCTCCTGTCCTCCAGTGGAGTCCTGAGTTTTTTAATCCTCCTGAAGGACTACATTACCTTCATGGGCTTCACACTGACCTTTTGGTGTGAGTTCATTGCTGCCTGCCTTTTCTTCCTTAATGGAATGAGTGGACTTCACATTAACAACATAACATACCCATGGAACAGAGCAAGAAAATTCTAGAACTGGTGGGAGTATTCTGCTTTTGTGTCATCAACTTTGCCAGTTAGACTGGAAAAATCAGTCAAATGAAATTGGAAAAGGACATCAGGTTTTTAAAGTCATTTGAAAAGAGAAAAGGTTTGAGTCAGTCTGAGAACTTCATAGGATGTACCCACAGTTCACTGAGGATGGCTGCAGAGGAAAAATTAAGACCTGCTCTAGTTTTAAATGAAATTTTCTGCAGTAGTAGATAACAAAATAAGGAAAGGCTCCTATTTTGTTTTAAATGTAAAAAAAGCATCTGAAGTGTTTTATGAAACACCTGAAAATTGCAATCTACACCAGTTGTTTTAAAGTACTGGGGTCAAACACTCTGTGTGGTGATTTTGGGTTTGATATTGCTTTTTCTCTCCCTATCTTCAGTTGCTCTTCTTGAGTATGTGAACAGAGCATGAGGAGGAATGCATGCCCAGCGTGTTCAGCCCGGCCAATGGAGCTTCATTTCAGATTGGACAGACTATTTATGTCTGGTCACATTTATTAGCGTGGCATATTGAAAATCTTTATCAGGGTTTCACGCCCCGTCATTCTCTTCACAAGACATGAGTGAAACAGGTCTGAATCAATGTTAATTAGCTCATGTTTTCCAACTGTCACTCGTGTCCCCTATAACTATCCCTTCCATATATAATATATTAGAGGTTTGGGGTATGTACATCCACTATGGTTAGGATATAGGGCCAGAGTCTCATTTTGTCTCCAGCCCCTAGCAGCACAGAGGGACTAGATTGTGGCTATACATGGCCAGCAGATAAGGTGACCAGACAACAGATGTGAAAAATCGGGACAGGGGTGGGGGGTAATAGGAGCCTATATAAGAAAAAGACCCAAAAATCGGGACTGTCCCTATAAAATCCGGACATCTGGTCACCCTACCAGCAGAGAATTCCATGAGGAAAAGGGAACTAGCCACTGGCATAAAGCCAGCAGCGCCTGCTCCTGCACCAGCCACCCTATTCCAGCCTCTTCTGGGGTAGGTGCTCATGGGATACTTTAGTAAAGGCCAGTGCAGACAAGGACTCAGAATCAGGGAGCTCTAACTGGCTCCCTGATATCCCCAGAGGGGCGACTTTGGCCGATAGGGTTAATTAAAGTTCAGCCTTGCTATTTCTGATCATTCATTTGTTCATTCTCCTTTCACTTCACTCCCAGGACAAGCATGTCTGAGAGTGTTAAGCTAGCTGATGTGATTTACTCCACCACGGTGACCCTTCACCCTGCCTTTTACCATAGACGGTCAGAATTACTCTGGTTGCACAACACCAATAATTCCCAGTGAGTCAGTGGGAATTACTGCACTCATGTAGCTAGAGAAAGAAACTCATTCGCTTTGCCATGTAGAGACTCTTCTGTGATGAGAGAGAAAATCTGTAAACCTGACAATTTAGACAGAATGTTTTCCCTTTGTGATTTAAAATGAGGAAACATAAAAAAGTAAACTTCTCCAAAAATGAGGTAACCAGAGGGGCTGATTCTGCATTCACTGGCATAAATCAGGAGTAACTCCATTGAAGTCAGTGAAATTGCTGGTGTGATGGAGAGCAGAATGCCAGACCTAAGATCTCTAATTGAAAAGATGCATACGTTCATTACAGCTTTAAAAACCCTGCAAGTTGTTGATGTAGTAAAATTAGTCAAGCTGTCGACAGTCTAGTCAAGTTCCTGCATGGCTGGCAGAAGCAGAATACAAGCATCTGAATTTAATGCTTGGAGCATTGCTCCAAATTCTTTTCAATATCCTTCCTGTTCAAAGTAGAACACTCCATTGACAATGGATTAAAACATTTAGAAAGTGTTTCACAGCGTCTGATAAAATCTATTTTATGTCTTCTGGAAAGATTTTTTTTATTTCTATAAAGACAAATATTTAAACATCTTCCCTCTTCATAGTTATATTTGAATCAATAATTCTTGAGCAAGGCATTTAATCTCCTGTACTACACCAGTTTCTAAAACATACTCTTCCACCCAGTGCAAACACACCAGTATAGTTTGTAGAATAAATGTAGTGGAGAGAGAACGCTACTTATGCGAGCCATGAATAAATGTCATCCTTTGTGCAAATCTGTTCTTTAAGGCCAAGAATCATAAGCACTGACTACATACATTTTGTAATCTTGTATAATGCTCTTAAACTGACCGCTCATTTTCTAATGAGGAAATATTTTCATATTTTCTTTTTAAGAGATGTCAACTTTCACAGAATAAACTCCTAAGCCTTTTTGTGTTCCTCATCAGTACGGTGAGAGTGAGCCTTCAGTGCAGATCTAGATATGCATGTCTTCTTCTGGTAAACTTCCATTGTTCCCTAGCACACTAGTTTGTATGTCTTCTTGATATGATAATGCACTAAGCTAAGTTACCCAGAGTAACTACTGAATTTTATCTTTTTGCAATATTGGGCCTATTCCTGCATTCCTTGTGCACCAAAACTCCTGTTGCCTTCAGTAGGAATTTGGGATGCACAAGGAATACTAGATACATGCCCCTGGATCTGCCTATGACATGCTGCACTGTGATCCTAGCTGTTTCTCTTATTTAAATACGGTGCTTTTGCTTCACCGAATTGCAGTTTGTTTAACATAACTAGAAGCTGAACCTGCAACCACCTAACTCATGGGAAGAGTCCCATTGATTTCAGTAGGGCTACTTTTACGAGCAAGCGTTTGCAGGATCAAGCCCCAAATTGTTGCACATTGGTTATATCAACTGTGTCAGTCTGTGGAGTGAGTGAGTGCCTTAAGCCATCGTTAAGTCGTGTTTCAGTATGGGGTCCGGGGATACACACACAGAGCAGGATGAACCTGGTGATGGAGCACTTGCAGGAGATCCATGACCAGTGTATCCAGGGTTTTGTGGCGACACAACACTGGATGAAATTACATTCCTTCTTGGTAACTTCAAAACAATGGATATAAATGATGTATGCACTTTGAGGCCAGCCTTAACACTAGCAAGAATTAGACCCAGGGTGCTCCTGTCCTGCTTCTTTTGGAAGGAGGAGGGGAAAGTGGACCATGAGTTGTATATCCCCACTAGTCACATATAAAGAGGAAAAATCAGAGAATGAGTTCGAGTCCACATGGGACACATAACAGTTGCTTGTGCTTAAGGATGGTCCTGTACAGTTTTATGAATAAATGAAAAGTCTTTTTTGAAAAAGTCCCCTACTGAAAGAATTGTGCAAAGTTTCCTTCTATAGCTGGCTTTGTCTAGCAAATTATTGTGCTTGATTATTACATTGTGATTATAAGGTGTATTTTGTTAGTAAATACTGCAGAACAGGCTAATACTACTGTTAATTTTTCTTAGTCTGTTGCATCTAATAAATGCCTGTATATACAGTAGTTTGTACCTTTTCTAAAGCCTAAGACAAAAAAAAAAAAGGTTGAAAGTCAATATTCCTGAAGTTGATGATGTTAAATAAACTACTTTGAAATTAGAGGACTATTCAGTTCAACTATAATTTGTTTGTATGCAACCTTATGAATAGATCTTATCTGGATTCCTCATTCCCCTCCACCCCCACCCCTTTAAATATATACATAATCTCACATGTAACAAATGTGTATGAAGACACACACACTAAAGAGAACTGATCAGAAAGGCAGCTGGAGAAACTATTGCCATTACATCTTGATCTATACTCAAATATGGCCAGCTGGTCTGCTGTGGCCTACACCCACTTAATATCTAATATGGAGACTACTCATGTCCCCCTTAGCCTGCACAGTCAGGCCAGCTCTCTGTGAGGGGAAATGCAGTCTGCAGTGTTTCATGTAGATTAGGGGCAACACCCTTGCCCCTACATAGACACACACACATGCATCTCCCTTCTATTACATATTGTTTTACCACAAAATTCTATATTGTCTCCTTTCATGTATTTTCATTCTTTCTCCTTGCCCTCACTAGGCAACCACATTACAAATGTTGTTGCCTCCCCTCACATTTTTATATTGGTCTTTGAGTTTGGGATACTGGCAACTAAGTGAAATATATAAGAACGACCTGATCTCTGTTCCAGAAGTTTTATTCGGAGGTTGTGGTGCTAGGGGCTAGGTCCCAGGATTGTGAGTTAGAACTCTGGTTCTACCAACAAATTTACATGTGGTTGTAGGCATGTAAGAGGATGTGGCCCTGCCTTGCTGTCAGTATCTGAGGGAGGCCACGCCCCTTTGTTGTCACACCCCTGGAACAAGTCTTAAAAAAGGGGGAAGTTAGCAGTCTCTAGGGCTCCAAACCTCAGGCAGGGTAGAGCAGCAAATAGTTCAGGGGGCCCAGGCAAGGGCAGGGCACCAAACAAACAGTCTAGCATCCTAGCTTGGTGGACAGTAGACCAACACAGGTCTCCACCGTCTCCCAGCCCAGGGCCCTAACAGTGGCACTGCCACTGGGTCAGTGGGGATCCAGCCACAACACGCTGACCTAGAATCAGCCAGCAGTGTAGCCGAACAGTAGTCAGCTGCCCCTGGGCTACTTCCTCCCCTCCCCTCAGGGTGTACTTGAACCCTGAGGTCATCTTCCATCTCCCCAGGGTACACTGTCAGCGGCAATCCCAGCAGCCCCTCAGCATCAGGCGTGTCTGGCAGTTTGGGTAGCTCGAGTGAGCCCTCAGGACAGCAGAAGTTTTCTGCGGGCTCTGGTTCCAGCAGCGGGCTGGAAGCATCTGTCTCCCTCAGCAGCTCCAGCCCAACTGAGCGACAGAGCCTGCCTCTTATACTTCCTATTCCTATCCTGCCCTTTGCTTCCAGCATGGTGACCGAGGCCCTCCCGGTTCCGCCATCCCCAGGGGTGTCTGGCACTCCCTCGCTGTCAATTTCAGAGGAAGGTCACTCCTCTTTGCTACAGTGATTTTAGACAAGGCAATCAACATCTATTTTCCTCATTTATACAATGGAGATAATACTTTCCTAGCTCACGGGTGTGATCAGACTCACTTCTTTAATGGCAGACTGAGAATCTTTTCTTCCCATTGGTGAGCAGTTACTCACACCAGGAGTCATATTAACTTCAGTGGGAATACTTGTGCCAGGCAGTAAGGGGTTCGCAGTCTTTCTAAAGGGCTGTAAGATGAAAGATGCTATAGAAGTTCAATTTATCACTAACAAATGTCACTGAAGTGCAGCATGCTGAACATAAGGGAGCAATGCATTGGCAAAGGAATGCATCTGACCAATGAACCCTGAAAATGGATTTTCTGATGGTCAAATCATACTTACATTCATTGTTCAATGGCAGATAAGTAGCCCCAGGTGACTAGATTCAGAATTTTGCATTAACTCCTTTTATAATCATTTTGTCCTATTCCCCATTGTAATGTTTCCTGAGAACTATTTTCCTATTGATTTTTGTTCAGTTCAGTACACACTTCAATATGAGTCTAGTGCTGTAGGAATTCACGCAGCTGCCTTCTGTCTCCACCACAGCACCAGTGCTGTTAGCAGAAATATCCAGAGGACAAACAACAATTTTGCTTACTGCTTGTGAAGAGCAGCAGGGGGAGTGCCCAGGGTATGCAATAAACTGATGGCTTTTATGTTCAGTTCTCAACACACATAGTACACGTGTCTTTCTGCATCTGGGGCTTAGATGCTGCAGGCCTGATTTTCAGAAGGGCTGAGCCTCCCCAACTTCCACTGAATACAATGGGCCTTGCAGGTGCTCTGAAAAACAGATCCTGTACTGATTAATGCCTTTATAAATGCCCAGAGTACCAGGAATATGGAATGCGGAGAACACTTCCTCTAACAGGGTTAAGTAGATCAAACAGAATGACCTTTTAAAACTCCATTTGGTACTAGAACGCCGGGAAAAGAAGTGGGGGAGAGAATGCAGTTTTGTGACTGCAGTGGTTGTTGTGATCAAACCCTGCTTGGGTAGGTGTTTATTCCAGTGCATGTTGATGATAGGATTCACCTTTGATCTAAAAGGATTTCCACGACCTATAAAATTAACACCAACGCTGACTCAAACGTAGCTGACTCACACGTAGCTGCCGTCTTTGGGTACCTCTCCCCTTGCACCATATTCTGAGGCTAAACCCTTCCATTGATATGTGGGTTTGCAAATAGTTACATCAGATAACAGTTGGCATTAATATTCAAATCTATATTGATTACTTCCTACTAAATCTCTTGACCTACAATTTTGTATTCTGATAGAAGTAAAACTTTTCCCTACAAACATGCAACAATCAGAGGCATTGAATTAACTGATAAATGATTCTCAAACTGAGAACGGACACACTGTTTAGCTACTCTTGTTGGTTTTGGTTCAGGTTTGTGTATCTGTGTGATGGAAAATTTGGATTAATGTTTGTATCTTTCTGGCAGCATCTGGGATGTTGTGAGGGAGGGAAATTTAATTATATGCTACATGGACTGGGGCTGAGTGACTCACAAAAAGCCTGTAGGTTCTATCTGTTTGGGGTAAGTAAACCAGAAGTAGAGATGCTTGTCTACGTCTGTGTCAGAGAGCGGTGTAATGTAATCATCCAAGCACAGGGCTAGATGCCATGGACTCCCAGATTCTAAGCCTGATTCTGATGCTCCTTCCTTTTGTTGCTGTGGGTAAGTAAGACTAAGTCTACACTCAGAACGCTACCGCAGCACTTGTGCCACTGTAGCACTTCAGTGCAGACACTTACTACAGTGACAGGAGGGGTTCCCCGCTGCTGTAGGTAACCGGAGGCAGTAGCTATGTCAATGGAAGAATTCTTCCATCCACCTAGTGCTGTCTACACAGAAGGTTAGGTCGGCTTAACAACGTCCCAAGGGTGTGGATTTTTCACACCCCTGAGAGATGTTGCTATGCCAATGTAACTTTTCAGTGTAGACTAGCACTAACTTAAAGGGACACCATCAACTTGAAATTCAGCCATTTTCAAAAACACAAGTTAACAGTGGTTCTAGGTCAGGGGTCGGCAACCTTTCAGAAGTGATGTGCCGAGTCTTCATTTATTCACTCTGATTTAAGGTTTTGCGTGCCAGTAAAACATTTTAACGTTTTTAGAAGGTCTCTTTCTATAAGTCTATAATATATAACTAAACTATTGTTGTATGTAAAGTAAATAAGGTTTTTAAGATGTTTAAGAAGCTTCATTTAAAATTAAATTAAAATGCAGAGCCCCTTGCACCAGTGGCCAGGACCCGGGCAGTGTGAGTGCCACTGAAAATCAGCTCGTGTGCCGCCTTCGGCACGAGTGCCATAGGTTGCCTACCCCTGTTCTAGGTTGTAGGCCTGCTCCTGGGAAGTCCTATCAATTTGTGTGATTTTACACTGGCATCTTTCTTTTTTAAAAACATTTTTGTTTTCCTGTTGGTGGGTGAGCTATAACATCAACAGCGAAGCTAACTGAATATAGAGGAAACGGTGAAACTGACTTTACACAAATGTCAGATTGTCCATCCCCTTCTTCTAGTGATGAGCCTTTTCTCACCCAAGTAGTTCCACTGAGTCAGTGGCACAGTGTGACGGTGCTGCCTGTTGGAGCCAGCATAACGTCACACACAGGTCATATGAAGAGATGCTCACCAGAAAATGATGGGGAAGCAAAGGGAAGCTGTGCAGGGGGAGAGGGGGCTGGGGATGCCAATGGGTGAAGTTTGGGGTGCATTGCCCCCTCAAACAAAGGTGAGTGGGGGGCATGCAGGGTCATGTGCTGCTGACCCTCCCCCCCCATTTCTGCGAGGCAGAGCTGCCCGGCTGAGGGAGGGTGCCGCTCAGATGCTGCCTCCTGGGTCCTAGGCTAGTCGTGCTCCCCTTTGTGTGCTGGGAGCCATCCTGTTTTCTGTACCACAGTGAGTGTCCCTGGTGGGGCAGGGCAAGGGGGCAGGGTGGGTTGGGGGAAATGGGAGAAGAGGGGTGAGGGGAAGAGGGAGTGGGGATGGAATGTGGTGGGATAGGGCAGGGGATGTGGGAGTCGGGAGGAGGATAGGGGCAGGGGATGTGGGAGTCAGTGGAGGGGGATAGGGGCAGGGGACAGTGGGGAGAGGAAGGGGGAGGAGATGGGGCGGGGGCAGTGGGGAAGGAAGATGGGATAGAGAAGAGGATAGGGAAAACGGGGGGGAGGAGGGAACGGGAGCCTGGCATGTGGCTCCCCCCGGTAAGCAGGCCCATCGAACCCCCACCCTGATGAGCCCTGCCCCCTGCACTTGGAGCCCCCACACTCAGACTCTCACCCCACTAAGCCCCACTCCCCCAGCACCCAACCCCCACACTGAGCCCCTCACACCGACCCCCCCACCAAACCCCATCCCCCCACACCCAGATCCCTCCTGCTGAGCCCCAACCACCTTCACCTGAACTCCCACTGCAGAATCCATTGCCCCTGCGCCTGAAACCCCCTCAACAAGCCCCTGTGCATTCAGATCCTCCACACTAAGCCCCAGATTGCCCCCACATGAAACTCTCTTACCCCACACCTGGATCCCCCCACACTAAACCCCTCTACACTTGGATCCTGCTGGGCTGAGCCTGCTTGCCCACACCTGGTGCAGAGGGGCAGGACCCCAGGGTGTTTCTGGGGCAGGCCCAGCCCTTGCACTGTCAGGGTTGGGTGCAGCCTCATGGCCGAGTCCCTATCCCAGGAGGGCTGCTGGTGATCTCCCACCTCTGTGCATCCAGTGGCCTCTGCGTCCCACTGCCATGCTGGAGCCTCCACATTTATTTATCGATAAATAAAATTTGCAGATATTTTTTTTTTGGTGCACAATTTTTAATTTTGGGGGGCAGAATTCCCTCAGGAGTAAAAGCACTAACCCAAGTGGAGGAAAAGAATGTAAATGAACTTTTTCTAAGCTCTCAAAAAAACTCAGCCACCAATTAGTTGGATTCTTATTCAGTGCAACTATTTCATCCCTTCCTAATTGGGACCAAGAGGACTCAGTTGGCAAGATACTATTCTTAAAATCAGAATTTTGGACCAGAAGGTCAGGTGGCATATATGTGTAGCCAGCGCTTAATTTGTAATGAAAGAAGTGCCAGGGCTCAAGCAATTTTTTTACATTCATAACTGATGTGGCAATCCCAGAGGTGCCGGGGCTATGAACTACCAAGTCCAGAGGTGCCGGGGCTATGAACTGCCAAGCCCAGAGGTGCCGGGGCTATGAACTACCAAGCCCAGAGGTGCCGGGGATATGAACTGCCAAGCCCCGAGGTGCCGGGGCTATGAGCTGCCAAGACCAGAGGTGCCGGGGCTATGAACTGCCAAGTCCAGAGGTGCCGGGGCTCAGCCTTGGCAAGCCCTGGTGCAAATTAAGCATTATGTGTAGCGCCACTGAGGTCATGCTCTGTATAAGCTCGTTGATTTCAGTAATATTGTGAGAGGCAGAATTTGTAAAGACTTTCCCCTGCCTTCACTTGGAAGACCAGAGAGACAGATCTCACAAGTATAGACACAACAGTAAATGTCGAAGGCTTTCTTTTTTTTTTTATTTGGGGGAACGGGGAGCTAGTATGGGAACTTGTCTCTGCTTCTACCAGTTCAAGTGATCATATTAACCCAGACAATACAATTGTGTTGTTTTCTGATAACTGCATTGTTAGAACAGTTGAAGGGAAGAAAACTATTCCCATATATTCTGATGCCATTGAAACTTAGCTATACAATGGATACATAGTAGGAAAGAAACAACAGCTGGACCAAGCCCTAGCCTTCCCAGCACATTTCACCTACAATTGGGAGATTTTAAAGACAGACAAGTTTTAAAGGTTGAAACAAAGGGTTAAACAACTAATTCTACATCTTTAACTAATATGGTGCTGTAGAATATATTGTGCAACCTTCATACTGCAAAGCAGAATCATATCTACAGTCCAGCCTTCAACAGAAAAAGAAAAACATTTTATAATCATGAGCCCAATCCAGCCACAATGGAGTGGAAGGAAGCCATGTTATAGAAAGAAGGAATTACCGAGTGTATCAAGGTGTTAGAAGCACCAGGCACCCAGCTGAGGCAGGAGCCGAGTCTAGCTAGCATAGAAACAGGCACTGAAGCAGGAGTGAGGACTAGCTGGAGCAGGAGCAGTCTGTCAGAATGTCAGGGTCCAGACCAGCCAGGAACAGATGCTGGCCTGCTCCCTGACTAATTGTGCTGGTAGGCAACCAGTGAGCTTCGCTGCACCACCTTAGAACTCAGAGTGCCACAGCCCCGATGGGCTGCTGCTTTAACAGTTCTGCTTATAAGCCTGGGCCCCACAGCCATTCAGCACATACCATACCCTTTAGTTCTAGCATTTGGCTTCTGTGTCTCCAATAGTGACCCTCTGCCCACCTGGGACCCAGCTCTTATTGGTAGGATGAACTCTCGCCCTCACCATTAGGCATGACTGCCCACGGCCTGGTCGGCAACACAGAACTACAAGGCAATGGGAATGATCCCAGCCAGGTAGTGACACTGAGCAGACTGGAGAGACTATGGAGGGACTATGTCCCTTAGGGGCCTATATACCTGCCTTGATCCTGACCTGTGGATTGGCTGAACCCTGGTTGAATGTCCTGGGACCTATCACAAGACCTGCAGGTAATTGCCTCTGATGACTCATCACACTCTCTGGCTCAGGGATGACTGATTAGGTTTAAGCAAGCTCAGTTTCAGAGGTAACTCAAGGCTGACTCATCACACAAGGTGGAAATCATCATCATCGTCTCCTTTTTCCAGCGCCAAGGTTGGGTATGGCTGAGGATCTGAGAAGATTCCATCGATGTCTGGTTTGAGCTGCCATTTGAGCCTGTTGAGTAGTGGGCTGGGTGGTTTTATGCCCTGTGTTCTACCGCTCTCTCCTTGGAAGTCCACAGCCTCTCACTGTGCACTCTTCTATAGAGAACAGTTTTAGTCAGTTGGTGTGGGGTCATTCTAGCAACACGGCCAATCCATTGTAATCGGTGCTCTTTAATGAATGTCGTCAAACGCTACAGATGTCACCATTTCTTAGTTTATCTAGCCTTGTCCCTCCTAGGATATGACCCAGGCACTTCATTTCAAATGTTTGCAGCTTTTGCTCCAGACGCTTTCTCAGTACCTTCAAGTAATGTAGGTACAATTAATGTTGTATATAATCTGGTTTTAGCTGTCATGGAACCAGAAAGGGGCGGGGGGGGGGCATAGAGCAGAATCCTTGCAAAATAACCATAGTAGTAATACCGCTATACAGGATATAGACAAACAGATCTGCTGCAAGAACAGTTGACTGAGGGCCAAGTTCTGCTTTCGGATACATTCAGGAAGTTCCTGGTGCAGCCCATGGGAGTTGCCCATGTATATCTTAGGACGGAAGTAGCCCTGGACTGCACTTTGCTAAATTACACTTGACTTCTGGATAGTCTGCCTCTTTTGCTCTTGAGGGCTGGGCTTCATCATCTGCATCACCTGGGTGAAACCACTTCCTCCGTTACTGGATGAAGAGTTGAGCTGCTGATTCAAGCGAACGTGTTGGCTTAAATGCCACTGCCTCCATTTTCTGTGCATTTCCAATTGAACCTAAGCAGTGAAGTCACAGAATATTTTGGTCAGCGAGTATGTGTAGAACCTTGCATTTTTGCAGGAATCAGCACAATGGGAAAAGGAGAGACAGTTCCCCTTACCCAAAGTTTATGTTTGTTCCACACAAGGTACTCTTTATTTAATCCCGAGTTTAAGAATGGAGGTAAGTACTGGATACTATTATTTTATTGTATTGCAGTTAGAGCTGGTTGGGAATTTTCTGAACAAAGGTTTTTTCTACAGAAAAGGGTAAGGGTCTTTGACAAATTTCCCATTTTTAAATTTTTTTAAAGTTTCAAAATTATGAAAACACCCTGTTTTGACATTTTCAGAATGAAAAGTTCCCTTTTTGTGTTTGAAATAGCTTTTTTCATTTAGAAATGTAAGTTGATTTTATAATTTCTTTTTTTCAAGGTTGATATTTAAGGGAACCATTTTGATTGACCTGATCCAAAATTGTTTTTCAGATTTTCAATTAGTGAACATTTGAGATTTTGACTTTTTGGCTAGATTTGGGATGGGGGAAAGTTTTTGAAATCTCAAATTCTCTTGGGATGGGAAAACTGTTTCCGACTCTGCAGTAATTGAGGTAGCACCTAGGACCCATAGTCATGGACCAAGACCCCATTGTGCTAGGTGCTGTACAAACACAGAACAAAGAGTCCCTGCCTCAAAGATCTAAGATGACATAATTTATTTGGACTCTAATAAAACTTTTGATAAATTCCCTCACAAGAGACAATTAAGGGAACTAAACAGTCATGGGGTGACAGGTGAAGTACTGCTGTGTATTAGAACCTAGTTTAGATACAGACACCAAAGTGTAGGAATACATAGTCAGTTTTCAGGATGGCCAATGATTAACAGGATGCTCTCATGTTCCCTCCCAGGCCTGGTGTTTAATAACCGGGGGAAAGGGTTGGGAGACGAAGAGGTGGCAAAGTTTGCAGATGATACATACTTACATAGGTTACTCAAGTCTCAAGAAGACTGTGGAGAACTTCAGAGGAGAAGCTAGGCAAATGGGCAGCAGGCTGACAGATGAAGTATAAGGGGATTCACATGCGAAGAAATAATTTGAACTAATGCTCATTGCTGTGGTAAGCTTGAGCCTGTGGAGGTATAACTTAATAGGAGCTGTGTATGCAGAAAACTCACCTCGCCATTGAGAAAACAGTACAGCACAGCCACAATAAAGCCCTGTAAAATAACAGAACCATATCAATAACCAGATTTAGTATTTTGGGGGCTGTTTTTCCAGATTAGAATTGATTTAAAAAATCCAAAAGCAGATCAAGTATCTTGCTTCTACTGCTGCAGCTAGGATATTAGAAAGGGAGGGAAATGTCCTTTCTTTGATTAAAAGGTTATAGATGTCAAATATCACCTGGAATGATCCGAGTGCTAATTCAAAAACCAGCTGAATTTCCATCGTGCCGCTGTTCACGTTCTCAGGGAAAAAAGCAAAGATGATATAGTGAATTCCAAAAAGGGGGACGAGAAGGAGTGTCGATTTTGCAAGTCTCCTAGGAGTAGAAATAAACAAGAAGATGATATCGTAAAATGGGAGAAAAGGGAACTATTTAAAGGTGAGGTGTTTATATATATATATATAGTAAAGAGATAACCTACTTGTATTGGTTGAAATCATTTCCCCTTCCTTCTGGCGATTTGAGCTTTCTCATTAAGATTCTTAAAATATTTACAAAAAGAATGAAATTAACCTGTAAAAACAACAAACATGGTTGACAGACGTCAGACTATTGAAATCTCTTATTAGCAGCACACTGCTGTGCCCTACACGGGACCTGCAGCCTGGCTTTACCCATCTGATTTAACTAACTCCATTCATCTCTAGGTGCTCCTAGAGCATGACATTCACCTGTGTGCCACCTATGCATCACTTAAATCCTACTTCATCCCTATTTTGAAGACTTAAGCAGCACATAGGCCCTGTGCTGTCCCTCTGCCAAGGGGTTAATTTCATCCAGACACAACTAAATAGTGGACAGAATTCATTATCCAAACTTCAAGACAAA
Organism: Platysternon megacephalum; assembly: GCA_003942145.1. NCBI lineage: Eukaryota > Metazoa > Chordata > Testudines > Platysternidae > Platysternon > Platysternon megacephalum. The sequence continues at coordinate 6,475,810 of QXTE01000080.1, read as the reverse complement.
TCACCAAAGAAAAGGGAGGTGATGCACTCTGGTAAAATGAATAGTTGCCACAATTTTCAAATATCTCCTGTTCAGAATTTGGCTTTTAGGGGGCCAGCTGATTGCCCCGGCTTGATTAGACACAAGTGAAGATGTTCAGAGGAAGCCATTAAAGTTATCCTTTGACAATCATTGTTACAGATACCATTTGTTCTGCATATAGGGGATCTTAGATACTGGATCCACATTAACTACAGGCAAAGCAGGCTTCATAATGGTAACCATTGTAGGAGTGCTTTCGTTTTCCTCCGCAAGGAGGAAAACCAACTAAAAATGCTGATCTGCTTCTTGGGAAGTGGGAAAGGGAAGCAATATCTTTCTCTGTTCAGTTCTCCTTTCTTGGTAAGAAGTAGTGTAAACCAGACTGGAGCATGGAGAAATAAAATTCAGCTTATCTATGTTTCACATCACATCTCCCAACGTGGATACTCTGTGCTCCATCTACTACGCAGCTAGTGACCCATTAATTTACTCACCTGCAGTGGCTTCCTCATCATGCCACTGCACTGTCGCTTTTAACCCTTTCCTACACATACAGTATTAAATGTAATGCCCTATATTAGGGGTCTCAGGTTAATTTGAGGAAACATGAAGGGGAACCTTTTTGTGTTTTCCCCAGTGGACATTGCAAATAGGAATGCCCTTTTGTGTGATGTAGATTTGTGAAATGAGTGATTCCTTATTTTTATCCATTAAAATATTATTGCATTTCAGTGTATGTGAGCCATCTTTATAGCTGTGCTTTGTGCTGCTCTAGGAGAGACACCCCCCTCTGCCCCAATACACAGTTAAGTTTGTCACCTTATCGCTGAATTTCCTGACCTGGCTGGAATTTAAATCTCACCCCAGCTAGTCTGAATGTAGGTTGTTGCAGTTAATGAAAAGAAATGCTGTGGTCCTGCTAAGTTTTCTGATTGGCTTGCCCAGTTGTCCAGCCTTCCATTCAACTTTGTGGGGTCAAGAGAGTTGCCTGGGTGTAAATGAGGGCAGAATTTGGCCCGGGATCCATACTGAAAAGCTAAAACTGGTGGCTGTGTGGGCTAAAGCAAGTTGGTTTGGGCTTTGCTGAGCGAGGCAGTGTCGGAGCGTAGGCAAAATGACTGTTGTGCTGAAAGCTTCGGCCCTTTTGTTTCTCCTCCAGAGCCTCCCATGGAACAATGCAAAACAAGCTTCCACAAGCCAGTTGAAGTTCATGTGAAATCAGCAGGATGTGGAAACCTGATCCCCCTTAGGCTTTTGCTTCTTGGAAGGAAGCTCAGAGCTTTCTTTGTAAAGTTAGCCCTAAGGCATTAGTCACAGATGCTGACTCCTACTAAGCAAAAGTCACTGAGGTTGTATCACGCCAGTTAAGGCACATGTTTAAAATCTTTTGACAAACAGTTTTAAAACACGTCAAGTGGGTGATCTTTGATTTCACAACATTTGGAAGTGCACTTTGCAAGCACTTGTTACAGAACAGACTTACAAAAATAGACAGGACTACAGGGCCTCTAATGATCCACCAGATAGCAGCATTGGTATTAATGTCCCAACACCTGTAATAATAATAAGAAAAAAAAAGATGTACTTTTTAGATCCCCAAATGCCAACTGCTTTCACACAGGGTCTTAATTTCTTAGCTCTTCAAATAGGTCTCTATTGCATTTTTCACAATATTAAATAATTTCCAATCAGGGCCTACTCCTGTGCCCACTGACATCAGTGGCAAAACTTCAATGAGGCTAGATTGCATCTGGACTAGCCAAATGACATATTGCCCTTAAAATGAAGTACAATCCTATCCAAAAGCCTTGGGGAAAACACCTGAAGCCATCAGAGAAACGAGGTTTCATTGTTCTTACAAGTCAGCTACAAAGTGGGAGCTGCAGAACTAGCGCTCAGGCAGGGTAGGGGCACCACGCAGAGCCGCCTGCCGTGTCTTCGCCTAGGAGCAGCCGGGACAGGTCGCCGCTTGCAGGGAGTCACCTGAGGTGAGCGGCTCCCGGATCCGGCACACCACACCCCCTCCCGCACCCCAACCTGCTTCCCCAAGTCCCGTCCTGCATCCAAACTCCCTCCCAGAGCCCACGTCCCGCATCCCCTCCCGCACCCCAACTCCCTGCTGGCCCCGCGCCAACCGGACTATAAACCGGAATTTCAATGAAGATCAGAAATGCCAGTTTATAGAGCTTTCTGATTGGTGAAGTTCATAAAATAGCTTTTACTGTATAATGGAAACCACTTCAAGCCAGGGGGTGCAGTAGCACCCCTAGTACCCCTAGTTCCAACACCTATGCTGGTGTGTGCTCTGCCTCCTTGGAAGCTGCAAACTTAACTTCTGTAAGGGTCCAGTGAGAGGGACTGGATGCTGCAGGGGGGATGGTTGTGGGCTGTTGGTGTCACCCTGCACGGAGTAGTCAGGCTGGTGGAAGCCAAGATGAGGTCCCTGTGCTGTGCACAGGCTGTTGGTGTCAGGGCTCTGAGCTAAAGCTGCACAGCACAGAAGTTCCCAGGGCCACAGGGCAAGTGGTGAAAGAACCCCTTACCAGTCTGGGTGAACCCCCTAATGTCACAATTCTCAATCAGGGTTTAAGTATCTGCACAGCCTTCAGGCCCTAACTGAACCTCAGCAAAGTGGAGTTTGATTCACTAGGGTTAAACAGTAATAACAGCTGACGAGGCTTTCAATGGGCAAATAATCGATGCAGCTGCCTCTTAGACATTTATGTTGCATGTTCCCCTATTGAGTAAAACTTGTATTTAATTAAAATGGCTTACCCTATATCTTCACATCGGTGCCTGGCGACAGACCATGCTATAACAAATATGGTTGGGGTGCCTGCAATGGAAAATCCAGTTATTGTTCTATAAACCTCTCACAGATAAATCAACAATCACCCAACCATTATTTTGACTGAAAAGATAACCAAACAGTACCCCATCCCAGGGCGATGAACCACCAGAAGAACTTCCTTTCCGAGAAGAAAGAAACAACCAGAAGGGTGTGGAGATACAGTCCCTCCACAAGAAGCCAACTGTAGTTAGCCATGATGCAATACTGAAAGAAGATCATGACGAGTTTACACCCAATCTGAGGAAACAGAGAGAGTATCATTAGCTTGTGTTGCATCTCCATCTATCTTCCTGCAGCGAGTCAGAACGTAAACATGGATGCACAATCATTTTTGGTATCCAACATTGAAACAGATTGGTGGGCTGACTCCAGGTATTGACAGGAAAGGAAGGGGGGGTCCAGTGGGTAGGGGACTTGAGAAAGATGGGTTCACTTCCTTACTCTGTCATAGACTTCCTGTGCTGGGAAAGTCACTTAGTCTCTCTCTGTCCCCCATCTGTCAAACAGGGATAATAACCTCTCAGCAGTGTTGTGAGGCTAAATACATTAAAGACTGTGAGATTCTCAGGCTGTATGGTAATGGGGGCTGTATAAGTACCTAAGAGAGTTGCCAAATGCTGGCACTCACTGGTCCCTTAATTTGGCAACCTCAGTAGAGAGGCCAAGGATTGAATGGATCATGAATATGCAAGAGAGCAAAACCTTTTCCCCACCCTACTAGGTTGAAGCCCATCCTCATAGCTGACAGGTGGTTAGAGCTCCATGGGTTTGGTGTGGGGAGGCTGAACTGGGGAGCAGATATAGCACTGACTCACTTTCCATGGCCTCTATCCCCTTGGAAGGGGGAGGGAATAATGCATCGCTGCAGAGGAGGAAGCTTATGGCTTCGTGCCTCCTAAGACAGCCATGGATAAAGGTTTCTTGCCTATGCAGGTGAGATAAGGGCAGGCTCTGCATGGTCGAATGAGCGCTCCCCTTTCCTCTTCCATGTGGCCATCTCCCACCCAATCACACACAGAGAGGACAGAAAGCCTGTGACACTCTGCAAGATTCAGCTCAGAGGGTGAAATCCTGGCTTCATCTAAATCAATGGCAAAACTCCCATTGACTTCAATGAAGCCAGGATTTCTCAGAGCACTTCCCCCATCCATTTGGATCCTTCCTTGGGAGGAGAGGATAAAACCAATGTCTAGCCCAAAGTTGTAAAAGAGGGTGAGAATTTCAGCTTGACACAATTAACATGCACAATAAAGTGACAAGAGGGAGAGAGAGAGGTGCTTTTATATGATAAGACAACGCTTTCTTCTCCAGTAACTCTCTATGTTAAGGAAAGACCAAGGAAGTAAGCTCTCTTTCCTGCATAAGCATTTCCTTACAAACTGCCTTGATGAAATTCCAGTGGAAGGGTGGGGAACTGAAGATTCTGGAAGTCTGGGGGTTTACCGTGTGTGCCCCGCAGTAGTTAACGTCCTCCGAAGAAAACAAAATGGCATCTTTGATTAAGTTTGACAAGGCTCGGAAAATGAAGGATGTAAACAGATGCATGTGGATGTAGTTCCTCGTACAACGGAGTCTTCTGTACCCAAAAGAGAGAAATCTCATGAAGTTATGTTTCTAGAAAGGGGATGGCTTATTGATCTAATCAGGTTTCAAAGACCTAGGCTACCAGGGCCTACAGATTCAAAGCCTAGCAGAATCAACTCAGCCCTTTGTCCTTCAAAGGGACATCAGTGTTAATTCCATGCAATTTACCCGCCCCAAGGGGTTTCTTTCGAGAAAATCTGAAAATACAAAGTCATGTCTGCTCTTATAGGGAAGATATCAGGACACAGCCGTAAAAGTTGAGGGTAATATCTGTAATAGCGCTGGCAAAAATTTCCCCTCCCCGCACATTCTGAACTGTGATGTGCGTCAAGCTGCTGCCCCCCACCCAGAGCTGGTTGCACATCAGTGGTGCTGTCTAGATTCTGGACTTGTACCACAAACCCATTACGTGCTGAATCCCCCAGCAGCCCATTGGAAATCTGTGCCTGGAGGCTTAGGACGGACTATAGTTTGAAAAGCATTTTGGGTTCCGAAGGCACTTTACTGATACATTATTTATGATAAATGAAGTTTATTTGGTTGAGTAACCAACAAAATCAAGCCTCCGGCGTACATAAATTATACATGCCCAGGGCTCAAATTTGTACTCTGTCACGCTTGTATAAATATGAAATACTGTACTGCAGCCAATGCAGTTACTCCAGATTTAGGCCCCAAAAATGCATTTAAAAAAGGAAATTTAGGCTGAATAGCAAAGAAAAAACTTCCTGTGGGTGAGAACTATTAAAATGTGAGCTAGTCTCGTAAGGGAAGTATATGGTGGCAGCTCCAACCTTGGAAACCAGCCTGGCAAAAGCACAGAAAAAACATGCTACGGGGAAGAATCCTGCACTAGTGACCCTGAGTGCATTTCCAGCTCCGATTTCTATAACAATTTTGAAAATTTCATCATTTAAATTAATCTGAAAGCAAAGAAAGGAATGTGGGGCTTCTATGGATTAATCAGCGGTTCCGAACAAATGCAAACAAACAGCATAGAACTTCCGCTCACCTAAATGAGGCCAGGATTCCTAAGGCTACTGTCAGAGTCCCAAGGGAGGTACTATATCCAACTGTGTACATGGTCTTCAGCTTCATGAAGTAGATGCGCTGTAAAGAGACATTCATTTGAATCTTCGCTTTAAGTTTTAAATATCTCCTGGAAATCAGCCCATTTTGACGTGTTAAGAGAAGAGCATCCACTTTCTTTCTTTGTATTGCTTCACATCTATATTTTTTTCATAAACACAGGTATTCTACTTTTGGGGAAGGAGTGTGGTGTGCAAAGTGGAGGATCTTCTGGGATGGACGGACAGACAGACAGACACATACACACAGACACCCCCCGCCTGACTCCCAATCTCACACTTGAACCGCAAACACCATCCTTTCTCTCTGCTACTAGTTTGGAATATCTCTCCCCTGAGATCATTGTTTCATGAAGCAACAAACTGTAACTTACAAACAATAAATCAGACTCACTCTCTCCTCATTGGCAGTGTCGTTCACGTCATAGCCACAAGCAACATCGGGTCTCGGGAATGTCTCTGACCAACCTTCACTGGTGCAGTTTCGATGCACAAAACCTGTATTGTGGCAGCAGTAACAAAGCAAGGTGTAATGCCTCCCAACTGTACCAGGATGACTATTCCACCTGCTGATCAGTAACAAGCAAATGGCAGTGTTCCAACAGCATGCAGAATAGTTCCCTTCTCGGAGTGCAGACAGCATAATACAGGTGAAGTGCAGCTATCGGTGTGAGCATCTTTTTGATGTAGCTAGTAGCTGAACAGAAGCAAAATGAATCATCTGAGTGTCTAGAAGGGCTAGGAGCCTCATCCAAAGCCCAGTGAAGTCAATGGAAGCCTCCATTGGCCACAATGAGCTTTGGATCAGGCCTACAATCCTGTATTAATGAAGTTAATGGGAGTTATGCTATTGGCTTCAGTGGGAGCTAGACCAGACCCTACAGCCCTATACTGTTTGGCTGTGGGCTACACATATGCTTCTCTGCATCTGTGTCTTCACAACAACTGAGATCAGCTGAGGTGTTTCGACTAAAAGTCCCTAGTCTTGAACATCTGGGAGCTGGAGATGTGATTCTCAGCCATGGACATTGACTCTGGAGTTCAGGGACTGAGTCTGTTAACCTTTAGGGGCCCAATGCAAAGTCCACCAATTCTTCAATCTTTTTTCTCAGGAGGGAGGGCGGGGGGGGGAAAGAGAATTACTGTGCATAGTGCATGCAGTTTATTGATGAGGTGGCGAGTTAATTATATTGATATTTGTCCAATGTATTGTGTGGTTCTTATGATATTGTTCATGCATCCAGGGACAGTTGTGACGGGTGCATTTTATTAATTGAAACATAAATAAGCAAAGCTGTTCTGTACATCTGGTGTTTGCTGGTTTGTGTTCCGGGAACAGCAAATCTGTGACTCATTGCACCACAGATTCATGCCCCGGAGAAGTTTGACATTTTCCTGAAGATCCCTGTCTCAGAGGTCTGATTGCTTATCTCTGTCTGATAAGAGGACAAGATGTTTGATTTGCAGCAGTGAATACTGTTGCCCCTTTTTGACTTGAGAGGCTAGTTAAATTTTGGGGCCCTCGGGGTGCTCCAGTTGGAACTAGAAACTGATGGATTCTGGTATTTTTCCTTGTTTAGCCACAAGGAGAGCACAAAGTCCTGCTCCTCTGAACACAGGAGGAACCAGAACCAAGAGGAGCAGGCTCCTAGCTCACAGCCCCAAGCCTCAGTAGCTAGCAGACCCAAAAGCTTGCTCTCTCGCTCTCTCCCCCCAGCCCCTTTCAGGGTTACACTGCACTCACAGGCTAGCCAGCTGCCTGACTCTGGCTTTCTCGCCCCTCCCCTCCCCTCTCCCCCAGCCTCTGCCTCTCTCTCTGTTCTTTGTCTATTCTCAGTTTCCATATGTTCTCTCACACACCTGGTCACAATACCCAGAGGAACCCAACCCGTCACCCACCTGGTGCTAGTTTCTGGGCAGATTCTCTTTTTTAGGTTTTAGGTGTGGCCCCTGAAGTGTTTCTTACAACTATCTTAAGTGAAGGGCGCATTTACACATCAGTCTGAAAAAGGTTTTAACCCAACCCATAACAAGGTTTCACCCAGCTCATAACAGTACAAACAGTGCCTCAGGTCTGAGGGCTCTGTTCAGTCTGTACGAAATCACTGCTGTGATTATGAGTGATGGCTCATCTCTTCTTTTAAAAACACAACTGTGAGTGTGTGTATTTTGTGTATTTTGATGGGATTTACAAGGAAAACACATTTGATTTGTGCGCATGTGTGCCAGCAAGAGTGGAGAGCTTAGTCCTGTGGAATTATAACATATAACATTATAACAAGTCCTTCTTACAGCAGTAAACCATATCTGTGGGTTTTCTACCATGTGGAAGAAGAACAGCACCTGCCTGACTGTATTACCAGTCTGTTGAGCAGCGGGCTTCCAGCAAGAACTCAGTTTACAATCTGAAGTGTGATGCATTCCTTGAAACTTACATACACAGGAATGTTCCTCAGTAGTTTTTCCCTAGTGAGCATGCATATGTATGGATTTTACATACGGTAAATCACAGTGGGACTGGGATTTGCAACATAATCAGAAGCAATCTGTATGTGGAATTTCTAGAGGACCAATCACACACTGAATGTGGTTAAGTGTATTGACGTCATAGTGCTCAAACTTGTATTAGGCACCTCATATACAAGAAAAAAGTCCTGGTCTTGGCCTAGACAAGCTACAAGCCAACATCAGATCAATGGAGAAAAGTAGCTCTGATTGGTTGCTGCTATGGCCATCTAACCCACATGGTGTGCTGAAGAGAAAGGTATTTTTGCCAAGAAATAAAGTCTGGGTAATAGCAATAGCCACGCGCCACTGTCAGCCAGGAGCTACCACTGTCTCATCTGCTCTAGAGCAGAGGTTCTCAAACTGTGGTCCGCGAGCTCCATTCAGGTGGTCCGCAGATAGTTCCCTCTAAGGTGCGTGTCTGGGTGGCCGCACATGACAGAATGAAGAGCCACCCACCTAATTAGTGGAGCCGCGCAGGCATGGCTCCACTAATTAGGTGCCTGGACCCTGGAGAAGATGCACATGTAAGGTGGGAGGAGGCAGTGGCGTGAGAAGAGGGGGTGGGGGGAATTTAGGACCTGCAAGGCTATGGCGGCCAGAGAAAGAGGCAACTTTCCCCAGCTCCAGGGCTGCGGCTGCCGGGGAGAGACGGCCCTCCTTCCCAGCCTCAGCTCTGTGGCTGCTGTGGCAGGGGAGAGACGGCCCTCCTTCCCAACCCCAGCTCGGGGGCTGCTGCAGTGGGGGAGAGAGAGAGAGACTCCCCTCCTTCCCAGCTCCAGCTCAGGAGCTGCCGCGGCGCGGGAGAGAGGGCACATCCACCGCATTAGAAAGGTAAGACTACTGATATTAAAATATGAGTTGTGTGCTTTTATTTGTAGAACAAAAAAACATTAATTATTATTAAGGGTTTTTTATATATAGCGCTTTTATCCAAAGTGCATTACAATAGTTAGCTAACGGTACAAACAACATTTGCAAAGATCATTAAGTGGTACGCTGATACCCTCAGCAATTTTCAAGTGGTCCGTGGAAAAAAAAGTTTGAGAACCATTGCTCTAGAGATATGGGGTAAAATACTGGCAATACTGAATCAAACTCCCAATGACTTCAATATGGTCAGGATTCCATGGATGCCAACCTCATCAGCAACCATTCTCAGGACAAACCCACTTGCTCTTCTCCATCTCTTGTTGTACTCTTCCAGTGCAGAAACATGATTCAGAAAGCCATATTCAGCTCCTCAATGACCACAGCTGGTTCCTGACAAGTTTTGTTTTCCTGAATGGTATCACATGGTTTCTATTTTTCCAGTGATTCTGAGTTAAGCTATCACATTTCTGCAGCGGGAGAGTCCGGCAAGATCCTTCCAATACTCAAGGGAGAGAAGGAAAAGCAACTAAGATGCACACACCCTGTGAGATTTTTGCACTGGCTCATGCCTTGTGGCATCCCATTGGAGTCAGTAGTATTGTATGGAGAATAAATCAGCACAACATTTGGGCTGCTGCACCAGACCGGACAACTCTGATATTCTGACAGCCCATCTACATTTTGTTCTGACTTTACTATGACCCTTGAAAAAAGGCTGTCACTTAAAGGTTGGGTGGAAAGAAAGATGCCTGACACATGCTTTGAACTCCTTGGGTGGCAGGAATTAGAGATGTGCCAGATATTAGATTATTATTTACTTTTATGGAAGTCTTGCTCTAGCTAATGTCTTTGGAAAGATCAGGTTTGAATTTTGAGTCACATTTTTCTAAGTCCTGCTGCAGCACATCAGCAAAAAGGAGAAGATGGAGCATCTCTTGACAATCCACATCTTCCCCATTGCCTCCCCACCCCATCCTTCCCTCTCAGCCTGCCTACAAAGTAGAGTGCAAGTGTCCTTGACGGTAGAAGCAGACTGTGGTGTGTTTCTGTCAGACAGAGATAAGCAACATTAAGTTAAACCAAAATGCAGTGCTTAGAAGTGGGCCTATAACTGACAACCCAGAGTAGGAAGAAAGGCTCTAAGTGTGTCAAAGAGGACAAGGCATGATAAAGGGGTGGAGGGCTGGGTGTGCACAAAAGTGCAGAGTTTTAGAAGCTTAATCAAGAAGGAAATTTAATATTGATGTACATGAGTATGGTTTTAATGATGCTATTTGTTTTTTAGGAAATATTTATATTTTGGGGAAATCACGACATGCTCTCTCTTATACTCTGCTGAGACTCCATTCCGAATGCGTGTGAGACTCAACAGTCAGATCTGGATCTGACCTTCACTGATACGATATTTGGGTCCTGACTTTTGTTTCAGCTCATTACACAGGTGGGGATCAACCAAGATGTTTGTGATGCAGATACAGATCTAGATCCCAGAGCTCCGGGATGTTTAGATCGAGGATTTGGTTCAGACCCATCAGTGTCCCTAACGTGGTTCTTTTGTAAAATAGGCTATCAGTATTCTTTGTAGCTAAGTGGCTAAGAGAGCAAACTTTTGGCAGTTGTTTTTCTTGCAAATAAACAAATCTTGTGTATATTTGTTTTTTCCCTTAAAATTGCATAAGACAGGGCAGTCGGCATTTTAAGAGTTTAAACATATGAGTCACAAACAAGTCATAGTATATGTAATAGAACAGAATGTAGCTACATTGGAAATAAACTTGTTGGTTTCAACCCAAGATGCTAAATGAACAGAGTTAAAAACATTTCAATGCTAGTGGACATTGTCTTGTGATTCTGTTTTGAACCCACTCACTTTGACCATTGCTTATTATTAGTGACTCACTACAATTCGGACACTCCGTATATTAAGGGCAAATTGGTTTAGAATTGCTAGATTTATGGTTTCCCTTTCCTTCAGATAACAGAATGCACCCATGATTTCAGATAGTAACCTTTGGATGTACGACCTCTGTTCCACTCCAAGCACCATCCAACTTTGATATGTATGCTACTGTTTTCTACTGGACAGACTAAATATTGGACCTTCTCAAGTGTTAGCAGCTCCCTCTAGTGGCTGAATTAGTGGCTGTGCTTTTAGCATACACAGGCTCGTGCTTTTCCAGCCAAAAATCATCATGAGTAGAGCTGGCTGGGAAACAGTTTTCCCATCCCATGAGAATATTCAACATTTCAAAATATTTCCCCATTCTGAATCGGGATGAAAAGTTGATTTTTTTTTCAAACTGAAAATAAAACAAAAAACAGTTTGGGTCAATTGAAACATTTTGTTTTGAAAATTTCAAACATTTTGTTCCAATTTCAACCTTTTTTCTTTTCTTTTTTAAATTAGGTATAAAATAAGTTATATTTTCAAATGAAAAGTCTTTTGGAATGAAAAAACAAAAAATGTTCTTCATCCCTACCCTGTCTGAGCCTTATGGATCACCACAATAAAAAGAGAGTAGTTCGTTTTATTTTTGTTTTTAGTCAATTTCACTTTCAAGCTCTCATGCATTAGTACAATGATGAAAATATTCAGGCTGCAAACACCACAGAATTCTGGTCATTGGCCTTTAAAAAAACATGGAAACATTTTTTCTTAGTTTAGGTTTTCTAAAAACGAAATCTGACCTGAAAGTGTCCCCTTTTAAAATCGAATTACATTGAAAGGATTTTCTTTTAAATTACTTTATTTTACCTTTTTTTCCAGTAAGCATTTGGAAGAATTCTGGACAATGAGCATTGACAGTCTGTCCAATTGAAGAAGAAGGCCAGCAGCTCATGTTATCCCACATTCCAGCACATCTGCCTAAGTTGTAAGAACAAAAGCATCATTGACCATATTCCCTGGACAGTCACATCTTCAGAGAATAAAAACATTCAGCCCTGTACTCTTAAAAGCAAGTCTGAAGGACTTTAATGGGGCTTTAATGCTTCCATTGAAGACAATGATGTCTTCATCCTCTAGCTACAGGTAGTTCCCTTAGCTCCTTTGGACTACTTTCTTCATCAGGATGAGGAAGAGCTGGGGCCTGATTCAAAAGCAGAGAGAAGTCAATGGAAGTCTTTCCATTGATTTCAATGGGTTTTGGATCATGCTCTTGGCCCATACTCCTCTATCACAATAACGGTTGAATGAATTTTTTGGGTCACCTCAGCCTTTCTAAAACTGCCGTTTGGAAAGCATCTAGTCTTTTACGTACATACCACAATTCATTTGTATAAATACAAAAATGCACACCTTGACTATGTTAAACAGCTACAAAATTATATTACAGAAAAAGCCAGAAGATACTGCATTGATGTCAGACTTGTACAAATGTAAATGCTGATTACCATGTCAACACCTCATTCATTACAGCTGAGATTGTGTTAGAGTGAATAATGTTAATGTACAGCATTCTGGGATCATCTGTGGTTCTCGATTGCTTTCCTGCTGTAAGAGATCAAAACTTAATTTAGCTATTCTAGAAAAGCAATTACTGTGATTATAAAGTAAACGAATTACACCGGCTAGTCACAAGTTAGGGAGAAAGAAAGATCATTATTCCCTCCCAAATACTAGTCAAATCTGACAGAGGGCTGACTAACGACATTATTTCTTGCACAAGCCATGCCTTTGAGACTGTACTGTTTGAACCTACTTTCCCACCAATTATTTCAATTTGAGGCCCCACCTTTATTGATTTGAGATCCCACTTGCAATGTATTTAGTGATGTAACTGTTGTGACTTTTTCTCTGTACTGCATCTTTAACTCACTAAGGTCTCTGCTTTCTGCAATGACTAGCAGACATTCTGAGTGCAGACTGTTAGCAGAGAAGAACACACCCTTTGTGCTCTCTCACTCTCTCTCTCTCACTCATGGAGACTTTACTTTTGTTCTTTCTTGTTTTGGTGCTCTCTTCATTTAAGCACAAGTCATTCAAATTGAAATGACCTGTTTTGCTATGTGTATGGAAAAAAGATACACTTGCCTTCACTCAGTTATATTAATTTTAGCCACCCTTCCCCCTCCCACCACCAATGTTTTCTAACAGACTGAGAAACAAGGCAGCTGGTGTGATGCTGCATTTGCAGACTAAGGGCTCAATCCTGCAAGGTGCTGAACACCTTGTTGAATGGGGCTTGCCGGAAAACAAGAATTACATTTTGTGAAGAATTTCCAGATTTCAAAATTTGTTTTTGTTTTGTGATGCAGAAGGAAAATGAGACTTTTGTAAAAAAAAAAAACTGTGAGAGAGATAAAAGTGCTTGGCACTTTCTACACAGTGCTTAGTACCTCACAGGATCAGCCTCCATCAGACCGACACACATTTCTAAATTCCAGAAATGCTTTTGTCATTTTTCAATTGATTTCTTCCTGTATGACAGTGATCATGTTTAGAAACAAGTAGCTTACTCACAGCCAATGATAAATTTCAGCTCTGATAAATGCCTCCGCTTGAATGTTTATCTGACCTGGCAACTGTTTATTTCTAAGCAATATAATTTAACTACTGCAGTTCACTCAAACCATACATTAACCCCAGTGATGTTTATGTTGAGATCTGCTGTGCTGTCTGGGTTTAAAAGCTCTGTGTCAACAGAGCTGATATAAAACTGGTGAAACAGACTGTTCTAACTCCCAAGTATCAGAGGGGTAGCCGTGTTAGTCTGTATCCACAAAAACAACAAGGAGTCCGGTGGCACCTTAAAGAATGGGTTTTTTTACCCACGAAAGCTTATGCCCAAATAAATCTGTTAGTCTTTAAGGTGCCACCAGACTCCTCATTGTTTTTGTTCTAACTCCTTCATTTCACAGAGAACAATATCAATTTAAACACCAGCAAGTCTGTAATATTGGGAGATGGTTTTCTCCAGGGACGATGCGGGGACAGAACAAACAAGTTTTCAGCTACTTTTGCTGTTGGACATATAAGGCCAGATTCTCATGTGGCACAAAGCTGTTGGAATCTAGATGTAGCTGGCCAGCTGAGAAGTGCCTCCGAAAGGCGGTATCTCTCAGCTGCTGTAAAGCTGGCATACTGGCTCCTCTGGCAACTACCCATCCCGACCCCAGTGTAGGAGGCATGTCAGAGTGAGGGCAAAGCACCGCTGCATTCTGCTGATTTTCAGCTCTCTTTGGGACAATAGCCAGCTAACAAAAATTAGAGCAGCCCCATAACTGCTCTGAATTATGCCAGAGCGAATAAAGATCCCAGTTCCCTAATAATCTCCCTCCCCCGTCACTCTCCTGCACCAAGCACATTCCAGGCAAGAAAGAATCTCCCCCCCCCCATAAAGTGGAGTGTAAAAAAGAGTGTTATGGTCATTAAGGGTACGCCTACACTGGAGGTGTCATTTCTAGCTTGGATACATACAGGTGCTAGCTTTGACCTAGCTAGTGTGCTAAAAATAGAAATGTGGCTGTGGTGACGTGAGCAATGGGACGGGTTAGCCGTCCCGAGTACAGCCCCACCTGGGAACACAGGTACCTACTTGGGCAGAGCCCCTCACCGCCGGCGCCACTGTGGCTGAACTTCTGTTGTTAGCATGCTCATTCCATCAAAGTTAGCACTTGCACATCCACCCGAGCTGGAAGTTGCGTCCCAGCTCCAGTGCAGACACACCCCACTGGTATTTGAGTGTAACACTCCTCCCTTCAACCGTGGTGGGGAAATCCAAAGGGCTCCTTTTATTCACATAGTAATCTACAGAGCACGGCCTTTCGCGTAGATGTTTTGTGCCTGATTCTGGCACAGCCCTAACATCACAGAAAGCAGCAATGTGCAGAGCACTGTTAACTAATCCTGTTTGTTTGGGCTTTTTTAATGGATGTTAGTCATCAGAAGAAGAGCATGCCCCCTACAGAAGCTCTTTCCCTCCCAAACCCCCACTCCATGCCCAGCTACTCCCTCATTCACCAGGTAGAGCTTTTGCAGAGGGGTCCGGGGTAGGTATACAAGAGCAGGGGGAGGGTATGGGGGAGCCACACCCTGCATAGCTGCCTTCCTCTTTCCTGCATGCTTACTCCTATTATGTCCACCACAGGCTGTCCAGGGGTTGGTTCCGCACTGCACCAACCTGAGGATCACTGCACATGTATTTCTCCGCACAAGTGTCAAGCATAAAATCATGCAGATAACAAAAGCACGAAGCCATTAGTGCTGGCAGGTTCCCACAACTTCAGCCTTTGCTGGATGTAATTTAAATTAACCTCACTGATATTAGAAGCAAAAGGCCGCAGCTCTATTTACACAAGACACCAAAGTAATAACAAACCATAATTAAAACACGAACAGGAGGCAGAAAATACTGCTCTTTAGTTCAACCCCTCTTCTGAAGTTATTACCCAGGATAAGGCACACAGCCACCCACACTCACTTGCCTGGGTTTTCTCTGCCACTCTAAAAGGGTGACTGATCATTCCTATCACAGAGTCTATTGACTTATGGGAACTGCTTTATTCTGACTTCCATTTACAAAGTTACACCAAGGATTGAATGTGGCCCTTTGTTTTTAACTGATTTCTTCACAGTTGTTTTTCCAGTAGCAAATCCCATGTGATGATTTCCAGTAACAAATGGAGACAGGCCAAGGAGGCAGTTTTCAGATCTGGATCCAGGGTAGGTTTAGACTAGATTTTGGGATTCAAGTTGGAGACTAAATCAATATTAGGTTCTGGATTTAATGGAACCAAATCTCGCAAAGTATCCTCATAAGCTTTGGGCCCCAAATGCAAGACTTCCACCCTCTTGGGACAAACGAGAGGCAGGTTCTGAACACCTCTAGAAATCAGGCCCCGAGCATCTCACTCATTGGGGCAACAAAAACGGAGGCACTCCACATTAGGTGTGTAAACGTCTTTGGGGCTTACCTACATGACAGGGGGTTGTGAGGCTTAACTCATGGATGTGTATGTACGGTGCTTTCAGATCCTCCGATGGATCAAAGCAGATGAGAGGATGGACTGTGAAAAGGCAATCCCTGCTCCTAACCACTGTCCTCCTCAATCGCTGTCAAATATGACCAGCCAAATATGAAACAAGTGATCTAATATTCAACTACATGGAATGTCTTAGGGGAAAGGAAACCTATTGTGTTTCCATGAGACACAGCATGAGAGGGCTCTGAAAAATTAGATTGTGCCATAGAGTAAGTCCTCCGGGAAGCATTGAGATGCCACTCTTCTTGTACACCCTTTATGCATCCATTTAGTTTTCCCATGAGGCACTGCATGCTGGGTAATAGAAGCAACAAAGTAGCCGAGGGCAGGCTTGGTCACAGACTGGGGCTGGAGAGTAGTAGTCGGTTTGTTACCCTGTACACAGTAACTGTACCCCCTGTACACATTTCTGTACACAGTTGCCTTCCTAACAAAGGGCTTCTCTTAAGACCTGTCTCCTTGTTAGTAAGATACCACTTGGACAAACCACAGTGGGTAGCAGGGCTGAGGCCATGATCAGATGTGTTGTAGGCAGCTGTTCATATCTACCAAGCAGATCTCTGCAGCACTGTACTTCATCCTTGGGCTTCCCTGAGTTTTCGCTCATCTGAACCTGCTGAGAGTTCAAGCTGCCTTCCCTGGACCAAGGGACATAATAATAAAACAAGGGTGGGGGGGAACTAAACACCCAACAATGTGGGGCAAGGAAACTGCTTTGGACTTAACTATCTTGAGTAGCTTTGTGTCATCTGCAAACTTTGCCACCTCACTGGTCGTACTCACGCTAAGGGCAAAAATCTGCTCTGAGAGCCACACGACAGATCTTGACTGATATTCTGTTCTCCCTATGGGTCAGCGCTCCCATAGATTTTCTATGAGAGTTTAAGCCTAGAGAGAGGAACAGTGTTAGATTGCACATCCACGGTGATGATCTGAGGTTAGAATTTTCCCCATAGATCCGCCATTTACCTGAACTCATGAACTGGTCATTTTCAAATGTTCTGTTCTGTCCTTCCTGGGACAGCGTCTCAGCACAGAGTTCTTCTTCCTTCCTCAGGACAATCAGCAAGTCACATACTGGTGGGGTAGCCTTGATCTGCAACTTTTGAAAAGAAGTTGAGTTGTTTGACTTTTTCTCTTGAAACATTTTCCACCCACAAAACTCTCCTTACACTAACATTGTCTACACAGCCCCATCATCTGATTGTGAGTGACATTTCCTTGAATGTATCAGAGGCGTAGCCATGTTCATCTGTATCCACAAAAACAACAAGGAGTCTGGGGGCACCTTAAAGACTAACAGACTTATTTGGGCAGAAGCTTTCGTGGGTAAAAAACCCACTTCTTATGCCCAAATAAATAGTCTTTAAGGTGCCACCAGACTCCTCGTTATTTCCTTGAAACACAGCATATAAAAATAAACCTTTTATTTAACAGTGTACAAGCACTTAATGATTTACAGTGGGCCTGCTCCCGTGTACTGACATCAATGCGTTCAAGTTTGGGCCCATTATTACTCTAAATACTGTATGAAGAGCCCAATTGTGTTCTATTACACTGCAAAAACATCAGTGGGGTCTTGGATTGTACTGGTAAAACTGAGCGCTGAGTGTGGCCCTACAGAATACTAGACCACAGAATTGTTGGGCATTCTCTAGGCCAGCCTTTCACTTGCAAAACTAGGCCAAATTCTATCGCTTGTACACATACAATCCCATGAAAGTCAACACTGTGCTCATTCATTCAAAAATCTTGCTGCAAATCGGTGAGGCTGCAGGTGGAGACGTGAGCACATAAGTGCCACTGAGAGTTTTGTGTAAAATTCATGCTCTTTACTAATCGTGTAAGTTGCTGAGCACTTTCAGCTTTGACTGAAATGTCAGTCAGCACTGAGAACCTTGAAGGAGAGGATAAGTACCTTGTACAATAGGATCCATAATGATTTCTAGTGCTCAGTCTGTTCTAAAGAACAGGAGTGAAATCCTAGCCCCGTTCAAGTCAACAGTTAAACTCTCATTGACTTCAATGGAACCAAGATTTCACTAAAGAATATTTTCTTGATATTTTCTTCCTGAATAGTTTGCTCTTTTTAAAAGTGGATCATCTCTCATCCAATTGGTCTATTCTATTCAGTATTTCCTTCTTTTCCCCTTCCATTGTGCATCATAATACAGATTGAACCTCTCTAGTCCGGCATCCTCAGGACCCGATTGGTGCCGAACCAGAGAATTTGCCGAACCACGGGAGGTCAATGCAGAGTGCCAGCAGGTCTCCATAGGCACAGAAAGTAGGGGTGCGGAGGGTGCTGCCACCTGGGATCCCGACGCCGGCCACCCACCCGGGGGCTCCGATTATGGCCCCTGGTCCCAGCCACCGGCCCCTCGCCTGGAGTCCCAGCCACCAGCCCCAGGTCCTCCCCCTCCCTCCCGGAGCTTGAACACTGCAAATCAGCTGTTCGCAGCACTCCAGAAGCGCTGGGAGGGAGGAGGAAGAGTTGGTAAGCCCGGGGCTGCCAGCGCGTGAGAGGCGTGGGGGGAAGGTGGGCAGAGGTGGGAGCTTGGCGTCAGTGGATGCTCCGCACCCACTAATTTTTCCCCATGCTCTAACCCCGGAGCACCCACGGAGTTGGCGCCTATGCCAGACCACAGATGTTGCCAGACCAGGGAGTGCCGGATTAGAGAGGTTCTACCTGTACAATGAAAGGTCACTCATTCATGTATGAGAAAAAGAACTTTTTGGAATCACACAGGCAGAGAATAGTCACATAAGAGAAAAATAACTATTCATGAAATTGGGGTTTATAAATCATTAGATCTATAACAAAAGTCTTCCAAAAAGAGGGATGCCTTGTTGGATTTAAATGTGAAAGAAATCAAATTATAGTCACTATTTTCTGTTGTTAGTTTTAGATCGCATTCAGTCATTTCTGAATTTTGTTAGGTGCCTTTTTTAATAAAGGTATTTTTATATCCAAATCAATTACATTATTAAGAAGTTTAGTACATTTTCAGGACTTAGCAATACAACCCCAGCAGTCCTGCTTAAGATATATTTGTGCAATAGTGTTTCAATTCAATGCAAAACATTAATTAAAAATAGGAAAATCACTATCAAGAACTGTTAAAGCAAATAGTGAAAATGGCCTAGAATCTCTACAGTGGTTAACTATTCTAGGCGCTGGTCAGCAGATACAAAAAATAAATATTAATGACTAGGTTAATGATATTTTCAGAAACAGTATAATTTTTTTTCTTAAAACACCACACATCATCTCTGGGTATCATTTCCTTTAGGTCCCCAAAAAGTTATTTTAGAAATTTAAAAAAAAATAATCTTTCTCTGAATTTATATTACACATTATTTTTCTATCCCTAGAATGTTTTTGTCTGCTTTTAACATATGTGTCTGTTCGGCAACTTATTAGGTATCTGGTTTGCCAGAGTAACTATTCCCTAAACAGCATATGTTGTACATATAAAATTTAATTTCTTAAAATGATGGGTTTGGGGGACCAAATCATGTTCATCTTACTCCCATGAGTTGTGTCATTGGCTTCAGTATTGGTAGCTGGATTTCACATTCAACAGATAGTTAAGGAAGAATTAAATTTCTCAGTTACAGACTTTGTTTCCAACTAAGAAGAGGTTCTATTGGGCCTGATCCTTCATTCTTTGATGTCAGTGGAACCTGGAGTATGCAAGGAATGAAGGATCTGGGCACATAGTGGGTCCAGTTCTGCGATGTGCTGAAAACCTCCTGCAATGTCCTGAGCACCCATTAATGCAGTGACCAGAGAACTATACAATTAATCTCTCTAGTGTCTAGAGTACACAAATTCAAAGGAAACAGCCTGATGCTGCATTCCTTTTACCCCATTGACTTTGAGCCCATCCAGTTTTCATTTCCTTGTACATTGCCTCTTTTCATGTTAGTGCAGCATGCAGCACACAAGCTAGTGTTTACTGAGGAAAATCAACATTTAATTCCAGAGTTTCTCAGTTGCTTTCCTAACTGCCTTGACTTAAATAACTCCTCCCTCCCTGAGCCTATGTTGTTCCTGTTTGATGGGGCAGGGGTTCCCAAAATTTCCTACAGGTTCTAAGTTTTAATTTACAAAAAAAAAAGTTAGTTCTAGTTATATAGAAAATGTTCCAAATATAAACAGCTATAATAATTAGGTGTATGGAATTTACAGAAATCTGCAAATCATGACATTTTCAATAACAATCAAGAATCCTTTTCCAGACATTTTTAAACTCGTGAAACTATCAGATCTATATATATTGAATGTAAATAGCAGCAATGGCCATATATAGCACATTGAATGTAAAACAAATCAGTATGTTATTATGTTGTATGATAGTCAGGGGTTTGGTTTTTGTGTTTGAGCGGGATTGAAAGAGAACAAAGGATTCTTGGACATGAGGCACAAAAGATGTAGGGAGATAGAAGTGGGTGGTTGGAATCACAGAAGAAAGTGGGTGCTTTTGGAGTCCTCAATAAAACAAAAATCTAGAGTACTCCTGGGCTAGAGCCTAAGAACCTGAAAACAAAAAGAAGAAGAAGCTGGCACTACATGAAAAGGATGTTCACTATTTTTATTGTGGAAGCTGATTGAAAAGCAAAAAGTCAGCAACCTGTATTCATCATGGAAACAGAATGCCTAGATCCAGCTTAATACAGTGGCTCTCAACCTTTCCAGGCAACTGTAGCCCTTTCAAGAGTCTGATTTGTCTTGCGTACCCCAAGTTGCATCTCACTTAAAATCTACTTGCTTACAAAATCAGACATAAAAATACTGAAGTGTCACAGCACACTATTGGTGAAAAATTGCTGACTTTCTCATTTCTACCATATAATTATAAAATAAATCAATTGGAATATATTGTACTTACATTTCAGTGTATAGTATATAGAGCAGTATAAACAAGTCATTGTCTGTATGACATTTTAGTTTGTACTGACTTCGCTAGTGCAGTTCCTGTAGCCTGTTGTAAAACTAGGCACATATCTAGATGAGTTGATGTACTCCCTGGAAGATGTATCCCTGATTGAGAACCACTGGTTTAACCCATTCTCCAGCAACCATGGGCCAAATTCTTGGCTGGTGTAAATAATCTGTTGCATTGACTGCAATAAAATTGTGCTCAGTTCATCTTCACCAAATGGAATAAAATTGTACTCATCTGCACCAGCTCATCTTCACTTACCCTGGGTGTATTCAAGTATTGATTTTATACTCGTTACAAAAAACTGATGTAAGCTGACCAGTTTGCCATGATTTTGCCCCAGGTTCAGCTATCCTTTGTAATTAGTTGATGGTGAGACACAGGGGTACTGGAGGGTGAATAATGGGGTAAAAACCGAATAACTTTAGGAATCTTATACTAGCAAACCAAAATATATGTTGTAAAGCATGTCAGAATATTACATTCTTTCAGTCTGAAACAAGTGAGAGGTTAGTAATGCTGAATATTTTTTTTTAAATGTACGTTTTAACCAGTTTCCCTTTAAGCTTATGGCCCTGATTCTCAGCTGATGCAGATCAGTATAGCTCCAGTGAAGTGCATTGGCACTTTATATACAATTGCCTTGTAGATAATCATTCTTTCACAGATCTTCAGGTTCTTTACAAAAGTGGGTAAGCATTATCCTCCCTAGTGGAAGATGGGGAAACTGAGGCACAGAACATTGCCATGTCTTGCCAGGGTCACACAGTGAGTCAAGCAGCAGAGCCAGGAATAGAACCAGGACTCCTGTCGCCCAGTCTGGTGTTCTCTCCATTAGACTATGCTGCCACATGGAACGTGTATATTTATTTATGCCACGTGTGATTTCAGGAGCTATAAAATAAACAGCTGCAAATACTTACAATTAGAGTTGAGAACCAGAAAAAAATCACCAGGATGCTCCACATGGTCAGTTGCTGTCTGTTTCCTTCATCCCTATGCATGAGAGATCATCAGGCTATTTGTGTGCTCTCCACTGTGGCTTTCTCGGTCCCTTCAGTTTCTTTCACATAGTTCATCTTCCTTCTGGTCTCCTGGCTGGAATTAGCTTTTATCATCCCGAGCCAATCCTCCTCTCCTGCTGCTGAACCCTAGATAGACTCAGCAATGACAAAAGCACCCCCAAACTCGCCTCCTGCTTTGCAGCAGGATCCTGTCCCAAGAATAACAAGCACCTCCGTTGAGCATGTTCCTAATAACGTCCTCTTCCCCTCTGTGCTATTATTCACTGTTATCGCTGCATGTCGGCGAGGAATGATCATTCCTCATGTTCCAATTGATAAGGGAACAAGCAGGGTTCCTGTGTGAGATGCAAGTTTCACAATGGCAGAGCTAATCTGTAAAGGGGAAATAGTAATTACCATGGGGCTCGGAGATGCACACAGCCCAGGAATAAGTGCCCTGCTGGGAAACAGGGCTGGCAGAATGTGATTCAGGCTGCGCGAGCCTTCTCCGCTGTGAACATGCGTTTCCAGAGAGCGTGCAGATGGGACAAGTGCAAGAAGAAATCAGTAGAGTGAAAGAGTTCTATAGAGGAACTGTCACTTACCAAGCAGGTGGGGCTGCAGGCAGCAATGCACATTAAAGGAGATCTAAAGGCAGGGGCAAGCTTCAGGGGGTGAGAGTGGAATATGATCTGCTATTCACACCCCCTAAGAGAAGGAATCTAAATATTCCCTGGACTCCACCCTCAGCCACTGGAGCTCATAAAACCCCCAAGAGAACAGTTCTATTTTTTTTACTGCACTACAGATTTCAGGTCGCCATCACTTTCATACACCTTCTGTACCTCTTGGTGAAATGTAGGTTTGTCCACCCTTCTCGTGCTCTTTGCAGCGATTCCAGTGCTCGCAGCATCCTGTTCACTGGCAGCAGAACACTTTTCATTTTAGTGGGGATTGCTGCCAAAGTCAACCATTTTAAAGGGACAAGCTCTTACATGGGTTGTGGGCTACAAGTCCAGGATTGCCAAACCCAAGTGTTCAGAAATCTCCAGCTGCCGAGTTTATTCGAAGTTGTGAGTAAATTCAATTGAGCAATCACACATCCAACAAACCACACGTGTGCAAACACTAATGGCAGCCTCAAAGAAAAGCAGAAATCTGTCAGTGCAATGAAACACAGGATACCCAGCTGTGGCAAGAAGTATCTTGAAGCACTCTGCCCAACCCACCCTTTCCCATGGCACCAGGGCCCCCAGATACATTTAAAAGAGAGGGCCATATGGGACTGAACAGTCAAATAGGCCGCAGCAAAGATCCAGATCAACATAGGAGCTGAGAATGTGGCCCATTACTAGTGTAGTCCGTGGAATAAAAAAGCTGCATTAGTTTCAATCTGTGATGCTCCAGATATAGTACGGTGTTAAATGAACTTTGCATTATGGCTCTATGAGCAAACTAAACAAAGTGCGCACTTTGAACTGTATTAGTCAGATTTTTAGACTCTACACATCAAGTTCCAACTAACTTCAATTGTAAGTGCTTGCTAATAATACCTTTCAGTTTTTTCAATACTTCTGTTAACATTTCTCTGATTCTCCTCCTTCGAGTGATTTGTAATCCTCATCAGATTTAAATCCTGGATGAATTTGCCTCCATTATGATTTGACACCCATGCAATACATCTTTTTAACCTGATGTTTGGAATATGGATCACAGGCTAGAATCACAGGCTAGAGTCACTAATATAAACCTTGATCTGTCAAACCCTTACTTATACTTACAATACCACTGAAGTCTGTGTGGTTGCTTACATGGTGAAAGGGTCTGTAGACTCAGGCCAATAGTTTGTATAAGGTGATCAGATACTAGAGTGATGCACACAGCATAAATACCTCCATAGATAGTTTTACACTCAATTTTTAAATGGACTTTTTTGTTTTAATCCATTAGGACTTTCTTTACCTTGGCCCTGTCAGCAAATTTCATCATTCTGGTTGCTGATCCTCTCATTCAGCCTAACTTTTTCATTGAGTGTCATCATCCCCAGAATAACTTACACAGCACTTTTCCAAATGCACATTTAGTTCAGATCCAGGGTTCTTGTAGAGATAGGAAGGGAGATGCAGATGGAACCTGGTTATGGTTTGAACCCAAAGGTACATCTACACTGCAATAAAAGACCTGCAGTACAGCCATGGGTCAGCTGAGTCAGACTCATGGGGCTTGGGCTGTAGGGCTATAAAATTGCAGTGTAGATGTTTGAGCTTGGCCTGAAGCCTGGGGTCTAAGACCCTCTCACCTTGTGGGGTCTCGGAGCTCAGGCTCCACCCCGAGCCTGAATGTCTACTTTGCAATTTTATAGCCCTGCAGCCTGAGGCCTGCAAGCCCGAGTTAGCTGACCCAGGCCAGCCGCTGGTATTTCATTGCAGTGTAGACATATCCAAATATGACTTTGCAGATAGATAGATCTATATATGCATGATGTCTTTGAGAGAGAGCATGGGACTAAACCATTATAATACCCTATTTGCTATGATGTGTTCTCTTTTCCTAATCTTCTTCTAAAAATTTCCTGAAGTGTTTTTCCCAGGTAAATGAAGACAGCACTGTACATAAGAACGGCCATACTGTGTCAGACCAAAGGTCCATCCAGCCCAGTATCCTGTATTCCAACAGTGGCCAATGCCAGGTGCCCCAGAGGGAATGAACAGAACATCCTCTCTGTTTGAAAGGCTGTGTATCTGATGAATGTGAGTGGGGACTCTGGAAAAGCAGCAGGCACCAACTCTACACTATACTGCCCTGATATTTGAAGTGATCAAATATCTGCTAAAGTCAGATGATTCTGTGTCTAGACCAGAGACAAAGTCATTGGCGTCTGAGAGAGGAAACTTTGCTATTGGATAAAGTCTAAAAATTGAAGTTTGGAAGAAATTCTGGCTGTTTTAGGTGCTTATATGGGCCCCTTTAATGTTATATCTGAGCACCTTACAATCTTTCCCTGGGAGGTAAGGAAGTGCTATTATCCCCATTTTGCAGATAGGGAACTGAGACACAGGGAGACTAAGTGGCTTGCCCAAGGTCACACAGGAAGTAGAGCAGGTATGTGAACCCAGGTGGACCAAATCCTAGGATAGTGCCCTGGACCCTACTTAGACCATCCTTCCTCTTCCTCATAAGCCTTCTAACCAAAAAAGGAATGTCACCTACACTAATTACAGTGGTTTCATTGCTTCTCCTGACTATCATGTAATATCAATTGATGACAGATCATTCAACCAGAAGAGCTCCCAAACCCACACGCTTTTCTTCTACCAATAGTATGCTGCTTCAAATTGATCTGTTTATTAAAAATCAATATCTAAATGTTTCTGTGAGCTTTAGAAAAATAACTATATTACTGTGTGTACAGCTGTTACCTATACAATTGTGCCCATGCATTTCAGTCATAAAAATATTTTCAGAGAAAAACATCTTGGGCAAAGTTTTAAACTAATTGTTATCAATGTATTTTTTTCTGTTTCATGCAGAACAATGTAATGTGCTGGTTAGTACAGTATGTATGTGTATCACTGCCCTCCACTGGATAGAATTAGAACTTCTCAGTTATGTCTCATAGGCCATATACAAAAAACAGCTAATGGAGATTCTCTTCAGTTTACATGAGAATGGTGACAGCCATGAAGTCCTAGGAACCATGCATTTGTTACAGTAGGGACAAGATAAAAGTAAGAAGGATAAATGTCATGCAGAATTTTTCCACTAACATGCTGCAGAAAGTGCTTCTATGTAAATGTAAGGCATATGGGTGTACTACATTTTTAATTACTTGCAATTATATTTTATTAAACAGTAGGAATGAAGATATTGAGAGCTGAATTTTATGAGCTAATTTAAAAAAATGGTTTCATGCCTCTTGATCACGTGTGTTTTGAGTTGAGGGTTACACTGCTATCTTCCATTTCTATGGTTGCATTACATTTAATAGAACAGAATTACTGTATTGCTAGAGTATAAAGAAATTTTAAAAGGGGGTTAGAAGCAATCACTTCCTCCAAATAAGGTGTCTACAAGACATTGTGCAAACAATGGCACGGACAGTAATATGATTTGTTCCAGATGTGTGCTCACTGCCAGGAAAAATATACAGGTCTGTCGCGTCTTAGGCGCATTTAACATGTGCGATTTCAGCTTTACGCGGTCGGCAAAAACAAGAAAAAAAACCCCAAAAAGAGAAAAATAACAATTTAAATACTGTTTCTGTAGTGCGGGCGATTCTGCCCGCCATTACACTCAATGTAATTTTGACTATATGCGGTTTTTGCTTTACGCGCTGACCGCGGAACGTAACCCCAGCGTAAGATGAGACAGACCTGTATACCAAGTGAGAAAGAAGTGGAACTGCCACAAAATGCTTTATTAACAATGTTTTAGAGATCACAAAAACGGAGAAAGTAAACTAATCTAGTCTGGTGTCAATCTGCAAATCCATTGTGCATGGAACTTCCACTGACTTCAAAGCAAGTGCCAGGTTTGAAGCCCCCCTACTAACTGTACCTTTTAAAGATACAATAGTATCTTCAGCAACATAGGAGTAGGTTATCAGGATAGATAGGTCACTTAGAAGTTTAAAGCCATGTTTCTCAACTTTTCAGTTTGGCAACCCCTTATTTGTGGTAAAAAAAATTGCAACCCATTTTTTTATAAAAACAGAAGTAAAAAATGTATCAATGATAAGCTTAGATCATTTGTGTTTGTGTTTTGAGAGGCTGACAGTAAATACTTGACCTTGAAGAGTAAGGGTGGGCTAGGAATAGGGGAGAGAGATTTTCTTTGCTTTCCATTGTAATCAAATTTTGAGTGCATCACAGTCCCCCCTCCTACAGGGGCCACGGTTGAGAAACGCTGGTTTATAGGGATATTCTAAGACCATGAAGACCCAAAATGTAGGTTATGTACCAAAAAACAAAAAAGCCCTTTCCTAGGTGAGAGAGGACTGGAAACTAACTAGCAACAAAAGTGAAATTTCCTTTATCTGAGCTGATTGAAGTTCAAATAGGGGGAGACAGCAACTGTTATACAGCAACTAGCAAAATGGGGCCCTGATCCTGGATGAGTCCTTTGGGTCCTTCTGTTACCCAAATAATAAATAGTCAATTAGTATAAACAATGAAAAACATTTGGGCCCGATCCTGGAAACTCTTATTAGCACAAGACATTCCACTGAGTCAAGTGCCCAGGCACTACCTAAGCCCTCAAAACAGAGTGTAGGTGGCACATAAGTAGTATGGATGCACTGAGCTGACCTCTGCAGAGAGATCAATTTCTCCCATTGAAAATAGCCTAATTAAAATCAACAACATTACTAACCTCAGTAAGGATTAGGCCCTTTCTTTGTGTCTAGAATGAGATAAATAGGCAGCACAAAACCGCACATGTAATTTGTCAAGCAATAGAGTTACAAAAGGTTTCACCTATAATTTTCTTTAGTTGTTAACATAAAAAATTGACAGTATTCATTGATTTTGTTATCTGAAGTTATTACCGTTAGAGAATAAACTTTCATGTAACGAAATTATATCTGCAAGAATCAAGTGTCTCCAAACTGGATTTCATTAATATTATAACCCTTACCAAATTAATATCGGTAGCACTATTTGGTTTTCTTTATAGGAATTTTTAAAAGATCATTCCATCCCCTAAATGTAAGCATTCATGGCTGCAACTAAAATGTTTTGCTTTTATGACAAACTGCAGTAACTGTCAGGTGACCTTTTATAGCAGTGAACCACGTGCAAGTATTCAGTGTGGACTAACAGGATTTAATTGGAAAGGGTATAATCTTTGTATGTATTCAATTCGTAGCTGTTTGGTTGTCCTTTGCATGTCATGTTATTAAAAGTGTGAGCAATTATATGGAATAATAATAATTAACAATTGTAATTATGAAGATCTCTTTGCCAAAGAATGTACATTATAATACAATAAAAAAAAAAAAAAAGAGAGGAGTAAGGATTACTCATGGGAGTAAAAGCTGAAGGGTCAAGCCCATAATTAAAACCCTTTTGCAATCCAAAAAGATAAAGACACTTGCAAACTGTCTTTAAGGATTTCATTTCAAATGCCTTACGGGGCACTGACAAGTTCAAAGTGACAGGGATGAACAAATACATTGCTCTGCTGTTGTTCCAGTGACACCTGAGCGAAGTACAAGTATTCCCCACACTCACCAAGATGCAGCCACTGAAACTTCATCCTCTGGATCAGTGGTTTTCAATCTGTGGTCCGCAGCTCCCTGAGAGTCCGCAGACTATGTCTAAGGGGTCCGCAAAAGGTTGTCGTTACCATAAAACAGTGGTTCTCAACCAGGGGTACGCGGACCCTTGGGGGTACGCAGAAGTCTTCCAGGGAGCACATCAACTCATCTAGAAATGTGCCTAGTTTTACAACAGGCTACATAAAAAGCACTAGGAAAGTCAGTACAAACTAAAATTTCATACAGACAATGACTTGTTTATACTGCTCTATATACTGTACAATATATTCCAATTGATTTATTTTATAATGATATGGCAAAAATGAGACAGGCAGCAATTTCTCAGTAATAGTGTGGCTGTGACACTTTGTATTTTTATGTCTGATTTTGTAAGCAAATAGTTTTTAGGTGAGGTGCAACTTGGGGGTACACAAGACAAATCAGACTCCTGCAAGGGGACCGTAGTCTGGAAAGGTTGAGAGTCACTGCCACAGAAGAGTGGTTTTCACCCTGGAGTCCGCGGACTACGTCTAAGATTTCCAAAGGCGGCCGCGCCTCCATTCAAAAGTGTCTGCAAATGAAAAACGGTTGAAAACCACGGACCTGGCCTATAGGACCCAGCTTCTCTGCTCTACATATTCCCAGCCTACCCCTTTCTACCTAAGTGGTGGTACTGCCTAAGGCTAAGCTCACTCCCCCCAAACCCTTTCACAAACCACTGAAATGAGATTTGGAGGCTACAAATGTAAACACTAGGGAAAAAATCCTTAGAAGGGGTGGGGAAAAAATCCAGGTGTTTTTCTTTAATTTCTTCCCCCAAAATTTTGCCACTTCTCCCCCTGTGCCAGAGCTGAACATGGTACAGCCCGCTGCAGGCTTTGTCTTGGAACGGAGTTGATGTTAGCCTAGCAACCAGGGGAGAGGAGCTGGGCTGGGGAGATGCTGCTGGCCCTGCTGTGCACAGGGCAGGCAGGGTGCTAGGCTGGGCTGCCCTGCTCCCCCTCCCTGCCCACCGCCCCCTCTCACTCATGGCTCTTGGATGTGGCCTGCACACGAGGTAGGTGCAGAAGTTGGCTGCAGGCTGAGTGCAGGTGAGTGGCTGGCAGCCTGCCCTGTTGTGGGTGTGCAGGACTCTGGTGCAGCAGAGTACAAGCCCCCCGCAGCACCTCAGTGCAAACAGACCCGCTGCCCTACATCTCCTGCCCTTCTCTGAGCCTGGGGACTCGCTTTAAGGGAGTCTCTCCCTCGGGGGGAGGCAGGGACTTTTGCCACGTGCGTGTGTTTCAGTGAGACGTTTAGGGGCACCGTTTTAACAATGGAGAATTTGCAAGCGTGTCTATTTGCAGGTACCAGTCAGGTGATTGTGTATCTGGAGTCCATCTGAATGCACACTAACCCAATTTACGTGCAAAAACCTGAGTGTATGCATGCCAGTCTGGTAACTAAGCACCTCAGGCCTAGATCCTCAAAGGTATTTAAGTGCCTAATTCCCACTGATTTTAATCCTAGTTACTGTGGTCCTGAGCCTGCAGACAGCTCCACACAGGTGGTCTCTGCCTGCACAGAGCTCATTGCAGGATCAGGGCTATGATTTCCAAATACAGTTGTGTGGGTTTTGTGCATGCCAAGGATATGTGTCCTCCTGGGCACAATTATATTGAAACTTTGGCTCTTATAATCCTACGCTGAATTATTTTAAATCTCCTCCATTCAGATTCTCACCTGGTGTGAGACACAGCCCAATGCTAATAATAAAGGCAGTCAGTCTCAAGACAGTGTGCTTTAACTTTTTTATGATAGTGAATAAAATAATGAAGCTTTTAGCTTCATAAAATAAAACATGAAGATTTATTTAAAGCAATTGAAAAAATATGCAAAACACTCTTGTCATAATAGGAAGCCTGTGGCACTAAGGCATCAAGAGACCTGGGAGTTAAATCAGCAGCAGCCTCGTTACCAATATGAGTGGAATTTTCAAAAGTGCTTCATTGACTTTGGAGCACAAGACCCATTGCTCCTAACTCACTTAGGTGCTTTTGAAAATCCCATGCTATGTGCAACTGCATTTAATTGTATTCTTATGTATTTAATGTATTACTTGTTAAGTTTGCTCGGTGCTCTACAAGACACAAAAAGATCTAATGGCTCAAATATTAATAGATGTGAGTTTTGCCATTGACTTCAATGGGGCCAGGCTTTCACCCATAATGTTTATTACACAGAGTAGTCCAATTGACAGTCCTGCCCAGTAGTTGTAGGATCAGGGTCTTAAAGGCAGACACAGGTATTGTGGGAGGGAATAATATGGAGGGTTTGTAATGTAGATGGGTGATGGGGTTTGCTGTTGTCAGTTACTGATATGAACCTATATGAAAGAATACTTTCCTAATGTCATTCCATCACCCGCTTTTCACACCTTTTATACCTAATGAGGGACAGTAGCAAAGAGGATGATGATGGTGATTTTATAGTTAACATTTTAAAGTATAAATTTAAGTAACACAAATGGAGAGAAAGTGGCCTGCTATTTATAATTGGTTTAGCATGTTGTTGTGTGCATTTTGTTGGGACCAGTATAAAATTACCTTTGCCCTGCACAATACTGATGTTTTCTCACCCTGATTTGTGTAAAGTATTGAATCCAGAAAAGCTAGCCTGTAAAGCCAAAGCATGCTCATTTACTAATAAACATTATGCAGGGCCGGAAATCAACACGGCATTTTACGTGCTTAGGAGAAAAGCACAGACCCTGCCCCAAAGAGCTTATAACCTAAAGGAGGCTAGACAAACAGAGAGCAGGACAAAGGACCATTAAACAAAGTACCAGGGATCTGTGAGTCTCTGTTCCTCAGATCAACAGATCCAAGCAACCTGTGTGGAGGGTCTTTTCTATAATGCTCCTCTCTGGAGCTCTTCCCCAACCATTGTAGTGGTAGCCAGTAGGTTCTATAAGACTATAAGAATTGTAAAGCATGTGTAATGCTGCACTCCTGAATGGGTTGTCTGCACTGCAGTGGGAATTGATGTGGGACCTCTGGATCTTAAAGCCTGAGCTTCTACTATCTGAGTTAAAAGACCCAACTCTGTTAGCTAAAGTCTGTACCAGGCTCATGAACCTCCATATGTGGCCCAGCTATCACTAGAGGGGAACAGAGCCACACATTGAGTAGGGGTTGGTTTCACTTGCAGGAGTGAATGTTGCATCAAGCATGTGATTGTTTTTAACCCGGGGTCTTGTGCATGCTACTTAATGTGGCCCCACCCAGTTTCCCTGGCCACACCCATTCTCCTCGGTCGGAAGAACATTTGTGGAGAAGGGAAAAGGGGGGGGGGCTACTTGAGGGAGGGAAGCATCTGGCATAGCGGCTTTTCCCCTCCATGCTTGTGTCAAAGCTTTGTTCCCCTCTCCTCCATGCAGCGGTCGGAAGAACATTTGTGGAGAAGGGAAAGGGGGGGGGCTACTTGAGGGAGGGAAGCATCTGGCATAGCGGCTTTTCCCCTCCATGCTTGTGTCAAAGCTTTGTTCCCCTGTCCTCCATGCAGCAGGTGTGGGAGATGGGGAAGGAAAGTGGCCTATGTTATATTTATGAGCAAATTTCCATGTGGATTATGTCTGGTTTCCTTATTGCACAATGTTTTGGGCATTTCTCTAGATAAGTTTCTGTTCTGATAACTGTGCTTACTTAAACAGGATCCATAATCCCCTTGGCTTGCTGAATTATACATTTATCTTGGTTAAATAAATAACCCATCCAAACACTATTTAAACAAAGGATTTAAATACCCTTTTTATAATCTGACATATTAACATTTAACAATTAAAGAGGAATCTGCAAGTTAACACCCCACACCCAATACTTATGAGATACTAGAAGAACCAGCCTGGGCAATGAATTTATCAAAAGGACCTTTTCTGCCCATGGTTGTGTTGGAGGACACTGTGGGGAACCAAGGGTCTCTTCTACACACACACACAACCATCCAGGCTCCATTGGGAGATACTAGAATATCTCCATTAGGAGATAATAGAGTGTGCATGGTAATGCCTGTCCAGGGGAGGCAGGGAGGCTGGTCCATCTTATCTAGGGCTAACATCATTCAGTGGCTGGAAGTCAAAGCTGGACAAATTCAGACTGGAAATAAGGTGTAAATTTTTAACATTGAAAGTAATTGACCATTGGAACAATTTACCAAGGATTGTGGTGGATTCTACATCTCTTGACAATTTTTAAATCAAGATTGGATATTTGTCTAAAGATTTGCTCTGAGAACAAATTTGGAGAAGTTCCTGCTGGATACAAGGAGTACAAGGAGAGAATGAGACTGTACCAATCAGCATGATATTTTGTGTTAAGATTACAATTTTGTGCTTGGTCACAGGTAATGACATATCTTGGTACTCGTGGGCCTACATTTCCATGCCAACATGGAGGTGGTTCAGTCAGCCCCTTTAGAATTCAGTCATGCAGAAAAATCGTTTAAGAAAGTACCCACCATCCTTTTGGACAGCCTTGTGGAGGAGCCTCAAAAGGGAAATGGTGTCCCCAATCACCTGCTGGAGTCGAGTAAGTAGTCTGCTGTCTGACCATCCTCCAGACCGGAACACTGGGACAAAGGGTCAGGAACATTGTTACTTTTCAGAGACCAAGTCCTGCTCTTTTTGAAGTCCCATTCTGTGGCATAGCAGCTCTGCCTCCCTCCCGGCCTGGATGTAGAGGGTATGGCCAGGGAAAAGGGGGCGTGCCTGTAATACCACTGTGCTTGGCTGATCCCGAGCTCTTGGAATGGCCCTTGGAGCCATCGGCAGCCAGATGCAATTTAATATTGTGCCTGGGGTGAGGCTGGCCTCTGAATCATGGATCTGTAGAGGTGGCATAAAGATACTTTAACTCCCCTCCCTCATTCTGCGTCAAGCACAGCTCAGCCAGATAAGAGGATCCAGCCTTGTATGTTTGTTCTCTCTCTCGTGCATGGTTATGGTGCTACATACAAATATTAAATAAACATAATTAACAGTAATGGCATTTAGGTAGCCCAGTCTCCTTCTCTCATATTTGCTTATCTTTCATTGCAGAGATTTATGCAAAACTTCTGAGAAACAAGGTCATACAGGCTAAGCCTGCCGTATTGCATTATGGAGGGTATAAAATTGAAAAACATCACCAGCAGATCCTGGTAAGTCTTGAAGCCAGGAATAGCTAATACATTGTAAAGGGATAATCCATGTACACTGTGCATACTGCTCAACAATCTTCTGTCCTCCTGGCCAATACACCCTCCTGCCCTTTGGAGTCCTCTAACAGGATACTTTGCCATAAAGCTAATGGTAGATCCGCCCTAAAACTTTCCTGGGTCACTGTGATTGCATTTGTCTGCATATGTGCTCATTAATCAAAGGAAACTTTGAAAATGCCCTCAGTTCTCTTCTAGAAGCAGTGTATGGGGAACTGGACTGAGAGTCAGGACACCTGGGTTCAATAGCTGCTTTCTACCACTTGCCTTTTGAGTCACCTTGGGCAAGTCATGTCTGTTTCTGCTCCCACCCTTTGTCTGTTTTGTCTGTTTAGGCTGTAAGTTTTTTGGGGGCAGAGACTGTCTCAGACTATGTGTTTGTTAAGTGTGCAGCACAATCTCAGTTGGGTCCTAATAAGTAAATATTACTCTGGCTGCCAAGGGTTGTTCAGTGAACTCCTGATGCCCTGAAAAGTGCATATGTGCTCTACCCAGTTTTGAGGACCTGAGCAGCTACCTCTGCAAGCATCCTTCCTTTGGGAAAGCTATTCTGTTCTAACAACAGCTGCTAATGTTGCTTAGAATTGGGAAGAAGGCTAATATAACCATTGATCTTTGCTGGCAGAACCACCACGGTTCAAAGTTTTGTGATCTAAATGAAAACTCCAGAAAATAAAGTTATTTAATTTCCTTTTGTTTGAAAGGCCTCTATAAAAAATAATTATAAATTAGTAATTTCATTTTCTAATCCTTTTATATTTAAGGGAAAAACACTTTGAGCCAGATTCTGATTTGACAGATAGCATTTTACTTTGCAAGTAGTCCCACTAATTTCAATGAGATTACTTGTGGAATAAGGTACAACTCATCATGCTGAAGGTATTAGGATTTGGTCCTTTATGATTGGGAGATTCTGCATACAAGACTTAAACAATTTTCTTTTTTAAATCAGCTACTGGTTGTGTTGTATTTTGAAATTCTGAACAAGATTATAAGCTCTCTGGAGCAGAACCACCTTTCTGTTCTGTGTTTGTACAGCGCCTAGCACATTGGGCTCCTGGTCCATGTCTAAAGTGCTGAGTCACTATGGTAAGTCAAGTGATAATTAATAACATTCAACATTTTCTCTGTCAACATTCAATCTATTGTTTCATTGTTTAACAGACTTTCTTTGTTAAGTACGGTCTCACAAAAATGCAGCTTTACAATATTCCCAAATGTTCTCATAAAAATAACTTTTTTTTTCTTCTACAGAATCTGGTAAATATTTCTGGTGATGTCATAAATCTTCACATTATACCACCCCAGACAAAATACTTTCAGATCAAATACAACAAAACAGTGAGTGTCAAAAATAACCATCAGTTTGTTCATATTTGATTTTGCACTTGATAACATTGCACACAAACAGCACTAAAGGGCCTCCTAGTTTATATTCTGTGTCATTTGTCATTTTATAGCATCGGCTTGTCCCCGGCTTGTCATTTGCAGTTACAGTTGATTTTTGTCCTGATGAGTGGCGATATTATTATGACTGTATCCGAATTCACTGTCAGGTAAGAAGTATCTCAGATAGAAGTGTCTCGTTTTGGCTGTAATGTAATAAAAATATTTTACAGGGCATGATAATAAAGCATTTGTAACAAACATTCATATTACTCCAAAGTCCTCTTTAGTGCATCATTGATCTCTCTTTCATTATGCCCAATGTAGACTACCTTACTTTTTGGCCTGCTGTCAATCAAAATAATATTCACTGCAAAAATACATTATTATCCAGAGCCTGGCACAAATCCACAAAAGAACATTGACTATTGTGACACTTTGATATAGATGGCTAAATGATAGATGGGTACAGATGCCCATATTAAGGCACCCAACATTTGTGACCCGAGATTATTCATGGATTCTGAAGACCTCAGAAAAATGTACTAGAGTTGTGGGCCCTCAGCCCGGTTCAATAATCCTTTCTTCCACAAGTCCGACTGTATTCGATGCAGCTTTCACAGATGGTATTGTGGTAATGTGTTAGCTGAGCAGACGTGGGGGAGCTCCAACCATCGCTTCTAGAAGCTGAGGGGTACTTAGAAAGGAGCGACGTGTCTACAGTCTCAGTCTATGAAATGCTAGAGGAGGAGTTTCACATGCCTCCTAACTGCTAACTACTGCTCAAAAAGGTTCTGGGGACACTGGATAGGCACCTGATTCCTGAAGTGTGATTCTAAATGAGTCCCTCCTTCTATACATAACATTAATGAATTCTGTTAAATCAGTACTTTCCCCCATTTCTTCCAGGGAGATGACACTTTGCTTGTTCCTATCCATGGCTACCCTGCTGTGAATGTTGTAGAATTTCCATCATTTATAAGCTTATCAGATGTTTCACTTGGACAGAGGTGAGTAAAGGTGACAATCGGTTTTTTTTAAGGCTTGCAAAAATTAAAATATCTATTTTTTGTTTTTAATCTACTGTCTAAACATAAGACCTTAGAAGTTTTAATTAAGTCACCTACCATGCAGATTGCAAAGCCACTACACGGGACTTCTTTTCAAGAGTATGTTCATAGAAGACTGAACTCTGCATAAACTAAACATCTATAAGACACAAGGCCAGAACCTCAGCTACTATCAGTTGACATTGATTCACTTTTGATCTAGCTTAGCTTTATCTTTAAGAGTGAAATTCCCCCTATGCAGGGAGCCAGCATAGGTCTATGCTCCACTTAAGATGTATTTTGAGGATCTAGAAATTCACTGTAAGGTCTGGTCTGCATACTGTTTTTGTATCAGTAGAACTATTTTGGTTATGGGTGTGAGTGTTTTTTTACTGAAATAGTCACACCCATACAGCACCTAATTATGCCAATATAAAAGTGGCATAGACCAGAATATCTTATTCTACTTCTCATACAGGAATACGCTATACCAGTATAAGCACTTTTATACCAGTATAGCTGCACTAGTTAAAGGGGTACAACTTTCTAGTGTACATGAGGCCTAAGTGAGTAGAGCATCATTTTCGATATAAAGGTTCTAGAAGTGAAGGCGTGAAACTGTTAGAGTTCACGTAATGACAGATGCACAGTGGTGGTAGCAAATGGCTAAACTCAGCCCCAAAGCTCTTTTTATTCACTTATCCTTCTGATTCTATAAACTCCCTCTCCAAACAATCAAACCCCCCACATAAATGAAATTCCAGCTCCGCAACTGGGCGACCCGCTCACCACGAACCCTGAATCTGTCTCTGATCTCAGGTCACCTACACATGCATGTCATGATGTGACTCAGCTTTGCTTATTTGCTCCATTCTTATAAGCAAACACAGTGCTGAAATACACAAGAATCCTGATGCTTTCAGAAAACCGCAGTGAACAGAATTCTTTAATAGGTTGTTATCCTACCTGTGCAGAAGAATGGAGCAGGTAGAGCAGAAAATATACAATTTGTAGTCTTTATTTTAAAGGTGAAAGCTATTTGAGATCCCAAATAATGTACAAGATACAGAGACAGACTTAAGGACCACAGGCCTGATCCAAAGCCCTTCAAAGTCAGTGAAAAGATTGACTTCAATGATCTTTGGATCAGGCTTCCACGTCCTGTCACCCACCATTCTGCATTGGCATGTAGGCACAGATCCTCAAAGGTATTTAGGCACCTAGCTCTGATTGATTTCAGTGAGTGTTAGGCACCTAAATACCTTTGAGGATCTGGGCCGTAGAGCCCAAAAGGCAGCAGACCTTTGATGATGGGGGACCAAAGAGGCCATTTGGGCTGCAGTGAGCTATGTGGAGTTATTTCCAGCTCAATACTCTGGTTATGTCTTAGGCTGTGTTGTCCCTAGAGCTCCATGACTATGTAATTGCCTTGGTTACAACAATATAATATAATGATCAGATGTTTAAGGCAAAGTGCTCCCCTCTTTTTTAAATCCCAGAGCAGGTTACAGTTAAGACACAGGCTATAACTGAAAATCGCAAAATAAAGGCACTCACTGTTATTCTTTATTTCCCTAACCTTTTAAAAGTATGCTTTCCAAAGAAGCTCTGTGTATAAAATGCATTCCTTGCTAATCAGCAGGACATAATATCAGCCAAATAGTTATTAAAAGCAGGAGTAATCTTGTGTCAAATAAGTTTCTAGATTTGCAGGATGATATCCAGGGTTTCACCAAATCGTTGTCCCAAGTTAGGGACATGAAAATAGATGCACACAAAAAAAGACACAACTTTGGAAAGTGTGAGGGCTTATTTCTCATTTGTATGAAATCCTCTTTACACTGCCAATGTGGGAATGCGAATCAAGCCCTTGCACAGTACTTATTATTGCACCAAGGCCCAGTCCTGTGTTATGTTTAGGTGCTCACCACTTTGCACGCTTGGTCTCCAAGGACATAATCTTGCAACCCTTTAAGTCAGTGGCAGAACTCCCAGTGACTGCAGTGGGTGCAGAATTAGATCTTAAATGACTCCATTATTGATTTATGTGAATGAGAACTGAACAACAAATTCACATTAGTTATTTTCAATTGTTAGGGATTTTAAAGAAACACAGATAAACAAAATTTGCCCCCAAATTTAGATTGGGTAAAAAGTAAGCTTTAACAAAACCAAAGACTAATAGAAATATATGCATTAATTTTTTTAAAATTCCAATGGAAATGGCCTTTTTAAAAGTGAACACTTCCCTCAGTATTTTCAACTTCAGCTTTGCATCATTGTGCTGGTGCATAAGACGTGAGAAGCGAACGTGAAACTAGAGATAAATTGTTGAGCTTATGTTCAGTGTCCAAGCTGAGGGAAGTAGAATAAATATTGAAAAGCAAATTCAACTTTAATATTTATTTCAGCTTCAAGGTATTATTTGTAGAGGAAAAGAATGTTTGTTCATCTCTGATTTTTAATCTGACAGTGTCCCTTTAAAAAACCAAATGAATAAAAAGCTGAACCAGCCCTAAGTGTCCTAGAGCTATCCCCTTGTTAACAATTGTCCAAAACAATGGGATTGGGGATAGGCGGGGCTACTTGCCAACAGCAATTCCTGTTCTCCAAGTGATACAAGAAAAAAAGCATTGTTTAGTTCTGAACTAAACCATGTTTTTTCCACAGACTGAAACGAGGCCTCTTTTCTGACATGACTGTGGACTCTCTAACATGATTTTCCTTTTTCAGCCGGTACTTTAACAAGTGACCTGTTCTGTTGTAGTGAAGTGCAGCCAACATGTTGTGGCAGTTCTGAGTTTGTTTCCAGTAATTCATTTCCAGCAGGTCCTTAGTTAGAGACAGGTCATATTTACAGCACTGCAAAATATATAATAACACTACCTGGTTCTTGTTAGTGATTCCAGCTGCGATTCCAGCTCAGAGGCAAGAGTAGGTAGGAGAACAGCATTCACTGATTCTGTCCTACGTAGATTTTTACACCACACTCATCCCCACAGTATCTGAGTGCTTTCCAATAAACCATTGTGCAACATACCTAACATATGTCATGTGTGGTTTGTTCTGTTCCCATGATGGTTGCAGCCTAGGGCTGATTTCTGTTTGTATAGCCAGTGTGGGTCTAAATTTGAATGTTAGTCTTTACTAAATGGTACAGTTTGTAAAACATACAGGTCATATCACACAGGAATAATTAATCTCTTAAAAATTAAATTAGATAAATTTAAATGTATGCATAGGAGATGGAGAGCAACACAGCAATTAAGACAATATTTTACTCTCATTTTCTAATCTGAAGGTGTTCTAAAACGACATAGTTGTTGTGTAACTGTGGAAAATGACTGTGTTTTTAAAATTAGGTCGTCCATCTCCATGACTCCTATATCTTGCAATGCATGCTGTAGATGGAGAAAATGTCATTTTCCAAATGTGAGCCTGTAGTCACTGATTATAATTATTACTAATTTTTCTTTCACAATTCTTCCTTTCTTCTTTTGCAGCAAGGAGTATGTTATCCCTTTGCAGTGCAACTGTCCAATAGAGTTTGAGTTCCATATCGATTACATTCAGCCTCACAAAGCCTTTACCATTCAGCCAACCTCAGGTAGATCACATCTGTTTAAAGCTCTAAACATCCAAATAATTGTTTGCTAAGTCCTATTATTTATGACTGTGTGCTCAGTGCTGTTCAGAAATGCACATTAGAAGATACAGTCCCTGCCCCCAAAAGTTTGCAGTTAAACCCAGACTGTGCAGTTGAAACATAGCCCCACACATGCATATAGAAAAACAAACAAGCAACTTCGATGGAAGGTCAAACTGTTATGCAGCTAGTATATATCTTTCCTTTGTAGCATAAGTCCTCAAGTCTCTTTGGGTGATGTAGACATGAATAGGCTCTGGAAGGTTTGTCTAAAGCAAGTTTTCAGAGGAGTTAATAGCCTCTATTTTGGTGTAACACAGCTAATTCCAACAGATAATTAGCTTGTCCTGCTCAAGAAATCTAGCCGCTAATGAAGACCAGGGGTGCAACTCTGCACATAGCATTTGATATTATTGATGATGCAGAGAGAGAGAGAGAAACTAACAAAAAGGCAGCCATGCTGGTCTTTGCTTCATTAAAAATATCAGAAAAACCTAATAAGATTATTAATATTCCAGGGTCAGTAACAAATCTAGTGATCTGCATATGATATATGACTGCATCATGTAATCTGCATATGATATACGGCTGCATCATGGCAGTGTAATTTAGAACCACTTCAGCACCCCTTTGTACTTCTACAGCCATATAAAGGCCTAGCATAACTGAGAATCAGGCACTGTGGGTTTTACAGGAGACAGGTGCTGATAACACAGCAT
This sequence comes from Platysternon megacephalum, assembly GCA_003942145.1. Lineage (NCBI taxonomy): Eukaryota > Metazoa > Chordata > Testudines > Platysternidae > Platysternon > Platysternon megacephalum. Next base: position 6,435,663 of record QXTE01000080.1, on the reverse strand, counting down.
TAGGATGTCATTTAGTCACATATTTTCATGTATCTGCATATGCAGAAGAGGCAGACCATTCTGAGTCGGACATAGATACCATACACTCAACTGTTTTTGTAGTGTGAAGTCACATATACAGTGGTGCCTAAAGATGCAGATGGGCACCTATTGGGATTTCCAAAAGCATGTACACAGGTTAGGTGCCCAACTCCCATTGAAAATCAATGGGACTTAGGTGCCTAACTCACTTAGGTGCCTTTGTAAATCCGACTGGGCATGACCCATGTGCATTTTTAGGCAGCTAAAGATCTTTGTAAATCTGGCCCTCAGTGCCTAAGTCTTTCTGAAAATGGGACTTAGATTCCTAAGTCACTTAGGTACTTTTGAAAAATATACCCATCTCCCGTTATACTGTGATATGAATGACATCCTATATCTTGTTAAATATTCAATTTAATAAAACTCATCAATGGAAACAATAGGAAGGAGATACCACTCAACTCCTTCAAGTTAGACCATCTGAATCACAGTGTAGTGTCACAGCTACTTTCTGCACACGCTTTCAATTAGGCATATAGGAAAGTTAGAGCTTCTCGTCTCAAAGGCTACGTCCACACTACCCGCCCGGATCGGCGGGTAGCCATCGATATATCGGGGATCGATCTATCGCGTCTCGTCTGGACGCGATAGATCGATCCCCGAACGCGCTCCCTTCGACTCCGGAACTCCAGCAGGGCGAGCGGAGTTGCGGAGTCAACGTGGGAGCCGCGGCCGTCGATCCCGCGCCGCGAGGACGCGGGGTAAGTCACGGTACTTCGAAGTAAGATACTTCGACTTCAGCTACGCTATTCTTGTAGCTGAAGTCGCGTATCTTACTTCGACATCCCCCCCTAGTGTGGACCAGGCTTAAATGATCTACTTGATGCTCCAACAAAAGAGCATTCTCTTCTTTACTTAGTCATCCACTTGTTTGTTACATCTTTTTCCAGTAGAGGAAAGCATCATGTCAGACAAACGGGTATTGGAAATGTAACAGATGGTCTGGATTTGTTCCCAGCAGTGCTGTGTAGAATAAATTCCAGGAGAATTAAACTATTCTCCATTCCTAGAACTAGATCCAAAATATTCATTAGTTACAATATGACAGCAACAAAGTCTTGCTTTCCCAAATCCAAAGGGACAGACTTAGTATCCTCAGCTTCTCTGTCCTTGCAAATGGAAAAAATGATAGTAAGAAGATAGTAAGAGCTAAGTGGGTAGAGGCAGAGACAGCAACTGAAAATTTTCATTTTCTTGTAATAACATTAGCTCTTATAGAACAATAAAGGGAAACATCTTGCAAATTTAGGGACAGACTTTGATATCCTTGCCCATATTGAGTAGAACCTTACTCCTCTCAGGGTATGTCTACACTACCCGCCGCATCGGCAGGCAGCGATCGATCCAGCGGGGATCGATTTATCGCGTCTAGTCTAGACATGCTAAATCGAACCCCGAGTGCTCTCCCGTCGACTCCTGTACTCCAACGCCACGAGAGGCGCAGGCAGAGTCAACGGGGGACGGCAGCAGTCGACTCACCGCGGTGAAGACACCGCGGTAAGTCGATCTAAGTACGTTGACTTCAGCTACGTTATTCACGTAGCTGAAGTTGCGTAACTTAGATCAAACCTCCCCCCCGCCACCCCAGTGTAGACCAGGGCTTAATTTACCTAATTACTCTTCAACATAAAGCTTCATTCCACCACAAAATTAGGTCATGTTAGAACACTCCTTGTGGAGTCATGTTAGTTAACATGATGTTAAGCATGGTATAAATGGGACTACCCTGTTTAAACATGGTGTCAGATGGACATGCTTAACTCTCTGTTTCCAATAGGGCTTACCCATGAGCATTTTAAGTATGAAGGTCTCTGTATACACTAACTGCTAAATCATGTTTAACATTTTAATTAACATGGCTCCCCAAGGTCATGTTCTAACATGACCTAATTTCCCAGTGAAGAGCAGCCTAAGGGTAATATAATCTGGCCTTTATTTCTGACATGATACTAACTGAAACGGTTTTTAAATTTACTTGACTTGGATGGATTTTCATTCTTACCTTCAGATGAAATGAATACTAGGATTCTAGCACATGTGTGGATTAAATTGGGACACCCAGAAACCCTGGTCACTCTTAAAAATGTAGACCATGATCCATTTCAGCACATTTTATTGGGCTTACTCAGAAGTAGAGTGCTCCCATGATTTCAGTGTAAATGGAATGTATTTTGTTCCCATGTACAGGAATAATTCCAGCCAGTGGGAAAGTGTATGTGGTTGTTAAATATGCACCATTTGAATATGGAACAGCACAGATGAAAATGCAGTTATGGATTGCACAGTTTAACTCTAAACCCTATGTATGTGTATTCACAGGAACATCAACGCCCCATGGGGGTTTAATGTATGTGTGATTGATTTATCTTTGAATATTTTTGCCCATTTCTGTTTTAAAAATACCTTCATGAAACAAGATTTCATGCTATTTTGCCATGCCACTTAGATTGTGTTATTCAAATGCACCAAATATCTTGATTACACATCATTCTTCTTAAAGTGCAACTAGACTGCATTAAGTGAAACTTTAATGAATTAAAAATAACATACAGCATTCCACCGCATATTGTTCCACCGATTGAGATGCAATCAGCACTCTAATCACAAGGCATTCAGAAGCAAGGGGGCAATAAGATATTTTAGAACATCTCTCATCCTTCCTGGGAATTGTAAAGTAGCAGGATTAGGAAGTTACGTGCCCATCGTTGTAATTTGAGAGACACCATCACAATCTTCTTGTATATCTAGAAGGCACAGACAGGCATGTGGTGGGCTCCTACTCAACTCTCAGAATACTGATTAAAGTTGTGTCTTTTCTTCTGAAATCTAGAAAGGAAGAATTTAAAACACCTAAAACTCTCTCAGAGAAGAAAACAGTTTCACTAGGAAAACAAGTGGTACGGAGAAAAGACCATTTAAAGCATACACAATCCAGCCAAATTCAGAAAGTAAAGGTACAGAGAACTACTAACCAAAAGTACCTCCAGGGGCTGATACTATTCCTTATAGCTAAACATCACACACACAATTTATTTCTTCCTATTAATTTTTATCCCACAGGAGATTGAATACCAAAACCTGCGATTCCCAGCAGATTTGTCAAATCCCTATGCTGTGGCAACAGTTTTGATTCAAGAGCCTGGCAAATTAAAGATTAAACACTTGAAAGAAGGTAACGTAATGAAACAATCCAGAATAAAATAAATTTGAGAGGCCTTATCTTGCTTTTTAATTTTTAACAGAACTCCATGATGATTTCAGGTGGAGAGCTTGGCTTCAAAACGGATGGCATAATATGACCCTAGTTTCTGAAGAAAGTGTCACCTTAACCTTACTTTTGATTAATAAGCTCAATTATTGCAGCGGTCAGGTTTTCCCATCAAAAATGTATTTTCATTTTACACAGAATTCTGGTTTGAGATGTGGTGGAATAATTATCTGCTCTTGTCCACAGTCCTGTACCAAGGTAATGAAGGTGCAAAAACAAGACAGATGAAGGAAGCTGTATTTGAACTAAAAGTCAAACAAGATATTCAGGAAGAAGAAGCAAATCAACTTAAGTGGTGAGTGTTAATTATTCATTTTTATAACAGACAGCAGTAAGATTTGTTTAAATATGACTTCTCTGAATGAAGCAAGCAAAGTTTATTCATGCTTAAAACCACCATTTCCGATCATGGTAGATTAATTTAACAAATAAGTTGCTTTTATTCTATTCACATTCTTTTTCCTGAGAGGAATCTGATAAGTAGTTAGTAGTAGTAGGCAATAAGCACAGTGATTTTATTTTGATTGCCATTCAGAAAGAAAGCTGCTGAATACGGTCCAGATTCCACTCTCATTTGCCCTCATCCTGCACCAATAAAGTAAATGGGAGCTTTGCTATTAACTTCAGTGAGTATAGAATCAAGCTCACACTGAGTTAAATTAAGTCAGTGGAGTTACACCTGTGTTTAAAAAAGAGTGTAAGGCCCCAATCCAGCAAAGCATTTAAGCACATGTTTAACTTTAAACACATGAGTAGTTCCATTTAAATCAAAGGATTTGCTGGATAGAAGCCTTAGAAAGAGGACTATTAGGTCCATTATCTTTTAAATAAAGCAAACAGCATGTTGCATCAAGGATTTTTCTCATCTCTACTGTAAATGCAGGCAAGTTCATACAGGTAAAGATCCAATTTCTATGAAATTTAAGAGAGAGATTATCGAAGAACGACAGCAGGAAGAAGAGCAATACAAGGTTAGCCTTCACTGTTTGTTCTGCATTTTTTAAATCAGATTTATACTTTTGGACTAAATAAAACTGACTAATGAACTAATACCCTGTTTGTGATGGCTGCTGGCTTTATTAAATAGGTTGATACATACCAGTGTTAGTGATGCTAATTCCCTCACATATTATTCCCANTCAGATTTATACTTTTGGACTAAATAAAACTGACTAATGAACTAATACCCTGTTTGTGATGACTGCTGGCTTTATTAAATAGGTTGATAAATACCAGTGTTAGTGATGCTAATTCCCTCACATATTATTCCCAACCCTTATTATTGTTATTACTATTTATATAATGCCTTCTATGTGCATGGCTCTGCACAGAACATATGAAAGACTTTGGCCTGTAAACAGCTTACAGCCTATGAACCCTCAGCCCACCCCTGTAAACACTCTCAGATGGGAATAACATTATTCACATGAATATCTCCTGTTCTTTTTATGAATATTAATGGGACTCCTCATGTGATTACATTATTCACATATGTGTTTGCAGGCTCATGCCCTAACGTCAGACACAACTATGTGAATTAAAATAAAGGAGGAACAGGAAGTAAAATGAGGCATACAGTAATATAAAATAATGATGCTTCATTAGCTGCATGTTCATCTTTTGGATTTCACTCTTTTTTTATATGTATTTGTTTAATGTTTAATATATTCAAAAGTTTTATTTAAGGTGATTTAGGGAAACATAGTTGAGCATGAGATTAGGAGAAGATGGCCCTGGAATGGAGGGGAATAAAGGATTTAGCCGTGTGCAGGAGATGGGACAGTAGGGAAGAGGCATTGGGATGGGGAAGAGAATAGGAGAGAGAGGGAGAGGTCAGAAATGGGGATCAGGAAGACAAACCCAGGTGGCATAATGAAACAAGGTAGGGAGAGTCACATCAGTTGGCAGCGAGGAGCAACTCAAAAGGCACCATTAAATCAAATGGCAGAGGAAGTTACTCATACGACAATGAGGAATTTAAGACAGGACAAGGTAACCAAATGGCAGCAATGGAAAAGTCAAACATCAGTAGCCTGGCAAAAAGTGGCACCGTTAATTAAAAGGCACGAATCAACGTTCAGTCCAATAGCATGAATGGCTTTTACAGCATGGTGAAGTTAAGTGATGTCAGCACAAACTACTAATTGAACAGTGATGTGAAAGGTTTCTATGCAGAGTGGGAGGTTACAGAAGGTGGGAAAACTGCAGCCAATATGCAGAAGGACAATGAAGGAGCTCCCTGGTCCAGTGCTGCTGAGGGTTGGAAGTTGTTGCTGTGTTGGTTTTGTAGCCCATCTAGCAGCTGGTCTCTGCTGGACAGAAAAGTGGGTCCTTTGTTCTTATTGGGCCATAGGAGAAAGCAGTGGGCCCAACTCACTTCCTTGATGCCTGACGATGCTGGGGGTCTGGAGACCCCAACCCTAATCCTGAATTCAGTGGATGTTCCAGTGACATAGTAGCTGCAGAAGTGGGACTTGAGAGTCAGAACATTACTTAGTTTGACTTTCTAAAGTGCAATGATCATCATCTCCCTGAAATGTATCAAGTCTGCATTTTGTCTACCAGTTTAGTTGTGGAATGTTACAGCTGTAATTAACTATAGGTGACGAAAGAGCATATTGAATACTTTGCACTAATGTGGACCTTCTTACTGATGGCAAACCAGATCAAAAGGGGAGATCCCATTACGGAGAAAGAGTTTCAAAGGAATAAAGTGGAAGTTTCTTTCAGACGTTTTATCCGGTCTGTCGAACAGGTACGTCCACATGGGCTATTATGCTAATACCACATACCTAGCTGTTCTGCATCATTTGCTTTTCCTATAAATTTGAGAGCTCTAAAATGTTTATATTTGTGTTTCATTTTCAGTGCTACTTTTAGAATGTTAGAACCAGCTGCTCACTGTATACATAGGACAGCACAGTTGGGAAACACTGCGTGCACAAATATGCAGGCCTATGCATCTGCTGTAATTTATATACTGCTGTTGCTATAAAGGATGACATGTAGGCCCAACCTGAGGTGCAGGTTGCTTGTTTATGAAGGTTCTCCTGGGAGCAATTTGCTCACTACCATTGGACCTATAGGATTTCTGGTTGATCACACCCTTTTCTTTAAATGTTTCGCCCTATGGTGAACTTACTCAGCCAATGTCATTACCCTTGGGTATCTGTATCTGTACTCATGTAGGATCTACAATAGGATATCAGGCCAAATTCTGATCTCAGTTCCACCAGGTTATATCTGGAGTAAGGGTCAAACCAGCTTGCACTGAACTGAACTGAAAAGGAGTTTTGTCATTGATTTCAATGAGACCAGGTTTTGGCCCTAACATCCATAAGATAAATGATGTTAGATTAGATTTACACAGATATCAAGGAGATCAGGATCTGGCCTGTCATTTTCACCCCTATTCTACCACTAATTGGTTACATTTATGTAGTGTTCCTGCCTTACCTCAGTGGAGTTACTCCAGGTTTACACTAGCACAACAGGAGAGCATATTGTGTCTCTGAATATTTAACAATGGCTTCCCAATGAACCCATTAATGAGAATTTCAGTTTAAAAACTGAGAGTGTGATATGGCCTAGGAGCAGAATTCGTTTATTATGTGGCTGGACATTTTTACATGGTATAACCTCAATGCTAGAAAATATTGTATGGGTTCAGTCCCTGGAATGACTGCTAGATATTCCTCCACTATCTAATGAAAACAATTATAACCTACATTTTCACTTTCTGTGTGCTGTGCAGTGTCCAAGTGTCCAGCCCAAGTTTGACCTCCTCCTTAACGACCCTTGGGCCAACAGACACAGGATTCTAAGACGGTTTCAACAAGCAGCTCGCCGGGTAACGTAAATAACCAAGTGCAATGTAATAGCAACATGTCTTGGGAAACACACAAAAAACCACACTGATTTAGTTTGCCATCTTCAAGGAACCTACACAGCTAGCCCATTGGTTACACTATTTGTCATAAATGTGCCACAGCCTTTCCAGAAAACAAAGGGTTTAATAAAAAATCCATAAGCCACTATTAGAATAAATCAATGTTAAACAGAGATAAAATGTTAAAGGCTCCAAATTTAGAATTTGTAAACAAACCGATAACTTTTGCAAAACCAAATTGGAAGAAAAATGTTTTTGTGAAACTAAAAATCAAATCAATGAAAAGTTATCTGTTTGGATTTAAATATTACCCTGCAGTTCTACCATTCATTTCCCATAAATCCAAATGCAATGGCCAGTGTAGATTCTCCATCTCTTGATGTCTTCAGCTCAAGATTAGATACCTTGCTGGAATATATGCTTTAGTGAAACACGAGTTATTAGGCTCAATGCATGGGTAACTGGGTGAAATTCTATGGTGTGTGTTATAGGAGAGCTCAAATGGACTCTTCTGTCGCTAAAATCTATGACTCTGCTGCTACTTCATAATGTTGTGTAAAGTGCACACAAGTGCATGTTAAGACTTCATTGCTCTACAGGGGCAATAACACATCCATGGTCCTGTCCTGCAACAGGAGCCTCATGGGCAGATCTTTGCCTTCACATGGATCCTGTTACAGGATGAAGGCTTATATTTACAATCTGTATTTAAATTGACAGTACAGCCACCTGTTCAGTTTTCTATTTTATATATGTAATGTCACAGTTAGCTGGTCTTTAGTCAAAATATATGCAGCAAGTACATGCATCCTGCCACACTTCCAAAAAAACAAACACACAGAAATACCCTAGGACAAAAATTATGCAATACATCAAAAAAAATCCTTTCAACTGAAGTCCAAGTGACCTGTGAGGAATAAATAAAGCTGTCAGTACTGGATGTCAATATAAATGTAAATTGTAGAGTATTCAACTTAATATTAACTTGAAAACTTTAAATAATTATCCTAGGTCCTGATTCAGTGGCGGCTAAATCGTGTATTACTTTTGTTCCGTGGACTAGAGAGAGACATCAAAGAGCATAGTGATGAAGAAAGCTCTGTATCAGGTAAAGTGTAGGACAAGATATTTGCATTTTAGCTCATCTCAATTTATTGTGGTTATTCCAATAGCACCCACAATGTGTTAGGTATAGCTCACGCACACACACATACAAAGACAATCCTTCCCAAGAGCTTGCAATCAAAAAGGGTAAGTATCTTGTGATGGGAATTGGAAATGGGAATAGTCGAAATATGTATGATTTTGATACACATTATTTACAGGCATTAAAAAACACCTTAACAATCCTTGAGAGCCTCAAAGCTTATCTATTATTAGCTGGGCAGTTATTTTTAGGCATCAAGTAAGGAGTGGGTCTTGAAGAGGGACTTGAAAGGGAAGACGTTATTGACTGTAGGGATCAGCTCAGTAAAGGTGTTCCATGCCTAAGGGGTAGGGTGCTAGGTGTGGAGATGTTTGCCTGAGAAGCAGGCAAACAGGTGGACAAGGCTGGTATCATTGGTGGAGCAGAAGAGCCAAGAGGCAACATGATAAGAGGTGAGTGAGGACAGAAAGGGAGGGGCAGAGTTGAGAAAGGATCTTGAAGGTGATGAGGACAGGATGCTTGAACTTGGTGCAGTAAAACAGGGGGGAACCAGAAAATACAAAGCCATCCATCCAGTGCTGCTCCTTTTGTCTCCTGTCACTGTTTCTGAACAGATGCTTGCCAGTAATTATGTGACATCGGTCTTGGCTCTTGATAAGCAGAGAACAGCAGTGGATCATTTCCTCATAGTGAAATGGAAGTGGTAGTACAGAAACGCTACTCATTTTATAACAACGGGGAAATGAAATAAGCCTTTGGTAAACCATTGAGCTATCCAAGGCAAGGCCAGCCCTGGGGTGCATTGATGTCCTAAGTGATGATGGAATTTTAGTCTCTTCCTTCACCACTCTCTCCTTCTTGCTTACCCACCCTGTTTGGCAACCCACCTTGTCCATTGTCCATGTTATTTCCTTTCCCAAAGGAAGTTCTTTTTTTCTGCAGTGGGCAATTCCAGTTCCCCAAAACCCATCCCAGTAACTCCATTGGTGCTTTAAAGCTGAGATGCTGTAGCAGCAGTGCAAAGGATTCTTAGGTGCATCTGAGGACTTAAATATATGCCCTGCAGCATGAGCAGAAACAAACAGACAAGACAACCTTTGCAGAGAAGGGAAACAAGTGGGCAAAAATACTACTGCTAGAGAAGAGCGGGTTGGGAATGGCTTGTCGTTGAATTCACCCAGCAACCCCAGTACTGTGCCTGCCTCCTCTTAAATGGGCTTGGCAGAGTTAGATTTTTGTTATTTTATCATTTTGATGGATAATGTCAATGTTTATTATTACCTTTTTTTATTTTTATCAATTTTTAATTTTCACAGTTGTGGGAAATAATGGGGGTGAGTCAGACAATAGGGGGAGACAGATATTAAATATTTAATGACAGTAGGCACAGATTTGAAAGTTAAAGTTTTATAAATGTTAAAATACAAATTGTCAACATCACAGGTCAAAATATACAAAGTAAATATCCTTAAATCAAACTAATATATTCTCAAGCAGCATTTTTCTTCCTCCTATCTGTACATTTTAGAATATTATTGATGGAAATATTTTTTTTCAGAATGTGTTTGTCCAGTGAAATTGATGTTCATCAACATTTACCAATAAAAATCAAATGCTTCCAAGTCTACTCTTAAATGTGGCAGCTAGAGCCCGTGTGAAATACCTTACGATTTATATCAAAATGGCTGGGCAAATCCTGACTTAGGAAGAAGTTAAAAGTCTGTGTTGTGGTTTGGTTTTATTTTTGAGAGAATATCTTAAATGTATTACAAGATCATGATTCTTTCTCTCCACATGGCAGAAAACAGCAGTTTGAAAATCATCAGCTCAACAGCTATGGGTGAAGAGCATAAGAGCGTTGCTTTCAACTTGTCTGTAGATCGCATATTACCTTTCAAATTCCCAACCTACCATCCACCTCAGTGGTCTGATGAACTGGTAGGTCCCTTGATTATAGTGGCAACAAATCAGTTACTAGAAATGAAGGGTCTGATTCTCATTTACACTCAGGCCACTTTACCGCACTCTGGATGTGTAAAGGGGCCTTAAAGTGAGTATAAATATAATACCCAGAGTAAGGTAAAACAGCATTAGTGTGAATGAGAATTTAGCCTGAAAGGTTGGATCCAGTTTTTCAGCTGCTGTAGTTGAAGCTCCATTGATGTTGATGGAACTATGACAATGTACATCAGTTGAGGATCTGGCCCTGGAAGTATAAACACCATTGTATTAGTTCTGTTATACCAAATACCAGGCTCTTTCTATAATACCATAGATGTGCATAGCACTTTACATACATATGAAGGCAAGGTCCCTGCCCTAGTCAGATGGTTAAAGACTATTATTGCCCAAAAATTTTCCTCAACGTTTTTAAAGTTTACATTAAAATATGCACTCTGTACAATCTCCTAACTCTGAGCAATGCCCAGCACAGTACAGTGCAGAGTCAGAATGAGATAAGTGGCTGTAAGGCTACTAAAAATATCCCCAAATGTTGGTATCACTTAGTAACACACCTTATACTCTTGTTTCCTATAAAGAATGAATTCCCACACTGCACATTATAGAAGAGAGTCAGTGCATTAACCATTCTGACCAACAAAAAGGTCATTTCCCTTTCTCATATTAATTTTTGTCCTCAAATACAAAGAGATCTCTAAAGGCCAATACTCTTTAGAGATCTCTGTTCTAAGATCATGTGTTTGTATCTGAAAACTGACTGTATGATTCAGCAGGTCTGGAGCTCCTTGCAATACAGAATCATTGAATGGATTTACACACTGTTTGTATATGAACCAGAGGTTTTAGATCATCTGCAACTTCTGTTAATCACCTGGTTTTGTTCATCACTTGCGGGGTCCCTTAAGACAGGTTTCACTGTGTAAGATTCTTTAAAGATTACAGGAAAGATCCCATTGACCTCACTGGGAGTTGCAACTTTATAAGTAGGGGCAGAGTTGGGCTTGGAACCTTTTTTCCATTTCAAGAGTAGTTGAAGATGTGCCCTTTATTTTGAATTGCTGTAGAGAGACAGATGCAGATGAAAAATCACACAAATGGAGTCCTCTTGCACATAACTGGCAGGATTCCTCCAGGGGAGAGACTGATCTTGCAGGGTGCATGGGATAAGAGATACCCAACAGTATCACATGAAGAAACAGACTAGCTCTGACACCGATATAGGTTAACCCCCGTCTACAAAGAGTCAAAGAAGTGGTGAGACCATCTAACAGGATACTTATTAATGACAATACCCAGCTCTTAGATAGCCCTCTTCATCAGTAGATCTCAAAGCGCTTAACAAAGGAGGTTAGTATATTTATCCCAATTTTACAGATGGGGAAACTGAGGGACTAAGTGACTTGCCCAAAGTCATCCAACAGGCCAGTGGTAGAGCCAGGAATAGAACCCACATCTCCTTAGCCTGTGTCCAATGCTTATCCATTTGGAAACACACTCTCCCCTTATTTAGATGCTACAGTGGTAGTTGTCTTACAAATGTCTCTGCTAAAGGGCTAAAAGCATGATTAAGGCTAAGATTTTGTCATGGTTATTTTTAGTAAAAGTCACGGACATGTCACGGGCAATAAACAAAAATTCACGGAAGCTGTGACCTGTCTGTGACTTTTGCTGCTCCATGGTTTCCCCCACCACAGTGGTGGCTGGGAGCTGCAGGGTGACCATGTTTCCCAAAGAGAAAACGGGACACCCCCAGCTGCTCGCCCGAGGCGCCCTCTCCCCGTGCAAGGCTGTCTCTCGTCGCTGGAACCCTGAGGAGGGCCCCCTCAGAAGTCTGTCACCTGTTGCTGGAACCTTGCAGGGGGGCCCCTGTCGCTGCTGTCACCTGTCGCTGGAACCCTGCCAGGGCCCCGCTGGCTGCCAGCTCCAGAGTCCCACAGCTCCTTGGGCTGAAGCAGAGAATGTCTCGGAGGTCTCTGGAAGTCACAGATTCCGTGTCTTCCATGACATAAACATAGTCTTATGCATGATGTATTCAGACAACAAACAAAGACAATCATGCATATGGCTAGACCTGTTACAGCTTTCCCTAGGCTTCTGGGTTAAAGCCCAAAGGGTCTTTAACTTACAGGAGAACATCTAAGCGCCCATCTGAGCTGAGGACCATTGCACATTGAAATGCCAACAAACCGTAATCCATGAGGACTCCAACATCAATGCAGATACCAACTCAGAGAATTCATCTGTGAAATTCCTTAGGTACCATAGTGGCTATATGAGAAAAACAAAACACCAAATACTGTTAATTCAGACAATAGGTTTATTAAAAGTACTGGCAAAATAGTGAAAAAAATGAAGCGTTACATTTTATTAACTGCCCTTTACTGTCCTCAAGTTCATAATAATACAGCGATGGCTGGAGCAGATTGACATTTTCTGAAATTTGACTTTTTCGGGGAGAAAAAAATTCACTGAAATTTCAACAACCCGAAAAGATAGGAAGAAAATGCTGGTAAAACATTTCCAAAATTCTTTCCCCATTTTTCCAACTGGCTGTATTGATGACTTATTTCAGCTGAAAAAGAAAATGCTCAGTATATTGTTGTCTTAAAATCCTGTATTGTTTCAGGCTCCCGATGGTCTTGGTCCAGTTCCTGTCAAGTCTTTAGACATGAAAGTCAAACACATTCACCCGTTCTACGACTTAAAGGTGAGACAATACAGCTTAGTCACTCACCTGTATCATATTGCTTTCTTTCATTAGGGTCAGTGTGACATACAGTGCCGCATTTTGTGTATGAACCATTAGTGCCTGTCATTCAGGTCAATGGGAGTTTTGCCCGAGTAAGGACTGTGGGATTTATCTTTTGTTAGCTCCCTAAATGCGTGGACTCATTTGCGGTATTAATGGAGAGTCAGCAATAGGGAGCAGTACAGAGGTGCACCACCCCAGTGTGTGACCTCTTCAAGCCATTGCACCTCAGACAGAGTTTCTACTGATGCCACTGCTATGACTTCTTAAATAGGACTACTTGCATGGGAAAGGGCTAGTGACATAGTAAGGGTCTGCAGGGTCAGACTCTCCACATTGAGTGTCAGTCCACGTACTCACCAAGCTGATGAAGACCACATCATAGGCATGAGGTTCTGTGTCCCCAGTGGATGGTGTCTCCAGTGCGCTGCTCTTCTGCTCTCTCAGCTTCCTGAATCGTAAGACTGAAGACAGCCTTTGAGAAACTATATGACTTGGGCTTACTAGTCTTCAGCTACGAGGGGCCTGATCTCACATTTCTCGCACATTTCTCATTGAATTCACGAATTAAGCATGCAAGGAGTGCAGGATCTGGCCCCAAAGCAAATACCAGATTCCCCTGATAAAAGTTACAAAAAAGGGAAGACATGGTTTTTTTCTAGGTGCTGTTGAAATACCTATGTATTCCACTAATGTGGATAGTAAATACAGACTTGTGTCTCCATCTTCAGCTATATCTTAATTGTTCTCAAGCTTTGTGAATCCAGAACCTATTTTTTACCTTCTTACCTCTAAACCCTCTTCCCTCAAAATTTAGAAAATAAAAAAGGCCAAATTCTGTCGCCCCCTAAAGTCAGGAGATTCCACTGGGCTTAAATCAGTGCTGAATTTGGCCTAGTCTTTGTTTTGTTGATTGCAGCAAGCATAGAAACAACACTGCTTAAAGGAGCTCTTAATTTTTTTTCCTGTTTGTACCTTTGCTGCTGTTCCATTTTATTTTCACATACCAGTGGTAGGTGTATTACGCAAACACAGCTTTCCTCCAGCCCATCAATCTTGTTTGTGCAAGAAATTATTACTTCACACACGATCCTTTGTAGAAAACATCTAGAGTGAAAACATTCCTTCACAAATTCATTTGACTGTACAGGGCTTAAGTATTCTTGCTCAAAGTTTTTGTCATATGTCACTGTCACCAAATGATGGTCCAAGCATCTGTTACAGCAAGAAACCATGTGAACTGTCCATGTTAGAGCTGGAAAGTTAGAACACACTGACCTCCATATGCATGTGTTACAATAAATCATCTTCATTTGTGCCTAGGTTCCTCAGCACTTCAGCATTATGGGGTACCAGCCATTTTGTACACACTATGCATCAACGAGTTATAAACCTCAAAATCTTTCCCGACCATTAAAGCAGGGAGCCAAGGTAACAAGTCAACCAAAATCCATTATTTGGTTTCACTGCATAGCATTTTGCCACAGTATTTTACACCAAAACTCCCTCTGCACCCTGAAAACATTTGTCTTCTGAATTGTTCCAGGATGAGCTGATCTCAATAGTAACTTCTCCAAAGCCACAGCTCAGTCCTCCCTCGCCACAGGAGGATCTACACAAACACCCAGGAGAGAAATCCTTGGAAAGGGCTACGAGCCTTTTAAACCTGGCAGCTCCCAAAGCGTTACTCCAAGCTCCAGACAGTCACTCACTTCGCATATTTGTAAGTAAAACTCGGCTCTAGTAAAGCCTCCAAGGACCAGAGGGAAATGTATGTTTGCTCCATTACAGGGTTGGTAAGGAATTGGAAGACAATTACCTTCCTTAGGTTTATATATAAAAACTCTGTGCCACAGGGCTAGATGGTGCTGTAGGGCACAGCCCTGCTATGGAGGTGCCAGAGCACACTCCCCCACCTCCACGGGGAGCAACAGGTAAGTGCTGAATGACATCCAGAGCTCCCCAGCACACCCACTACCACATTCTATATGGGCTGCAGCCTGTCCCCCGCTCATCTGCAGGTCAGCACAGAGGAGGGCCATAGCCTTGCCTCCTCTCCAACCCCTGTGTGGCATCGTGCACCTCCTTACACGGGATAGGGTTGGCACAGTTCTCTTGCACTCAGGGTCTGCAGTTCTGCCTGGTCTTTAGGCAGAATGAGAAAGGGTTGGGGAGGAGGAATGCTCCTTGGGTTCTATGTATCCATCTTAGAGTGTTCTATAGTGCCCATGATCATAGGTGGGTTTTCAAAGGTATTTAGGTGCCTAAAGACACTGCTAGATGCCTAGTGGGATATTTAAAAGTGCCCCTAACTCCCATTGAAATCAATGGGCCAGGAGTGGTCCCAGGTAGTGTCTATTGCTAGCCGTGTTCCATAGGGATCATAAGACAGACTTAGCCCTGGGGTAGAGGGGAGGAAGGAGAGATCAGGTGTTGAGTTGAACTAAAGAGGCAAAGTGGGATTTAGGTGGTGGAGTTTGAGCTGGGAATCCTTTTCTTATTAATGACAAGAACTGAATTTTTCAGTGACAGATTTGCTCAAAGGGCTCAGAATTATTTTTTTTAAATCTCTTCTTTGTGTTTGTTTTCAGAATCCTACTCCAGGATTGTATGTCTGTATGCAGCCTTTGGACTATTCAGAAACAAACATTGAGTATCATCTTTGCCCTCATCCAAAATATAGATTCACCAAAGAATATCCCACAGGATCCAGCATTCCAATTACACAAAAGAAATTTCTGCATCACAAGGTACAGCTTTTGGTTTCAGTGAAATATTAGTTGCAAAGGGTGTAAGTCAGCAGAGAATTTGCCTTGTAGATTCAAATAGAACAGAAACAATTATCCCAAATGGAAGATGTGTTACGCTATTAATGGCATACGCAGTTGATTATTAGCATTTATGAGTAAATGTGATTGTTCATTGGTTGAAGCTTTTTCCTCCCTAGAGCTTCTCCATGTCCTTTCTGCAGCAGCCCTGAGGATCTCCTCACAATTTCCCTCTTTTAATCCCCCACTGCATCTCCAGGGCCCTGCACTGGAGCCAGTAACTTTTCAGATGAAGAGAACTGAAGCTCAGTACACACAGGCTTTAACCAAGCAAAGCAAGGCATTCCCTCCTGCACACATTTCTCCCACCCTTCCTTTCTTTACTGATTGCATTTTACCCGCGTGGTCACTGGGACTGTTGTCGTTTCAGGAAGTCATTCGAGGAGTAACGTACTGGAGACGATTCCCGTCAGTGGTTTATTCAGCCTTGTCTAATGCTCCCACTCTGGCAAGCACAGTGATGCATCATTGGTAAGAAAGAGTTTGAACATCAAACACCTTCACTCCGGGCCAGATTCTGCCACCCTTACTCATATCGACCAGTAACTAACTCTACACATTGTCCCATTGAAACAAAGAGGGTAAACAGAGTAAATTACTACTCACTGGGCCCAATCCATTGAAGCCAGTGGAAAGACTCGCATTGACTTCAGTGGGCAGTGGATCAGGCTCAGTATGAGTGTGGGGGGTGGAGAGGCGGGGCAGAATCTAGCCCTGTAAGTGGCATTTCAGTCTAATAAGAGCCGACCTTATGGACTAAGACTGTTCTCCACTTCAACCCCAGGCACCGGGGGGAGATACTAGCAACTCAGCTCTGCATACCCTGCATGTGTGAGGGTGTGAGCGGGACACGTGACATCTAAGACACACGCATCTGATTGCAACATCTCTCTCCCTCCCTCCCCACTGCCACTGTGGGTCACAGCAGCTTTGCTTCTTTACTCACCCTGCTCCCATCGTTCTAGCTCCGCAGCGGGAAGAGGGTGACACTAATTCACTTGGAGCATAGCACTTAGGCCCCAATTCAGAACATACTTAAATCCATCCCTGTTCAGCAGGGCATGGACCAAAAGCCCATTGAAGTCAATGGGAGTCTTTCAGTCATGTGCTTAACTATAAGCAGGTACTTAAGTCCCCTTGAAGCCAATGAAATGTAAGTACGTGCTTAAAATAAGCACATGCTTCAGGGCTTTGCTGAATTGAGGTCTTTAGTACCTACTACAGCTATCTGCATTAGCAGTGTAACACACTCACAGCTGAGTGAAAACCTAACTATGACCATTTCAAAACTTGGGTGCCTAATGTTAGGTTTCTAAGGCACCTAAATAGATGGCCTGACTTTCAGAGGTGCTGAGCACTCAGAGCTGCCATTGAGGTTAATGGGAGCTGAAGCTGCTTTGAAAATCAAGCTACACCTCTACCCCGATATAACACTGTCCTCGGGAGCCAAAAAATCTGACTGCGTTATAGGTGAAACCGCGTTATATCAAACTTGCTTTGATCCGCCGGAGTGCACAGCCCCGCCCCCCCGGAGCGCTGCTTTACTGCGTTATATCCAAATTCGTATTATATCGGGTCGCGTTATATCGGGGTAGAGGTGTACTTATTTAAGTGCCTAAGTATATACTCAGGTGCCTAACTTTACCAATTTTAGATCTAACCTTTAAAGAACAAAACTGTGCTTTGTTGACTCATGTGTCTATAGCAGGGGCGGGTAAACTTTTTGGCCTGAGGGCTGCATCGGGTTTTGTAAATTGTATGGAGGGCCGGTTAGGGGAGCGGGTCATGGCCTGGCCCCCATTTCCTATCTGCCCCACCCCCGGATCCCCGCCGCCCCATCCAACCCCTCCTCTCATTCCTGACAGCCCCCGGAACCCCTGCCCCTGACTGCCCCCTGCCGCCCCATCCAACCCCCCTCATTCCTGACTGCCCCCCGGGACTCCTGCCCCCATTCAACCCACTGGAGCCGGGCCATGCTGCCGCCGCCACCACCATGCAGCACAGAGACCAGATCAGGCCGGGCTCTGCAGCAGTGCTGCCCCAGGAGCTCACAGCCCCGCCGCCCAGAGCATTGCGCCGGCAGCGGAGCGAGCGAGCTGAGGCTGCGAGGGAGGGGGGACAGCAGAGGAGGGGACGGGGGCTAGCCTCCCGGGCCAGGAGCTTGGGGGCCGGGCCAGATGTGGCCCACGGGCCATAGTTTGCTCACTCCTGGTCTATAGTAGCTGATGTATTTGCTTTCCAAAGTATCTGGATTTTCCAGAATATTTATAATGTGAAGATCCCCAGAACATATTTATCATGTGCCATTACCCTACCCTTCTCATCTCAAACATATGATTATGTCATTTCCACAGTAGTGATCCCTACAATTTAGATATGCTTCCAATAGATGTACCACCAATGCTGGATGACTTACCCGAGAGAGACAAGGAAAATATAACTGGCTAGTAAGTTTCCTCTCTATTATTTATTTAATATAATTTGCACTGAGTTTTTAGCACCCGTGTGTGTATGTGTGTGTACATACAGCATGTGTATAAAAACACTCACAGAGCAACAAAAAAGTACAGATGGTTCTTCTCGCATAACACATCCTTTTGTTTTCCCAAGCTAAAAAATATAGGACAGGTAAAAAATAATAATAGGTAAAAACTAAGTGTTTTTCAACATATTCATTTTCAGTGAGACTGAAGCTGAGTTAAAAGTGGTTCTTACTCCAGATATGCTGAAAGCCGAATTTCCGCAGATTGAATCAGGGGAAGAAGTCAAAAGTAAACCACTGAAAGATGGAAGGTAAATGTATATTTATTTAAATATAGGGAAGATGCTTGGCAAGGAATTTGAGGGCACTTCTCTTGCTTAGGTTTATGTACAAGCTCATTGCTGAGGTCCCCTAGCAGTGCCATCATTAAGATGACGTTCAGATCGTGCACTTGGAGCGGAACTGAATCCCTTTGTTTCACGCTTTAAGATTTGAATTTAGTCTCCAAAATAAAACGCACTCGCTCTTCTTGGGCCAGGTGAATTTTCTATAATGGTTTTTTTGGTCAGATATTTACTGACATTGGCAGAGGAAATGAGTCCTTTGAAATTTCCCTTGGGATGGTGATGTTTGTTTTAGACTTCCCCAGCGAAAGAGTCACAGCTTCCCACACATAGTCATTCCCACGGCGTCTCACACACAAGCTGCTTTTCAAATGTCACATTTATAAACACAAAGAGCTATTCCCCTTTTTTGGTATAACCTGGCCTCTGCAAGGAAAAGCAAAGGGACCAATTAAGTTCTGCTGGTGACTTCCATTCTCCAATACTGCTAGACTGACATTGCCTCACTGCTAGACTGCATTGCATCCACAGCTCAGCACAGGGATTCTGGGGAGCCAGGCTGGCCGGCTGGGGGATGGGGAGTGCTCTGGGGAATGGACAGGGGTTTTGTGGGTTAGGCGATGGGGGAGAAGTACGGCTAACTCTATTGTCCTGGCTTCAGGATGTATTAGATAGCAACTCTGTGGGGAGATAAGTGAGGGTAAGCACAGCTGTGGGGAGCTGTAGAAGGGTGTGAGGAGGGCTGAGGGGGGCAGGGAAGGTGAGCAGGGCTAAGGTGGTAAAATATGATGGTGAGCACGGTATTCTGGAGGTAGGGGTCTTAAGCCAGAGGCAATGTGGTCTGGCAAAATGGCATAAGGCGGTCCTGTGTTCTAACCCTGGCTCTGTCGCTGACTCACTGTGGCTTTGGGCCAATTGCTTCACCTCTCCATGCTTCAGTTTTGCCATCTGTAAAATGGGGGTAATAATGCTTACCTGCCTCCCTCACAAAGCTGTTGAGAAATCAACTAATCCAGAGCTTTGAATTTGCAGGCTGTGATTTTCAAAGTCACCTAATTCCCATGAATTTGAAAAGGAATTGAGTTTCCAAACCCCGTAGGCAGCGTATCATCCATAAAGCATTATATAAATGCCAAGCATTATGGCAACTGTAATTACCGTCATCTCTGCAGTGTCAATTGATGGTAATTTATAGTACATAAGCACCTGGGTTTACTTATGTGTCTCAGTACTGCTTTCTCTATTTCCTCTCACTGTGTTGTTTAGAACATGAGGATCTGGAATAGTTTGTGTTAATAAAGAATGGCCTTTTTCTCCTAGCGATACACCCCTGGATGTTAAACTTGCTTCCAGCATCATAGTGGATACCTCGGCTCCTCTTTCTGGGTAAGAAGATGTGTGACTGTAAGATTCAGTCTTTTAAAATTCTGTTGTTTTCTACAAAGCTAAAAAAAACCACCCTACTTTAAACACGTCTTCAATCAGGAGACAGACTGGCCCACGGCTTTGGAATGAACTCTCATAGGAACCAAAGACCATCACAAACCTCACCACCTTCCACTCTAAGTGCAAGGCACATTTCTTTGACCTGGCTTTCTCTAACAAACAGGTTTGTGTGCGCATGTGTGTGTTATAAAAAATTAAAACAAAACACTCCCTACTCACACTTCTCCCCCCGGGGAGCAGATGAAAGAATAGACATGTGACAGGTATTAGTCACACAGTTTAATGCATGATTGGAAGGCACTTACATACTATAGTAATGAACACAGCATAAGAACCTCTATTGAACAGAGTAGAATATTGCATTAGAAATGTTCTGTTCATTGAGCTTTGGGTACTTCTGCACTAGCCAGAGGAGGCTGTGTTGTTTATATTACTTTGCAGGTGATCACAAAACTCCAATTAGCATTAGTTGTAGACCAGTGATTACATCTACTAGAGAATATAGTGTCTCTCTTTGCCAACATGGCTGTGAGTTTTTTGGTTTGGTTTGGTTTTCACCTTCCTCTAAAGCATCAGAGATGGGCCACAGCAGGAGGCGGGATACTGGATGGGGTAGACCAGAGCAGGGAATCCTCTTTCTCAGATGCCTGGCTGCTGTGTCTTGCTCACATGTTCAAGGTCAAACTGATCACTAGTTGGGGGTTGGGAAGCAATTTCCCCCCAGGTCAGATCAGCAGGGACCTCGGGGGTTTTGACCATTCTCTGCAGCCTGGGCTATGGATCGCCTGCTAGGATCATCCGGGCATATCTCAGCTAATCAATTCCCTGCCATTGCAAGAGCCTCAGGCATTACTGGCACCTTGGTCTCTCCTGTTCTCTGCTGTGACACACAATAGCTTAGTCTTATGAGGACTGAAATGCTTTGGTCTCCCTAAAGTCACTGGGCTCAACATAGGGGTATCTGGGTGAAATTTAATGGCTTGCAATATAAATGAGGTCAGACTCGATGATCTAATGGCCCCTTCTGACTTTAAACTGCTTCTTCATGGAGCTGATAAGACGTGGAGTTTGAATTTATTCTCAGGACACTTTATTGTGCAATGATACAGGCTCCGTGTCTTGGCTACAGAGAAGCTTGTGGTTTGATGGCCAAAACAACCAGAATAAATATGAAAAATTGTGATTCTCATCCCAGTGCTGAGTTGCCCACAGTTGCTTTCTCCACATGTTTACACAGAGGACCGAGGACAGGCCTGGGAAATGGTAGAGCGTGGCCAATCCACAGGTCACAATCCCGATGTTGAGGGAGAGGACACAGAAGACAGTGGCTGCTGCTACAGCCAGTAGGCAGTAATACAGCCATAACCTGGTTTAGCCTTTCCTGCATGACAGATTTGGGGAAAAGTTCCCTATTTGCTTGGGCTCTATGATGGGGAAACCAAGATTGTATTAACAAACAGTTAAGGCCCAATTCAGTGTCTTTCAATGCCAGTGGAAGTCCCTGGCATTCTCAATGGAAGGCTCGTTAGCATTGTTGTATGTGTGTGTGTTTTACTGGATTATACCATTTACATTTTTCTAAATACTCTTTTGAAATTGCTCCTAGTACATTCTTACTGTAAGGTAAGTAGTTAGCTCCCCAGTCAGCAGTTAGCTGAGCTCAGAAGGAATGCCACCTTTGCAATTCTTGTTACCCTTTTCAATACTGCATATACTCACGTAGAACAGCACTTATATAGACCTTACTAAAGTTATCTCCTGCCCTTAAAAAAAGAGTGACTATGACACATTGCCATGAATGGCTCTCTCTTTGGTTTTATCACCTTTATATAATAGTTTACCTTGTTGTTATAAATATAAATTACTTTCACCATCTCCTGCAGAGACCCAAGAGACCAGCTGGATTGGTATTTACAATCCCAGAATAGCAAACTCAGAGAGAGACTGCAAGGACACATGGAGAAAATGAAGCAGAAAGCACTCAACAAAACCCTCATTCTGGAATAAGCTAGTTCACAAATTCCACAACTCAGTCGCTAATGTGCTGTATCTCCGCCCTACAGTATTGCTGGTTCAGGACTTCTGTATCTGTGCAGAACAGGCATGAAATTATGTTCAACAAGCCAGAGATTCCTGTGTAGGCCCAAGCACCCTCTAGTATAATCTCGGCTATGGCCCTTACTGTATATATTGTATATGAGCTTAATGATCTCTCTGTGAGGGATTCCTGCCCTACATGCTCATTCATTGTGCACTGGGGTTAAGTGCTGGAAAACTACCCCAGCACATAGATATTTTGTAGTTTTGTATACAACTTTTCCCCTCACCTATTTAATGGACTCTCTTTCCTCTGCCACTAAGTACTGTTATATGCATTTTGTCTGAGAGTGTGTGCTGCTTTCAAATAAAATGTAAAAAATCAACATGAAGAAATTGTTTGGATTTCATTAGTTTTTGTATTGTTTGGATATAGACTTTGCACACATGGTAGAATAAATTCCATAGCTGAGCTGCCATACAGCCCAGTGGCCTGTCCATGAGTTGTTGCAGGTGGGTCACTGAGGACTGGTCGACACTGGGAATTTACATCGGCCTAGCTACACCGCTCAGGGGTGTGACAAATCTACACCCTGAGAGATGTAGCTATGCCAACCTACCCCCTGGTGTAGACAGTGCTAGGTTAATGGAAGAATTCTTCTGTCATTTAGCCACTGCCTCTGAGGCCATGTCTACACTACCACTTATGTCGGCAAAAGTTATGTCACTCGGGGGGGTGAAAAAGACACCCCTGAGCGACATACCGTAGAACTTCAGAGTTACGGACACTTCGGGAATGGAGGCTGTCTGTAACTCTGAACAAAACACAGCTCCGGCTCCAGGCCAGTTCACACTCCAGGCCAGGTTCCAGAGGCACCTAGGCAGCTTCCTTGCAGGCAGCTTCTAAGCTTGTCCCCCTCCCGACCAGGGTGGTGGTGATGAAAACAGCACATCCCCCTGGCGGTGGGGGGATGTCTGTGAAAACAGCGCTCCCCACTCCTGGCCAGGGGAGGGTGGGTGAATACAGCACCCACGGCCTACAGGAAAGCAGCGCAGACCCCAGTGCTGCTCCTGCTCTGGCTGCCTTGGGCTGGCAGCGCAGGCTCCCAGCTTTGCCTGCGAATCTCAGCATATTCAACTCCTACTGTAAGTGGGTGCCCCGCGGGTGGGGGTAAGGAAAAGGGTGGGGACAGGCAGCCCAGATGTGCCTACCTTTAAGATGCAATAGAGGCACAATACAGTATTTGCTTTTTGTTGTTGTTCGCTGCTGCCTGATTGGTTACTTCCGGTTTCACATGGTGTCCGGTTGACTGGTGAGTCTGTAATTCTGGTGTTCATATCTTTGAGGTTCTACTGTAAGTTTCACTGGCACAAGCGGTAGCGTGCAGAGCCTTATGTCGGAGGGAGAGCCTCTCCTGCCGACATAGCTACCGCCGTTCATGGAGATGGTTTTATTATGTCAACGGGAGAGCTCTCTCCCTTCAGCATAGAGCAGCTACACGAGCGATCTTACAGTGGCACAACTATCAGTACAGCTGTGTCACCGTAAGCTCACTCATGTAGACATGGCCTCAGGGAGGTGGATCACCTACAGTGACCATTGTGATAGTGTGTGTCTACACTGAAGCTCTACAGCAGCATAGCTGCAGCTGTGTGCTGTAGCATTTTAAGTGTAGACATACCCTGACTCTTAACCTCCACCCTAAGCTGTTCACTCAAGCTTTGTACTGGGAGGGGTGAATTAAGCCCTGTTATTGTCCACAAAGAAATAACATGCAAGCCAGTCCCTATGACAGGGCAATCTGCCCCTTTGATATCTAGGGGAAGGAGGGGAGACAGGGAGCAGCCCAGCAGATAGGTGCTGGGAATCAGCTGACATAGATGATCAGCACCTCATGATTGGCCCACACTCTCACCTGGACAATAGAAAGATGAACTCAGCTCCCTGAAGGGAGGGGAAAACCAGGAGAGAGGGTACTCTCTGGTAACCAGAGCAGGAGTCTGCCAGCCACCTGCCCACCCCCTTCCTGTGAAGCCCCGGGTTTCAGAAAGGTCCCTACCCAGTGCAAACCCCTAGTGAGACTGTTTGTGTTTCTTGTTGTGCACTTTTCTTTCTTTGTGAAGACAATAAACAGAGCCCTGAAGAAAGGGACAGAAACCTACCCTGGGTGTGGCTGACTGTCTATCCCCAGCTGGTGACTGGAGCCACCTGTGTACAGTCCCCTCCAGCAGTCAGGGAGTTAACTCCTTGCTCAAGTGTCATGCAGGTGGAATAGATTGTGGGGTAATGAGAGAGCTTCTGAGGGAGGGGAAAGCTGGTGGTGAACGGGGCTTATTGACTAGGAGATAGGAAGCAGCCACAGGAACTCCGTGACAGGTTAGATGGGGGCTGGCTTTGCAGTAGGTTAAGTAGTGCTTGTTTATTCTCTAGTTTGTGGTATATTCAAGTTAAAGCTTGTCTCGTGTAAGCTTATGACCAGCATTGAGAGAAAAGCTCTCTGTGCTGCCTGACTGGGCCCCTTAGAAGAGCTCCTTCACCCAGTGTGTGTGTGTGGTCCCTTCTCCCCGGAAGAAAGTGTGCTCCAAGGTACTACCAAACACACATCCTTGCTTGAACTTTGGGAAGGTAACTAAGGGAGGTGTTATCCTAGGAGGAAGTTTTAAGTATAGTGCCCCCTTACCTGAGATGCATATAACTTTTTTCCTAGTGCCAAGCAGCTGGTATAAAGCAGTTCTTTGTCGTGGGCAAGTAGGATGTTGGCATGTTTGTTTGGTTTGTTCAGGGAGAGCTGGTTATCCAGTTGGAAGAAGAGTCTGAGCTATCTAAAGCTGAAAGTAAAAAGCTCGAATCCTACGTGCTGTGAACCTGTAAGGTAATGAAATGCTGCAATGTACACTGCATGTTAGGATTGCATGCCAGAAATACTTACTCAACATGCAGTCCCTTAGAAAGCAAATTAGATTCAGAGAGAACAGATAAATGCTGACACAGACCAAAAAGCCCAAGGCGCTAGGAGTGGTGCAACCAGGGAGTCTGTTTTCTCCTGTGTGTGTCAGACAGCTACAGCAAGTCCTAGCCATGTATTTCTTTGCTGTCTCAGAGAGGCTAAGTAGGACAGTAGGTTTCTGATAGCTGCCTAGTCACAGTTGTCAACAAGGCAAATCTGGACAGTTGCAAAGTACTGGGTTTCTGTAGAGTCTCTTATTACAGTGCGTGTTTCGATATGGGAGGTACATGCTGCTTCCTTTTTCTACTGAAGGAAATCAGGCATGCAACAGGCCTAGTGGGACTTCTCTTTAACACTCTAATTTGCAGGGACATACGTGACCCCTGGGTTCAATTCCTGACCAGGGTAAAGACCCCCATTAGAAGGGTTGATGCTAGACTGAGGCAGCACAAAGCAGCCAAGTTTCTGCTTATAGTGGTGGTGGAGGAAGGGGTCAGAAAGTGGGTGGGGAAAGGGATGTGGCCAGGGCAGCCAGAGAATGTGTTGATAAAACCGCTCTCATCAGAGCGCTGTTCCTAGAAGTGCAGTTCCTATGCAATCATGGTGGTAATTACAGCTGCACCCCAACTGGCAGAACCCCAGAACCACCCATTAGGTCTTCAAAGCGATGCACCTTGCTTCTGCGTTTTAGGGTTTGTAGGGCCAGGGATCAGCATGCAGAGAGGAGGTGCTTTGTTTCCACAGCCTCCAGGGACAACTCCAGCAACCGCTGCACAGAGGTGGTCTAGCAGCCAGACCTTTTATCCCCACAGCGGGAAGGTGTGGAGCTGACTCTGTATCATCCAGGGTGACCCCTTGTGCAGCAGGGGGAGGGGGCATTAGGTCAGCTAATGTCCCCTTTGTGCCCCTAGGAATCCGACTCTCCTTTTTGCAATATAGCAGATTCTTCAGTTATAGGAAGTTTGTGTTTCTGCAACACACCACAGTTGGGCAAACTGACTGGCCACATCTTTGGAATCTAACCCACAATGGTTGCCAAACATTTGCTTCCACTGCCCCGTCTGACTACTTCAAAGTACTTTGGGATACCTGGATTACGGAAGGCACTAGGTATATAATTCCAAGTTCTATTCTGTATCCTACTAGCACACGAATGTTGGTTTTGCTTATCCCACATCAGTTAAAAAAGTACTCACAATTGGAGCTGGTTGGGGAATTTTTCAGTGAAACTTCTTTTATAGCAGGGGTGACAATTCCAAGGCTGAGCATACTTGAACCTAGCAATGGTGGCACTAGGGGTTCTAAATCCTCAGCGGGCCCAAGGCAGCTGCAGTTAGGCCAGGGGTAGGCAACCTTCGGCACGCGAGCTGATTTTCAGTGGCACTCACACTGCCCAGGTTCTGGCCACCGGTCCGGGGGGCTCTGCATTTTAATTTAATTTTAAGTGAAGCTTCTTAAACATTTTTAAAACCTTCTTTACTTTACATACAACAATAGTTTAGTTATATATTATAGACTTATAGAAAGAGACCTTCTAAAAACGTTAAAATGTATTACTGGCACGCGAAACCTTAAATTAGAGTGAATAAATGAAGACTCGGCACACCACTTCTGAAAGGTTGCCGACCCCTGTTTTATAGGAAAATGCTGATTATACTAAAAGGCTTTGGTTTTGACAAATGTATCAGTTTCAATTAAACTTTTTTTCAGAGACCCACCCCACACTAGCTCAGTGATTAGGACACTTGGAATGTGGTAGACACCCAAGTTCAAATCCTTGCTCTGCCTGATTCAGAACTAGGTTGTGGGAGACCTGGGTTAGTGCCCTAACCATTAGGTATTGGCAAGGGGGGGTGTTGATTCTCACACTTTTTTTTTTTTGTGCACCAGATTTGGAAAGATTTTGGTTTTGTCCCAGTGTGGAACAGGAAACACTTTTGAAACCTCAAATTTTTTCATGAAATGGGGAACTCATTTTCCCCATAGCTCTACTCATAACAGGGATAGAAGGGACTTAGCTTCCTGTGTTCTTCCTAAATTGTATTCTATGCATTCCCTGCCTTAGCTCATGTATTGTATTGTATTTGCCTAAAAACTTGAAACTTGCCTAAAGAATAAGTGCTTCCTGAAGTGCGTCAGCCACTAAATGCAGAAGTTTTCTGGCGTGCACAGAACAGTTATTTCTATGATTAAACATTATTTTTGTAAATAAGCTAGTAGCACTTTTTAAAACAATATATCTCAAAAACAACAAGTGTATTAGTTTCCCTAGGAGCGGCCACTTAAGTCGCCTACTGGAGAAGCACAGAATCCTTTTAGAAATGAGATATCAACAGCAATACGTCAAAAACAAACCAATAGTTATTTACAGTGTTCTACATCTGTTCTGTGTCTTGTCTGGAAGATTGGAGGATTATAGGAAACAAAGGAGTAAAAGGAGAAAAGTTTTGGGGCTAATGTCCAGTGCACTAAAATATTCCTATAACAACTAGCTAGAGCAGGATGTATGATTTACAGTGTACTAAATCTGAGTGCCAATTTTAGTTTGAATCAATTTTGTATAGCTATTTACTATTAAGAATGGACAATTTTTTTAAAAATGTCCTGTGTCTCTAAGGGACTGTCTAATACTTGCTAATAAATGCTCAAAGGTTTTGTAGGCTCCTCTAGTGTGACACAGCTAGCAGGATCTGGACCTTAATATTTTTACTGGACTTAAAAGGGTGTATGTCTGTTTGTTTGGGATGTCAACTTTGAGTCAAGGAAGACAGAAGGAAAACAGTTTCTGGATTCCTTTCTCCTGAGCATGTTTCAACTTTTTTTTAAAAAGTTTTAAAAAGCATTAACACAGGTTTGTATTTTAATGTTAGCATATGATCTTTGGAGCATAAGGAAAGAGAGAAGTTCAGAAATGACGTTTGTAAACAATTAATGGTTTTGCTGTATTTGCCCTGCCTGAATTCAAGATGGTAGCCAAGACTCCATGGCACTTCTAGGATCCTACCAGCATCCAAGACCTGATTCTAGTTATCTTAAGAAAAAGCAGATTTTACTGATGCATAATAGAAAGAAAATCATGAAAGATTTCCCAAAGGTTCATATTTGACCACCAAAGAACAAGCCTGCACTCCCAACTTAAAAAAAAAAAACAAAAAAAAACGGGGCGGGGGGAGAATCCAGGGAACTACAGACCAGTCAGCCTCACCTCAGTCCCTGGAAAAATTATGGAGCCGGTCCTCAAGTAATCCATTTTGAAGCACTTGGAGGAGAGGAAGGTGATCAGGAACAGTCAACATGGATTCACCAAGGGGAAGTTATGCCTGACCAACCTGATTGCCTTCTATGATGAGGTAACTGGCTCTGTGGATATGGGGAAAGCGGTGGACATGATATACCTTGACTTTAGCAAAGCTTTAGATACGGTATCCCAGCAAGTTTAAAAAAAGTATGAATTGGATGAATAGACTATAAGGTAGATAGAAAGCTGGCTAGATTGTCAGGCTCAACAGGTAGTGATCAACTGCTCGATGTCTAGTTGGCAGCCGGTATCAAGCGGAGTGCCCCAGGGGTCGGTCCTGGGGCTGTTTTTGTTCAACATCTTCATTAATGATCTAGATGATGGGATGGATTACACCCTCATCAAGCTCATGGATGACACTAAACTGGGGGAAGAGGTAGATACGCTGGAGGGTAGGAATAGGATCCAGAGTGACCTAGATAAATTGGAGGATTGGGCCAAAAGGGATGAGGTTCAACAAGGACAAGTGCAGAGTCCTGCACTTAGGACAGAATAATCTCATGCACTGCTACAGGCTGGGGACTGGCTAAGCAGCAGTTCTGCAGAAAAGGACCTGTGGATTACAGTGTATGAGAAGCTGGATATGAGTCAACAGTGTGCCCTTGTTGCCAAGAAGGCTAACATCATATTGGGTTGCATTAGTAGGAGCATTGCCAGCAGATCGAGGGAAGTGATTATTCCCCTCTATTCGGCGCTGGTGAGGCCACATCTGGAGGATTGCGTCCAGTTTTGGGCTCCCCACTACAGAAAGGATGTGGACAAATTGGAGAGAGTCCAGCAGAGGGCAAAGAAAATGATTAGGGGGCTGGAGCACATGACTTATGAGGAGAGGCTGAGGGAACTGGGCTTATTTAGAAGAGTGAGGGGGGATTTGATAACAGCCTTCAACTACCTGAAGGGGGGTTCCAAAGAGGAAGCTCCTCGGCTGTTCTCAATGGTGGCAGATGACAGAACATGGAGCAATGGTCTCAAGTTGTGGTGGGAGAGGTCTAGGTTGGATATTAGGAAAAACTATTTCACTAGGAGGGTGGTGAAGCACTGGAATGGGTTACCTAGGGAGGTGGTGGAATCTCCATCCTTAGAGGTTTTTAAGGCCTGGCTTGACAAAGCCCTGGCTGGGATGATGTAGTTGGGGGTGGGTCCTGCTTTGAGCAGGGGGTTGGATTAGATGACCTGCTGAGGTCTCTTCCAACCCTAATCTTCTATGATTCTAAAGGGGATGACCAAAATCTAGCAGAGGAAAACCTCAGTGTTAAAGGGAAGTATTTGTAAATATCCAAAGCGTGACTTTTTAAATGTTGCCTGCCTCTTTTTCTCCATTTAGGCCATTACAAATTAGCAGCTGCTGCTAAGTTTCTTCTCATTTCTACACCCATGTACTTTTAACACGACTAACTCCATTATAACATTTTTTGTTGTCCAAGAATCTATATCAGTGCCACTTAAAATGTAACTTAGATCATCCAAGCACTGGCCATAAAAATATGCATTTACACTCTCTGCCAAGAACACTATTAAGGTGTATTTTTTAAAATATGGTTTCCTTGCCCTAATATCACTTTTTTAAAAGTATCAGGGGGTAGCCGTGTTAGTCTGTATCCACAAAAACAACAAGGAGTCCAGTGGCACCTTAAAGACTAACAGATTTATTTGGGCATAAGCTTTCTTGGGTAAAAAACCCACTTCTTCAGATGCATGGATCTGAAGAAGTGGGTTTTTTACCCACAAAAGTTTATTCCCAAATAAATCTGTTAGTCTTTAAGGTGCCACTGGACTCCTTGTTCTTTTAAAAAAGATAACTTAAGAGTTCTTGTAGGGAAACTTGTAGTTGCTTTCCAGACTAGCCCCATAATACTATGTGTGTATTTAACACATGGTTTGCTCCCTAGAGAGAGAGAGAGAGAATGACCATATAGGCAAATACTTCAATACACTGTTTACTTAAGCTAAACTCCCACTGACTTCCATGGGGCAAGAACATGTAAATTGATATGCAGGATGTGGTAAATTTGTGCTGTTGGAGACAAGTTAATCTGCCTTTTCCTCCCTTACTTTGAAAAGGATTAATTGGCTAAACTATTATTTATCTACCTTATATTGGTAAAGTAAGATGTATTCATCTTACCTAGCAAATGCCTGTCTCGTTAGCTGAGCTAATATATATTGAAATTCTGAATCATGCTTTCACTTACCCCTGTGATTACCTAAAATATGAGCATTGAAAAACTAAATTAGGTTAAATGTGCATTTTAAAAATTAGGAGACTGTTAATGTTTTCATCTGCAAATCATCTTTGGGCTAGAATGCTAGATAATTTGGCATTAACATCACTTTTTGTTCATAAGGATAAGAAAAGCCATCAATCTCTTTAAATTGAATGACATTTTATAGGGTCGCTGGGGAAAAACTGCAGCATGTGTCTGAGTTGAAAATATATTTCAAACATAAGGAATCAGCATTTAAATGCACATGGTCAGGATTTTTTCATATACACTTGTGCAAATTTTAAGCGATTTTCTGAATGCAAAATAACACTCAGCATTTGTATCTTCCAACTGTTTTATACTCATTAATCTACTAACCCTCACGACAACATCTGGGGGCCACCAATAAGATCCCCATTTTGCAGCCCAAAATCTCAAATGTGGGTGTCTGTACTTAGGCCCCTAACCCCATATTTAGACACCTAAATCAATGGCATGATTTCCCAAGGCACTGAGAAGTAACAGCTTACGTGCTGAAGTCGCCCAAGACTTTTAAAAATCAGGTTTTTAAAAGGGGTGTGCAGATTGGGGAATTGGGGGGGGGGGTCTCTTTTCCTTTAAAAACCCCATCAGGGTGGCAGGGCTAGCTGCAGTTCTGTTTCTTCCTTGGTCTCTGAGGTGTCAGGCCTCCTGCCTTCCCTTATCCCAGAGGGTAGAATTCCACAATTCTCCCACTCTTTTAACCCACGCCCTGGATTGCAGTGCCCTATGCCTGCTTACCCAGCAGCTGTAGTTCTTTCCTTCCCGCCTGTGACGATTAGTATACAGTGATCAGGCTGCTCCGTAAACTAAACTCACCGATTGTTTGTTTTAACAGTGGAAACAAATCATTTAGAGGAAAAAGGATTTTAAAAACAACTGATGGTTGTTCCACAGTATAGAGCTGATAGCAGACTTTACCATTAGCACTTAATTAAAGATCTACAGGGATGCAGCCCCTATCCGCCAAGAAAGGACAGATACCCAGATCCACGGCTCCTGTGTTTACATTGTGGACACATGCCTTCTTTCTCTACAAGGACCCAAACCAGACAGGGCTTAGTGTTTTGTATTGATTCTATTACATCAATTAAAAAAAGTAGAGCTGGAAGGTAGAGATTCGGCATAGATAGCCAGACAGATTTGGCAAGAATAACTTGCACTATTCAGCAACTGCAGAAGCTACTTGGTCACTAAGGCACTGTTAAGCAACACATATGCTGGCATCTGGTAACTACATGAGTGCTCCAAATGTGAGATCAAATTCTTACGAACATCCGGTGATTCTCTGTCACTGGCTTCAGGTGCTAATGGCCCCAACAATAGAGACGCTATATCAATGCCATGAAGCAATGCCTTCCTGTAAGGTATGCACTTGTCAGATACCCTCTCGCATCAGTATCATTCAGGTTTTACAAAGGAGAGCTTTCAGATGCACCTTATGGGCTAGATTCTGCAAGGTGCTACAGTGCTGAGCGTCACTAGCTCCCGCTAACTTTAATGAGATTGCAGAATCAGGCCCTAAGGATTGTATCTCACCGTTATTGGGCGTCCTCTTTTTCTCCTTCTGTGATGAGTTAGTTTTCTCTGCTGTGAGAAAAGCTTTTCAACTAGTTGCTAAGAGAGATTTTAATTACACAAGTTACTGATAATGGTGCCATTTTTTAAATCAGCTGATTAAATTTGTAGCTAGGGCTTCAGAATTCTTAACCAAATTACACTTGCTTCAGCAATGAATTGCCACCCTATTAAAAATATAAAATGTCACCAGCTTGGTCTCCCATAATCTGTGTGTTGCCTACAAATCAATAATAATTTGCCTTTGCAATGATATTGGATGCATGTATCACTGAGTGAATTTTGAGTGCAGTGAGTGAAGAAGCAAAGGTTTAATTCACATTATTTTTAAAAGGATTGCCTACTGAATGCCCTGTGTATTGCTCTGAAAATGGACCTCATGCATCAGAACTGCTTTCAGCCATTATAATCAAGGCCTTTGCTTCTGCTCTTCCATTGTGCTTGCTGTTCTGTCCTTGCAATTAGCGTAATGTTTGGACATACTTGCTGCTTCTGGCAACACCACAGGCATGGGTGTCATACATAGTGATATGCCCAGCCACAGTGGGTAGGAACTATTTACATTCATATAGCGCCCTTCATCTTGAATGATCTCAAAGCATTTTACAAACAATGGCCCCAAGTTGGGATGGTACTTGGGGGTTTGTCTGCACAAGGAAATTGATTCGAACTCCAGAGCAGCTCCCCATGTGGACATTCTATTCAGGAACAAGAGTGGCTTTTATTCCAGACTAATTAATGCACTTCAAAAGTAACAATCCACACAGGGAGCGAATCCGGAATAGTTGTTCCAGTCAATTTTGCCATATAGACAAGCCCTCATTTAAAGCATGTGAACAATCCCAGTGAAGTCCATGGAATCACTCATGTGAGGAGAGTGCTCAGGTGACTTGCTGAGTCAGGTAGATTCTGGCTTATGGATGTTCATGCATATTTCCCATATGATATGTAGCCTGGGCTTACAGTGTGGGGCTCTCTCCCCATAGTGGTTGTAACCTAGAAAGGTTTCTGAGTCCACTACTGGCTTACAGCTAACTGACCTGGGCCTCTTAAATCCAGAGGTTCAGTCCCCAACACCAATGACCCACCCTGGGGTGTCACATTACATATACTTGCACATGGAGGATCACTTCACTAGTAGCTGTTCGACAACATCTAGCGACATTGCAGAACTGTTACGGCCATTCAACGCCGCCCCTCCTTATTTGTCCACTCTTGTCTCTTCTTGCAACTTCCTCCCCCTACTTTCCCCCACCTCCTCTGCTCTGCCAGTCTCACAGGCCTTGTCTACCCATTTATCAGCTTCTACCCAAGCTTCCCTGTGTGTTCTTCCACACTACCTTTTCTGCAAGGACTGTTCCCCCTGATCTGTTCAAAACCCCACTGCTCTTTCAAATCCCTCTTCCAGACATATCTCTGCAATCATGCCTAAGCAAAACAATCCATCAGTTAATGATGGTTATGCTGGGAGCAAATGGGGATAGATGGCAACTCGTGTATCTCTAAACATTAAAAGTGTAAATGCTTGTGCCCTTCTCCCCTATGTCACTAGTTTACTAGATCGTAAGATCTAAAGGCAGGGACCAGAGGTGCAGGCCAGACTCTCACATAAGAGGCACTACACAGAACTCACTGCCAAGTGGGAGGTGAGGCTAATATATGCAGATATACCTATCTCATAGAGCTGGAAGGGACCCTGAAGGGTCATCGAGTCCAGCCCCCTGCCTTCACTAGCTGGACCAATTTTGCCCCAGATCCCTAAGTGGCCCCTTCAAGGGTTGAACTCACAACTCTGGGTTTGGCAGGCCAATGCTCAAACCACTGAGCTATCCCTCCCCCCGGAGGCTAAGGTGACTTCAAGCTATGCTGGGCTGCTCCAGCATCCGGAGAGCCACCCCGCGTACTTCGGCAGCACCGGGGGGATAAGTTATACAGTCACAGCGCTGCCAAGAATCTTCACAATGCTACATGCTGGGGCCTCGCCCCTGACACACCGTTCCTGTCCTCCGCCTCACCCCAGCACACCCCCAACCCTAGGGCTCCCAAGTGGGTCCTCGGCAGACAGCCTTATGAGGGTCTTCCCGCAGCATCTGCGCCCAGGGAATTCTCTTCAACCCCTCACCAAGGCTTTTAGGATCCCCTTACACCCAGCTGTCCCAATACCCACAACAGGCAGGGCCCCTCTACATCATTCTGGCCCAGCATACAATGGCCAGAGCAGGCTGACTCATGTCTTCCGAAATGTTTGTAAAGCCGCTAGCATAATGTGACCTCACTCATGAGTGGATGCTGTTGCAATACTACAAATGAATGGTACAGAACTAATTTCCGTAAAGCCGTGGGACAGCCCTGTCTTGTCTAAGCTAAAAGACTTTCTGGGCCATGGCATGAAAATGACTTGAAGCAATTTTCTACAGAGCTACATTGTAACTCTTGCATTTATATATGCACTCTAGGTGAGTGTATAATTTAAGAACACATTTCATATAAAACAAATGTGATTTGGCGGTAGAGAATCCTACATTCCCCATCCCCAGTAGCGGCGCCAGCTTTGCTGGCGCCCTAGGCAGCAGAAGGTCCCGCCCCCGAAATCCCGCCCCCAACAGCGGCGGCGGAAGGTCCCGCCCCCAAATTTTTACGGGCGGCGGGGGCGCAGGCGCCCCCAAAATAGCAGCGCCCTAGGCGACCGCCTAGGTCGCCTAATGGAAGCGCCGGCCCTGCCCATCCCTAAAATCCACATGCACCCCAAGAAAAGACTCACATAAGGCCTTGTCTTGAGTGGGGCTTTGCCCTCTATTCAGCCATAGGGGGCCAGACATTCATGTAGCTGCATCAATGCAAACCCTTAGTGGGGGCAACAGGGAAAGCTGCTATTTGCATTGGTGGAGCTTCTCTTTGCTTGAATCCAGGATAAACTGCACTCCTGCAAATAGCAGTGTTACCAGTCCAGAGTAGCCACTAGTGTAGGTACAGGTCTGTCTCATCTTACGCTAGGGTTACGTTCCGTGGTCAGCGCCTAAAGCGAAAACCGCGTATAGTCAAAATTACATTGAGTGTAATGGCGGGCAGAATCGCCCGCCCTACAGAAACAGTATTTAAATTGTTATTTTTCTCTTTTGGGTTTTTTTTTTCTTGTTTTTGCCGACCGCGTAAAGCTGAAATCGCACATGTTAAATGCGCCTAAGATGCGACAGACCTGTAC
This sequence comes from Platysternon megacephalum, assembly GCA_003942145.1. Lineage (NCBI taxonomy): Eukaryota > Metazoa > Chordata > Testudines > Platysternidae > Platysternon > Platysternon megacephalum. The sequence goes on along the minus strand of QXTE01000080.1, from coordinate 6,400,161 downwards.
TGCAATAGCTGGAATTGGGGAAATCCCCTGTCCAGACTTATGCTAGCCTGATGGGCCTTACACCCTTCAGTGGAGTTCAACAAACTTTGGCTATGGCTACACCAGCACTTTTCTCAGTATAACTTGTGTCACTCAAGGGTGTGGAAAACAAACACCACACCCCTGAGTGACACGAGTTACATCGACCGGAGCGCCGGTGTGGACAGCGCCATGCTCTCCCGTTGACACTGGGGGTGGTTTAATTATGTCAATGGGAGAACTTGCTCCTATTGGCATAGAGTGGCTACATAGGAGATTTTACAGCTGCATAGTGAAGTAGCTGCATTGGTACAGCTGTGCCGCTGTAAGGTCTCTAATGTAGACGTAGCCTTTGTCTCTCTCAGACCAACAGGGAAAGGCAGATGCAGAGTTCAGAGCACCCAGCCTAGAATCCCCAGCCATTTACGTCTCAGGACTGTTAGATGAAGGGCCTCAGCGTCAGATCACGCCTTAACCTAATAAACGTCATTCGATATTATTTAAATATAAATTAATCCAAACTGCCGACAAGCTTAAGCCAAAGCTAGTGCCTAGTGAGAGTTTAATTACAGACCAGCTCTTTATTCATGAGAGCAGGAAATGTTTAATCTAGCCAGGGCAGAATGCATTAGCACCGACAAACATTGGCTGATTTTCCTAGCCATAAGTTATATTTGTAGTGGATCCTGTATAAAACTGGAACAACTCCAATGCCTTTTCCAAAGCTTGATTACACCTCTAGCTTCCTTTCTGGATGAACAATGAAGCAGAGAATGATTGGTGCACTGAGGTTTTATTTCTTGCCCAAGCCTCTGAAGAATTGCAGATCCTGACTTGCGATACTCCTAGCTTCAACCCCAGCACACCTTTAGTGTTGCTAGTGAAAGCCAACACCTTATTCACCATCTACAGTAGCCTGTCTGATCTTAACAAAAGCTTTCCTGACCTCCAATGCTTGCCATTAACTACGCACGGAGGCTACCTTATAAAGACTAACACATCCACAGTAGTCCATGTAGTTAGCAAAGGCAATGCCACTGCCATGTACGTAGCTGTGAAACTGAAGGGAGATGTCATTCTGTGTACTGCTCCTTTAAATTTAGAGTCGTCTGCCTCCCCATTGACGGGGCAGCTGCCAGTTTGTGTCTCAGTTCACATGCAGAATGTCAGAAGGAATCACTCACTGTGTGCTTGCGCTCTCTCATTCCCATGGAACTTTACATATGTTCTTTCTTTAAGGCTNGGGTTTTTTTTTTCTTGTTTTTGCCGACCGCGTAAAGCTGAAATCGCACATGTTAAATGCGCCTAAGATGCGACAGACCTGTACTGCAATAGCTGGAATTGGGGAAATCCCCTGTCCAGACTTATGCTAGCCTGATGGGCCTTACACCCTTCAGTGGAGTTCAACAAACTTTGGCTATGGCTACACCAGCACTTTTCTCAGTATAACTTGTGTCACTCAAGGGTGTGGAAAACAAACACCACACCCCTGAGTGACACGAGTTACATCGACCGGAGCGCCGGTGTGGACAGCGCCATGCTCTCCCGTTGACACTGGGGGTGGTTTAATTATGTCAATGGGAGAACTTGCTCCTATTGGCATAGAGTGGCTACATAGGAGATTTTACAGCTGCATAGTGAAGTAGCTGCATTGGTACAGCTGTGCCGCTGTAAGGTCTCTAATGTAGACGTAGCCTTTGTCTCTCTCAGACCAACAGGGAAAGGCAGATGCAGAGTTCAGAGCACCCAGCCTAGAATCCCCAGCCATTTACGTCTCAGGACTGTTAGATGAAGGGCCTCAGCGTCAGATCACGCCTTAACCTAATAAACGTCATTCGATATTATTTAAATATAAATTAATCCAAACTGCCGACAAGCTTAAGCCAAAGCTAGTGCCTAGTGAGAGTTTAATTACAGACCAGCTCTTTATTCATGAGAGCAGGAAATGTTTAATCTAGCCAGGGCAGAATGCATTAGCACCGACAAACATTGGCTGATTTTCCTAGCCATAAGTTATATTTGTAGTGGATCCTGTATAAAACTGGAACAACTCCAATGCCTTTTCCAAAGCTTGATTACACCTCTAGCTTCCTTTCTGGATGAACAATGAAGCAGAGAATGATTGGTGCACTGAGGTTTTATTTCTTGCCCAAGCCTCTGAAGAATTGCAGATCCTGACTTGCGATACTCCTAGCTTCAACCCCAGCACACCTTTAGTGTTGCTAGTGAAAGCCAACACCTTATTCACCATCTACAGTAGCCTGTCTGATCTTAACAAAAGCTTTCCTGACCTCCAATGCTTGCCATTAACTACGCACGGAGGCTACCTTATAAAGACTAACACATCCACAGTAGTCCATGTAGTTAGCAAAGGCAATGCCACTGCCATGTACGTAGCTGTGAAACTGAAGGGAGATGTCATTCTGTGTACTGCTCCTTTAAATTTAGAGTCGTCTGCCTCCCCATTGACGGGGCAGCTGCCAGTTTGTGTCTCAGTTCACATGCAGAATGTCAGAAGGAATCACTCACTGTGTGCTTGCGCTCTCTCATTCCCATGGAACTTTACATATGTTCTTTCTTTAAGGCTGCCTTAAAATAAGTTGCAAATGTCACTGGCTTGGCCTATCCATCACACAAACATATAAATCAGGGTAGCTGCATTGAAGTCAATGGAACTACACTGTCTTACACCAACTCAAGTTCTGGCCCTCTCATTTCAAGGAGTTGAGCAGCTTTAGCGACTGCAGGAAGGTGCAGTGACTCATAAACTGCTGTTGAGCACATGCGGTATGTGATTTTCCACAGCATTACTCTGACCTTTCTCTCGGCCAGCTGGCTGACTCTGCTGAAAGAGCCATGCGCCTCCTAGCAGTGCAATAGTACAGCGCGTTATCAGGCACTTTTGGGCACTGCCTTTTGTTTCTCCGAGTTTACTGATGATTAATGAAGCTCAGATTGTTAAGATCACTAGTTTAGGTGAACTTCTGTTTGCTTCGATACCAGTCAATAGGGTAGAATTTCACTTTCCCATGCTAAAAGGGGTGATGTGGGGGAAGGAAGGATGGCACTCGAGTAGGACCCAGAAGTTCTAGATTGTAGTCCTACCTCTTCCACAGACCTCCTCTGCAATGTTGTACAAGACACTTAAGGCCCAGATGGGATGATCACACTTCATTGGGGCCATGATGTAGCAGTGGGCATGGTAGCTGGGTCCCCTTCCCTGTGGTCTTTTGAGCGCTAGATGAGGTGTTGCCTTGTTGCTGTGCAGTGTCCCCAGTTGGGAGATGGAGGAGAAGAAAGAGATTTGTATTATTTTAGTATTATGCTCCCCCCGGTGTCAGAAGTTAAGACTGGGCCAATTGGGGCTTTGTTTCGTTGCCTACTGGCTTTTGAGCCTTAAGTCATCCAGGTCACATTTTCTAACTTTTCTCTGCAACTATGAGAGCTAGAAACTTTATTTAGAAAGAAAGAAAGAAAGAAAGAAAGAAAGAAAGAAAGAAAGAAAGAAAGAAAGAAAGAAAGAAAGAAAGAAAGAAAGAAAGAAGCTGAGATTCTCACACACAATCACCTGACTCCAGGAGCTGGGACTTCAAGAAAAACACTGAATATCATGAGACTCACAGTAAAGTTGCTAGTGTTGGCATTCTGAAACTCCCCTGAAGTCAATGAAGCTGCACCAATTTACACCAGTTGAGGATCTGGCCTTGTATCTAGGGGAATTTATCAAGTCACTGTAAAGTCACCAGTTTAGTCTGGTCTTTCATTGCCATTTGGAGTCTCTTCCAGGGAGTTTTGGCTTTCATCCTTGAGTCTTCATAATCAGAAGAAGACCAGATGAGGGAACAACATGGCCTAGTTTGTTCATTGAGCATCTCTTTATGAGGGAGTAAAAGAAATAAACAGAGGAATCTATGTTAATGTTAGAGCTATTTTTCTGCCCTTTGCTATTGGAGACCCAAACATTGTGTCTATCTGAAGGAATTCCTGGCCACCTCCCTGATTTGGACTCGATTATCAGAGTGGAGTTGTACACTCTGGAGAAACACAGTTGTGCTTAGCCATCCTTTGAATCATTATCCTGTCACATTTATTTGGAATAATGTGTTTATATAGATAGGCAGATAAAGATGTTTAGGAAAGTTAGCTTTACAAAAGTGACACACACTGAATTTTCTGCTTACAATCTGGATTTTGTCTCTGATCCTGACCCTGCTGAAAACAATGGGAGTTTTGTCATTGACAGCAATGGAAGGGGGAAATCAGCCCTTTTAGTCTCTAATGCCTCTTGCTATACTAAACAGTCGTTCCAAAGCTAGAATAGGGGACTCCAAGCCCTAGATAGTTTGGATCCTGGCACTTCTCCTTGTGTGATATTGTGGCAGCTGAGCCCAGCTGGCACAAGAATAGTCCCTGATTTAAACAGATATTAAGTCTCCAAATGGAGAGGTGAGTCTAGGGTTTAAAGTCACTCCTTGGTCCATTCTTTCTGGCATTCTACAGAATGGAATCATCTGAGCAGGAACACCTTGATGCAGAAGCTTTGGGACTGGGCAAAGACGGGAGGAATCTGCTAAAGTGAAGCTTCTCGGCCAATCACCAGCCATTTGAAAAGAAGCCTGTGCAGGTCACCGAGCATCTGTGGGCACTGCTGGAGCCCCACGGGTGCTGCTTCATGGAAAAGATTCCCATAGGCGATCACAGCAGCATGTTGGCTCTGAGAGAGGGCCCCCGGCATTGAATCTCTCAAACACCCAGGGTTGTTTATATGCACTGACGTGAATCATCTCTACGCATCTATCACTCTTTTTGGTTTTAATAAACCCCAGCAAATCCCAAGGGACTGGACCATCAGAAATTTAGAACAGTCTTTGTAAGAATAACCCCAAAACTGGGCAAGAGCAGGGCCCCCTCCTTCATTTCAGAGCCAGGGACAGGCATACAGCAACCCTATCCCATATGTCCTCCAACCCCCATGTGACACTGACAATATCCCGAGGAAACCTTTGGAATAAAGATAAACTCTGTTGAATGAGGGTTAATAACTTTGGAGTACACGGCATTAAACATGCAGCTGTGTATGTGTTCTTGTGGCATGGTCTGTCCCTTCTCTAGTAGCGAAGGGGAATGCTCGTGAACATCCTCCATTATCAACCTTTCAAGCCACCGCTCTGGAGGGATACACGTACACTAGGGCTATGTCTACACTGCGCACCTTTGAGCGACACAGCCGTGCCGCTACAGCCGTGCCGCTAAAAGGCGCGCAGTGTAGCCGCTGTTTGTCGGCAGAGAGAGCTCTACCGCCCATAAAAAACTTCCACCCACCCCCCCAAGCAGCAGTAGCTTTGTCGGCTCTCCCACCGACAAAGCACTGTTCACGCTGGCGCTTTTCATCAGTAACATTTTTGTCATGTGGGGGGAGGGGCAGTTTCACACTCTTGAACGACAAAAGTTTTACTGACGAAAGTCCAGTGTAGACAAAGCCTAGTCCAAACAGGATTCTCCAGAGCCCAACAGACAAAGAAGAGACTTTTGGATAATAGCTCGAGTTTAAACTGGCTCATAGCCTTCTTCCTGATTCAGCAACCAGATAGGACCCCTGCTCCACAGAGGGCCTTAGGGGAGGGTTGGAAGGACTGGGCCTGTGAGAATCCATGTTAGGGTGAACTCTGATAAGCCCATTAGCATGCATAAAGGTTCTTTTATTGGTTTTAGTATGTTTTCCTCTGTAATGCTTTTTACCTTAAGAATAAAGTAGAAAGAACTGTGTCGGAATTTATATCTGTAGCAATCACTCTTATCAGTCTCTGAAGAAGCAGTAAGGAGGTCTGTTTAGGCAGACTGACTTTGCTGGGAAATGCATGGTGAAAGCAGGGAGCTGTGCAGCTTGGCCATGCCCTGGTCAGAAGGGAGAGAGAGACATGGGTCTCCACCCAAGAGAGGCAACAGCTGGGGAGCTGAAAGCCTGAGCGTGGGTGTCCTTGCTGAACCGCTGAGGGGAAGTTGCCCTGTACGGTGATACCCTACCCCCCACACACACGAGCCTAGAGAGAAATGTTTTGTTTCAAGTGAAACATTCCACAAACTTTTTATAAATTGGAACAGAAGTTTAGTGAGTTTTACAGAATGGGCACTTACTGCCCCCCACCGATGTTGCAAAATGAGCAACGGGAGCTAGAGTGAAATGATTTTTCTGAATGTATTGTTATAGCTTTCACTTTTTAAATGCCAAACATATCTGTCACGGGGTAGGTATACACCTTGTCATGAGGTACGTACACCCTGTCATGGGGTAGGTATACACCTTGTCATGAGGTAGGTACACCCTGTCACGGGGTAGGTATGCACCTTGTCATGAGGTAGGTACACCCTGTCACGGGGTAGGTATACACCTTGTCATGAGGTACGTACACCCTGTCACGGGGTAGGTATACACCTTGTCATGAGGTAGGTACACCCTGTCATGGGGTAGGTATGCACCTTGTCATGAGGTAGGTACGCCCTGTCACGGGGTAGGTATGCACCTTGTCATGAGGGAGGTACACCCTGTCACGGGGTGGGTAGGCACCTTGTCATGAGGTAGGGACACCCTGTCACGGGGTAGGTATGCACCTTGTCATGAGGTAGGTACACCCTGTCACGGGGTGTTGGGTCATGGGCGGGGGGGACAAAATGGGGATTTGAGGGCTCAAGTGGTCTAGTACCTCATGTCAGCATGGCAGCCCTTCTGCTCAGGGCAGCACAGCCAGGTGGCAAGAGTCTATAAAACTGTCCTTTGACAGTGGCAGGTGTAGCCAGAGTAGGGAGACCTGGCCCCAACCTTCTCCACAGGGTCCCAAACCAGGGCCCAGAGGAGCCAGTACTTTTGTGATCAGTCTCAGTCGCTCGTTGCTACAGTCCCAATCCCTGATTGCTTCCTACCCTGACTTCCAGTGACAGCAATCTCACGGCCTTGGCGGTCAGTTGGGTGTCCACTGGGGTCTCAGCACAGCTGGCCTCCGTGGCCTGGGGCTCTGGCAGCTTCCCAGTAGGAGCCTGCAATACACATCTGGTCTCCTTCCTGGCAGATCAGCCCAGACTGAGCTGAGCTACTCCCTTTTTATACTCTGGTTCCAATCTGAGCATGCCCAGCAAGGGTGAGGGGGCGTGGCTTCTTCAGCCCACAGAGTGTGGTTAACACCTGCAGAACCTGTCTCAATGTCAAGTCGTAGATCAGATCATTTCCTCACTTGTCAAAGGTGAGAAAAGGTGTAATGGCCTCTGAGGGGGATTGAGCGCCAGGAATTCCTAGGTTCTATTCCAACTTTTACATTAAATAAAAATACTTTATCAGTAATAAATACACCTCTACCCCGATATAACGCGACCTGATATAACACGAATTCAGATACTATAATGCAGTAAAGCAGTGCTCCGGGGAGGGGGGGGGGGGCTGCGCACTCCGGTGGATCAAAGCAAGTTTGATATAACGCGGTTTCACCTATAACGCGGTGAGATTTTTTGGCTCCCGAGGACAGAGTTATATCGGGGTAGAGGTGTATTTATGTTCTGGTAATGCCTAAAGGCCCTGATCAGCATTGAGGCTCTATTGTGCTGGGTGCTGTAGCAACATAGGGTATGTCTACACTGCAAAAAAAACCCAGCGGCAGTGAGTCTCCGAGAGCCCAGGTCTACCGACTCGGCTCATGCCACAGCACTAAAAATAGCCATGTAGGATGTTCCTGCTCAGGCTGGAGCGTGGGCTCTGAAGCCTACTCCACTTGCCTGAGTTGGAACAGCTACAAGGCTGTTATCAGCACCATAGCACAACCCCCAGTCTGTAGACCCGGGCTCTGAGACTCACTGCCACTGGGTTTTTTGTTTGTTTGTTTTTGCAGTGTAGACATACCTATAGGATAGAGACAATCCTTGCCCTGTAAGGCTCTTATCCAGTAATTTCCATTTGTAGCTGTCAAAGCACTTTACAAAGGAGCGTAAATATCATCTTCATTTTATAGATGGGGAGACAGAAGCCCAAAGATGGATTAAGTGACTCACCCAAGGTCACAGGAGGTCAGTAGCAGAGCCAAGAATACAACTCAGGTCTCCAAACTTCCAGTCCAGGGCCCTATACACCAGACTCCCATTTGGGGAAGTCGCTTTACCTCTGTTTGTCTCAGTTTCCGAGACTGAAATGCAGTAACACCCCCACCTCATGGAGGAGATGTGAAGCTTAACTATATACAAGTTGGTAATGCACTTAGGAGGCAAAAAGTGCTGGGTATTACTATTAAAGTAACCATTTACAGTTGCTATTCCAGAGTTCGGAGCCCAGTGCACATTGTTGCTATGGTGGATTTTATACATTAAATAATTAATTTAAAATAGATATTAACTGGGGCAAAGTTTCACTAGGATGGTGTGAGAGGAGAAGCAAGCTCTTCATAAAGTCCTGTTCACAAATGTTTCCCAAAAGGGCCTCAAAGACAAAACAGTTTGATTTTGACAACATGCTGGTAGAAATAAAACAATATGAATAGATCTTGGCTCTTGTAGAGGACTGAAGTGCCCTAGTTCAACCTCAAGCTATTTGGGCTTTGTGCAAGAGTCACTGCATGAAATTCTATGGCTTGTGTTCTGCAAGATGTCTGACTTGACGGTCATAATAGTCTCTTCTGGCCTTTAAAATCTGTGAATTTATGAAATTCTCACATTACAGACTGCAAGTACCTTTGGGAAAATAATGTTCCAAGTCCAATTTTCATCCACAAAAGGCTAATCCAGAGATAAATTTGGCAGTCCATCTCCTATTAAAATTAAATAAAATAATAATTTACATAGCACGTAAGCAGAAATACCGTCATTTTAAAGTAATTGTAATATTGGTTAATAATGGAAAAGCCCTGTACGTGCCTGGGCTCTTGCATCTTTTTATTTTCACAAATATAAACATCTGCCTCTTTCCTACCTTGTTCCTTTAAATATTTGCCATGGTTTACCTATAATACCGCACCTACCAAATCAGGGCTTGGTCCAACAATGGAAATCTTCCACTGGTGTCAATGGGAGCTGGATCATGCTCTGACAGACTGTTCTTGCAAACTTCACAAGTAATCTGTACACAAGGGAACTGTTCCATTGAATTCACTGGGACATCCCGCAAGAGCAGGGCTTGTGGGAGAGGGCACAAATCACGTTTTAGTTGTATGAATGTATTTAATGAGAGCCTTGGTTTAGCCTTAATACACAGAGACCAGGTCCTCAGCTGGTGTAAACCAGAATAGCTCCATTGATTCTAATGGACTACGTTAGTTTACACCTTCAGAATTCCTGGCCCACTATATTTTCAGTCTCGTCCACTATCTAAGCAGCATTGTTCTTGGTTACCTTCATTATGAGCTTAGAGCACTCAGCAATTTTAAGGAGCACTACGCTTTACAAATGTTTACCCTACCAACCTTTTTTAAAATATTATTTTCTACAGCAAAACCTCTGACCTTCATTTACATTAATAAAACCTAACACTTCACTATTGTAACTCCTGTAATTATGGTATGCCAACTCTGTTTGCGATAAGACTTCTTTAATGCCTCTTAGAAAGTTATTAATCCTTTCTTGCTTTCTGCCCCATTTACTCTGAAGAGGTGATACTCTTCTGTTTTCCTTCAGAAAGGAAGACATGGCTATTTTTCAGCCCCTTTTACATACTTGTCAAGATCACTCAATAAATATCTGAAACTAAGTTATTTTCCACTCACTCTGTTTCAGCTAACCTAGCAGCAGCTGCACTGATTAGAAACAAAATGTAGAAATCATTCATAATTTTCCTCTCAGACATTAGCACCCTGTCACAGGTTCTCCACACTCCACTGGGGCACCTTCTTGTGGGAATAGCTTCACCTGGTCTGATGCCCCCTTCTGTCTCTCATTCACATCGCATCTCCTCTCATGCGCCAAGATTTGCAGTGCTTCCTCTTCATAGGTTGGGGTGCTCCCTCTTCGTGGCTTGGCCCTCCAGCCAGGTCACTATAGTTTCCCCCTTCCAGGGTATCAAAGTATCACCGGACAATCTGTCTCAAGCAGCCTTCCATTCTACTGCCCAGACTGTGCCACTTCCCCAGTGGCTAGTAGGGGGACGTGGGCCCATCCACTACTCTGGATACCAGCCAAGGGATCCTACAGCTAAGGTCTGCTCTGTCCCAAACTTGCTGCTATTTCCCTGGGCTGCTTCCTACTCTGTCTCTATTATGCTTCCTTATCCACCACCCTTCTGGGTAAACCCTTCCCTCAGGGCCAGGGTCCCAGGGCTTCTACTCTTTCCTCCTTTCCCTCCCTAAGCCCACAGAATAACTGCAGTCTTCCACACTGCAGCCCCCTCCTATCCTCACTGCCTGACCCTATACCAGCCCTGCCTGCTCCTGCCCAGCTGGGCTCCATCCTCAGTCAGTGCTTGCCTATCAAGCGGTCTCTCCTTCAGGGTGTGGCCCATCCTCTTACCTAACTCCTTCTGAGCCACCTTAACCCTTTCCAGGCTAGTGTAAGGCGAATGCCCCGCCACACACCCATATATATGTGATATGCTCATTGTCTTTGATAATGCTGCACTTAACATAAACTGCATTACAGTGCATCCGATGCTGCTCACCTTACAGATGGTCAGTCCCATTGGGACTACTTACATTCGCAAAACCGGTAGAATTTGGCCCCGTGTGGACTTTTGTGATGGCCTTACTTGCTGCTGCCATAATACGTGCCCACTTAGGACCTAACCCTGCATTCTGTTCACATGCACTTCAAATACCCGCTCAAGGCAATGAGAGTCTGAGATGCACAGGGAAGGTAACAGGCCTTAACTTATCAGGCAAAAAAGGGATAGCTTAAAACATTCTCCCATCCTGGAGAAGTCCTATAGAATGTAATAGAAAATGATAAACTTTTTATAAAATGTTTGGAACATCGTGTGGAGTTGAACAGAGAGTTCCCTATGATAGGATTCTATAGGATTATGCAAAAACCTATTGAAAGTATATCATTCTCTGTTAAACCCCCTGAGGTTCAGCTCTTCCGCTGGCTTACTCAACAAAGATCCACCCATTTCAGTGTGGGGCTCTGCTGATTTAGACCAATTGAGGATGTGGCCCAGAATTTTTAGTAGAATTTCTATAGATCTGTTAATTTCTATATGAACCAGTGGTCCCCAAACTGTGCGGCATGCCCCCCTAGGGGGCATGGAGGAACATTTTGGGGCCATGCAGTGGGGCCAGGGCCAGCCCGCATGGGGGGGAAAGGGAAGGAGTGCCCCCTAGCCCAGTTCTGGCCCCAGCCACAGCTCCACTCCACCCCCTGCTCTGCCCTGGTTCCCTCTCTGACCCCAAACCAACTCAGCCTCTAGCCCCAGTTCCTCCCCTATCCCCAGTTCTGCCCCGAGCTCCGTCTTCTGCTCCAGCTCCTCTCTGAACCAACTGTGCAGTAATGGGGGGGCAGGGGAAGCTAGATTCCAGTACTGGTAAGCGGGGGTATGACAGGAAAATTTTGGGCACCACTGGTATAACCCCATCAGTTGCATTTCCATTAAATTCCATAAGGCCAAGATTTTCATAAGTGATGAATGCTAGATGCTTTCATTTATGGGTGGCCAACCTGAGACACCTTAAAGAGGCCTGATTTTCAGACAGTGGATACTCAGTGTTTTATGAAAATCATGTGACTTTAAAGTATCTGAAGCTGGGTACCCAAAATTACTAGTCACACTTGAAAATCCTGGCCTGAATCTTTTCCATAAGGGACAGCAATCTGCCTTATAAAACTGCCATATAAGAAACTCCCTAACTATTCTGATCCATAACAAGTGCATTTTGAAATCTTTTTTGACTCACTATCTTATTTTGAATTAAGTTTTCTTACAGCTACTTGAGTAACAAGAGGATAGAGGTCTATTCCTATGTGAATTGCTTGTTTACTTTGGAATGGAGATGATATTGGAGAACTTTCCCAGCAATGACTCTCATATTATGTTTCCCTCAAAAGTGCAAAGAGCACAACTGTCTGAAAGAATTCTGACTGTTGCAGAAATTTGACAGCTTTAAAGTATGGGATCATCAGCTGTTCCATAAAATAAGCTATCCCTGATTTGTAACTATTACTTTTCTTTTTTCTTTAAGTTCTATAAAGTTCAGAGTGAAAGATGACGTCTAGATTGTAGTGGCTGTGAATGAAACTCCATTGGGCCAAATTCAGCTCCTGGGATAAACAAGTGTAACTCCATTAAAGAGTAGAAATAGATGTAGTATGGAGTATTTGAGCCAATCATACTTAGGTTAGTATCTGTGAGAACAGCTAAAGCCAAAGGGACACATTCAGCCCTGAGGTCAATGGACAGTTTTCTCATCTGTCAAAGGTCCTATTCCAGTCTGTTGACTTTAGCTATCAGTTATTACTATTGATTATTTTGCTTACAGTTGTGACCAGAGGATTCAATCAGGGCCTCATTTTGGTAGGCCCTATACAAACACATAGGAAGGTACAGCCCCTTTTCCATAGAGTTTCCAATCTGAGTCCTGCTGCTGCTCACTGAGGAGGCCTACACTTTAGTTCTTAACCTTACTTGCCTTAAGATGTAGCTTCCATTCACCACAGTGTAACAATTGTACATACCCTGCTGTGTACCACAGATGGGTTTTGCAGGAGCAAGGCCTGATGAGTTCTCTATCCCAAAGAGGTGCTGAATTTTCTTTGTACTCAGCATTCTTGATTTCACCTAAATTTGGACCCCCACCCAAATCAACTCATTAAAAATACCCAGGACCAATGGGGAAGCTGAATAGGTTTCAATGGAATGTTTGAGTCTTGTGATATCCTTAATTGCTCCTGTGAACAGCAGCTCTTCACAATTACATAGTTACTATGGTAAAACTATGGGGTTTTTTAAAATAAACTAGATACAGTAGAAATTCTCCAGCTTGTGTACTAATTGCGGGGAAGGAGAGAAATGAGAAGGAGCATAGCCAAAGGGAAGGGCCAGGACTGCTTTTGTTGTACACTCAAGTCTGAAATGGGTCATGACTTTATTCAGCTCAGAGTTCAGTAAAAACTGTTTTCTCAACTCATGGTAAACAGAATCTTTAGAATCTTCCAGCACAGCTAATCGTTGAGAGGTCAATTCCATCCTTCTATCTCCACAGCCAAAAAAGTGGAACAGGTTATGGGGGCTACCACTGGACTTAGTGCTAAATTCTTCAATCATCCAGAAAGCAAAGTAGGCCATATACTGCGAAGATCCCCGACTGGTAATTTACTTGAATGATCATGGAAGATTTTGGCCCTCAGCACTTAAATATTCATAGGAACTCTTTTGAAAAGGGTTCACCCGGACTCAGCTTTCTCTCTTCACTACACCCTGACTCAGCTTTCTCTCTTCACTAACGGAGGTATCGCTATGCTAACAATTTGAAGTATTTTGCCAAGTCTAATTCCCGGTGATAACATACTAGATTACCCTGTGGAAGAGCAATCATTGTGACTCAGATGGTAAGGATCCAAACCCAGGGCTGGTTTAGCCCTTTGCAGTCCACCCTGAGTAAGGGACACCATGTACCTGTGTGGCCCAGGGGGAGCTCAGGGATCTGGGAAGTAGGATGCATGAGCCCTTTTTCTGGTGTAGCTCTGTGATGATTCAGCAGTGCCAGATAGCGCAGTCAGGTCTGTGCAGCCAAGGCTCTGCCCATGTTCCCTCTCTGCACCAGTGCAGAAGATGGAATAGCAGCCCAGTAGCAGGGACTGGGACTGTGGGTATCCCACACAGAGGAATAAGGGGGCTCTTTATACCCCCTTTCTCCTCTGCACAGTCATGCAGCTGGGCTCACGATCAAGCCCACCATCTGAGGACAAGCTGAAAGCATCAAGTGGCCGGAGAATAAATGCAAGTTTGCATAGGCCCATACAGAAATATTACACTAAGCACAGCATCACTGCAGTTTCACTGGCTTTTGGTAGTAAACCAAGCTGACACCAGAATCTGTCATGATCACAATGTCCTGGGAAGCAGTAGGGCTTCACTAAATTACCTCCACCTCTAGCAAGCTGTTTTTTGTCTGCTCGCTTCAGGGTGAAAAGTAGACTTCAAAGCTACCTGCACGTGTGAATTTGACTGCCTTATCTGAGTTGGAGACCAGGCAAAGAAAGAAATTGACTTTGTGACTTCAGAACAAAACAGTTTGAGTGTCTGGGAACTTGTCCACTGATTTCCAGTCTTGTTGTCCAAGGCTTAGGCTATTCGCGTAGCTGAAGTCGAAGTATCTTAATTCGACTTACCTGGCCGTCCTCACGGCGGCGAGTCGACCACCGCAGCTCCCCCATTGACTCCGCTTCCTCCTCCTGCCAAAGTGGAGTACAGGCATCGATCCCCGATACATCANCAGAGGAATAAGGGGGCTCTTTATACCCCCTTTCTCCTCTGCACAGTCATGCAGCTGGGCTCACGATCAAGCCCACCATCTGAGGACAAGCTGAAAGCATCAAGTGGCCGGAGAATAAATGCAAGTTTGCATAGGCCCATACAGAAATATTACACTAAGCACAGCATCACTGCAGTTTCACTGGCTTTTGGTAGTAAACCAAGCTGACACCAGAATCTGTCATGATCACAATGTCCTGGGAAGCAGTAGGGCTTCACTAAATTACCTCCACCTCTAGCAAGCTGTTTTTTGTCTGCTCGCTTCAGGGTGAAAAGTAGACTTCAAAGCTACCTGCACGTGTGAATTTGACTGCCTTATCTGAGTTGGAGACCAGGCGAAGAAAGAAATTGACTTTGTGACTTCAGAACAAAACAGTTTGAGTGGCTGGGAACTTGTCCACTGATTTCCAGTCTTGTTGTCCAAGGCTTAGGCTATTCGCGTAGCTGAAGTCGAAGTATCTTAATTCGACTTACCTGGCCGTCCTCACGGCGGCGAGTCAACCGCCGCGGCTCCCCCATCGACTCCGCTTACTCCTCCTGCCAAGGTGGAGTACAGGCATCGATCCCCGATACATCGAACACTACCCGCCGATCCGGCGGGTAGTATAGATGTACCCTTAGAGAGCCTCCTTTTAGGTAGGAAGGAAAGATGGAACTTCCTAGATGGTATTGTTCAAGTCTCTTTAATCCTAATGTAACTTTAAAAATATGCATAGGTTTTAAGCCCAGAAGGTCAATTATATCATCTAGTCTGACCTCCTGTGTATCATAGGCCCTTAAATTTCACCCAGGTACCCCTGTATTGAGCCCAATAACTGGGGTTTGACTAAGACAGGGGTTCTCAAACTGGGGCCGTGTGGTTATTACATGGGGGGTCGCGAGCTGTCAGCCTCCACCCCAAATCCCGCTTTGCCTCTAGCATTTATAAGCGTGTTAAATATATTAAAAAGTGTTTTTAATTTATAAGGGGCGGGGGGTCACACTCAGAAGCTTGCTATGTGAAAGGGGTCACCAGTATAAAAGTTTGAGAGCCACTGGACTAAAACATCACTTTCAGAAAGGCATCCAGTGTTGATGTGAAGACTTAAAGAGATAGGGAATCCATCACTTCCCTTGACAGTTTGTTCCAATTGTTAATCACCTTGACTGTTAAAAATTTGCGTCTTAATTCCAATTTGAATTTGTCCAGCTTCAGCTTCTAGCCATTGGTTCTTAATATATAATGAAGCTAGTGTTTCTAATCCTTGAATTGTAGATGTTTCCCAGCAAATTCAGCTCTGATGATTGATTAACATCAAAGTCATTTATTCCTAGAGATTTACACATGAATTGAGCAATAGCTGCTACCTTGAGCCTGCTGCTCCTATGCCTGGGTTTCCTGATGGGAAACAAAGGATCTTTATGTGCTCAGTAAAGCAGAGGCCAAAAACATGATCTCCCTGAAACCATTTAATTATAAAGGTGACATGGAAAGATAAAAAAATGTTTGTGCCTTTTTGTTTGATTTCTTTACCATGTATAAAGACCTGAGTGCTGGGAGAGAGCATTTAGGGGGAAGGAAGAAATTACTATTTTATATTAGAAATATTGGGTCTTGTCTCCTCTGTTTTAACAGGAGAATTATGTAGACACCTAGTGGACTTAGAACCTCACAGGAAGCTGAGGACCGAACAAATGAGAGGGGAAGGGGAAGAAGAGGGAGGAATTATTATATATCTTGCAGGGGAATCATGTACAGTAGTACTTGGCCATTATGGCTGCAAATCTGAGGACACCCACAAGACTGGTGTGGGCTGGCACCAAGAAGTGAATTTTTTTTTTAAATTTTATTGCTAGGACAATATATATTCTTCTAGCAACAGGAGATACACAGCATTTTGGAAATCAAGAAATAAAAGGACAAATTGAAAGCTGAGTTTACAGTGATTCATGAAATAAATCTGCAGAGCAGCCCAGCATTTCTGATGCAACTAACAATGAAAAATGGTAGTCACAAAATAATTTCGTACACACTTTCCACAAGAGCTGCAAGTTAAAGTGTCCAGAGCTTGAGACAACATTTTTCATTGTTTCCTAGAGGCTTTGATGTTCACTTAACTATCAGAACACTCCTTGTTATGGAAGAGTCAGCCCACCACCAGTCATCAGTAATCTGGGCCAAATTCTTCCCCCTATAACCTCAGTGAAGTCTGACTCAGTTTAGTAGATGCAGTGCTGGCAATTCAGCACCAGTTCCTGACTTAAGCGGTGCAGCCCAGATATACACCAGTCCAGGATCTGGCCCAGAATATCCAGCACTGCATTTATTGAGTCATTTCATTTATAAAATAAGGCGCCACATAGTGACAGGGATTTTTAAGCACAGCTTCCCCCTGACTCCAATGGGGAATTTGGTTAAGGACATAGGAATTGCCATATTATATATTGCCCTTCACTGGCTCCCTCTTCTGCACTGCATCCAATATAAACTTCTTGGGTGTAATCTTGGACCCACTGAAGTCCATGGCAAAACACCCATTGACTTCAGTGATGCCAGAATTTCACCTATTGTTGTTACCATTAGGGCCTTTCACAGTTAGCTCCTCCCTAGTTACCCACATCTACTCCTCTCCACCAGCAGTACCAGTCTCAATAGCCCATTTGTCCACTTCTCCCACAGATGTCTTCGTGCCTTCACCCTCCCCTGATTATTTGATAAAGCCATTCTCCTGTCCCTGTTAAGACCCACTTCATAGAGACTTCTGATACCAATTGTACTGATGTCTCATTCAAAATTAATTGACTCAAAAACATCTAGCAGTTCCCATAGGGGATTGAGGTAACCATTACGTGTTTCACTCATTTTTCCATTTGTTTGTTGTACAGTACACCCACTTGTCAAGTCTGTCTTAAATTAGAGTGTAAGCTCTTTAGAGCCGTGACTACCTCATTTATTATGAGAAAGGGTAAACAAGAGTTTAAAATCAATGGCACGCTATGGCCAGAAGCCACTAACTTTTATAACTTTCTGCATGCCACTGTCTGGGTAGTGGGTCACTTTCATAACTTCATGGAGAATCACAATAATTTTGAGTTAGTCCGGACTTTCAGTAGCAAACTGATTGAACAAGTGTCACCCCCTCACTGAATCCATCAGACACCACTAAATAAGGCAGCTCCCTGCTTAACGGCTGAAGAAACAAGCATCCTTGAAAAGGGAAAAGCAAAAGAGCTGAAGTTGCATCTAATAAATGATATGTGGGGCACAGAATATATCCTCTGTTTAAGGAGGAAATGACAGCTTAAGTGATATGGGAAAGTTTGTAGATCAGCAGCTGGATCTTTCCTCTTTATTCTGGGACAGAAACAATTCATCATAAACAATAACATCCTTCTGGCCAGATGAAAAGCAGGAATCTTAATCTGCATGCAAAAGTAGAATG
Organism: Platysternon megacephalum; assembly: GCA_003942145.1. Taxonomy (NCBI): domain Eukaryota; kingdom Metazoa; phylum Chordata; order Testudines; family Platysternidae; genus Platysternon; species Platysternon megacephalum. The sequence continues at coordinate 6,382,293 of QXTE01000080.1, read as the reverse complement.
TGTCTATACTGAACAAAACTAACTCCAAACCACAAAACTGGGAGCCGGTCAGGAACAGAGCAATGCGTGTAGCAGGCAGGACCGCTGTTTCTCACAGCTCTGCTCTAACCTATGATGCTTTAACTCAGAGATAAAAACTCTCTTCATTTTCTTTCCAGCCTTCAAGTCATGAGATGATTTTTTTTCATGCTCCTGTTCCCCAGACTCAAGGTCCCTTAATTGTCCTTCATTCTTGGGGCTGGGTTCTCTGGTCCAGTCTAGCTGCACTCAGTCCAAGACTAGCCCCTGGTTTAAAGTAGAGTAGCCTCAGGGCTGCTGTACTTTATGCCAGCTGCCCGTAGTCCCCAGAGACGATTCTGGCAGTCAGGGATCACCAGGGCATAGGAACACCCATGCAGCAGGAGTTTAAGGTGGGTGAGTGATACAGATGTTGCTGCAGTGGCTCGACACCATGTGGGGATTCTCCTAGGCAGGGGGAATCCTCAAAGGAACAGTTAAGTCAAGTTTACAGCTGTTTTGTGCCTGTGGAGCAGTGCAAAATAGCCAGGCTCACATATTAACTGGGTTCATTGTGTTTTGGAGAGCAGTCTTTGGTTTATATTGTGTGTTTCCTTTACCTCTGTGTGACTTTGTTTATTATTAACCCTTAGAATGCTGACATTTTCCAAGCTGGCTTCAAATTGCTACATAGGAAAACAAACTTATAAAATGCGTGATGGGTGTGGTATAAAAGGCATATTTCAAGAATCTGGAATGGCCACATTCATAGGCACCGACTTCCTCAGGCCTTGTCTACACTACCAAGTTTTGTCGCCAAAACTGCTGTTTGTCGACCCAAACAGTCAGTGCGTACACACTGCGAGGTGACTTTTGTCGGGGAGAATGCCCAGTTTTGGCGACAAAATACATCCACCCTCATGAGAGATTAACATCTTTTCCCTCTACATTTTTGTCGAAAAAGTGCAAGTGTAGACACCATGTTTCATTTCATCGCTTTAATTGGCCTCCAGGAGATGTCCCACAATGCCCATCCTGACTGTTCTGGTCAGCCGTTTGAACTCCACTGCCCTGCAGCTAGGTAAACAACCATCCACCCCTCCCCCTTAGAAGCCCCGGGAATTTTTGAAATTCCATTTCCTGTTTGCTCCGCGTGGAGAGGTCTCATTGCATCTTCCCAGGTGACCATGGTGGGTTATCTCAGCAAACGCTCCCCCGCTTGGACCACTGCAGAGCTATTGGATCTGCTCAGTATATGGGGAGAGGAGGCTGTGCAGTCCTGGCTGCACTTGAGCTGCAGGAATTGGGATATCTACAGGCAGATTTCTCGAGGCTTGTGCGAAAAGGGCTATGATTGGGACATGCTGCAGTGCAGAGCGAAGATAAAGGAGCTGAGGTAGGTGTACCATAAGGCAAGGGAGGCAAACCGTCGCTCCGGTGCTGCACCTAAGGCCTGCCGGTTCTACAAGGAGCTGGATGCTATCCTCAGTGGCGACTCCACATCCATCGCCTAGAGCCCCGTGGATACTTCGGAGGGCACGGAAGCGGTGGAAAGAGTCTCAGGAGTCGCTCTCTGGTTAGCAAGAAGCAGGAGATGAGACTCCTGGTAAGTGACTGTGGCTTGTGTAGTGCGGAGGTGGGTTCAGGGCATAGAAATATGTGCCATCTATCGCCCCTCCATAGTTAGGGAAACCCATTTCTGCAAAGACATCCACTATTTCATGCACATTTCCCAGAGTCACAGTCCTTCATAGCAGGATATGATTTATTGCCCTGCACACTTGCATTAATGCAGCCCCAATGGTCGACTTCCCACTCCAAATTGATTCGCAACTGACCGGTAGCAGTCTGGAGTTGCCAGCTTCCACACAGCAATTGCCACACGCTTCTCCACTGGAGGGCAGCTCTCATTCTGGTGTCCTTGTGCTGCAGGTCTGGGGCGAGCTCCGCGCACAGCTCCAGGAAGCTGGCTTTCCGCATCCAAAAGTTCTGTAGCCACTGCTCATCATCCCACACACGTGCATGACGATACGATCCCACCATTCAGTGCTTGTTTCACGAGCCCAAAAGCAATGGCCTACCCTATGCACCTGCTCTGTGAATGCCAAAAGCAATCTAAAGTTGCTCCTATCCATATCATGCAGAATGTCGGGCGCCTGCGAGTCTTCTTCAGTTAGGAACTTCACGATTAACTCCACTGCCATCTGCGATGTCTTCATGACAGTTAACAGAGCAAAGGAGAGCGGTGCGGGATCCATCCCTTCTCACAAAGATGTCGGGGTGCACAGCAAAGCAGGGCCGTTGAAAAAATGCCCCAAAAGAAAGCCCATGGAGTGCTGGGGCAGAAAGCAATGCATCATGGGACATTTGGCACTGTCCCAAGATGTGCCATGATCTACTCCGTCATCCCACAACACCTAGCGAGAGGACTGTGGGATAGTGCTATGTCGACTTTTGGGTATTGACATCACTTTTGTCGACACAGATTGGTAGTGTAAACATGGCCTCAGTTCCCAGGGAGTGCTCGACCCCCGCTCCACCTCAGGCCCCACGCCGCCTCTTCCTGGCCCTGTTCCGCTCCCTCCCCCATCTCTCCCTGCCCCTGCTTCTCTGCCTCCATCCAGCACCTCCTGAATGCCGCTGAACAGCTAATCTCTGCGGGAGGTGCTGGGAGGGAGAGGGGAGGTGCTAATCCGCGGGGTTGATGGTGGGTCCTGAGCACCCACTATTTTTTTCCCATGGGTGCTCCAGCCTATGGCCACATTACTCATGAATGCTTTTGTAAGGGAATGGAGAATTAAACCCCGTAACTTTAAGGAACGATATTATTTTCTTGTTCTAATAAAATTCCTCGCTCACTGTCAGAAGAAAGTGATTCTTTCTGTGATTTTTTACCATTAGTGCATGACTTCCCCTCCTCCCCGGAGCTACTGGCCCAAAAGTCATTTATTCTGGGTTTCTGAGGGGTTGGATTGAGGGTGGGTTGGTTCATTCTTTGTAAACAAATGCTTCCTCAACTCAAATTACCTTGTTTGCTTAAGTTTCACATGTGTATTTAATTTTGTCCCAGCAGAGGAACATGGTCATGACTAAAGAATTTGCTTGAAGTTTTGGAAATGAGACGGTGAAAACAAGCTGCTGCCATGATGTAATTTTCTAGACAAACATGTCTAGTACAGAAGAAACACACGAGCTATCGATGTCTAGAACTCCAGCTGGCCAGACCTAAATCGCTGTTTTCTAAACACACAGTTGTTAAACTTTTCACATGCCGCAGTTTAATTTATCCTGAAGCCGTCCAGTGCTATTTTGCCCCTGAAGTGAAATGAACAGAGGAAAGATTAATTCCAAAGTGCTTGCCAAATGCTACGCCAGAAGTTGTCTTTTTTTAAATGACAAAGAATGACTCACATGCTTAGTTGTTACAGATTTTTTGAAAAATCTCAGAATCTTACGATACAGAGTGGGAAACAATGACCCCATGTGGTACAGTGGTGCAATCTAGAAGTTACACATTCAATCAGTAATTCTAACATTATGTTCTAGCTCCCTTTTTTTTCCCAAAGAAAAACTACCATTTTAGTCTGACCTCTGATTCACCCTGCTTTGCTGAGCAAGTCACTTAACCTCTCTACCTCAAGGGCTTGGCTACACTGGCAAGTTACAGCGCACTGNGTCTTCCAGGGGGTACATCAACTCATCTAGATATTTGCCTAGTTTTACAACAGGCTACATAAAAAGCACTAGCGATGTCAGTACAAACTAAAATTTCATACAGACAATGACTTGTTTATACTGTTCTATATAATATACACTGAAATGTAAGTATAATATTTATATTCCAATTGATTTATTATTTTATAATTATATGGTAAAAATGAGAAAGCAATTTTTTAGTAATAGTGTGCTGTGACACTTTGGTATTTTTATGTCTGATTTTTGTAAGCAAGTAGTTTTTAAGTGAGGTGAAATTTGGGGTACGCAAGACAAATCAGACTCCTGAAAGGGGTACAGTAGTCTGGAAAGTTTGAGAGCCACTGTATTAGATTGCAGGCCAGATCTTCAACTGGCATAAATCGGTATGGCTCTATTGAAATTAATGGAGCCACACTAATTTGCATCAATTGAGGATCTGAAGGGGAGGGATAGCTCAATGGTTTGAGCATTGGCCTGCTAAACCCAGGGTGGTAAACTCAATCCTTGAGGGGTCCATTTAGGTATCTGGGGATTGGTCCTGCTTTGAGCAGGGGGTTGGACTAGATGACCTCCTGAGGTCCCTTCCAACCCTGATATTCTATGATTCTATCTGTCTCTATACCTTTACATCTACCTCTCTGTGCTAAGTATTATCATGGAAGCTGTTGCTTTTTTTTTTTTTTTTTTTTGGCATTAAATGTGAAACACTCCCCAGGCACAAGACTCAATTCTCCATGTTAAAGGTTTGGGTGATGCACTGGAACAAATTTTACCAGAGAAAAGCAAAGTACTGGGAATATCTAGCCTGCTTCTGCCAAGGTGCCTATATCCTCAATTCCCACTGCATTCACTGGCAGTGGAGGGTGCTCAGTTTCATGCATTACTGTGAATTAAGTTTTGCTTTACTTTCTGATTTGACAAATAAGTCAAAGTTAATTTACGTCAGACATTTCTAACACAATAGGCAAGTAGCAGTACTGGCCACTTGACCCCCCCAGGAGCTCACAGAAACAGCAATCAGACAAGGCCCAGATAGAACATACTGCATATCACCAATGGAGAATTAGTTTATAGGCCATGAATTAATAGTTTTAAATAATTTGGAGTCCTTTGCTAGATACAGTGGTAAACATTCTTTTGCTCAGTTATTGGCACCAGTTTTTTCATCACCTTTGTTGGCATTGAACCAAACTGGTGTCTACCCGTACCTCATAAATGAATCCCTTCTATCCTTTGTCATTCAAGATTTTTAAGTTCCCAGTGATTTTTAAAATGTTGTTGCTCTTGCCACTGCTCTCTGCTCTGTTGAGTTGACCAGTAATTGTCAGCGATGAATTGCAGCAAGAACGGAGGCGGGGGATATTTATTAAAAGAGAACAGTGATAAATTCCGAGTGGTGCACAGCACTGGAGGAGGACTTTTTAAAACCATATTAGGCAATTGTGTACAGTTGGCATAAAAACACTTCCATCCATTTTCCTGTATCAGGTTTCTATAGGAAAGCTGTGACCTTGACAATCAATCCCTGGAGGTACAGGCACTGACTTTTGTTTTTGCCGGTGGGTGCTCCTGTCTGCCCCCCACCGCTGGACCTCGGGGAGAAGAAGCTGAGTGGGAGTGGGGGCCTCAGGGCGGAGCCTGGGGGAAGAGGCAGAATGCGGCCAGGACCTCAAGCAGGGATTTCCCTACACACACACACCCCAAATTCCCCCCCAGTTTTGTGAACTAGTTACATGCAGTGAACTAGTTACATGCAGTGTTGCCAATTTAGTGATTTTTTGGAAAAAGTATAATAGATTTTAAAAGTATGAACAGAGACTAGCTTCCTTATACAGCTGTTGTTTTTTATGACAATGTCAATACATTCATTTCGATGATGTTGGCCAACCTAATAATTTCAAATTATGATTTGTAAGCAAAGTCTAAATGAGCTCTCCCTGACAGCTAGTGATGAGCTGGGGGCTAGGGGGAAAGGCTTCAGGACCAGATTGTATTTACATTCACACCTAATCTACCTAGGTATCCAGCAAACAGGGCTGTGTTGCCCAAGTGATAGATTTTGGCTGGGGTTGGGTTACAAATCACTTGAATGCGGGTGGGGGAGTAATGAAATGTTGTTATTCTTATTGTATGAGTAAAGGGCAGTAGAACTGTACTTAGCCTGTGCTGATTGAGGGCATCAAGAGAGAGGGTGGGGACAGGTGTTTTGCTTGATCATCTGCCTGAGTCACAAGTACTATTTGACCTGCCCCTCTCCACTGTTTAAAGACAGAGCTGATTAGGCTCCATAGATAGTCTTTTGTTTTGTTAAGTGACCACTACAGCTGAAATAACTGATAATCAGGTCTAAGTGCTTAGACCTGCAGTGGGACAGTATTTCTGTGGAAGAGACGACCCAGTCTGCACTAGCAGCGAGATTCCCCCACTGAGAGCTTAGCTGAAATCACTGAGAGCTGGTGGAACCTCAAGAGACCAACTCGCAGAGGTCACAGTGGCAGGTGGTAGCAGAAGGTGACGGCACAGGGCCATTGGCAACAGAGCGATGAAGTGAACGGTGGCACAATGAACAATGGTGGCCAGAGCAAACAGTGAGCAGCTGGAGGAACGAGCAAGGTGCCTTCTTGCCCCCCACCTGGGAGGTGAACTCATGTGAAAGCACCTCTGAACTCTGAGTCTCCACTGAACAAGGACAACACCAGTGAGAGTTAATGAGGCTGTTAAGAATGCTGGAGACACAACACAGTTCATGCGAACAAATATGGCTGTGGCATCATACTTTCTATTTAAGCAAGAGATACCACACACTACAAACTGGAGGCCAATGTTAAGTGCATTGTCACTTGTTCATCCTGAAGTTGAACACTGGTTCCGAACAAGGCCAGCAAATGCTCACTATCTTTCTGCAAGAAACTCAACTGCCTGGCTAGAAGCATGTGATGCAACAGTGAAAGACTCAACAGTTGAAAAAGTGAAGAACTTTCTCACCACATTCAAAAAATTTGCATACATGGCTGATGAATGCACCGACGCAAATGGGCAAGTATTAAGTCATTGTGTACATTATCTTGATTTCAGTGGTAGGCCAGTAGATGCATTTCTAGATGTTCAAGTTATAAAAGACACATCGGCTGCATCTGTGACAACCCACATCTTAGAAGAGTTAAATGCTTGTCAATTGGACCCCAAAGCGATGGCTGCTTGTGCATTTGATGGAGCTGCGAACTTCTCTGGAAGACATGGTGGAGTACAAGCTTTGCTCAGAGAAAAGTGTAACCCTAATCTCTCCTATTCACACTGCAGAGGCCATCTACTCCAACTAGCGCTAGTATGATCTGCAGACTCTTCAAAAGACACTAAAAAAGCTATAAATGTAATGTCTTCATTATGTTCTTTTTTCAGCAAGAGTCCAAAAAGACTGAATATCTTGGGAAATATAGAAGACACACTGGGACTGAAGTTCAAATTAGTCCAACCTGTGAAAACCCTCTGGCTTTCTCATGAGCGATCCTTGGCTGTTGTCTTAACATTACTCCAGCCGTTATTACTGGTCCTAACACACACACCCCTGTAAATTCAAACCCCCCACCTCCCCCAATTTCAATTCCTGGGGGAAACACTGACCTCAAGGCAAAGTGGCCGGCAGGGCCTCAGGGCAGACCGTGGGGGACGGGGCCACAGTCCAGGGGCCCACAAAAGATTAATCCAGCCCTGCGGGTGCTGAGCACCTCCTATTTTTTTTCGGTGGGTGCTTGAGCCCTGGAGCACCCATGGAGTTGGCACCTATGTCTGGAGGGCAACAAGAACTCAGATCCTGCAGAATGGGCCCCATGCTATGAATGTCACAAAGACAGGGATCAATAATGGGCATCAGAAAGTTTTTTGTGCTAGCAGGGTAGGGCAAGGTTGGGATGGGCCTTGTTCCCATTTATCATTCATACCCTAGTCACTATAATCTCATTTGTCTAATAATGGTGAATTTTGGGTTGGTGATCTACAAGGGTGTCTTTCTCTGAAGTTCCCTGCTGTTCACGTGTGTCCCTCTGGACGTTAAAACAAACAGCCAATGCAAGTACCATCAAATGGGTCTGAGAAATCTCAAGAGATGCACTAACGCGGGCCCTGATTTGAGTACATTGAGTAGTACCTTACTCCATGAGTAGCCCTGCTGACTTCAGTGAGACCTGTTTGTGGAGTAAGGAGCTGCCCAGGGTGCATAAAGGTATCAGACTCTGGCCTTCAGTCATTTATTTTTAGAATATTATGTAATTCCTTTAAATTCTGGGCTTGAAGAGGAGAGTAGAAATGATACTGCATGCCCATTTGGAAACTCACTATGCATATATAATTCACTACAAAGCTCTGTCTGGAACTTACTTGAATAGTCACAGCAATTTCAACATGCTGTGGAATTCAGCATTAGTTTTGCTGCAAAAAAGCTGGATTTAGGTGCAGTGTGCCATAGCATACACAGAACACTACTTGTGCCTTAAAATCTTAGGGCAGGCCCGCCCACCGCCCTCATGGGGTGGGAAGAGGCGGGGTCAGGGCTGGGTCTACCATTTTTGCCGCCCCAAGCAAAAAAAAAAAAAAAAAAAAAAGCCGCTCGGACTGCCGAAGCAAAATAAAAAAATAAGCTGCCCGGACTGTGCCGCCCCTTAGCATGTGCCGCCCCATGCACGTGCTTCCTCCGCTGGTGCCTGAAGCCGGCCCTGGGCGAGGCAGAGGCGTGCTGTCCCTGCCCCGAGCACCGGCTCCACACTCCCATTGGCTGGTTCCCGGCCAATGGGAGCTGGCAGGGGGATGGTGCCTGCGAGTGAGAGCCACGCAGAGCCGCTTGTGCACCTCCACCTAGGAGCCGGACCTGCGGCTGGCTGCTTCCGGGGCGCAGCGCAGTCTGTGGTGCCAGGACAGGCAGGAAGCCTGCCTTAGCACCCCCGCTGCACTGCTGACTGGGAGCTGATCGAGGTAAGCCCATGCCCCAACCCCGTGCCCCAATCCTCTGCCCCAGCCCTGAGCCCCCCCAAACCCAGAGCCCCTTCCTGCACCCCAACCCCCTCATCCCCAGCCCAGAGCCTGCACCCCCACCCAGCCCAGAGCCCAGAACCCCCTCCCACACCCTGAACCCCTCATTCCTGGCCCCATCCCACAGCCCTCACCCCCGCACTCCAACCCTCTGCCCCAGCCCTGAGCCCCTCCCACACCGCAAACCCCTCATCCCCAGCTCCGTTGGGTCACGGGCATCAACAGTTTTCTCCAGCTGGGTCGCCAGAAAAAAAGTTTGTAAACCACTCCCATATTGCTTCCATCACATACGTCATCTAACATTAAATTGTGAGATTTTTGTGTTGTCTTTTTATTTGTGCCGTAAAGTGCCTCCTAAACCTGAGTACTGGGCAAATCATAATGATCAGACGCAGACACCTCACACCAGTTCTCTACAAATAATTTTAAATGTGTTCATAGTTAATCCCAAAATTCATCTCTAGTAGTTTCAAACTCACAGGCAACTGGATAACTATCTCTTCTACTTAGTATTCATGTAGAACATATTTTGGCACAGTATTTCCTGTATAAAGCGACAAAGAGTCCTGTGGCACCTTATGCTCCAATACATCTGTTAGTCTGTAAGGTGACACAGGACTCTCTGTCGCTTTTTACAGATCCAGACAAACACGGCTACCCCTCTGAAACTATTTCCTGTATGTCAGCCTTCCTTTTCAAAGTATTAACGCAATACCTGTTTTGTTCAGCAGATGGCACCAACGGCATACAGATAAGTACAGAAAAGAGGAGGAGATCTGGTACACGGTCATTTTTGTCAGCTTTGAGCTGCATTGCATGTGGTCAGATGAGAGGAGCTAATTATCACTCAGCAAGACAAGGTAGGTGAGGCAATATATTTTATTAGCCCAACTTCTGTTGGTGAGAGAGACAAGCTTTCGACCTTACACAGAGCTCTTCTTCTTAATACCCTGGGACTCACGCAGCTACAACACTCCTTCTCACACTGTAAGCACGAATCCATTAGTCCCAACTTTGATTACACCTTTGTAACTACTATTAGACAATGACCCCCTCATAATGTTGCTTTCTATTTGGAAAACTTCTTTTTTTTCTGCATTTTGATCATAGTTGTTGTTGCTTTTAATTCTGCTTTCTTGTGCCTCATCTCTGTAAATTACACAATTCATGTGCCCAGCTCAGAGCATAGGGAACATGGCCAGTGTAGACTCCTCCCAATTCACTGTGTCTCCCTTGAGTTAGATACACTCTGATCTTTCCCAGCTGTTGCGATGATGGCACTTGCTGTAGCTCAGCTGCTCTCAGAACCAGTCTCCTCATTAGCAAGGGGAAGTAGACAAGTGAAACAAATCAATTATTATGTGTACACCAGGACTGCCTAGAAGTACCAGTCAGGTTCAGGGCCTCATTGTGCTGGATGCTGTACAAACATGCAATAAAATAAAGTCCCTACCCCCAAAACATGTATAATCTAAGCAAAGACAAGACACATGGAGGAGTGTAGGGGGAAGACAAGAAGTGACAGTAAGAGAAACATAAGGTTACATACATACTTAGCTAAGATCCTACTGATCCTGCAAAGACTTATGCATCAGAGTAATCCCACTGACTTTGGAAGTTAGGGTTAAGGCCCTTGATGAGGCTTAGGGTTGGGGCTGGTTAGTTGATTCTGGGCTAGGGTTAGGGTTGCTTCAAATCAATGAGACCATTCACAAAAAGTAAAGTGAGGCACATACATCATTATTTTCATGATCATTGCCTATGTGCGCAGCTTCTGTCAAAACTTACTGAATGCACAATATGACATAAGGTTCATGCTCAGCTCGTGTTGCATTCCTCGACAACACAACACAATACAACGGGCCTGATGCTGCAGTGCTTACTCAGGTAAAACTCCCAAAACTTAGAGAGATGTTTTGTTTTTTTTCCCCTTAAGGAAGGACAATAGGATCAGATCCCAAATCTTTGCAATCTGATCATCAGAATCTGGATCAAACTTCACTCTGAAGGGGGGAGTAGTGTGTAGAGGGGGACTGTTAAATCCATAGGAAGGCTGGGAGGAATCTGAACAATAACTATTTGTCAAGTGAGAACTTTGGGGCTAGCTCCTTTTAAATCAGGTTTGAAACCCTTTTCATTTCAGATGCTCTTTGTAGTAACATATTGAGTGTAGTTTTTACCCTTCTATACGTTTTTTATAGTAAGCTGTCTCAGGTGTCTAGGAGATGAGCTGCTGGATATATACAGAAAATATCTGAAGGTCTGAGTTGTGTGCAGATTTTATTAGGTTTAATTTTGGGATTGCCACATTGTTCTCGAGTAGTGAAGCCATGAGTGTGTTACGCAGATCATCCCAAATTAGGCCTTTAGACCACATCAGCATGGATTTTACTTAGGATGCATATTTTAAACAAAAAAAGTTATACATTTTCTATACTTTAAGAGAAGGGCATTGGAGTAGTTTTTCATAACCCTCCACTTTTAAAGTAAGTTGTCTCAACCATGGGCCAATTTTAGAGCAATTTTAGTACTAATACATTTTCAAAAACCCTGCATATTTTCTAGTGCAATGTCTCACCGCCAGCCAGCACAAATGCTTTAATTATATCATTGGAAACACAAAGGTTATAGGTCTAATTTCTAGTCATGCGATAGCAGACATTAAAATTGTCACAGGTCATACAGGTGCAATCTTCGTTCTCTGTTTTTCCGGATCTATGTTTGGGAGGAAGGAGAAACATTTTGTAATAGGTTCTTTTTATTAAAAACGAGGCATCTGAAAATGGCTCAGAGGCTCGGTATAAGTAGTATGGTACCAGTTGAGATCACACTTGCTATAATGGGAAATTGAAAAGCCTGATGTTTTCCTTCTGATGGATGTATTCATAGAGCTTAATTGATTAATGATTAGAAAGTGCCTGGAGATTGGACTAAAACATCCAAAACAAACTTTTCAACATGGCAAAATATTAACAGAACAGCGCCCCAGAGATCCTGCACTAGGACTGGTGTTGCTTAATATATTTATTAATTGCATTTTTAAAAATCATACTTTGAAAAACCTTTATTAAGGTTGCAAAGTCAAGCACTCCACAGTTAGAGAATGCTAGAATTATGGCTGCTCATGCAATTAATGCATAGCACAGGATACCTTAGTTCTTAATGAATTTATTTTCACAACACCCCTGTTAGCTAGGCCAGTACTATTATCCCCATTTTACAGATGACGGACTGAGGCACAGAGACAGCAAAAGTCAAAATTTTGGATGCCTCAGTGACTGGATGTCCAACTTCAGACACTTAGGAACCAGGTCCTTGAAATCAATGGGAGTTAGGATCTGGGCTTTAGGGCCTGATGTTTTTCTTTTATTTATTAACAAATCCATTCTTGTATATCAGAAATCTTATAAAACTTGTTTTACAAATTAAAAGCAACAGGACAACCTGCAAAATATATTCGATGCCTGTATACGAATGCAAGGGGTATGGGGAACAAGCAGGATGAACTGGAAAAAAAATATGATTTAATTGGCATCACAGAGACTTGGTGAGACAACTCCCATGATTGGAGTACCAGGACTGAGAGCTATAGCTTGTTCCGAAAGGAAAGGCGTGGGGGAAAAGGAGGAGGTGTTGTGCTGTACATCAAGAATGTATACTCTTGCTCCGAGGTCCAAGGAGAAGTGAGCGACAGTCTCTGGGTGAGGTTAACAAGGGAAAAGAACAGTAGCAATGTTGTGTGTGTGTGTGTGTGTGTGGGGGGGGGGATGTCTATTATACACCACCAAATCAGGAAGAGGAAGTGGATGAGTCACTCTACAAGCAAATAACAAGATTAGCTAACGCACATGAGCTAGTATTAATGGGGGATTTTAACTTCCCTGATATCTGCTGGAAGACTATTGCAGCAAAACATAATACGTCCTGCAAATTCTTAGCATGTGCAGGGGACAGCTTTCTGATTCAGAAAGTTGAGGAAACAACCAGGGGGTCATCCATTTTGGATCTGATTTTGATCAACAGGGATGAATTAGTTGCAAACATGAAGGTGGTCGGGAACTTGGGAGGAAGTGATCATGATCTGATAGAATTAAAGATCCTATGGAAAGGAGGACATGAGAACAGCAAAATTTCAGAAAGGTGGATTTCAGCCAACTCAGGAAAATAGGCAAGGTCTCATGGAAAGACCAATTAGGAAGAAAAGGAGTTGAAGGGGGCTGGCAGTTCTTAAAAGATATAATACTAGAGGCTTAACATCAAGCTATTCCAACACAGAAGAAAGATAAGACGAGCCACAGGAGGCCAATGTGGCTGCAGAAGGAATCAAAAGGGATGCATACAGGAAATGGAAGGAGGGGCATGTCACTTAGGGCTGGTCTACACTAAGTCGTTAGATCAACATTCCCTGCATTGGGTCGAATTTATAATGTGCTTGTCTATACTACAGAGCCCTTCCTGCCGACCTAAAGGGCTTTTAAAATCGACGCCTGTACTCCACCTCAACGAGAGGAGTAGCTCTAGATTCAACCTTCCCAAGTCGAATGAGGGGTATTGTAGACACAGCACAGTGTATTTTGACTTGTTTGAGAGGTGTCCCAGAGTGCTCCAATGTGTCCGCTCTGGACAGCACTTTCAACTCCACTGCACTTCAGCCAGGTAAACAGGAAAAGTCCCGGGAACTTTTGAATTTCATTTCCTGTTTGATCAGCCTGGAGAGCTCACCACCACAGCTGACCATGGCTGTCCAGGTACGCAAACGTGCTCCAGCGTGGAGCATACAGGAGACACTGGATCTGATTGCTGTGTGGGGAAAGGAGTCTGTGCAGGCAGAGCTCCGAACCAGCAGAAGAAATGCTGACATCTATGCCAAAATCGCACAGGGCATGGGGGGAAAAGGCTACACCAGGGACACACAGCAGTGCCGTGTGAAAATAAAGGAGCTCAGGCAAGCGTACCAAAAGACAGGGGAGGCGAATAGTTGCTCTGGTGCTGAGCCACAGACATGCCGCTTCTATGAGCAGCTGCAAGCGATTCTAGGTGGGGACCCCGCCAGTACCCCCAACACTGTCTGTGGATACCTCCCAGGGGACCCAGGTGGCCACGGGCAACAAGGAAGACATTGTTGATGAGGAAGAGGAGGAGGAGGAGAATGTGCAGCAGGCAAGTGGAGGATCCAGTCTCCCTGACAGCCAGGACTTTTTCCTAACTCTGGAGCCAATCCCCTCCCAGGATCCACTGGTGCGGGACTGTGATGGCGGGGAAGGCACCTCTGGTGAGTGCACACTTGTAATAACACTACAGGGGTTAAATGCAAATGCGGTTACTGTTTAATTTGAGGTAAACAATTGGGATACAGTGGCAGGCAGTGCATCCATGCAAAGGGTGCTCCCTGGAAAAGCCTGTTTATGTGCCAAGAGTTTCCACAGTAAAAAATTTCCCCGGGTGTGCCCTCACACCGCCTACCCTTTCGTGTGTGCTTACCATGCCTGCCTGCAAACCGAAATCTGCTGCCCAGCGCTCTGCCACGTGTTGTACCTTACTGGCAGGCTCTTCTTTTAAAACACAAAATTTGGCCGAGTACCTCAGGGAATGTATTTACTGCTGTGAATTGTTTCATTCATTGCAACAGTTAACCTTTTGTTTTCAACAATGTATGCTTTTCCTTGCAACTGCTTCTCTGGGTGCTTCCTCCACACCAGCACAAAAACTGTCCCAGGTTAGAAGGCGAAAAAAGCAGACAAGGGAAGACGTTCTGTGATTTGATGCATTCCTTCGAGGCTGACAGGGCCCAGCTCCATGCATGGATGCTGACACTCTCAGAGAGCATGTGCATTGACCAAGAGGGCAGGAAAGCAAGCAGGGAACAAGAGCATAACACGCAAGAGGAGATGTTGTGGCTTATGGGGGAACAAACAGACATGTTGAGGCATCTGGCTGAGGTGCAGGAAAGGCGGCTAGACCTTAGAGTCCCGTGGCACCCAGTGATGCCTCACCAAGTTCAATATCCAGATGCAGTGCGCCTCAATGTGCTCTTCTTATTGCCCTGGTGTCTGGCTGCTCATAATTGGCAGCCAGGCGATCTGTCTCAACCCCTCACCCCACCAGAAGCTTCCCCCCCTTACTTTCACAGATATTATGTAGAACACAGCAAGCAGCAACAACAATAGGAATATTGCTTTCTTTGAGGTCTAACCTAGTGAGTAAACTGCACCAGCACCCCTTTAGCCATCCAAAGGCACATTCTACCACCATTCTGCACTTGTTCAGCCTATGGTTGAACTGCTCCTTACTGCTGTCCAACCTGCTTGTGTATGGCTTCATGAGCCACAGGAACAAGGGGTAGGCTGGGTCTCCAAGGATAACTATTGGCATTTCAACATCACCAATGGTAATTTTCTGGTCTGGGAAGAAAGTTCTTTCTTGCAGCTTTCTGAAGAGACCGGAGTTCCTAAAGATGCGCACATCATGTACCTTTCCCGACCATCCCATGCTGATGTCGGTGAAACAGCCCCTGTGATCCACTAGCGCTTGAAACACCATTGAGAAGTACCCCTTCCAGTTTATGTACTCTTTGGCAAGGTGGTCTGGTGCCAAGATAGGGATGTGCATTCCGTCTATCGCCCCACCACAGTTAGGGAACCCCATCACGGCAAAGCCATCCACTATGCTCTGCACGTTTCCCAGAGTCACTACCCTTCTTAATAGAAGTGAATTGATTGCCCTGGCTACTTGGATCACAGCAGCTCCCACGGTAGATTTACCCACTCCAAACTGATTCCCGACTGACCGGTAGCTGTCTGGCGTTGCAAGCTTCCACAGGGCTATTGCCACTCGCTTCTCAACTGTGAGAGCAGGTCTCATTTTGGTATTTCTGCGCTTCAGGGCTGGGGAAAGCAATTTGCAAAGTTCCATGAAAGTGGCCTTATGCATTTGAAAGTTATGCAGCCACTGATCCTCATCCCATACCTGCATCACGATGCGGTCCCACCAGTCTGTGCTTGTTTCCCTGGCCCAGAAGCGGCGTTCCACTGTGTCAACAAGCCCGGCGGCTGCTGCCAGTATGTGCGAATTGCTCCGTTCCATGGCTTCCAGCACAGCTATTTGCGTGGCATCACATTCTTCCACACGGCTGCTCCTGGCTATGCTCTGCAAATACCACAGGACAATGCACAAAGTGTTTGTGATGCTCACAACCACAGCGTACAGCTGAGCGGGGTCCATGCTTGCTGTGCTATGGCGTCTGCACAAGTAACCCAGGCTTAGGCGCGAAAATGTTTGTTTGCCGTTGTTTTCAGGGAGGGAGGAGCCAAGTGCATCATGGGAGGCTGACGATATGTACCCAAAACACCTCACAAAAATGTTTTTGTCCCATCAGGCATTGGGAGCCAAACCCAGAATTCCAGTCGGGAGCAGAAACTGTGGGATAGCTGCGCACAGTGCATCGCTCCATGAGTCGATGCTACCCACAGTAGTGGGAATGTGCTCCACCGACGGAATGTACATAGTGGGGACATACACTAAATCGGAGGCTACAGGTCGACTTTAATAAATTCGAACTAATTTTGTAGTGTAGACAAGCAAGTATCCATGGGAATAGCGTGAGCGAGTAGGGACAAATCAGGAAAGCCAAGGCAAAGAATGAGTCACAGCTGGCAAGAAATGTTAGTGACAACAAGCAGGAGTTCTTCAAATATGTCAGATAAAAAAGAAAGACCAAGGATGGTGTGGGTCTGCTGCTCAACGGAGAAGGTGAGCTGGTAATGGAAGATGATAGGAAGGCAGAGCTGCTCAATGCCTACTTTGCTTCTATCCTCTCACACAAAATAACATGTGACCAAACGACTAGCGAAGTTACCAGAGACAATAAAGGGGAAGGGATGCAGATCTGGATAAGTAAAGAACGCATCAGAGATCTTCTGACCAATTTGAATTAATTCAAATCAGCAGGGCTGGGTGCTATTCACCTGAGGATACTGAAGGAATTAGCTGAAGAAATCTCAGGGCCACTGGCAATAATATTTACAAACTCACGGATGACAGGAGAGGTTCTGGAAGGCTGGAAAAGGGCTAACGTAGTGCCCATCTTTAAAATGGGGAAAAAGGAGGAGCCGGGGAACTATAGACCAGTCAGCCTGACTTCAGTACCTGGGAAGGTACTAGACCAATGTATAAAACATTCAGTTTGCAAATACCTGGAGGATGAAGGGGTGATCACTAGCAGCCAGCATGGATTTACCAAGAACAAATCATGCCAAACCAGCTTGATTTTCTTTTTTGACAGGGTAACTGATTTGGTGGATTGAGGGAATGTGGTGGACATAATATACCAGAACTTCAGCAAAGTTTTTGACACAGTCCCACATGACATTCTGATAAGTAAGATGGAGAAATGCAGGCTCAGCGGAACTACAATTAAGTGGATACATAATTGGTTAAACAACCACAAACAAAGAGTAACTATTAATGGAATGATGTCAGATTGGAGGGAGGTTTCAAGTGGGGTTCCACAGGGATCTGTTCTGGGTCCAGTGTTGTTTAACATCTTTATTAATTACTTGGATGTAGGAATAGAGAGCATCCTGATCAAGTTTGCAGATGACACAAAGGTAGGGGGATTGCCAGTACTGTGGAGGGTAGAGCTAAAATTCAGAGGGATCTTGATAAATTGGAGAACTAGGCTGTAGACAACAAAATGAAATTCAGCAAAGACAAATGTAAGGTGCTACACTTAGAGAAGAAAAACCAAATGCATAAATACAGACTGGGAGATAAGTGGCTTGGCAGCAGCACTGCTGAGAAGGATCTGGGAGTTGTGGTGGATCACAACCTCAACATGAGTCAGCAATGCGATGCTGTTGCTAAAAAAGCAAATACAATTTTAGGTTGCATTAACAGAGGTATAGCATGCAAGTCACTGGCAGTGACAGTACCATTCTACTTGGTGCTGGTTAGGCCTCAGCTGGAGAACTGTGTCCAGTTTTGGTCATCAATGTATACAAAGGATGTAGAGGCACTGGAAAGGATCCAGAGGCAAGCGACGAAGATGATCAAAGGGATGGAATGCAAGTCATATGAGCAAAGGCTGAAGGAACTGGATATGTTTAATTTGGAAAAGAGGAGATTAAGGGGGGGATATGATAATAGTCTTCAGATACTTGAAGGGCTGCCATGAAAAAGATGGAGAAAAGTTGTTCTCTTTTGCCACAGAGGGCAGGACAAGAGGCAGTGTGTTCAAACTACAGTATAGCATGTTTAGATTAAATCTCATGAAAAACTTAACTGTAAGAACAGCAGGACAATGGAACAGACTGCCTAGGGAGTTCGTGGAAGCTTCTTCATTGGAGTTTTTCAAAAGGAGGCTGGATAGCCACCTGTCTTGGATGGTTTAGACACAACAAATCCTGCATCTGGGCAGGGGGTTAGACTGGATGACCCTTGCCGTGCTGTCTAACCCTATGGTTCTATGACTAACTTAGTATATACACAAGTACACCATTAGAAATTGGCCTCAGAACATTTGTAAAGCTGTATTGAGGAGACCTGATCCCAGTTGCTTTCTTCAGCTTTCTGGTATTGATCACATATTGTGGTTGATGCTTTTCTAGTTTTCATCAGCCTCTTGTATTTTGTCAGTTGATAGTGTCAGTTAAAGTCTTTCATTATCTCATTTTTAGGCAAAAACTTCTGTTTTTCTTACATTTACATTTGTAACTTGTTTATTAATTGTCCTGTCAAAACTCTCTGTGATATTAAGCTTTTCTCCTTTTTCATCCTATTTTCCTTATTTTAATATCCTAATTTTGAGTTTAATTCTATCTATTGTTGAATGAGTTTTCCCCTCCCTTAGGAAGTTCTCACACTATCAGGTTTGGTGACAGGCTTATTCAGAGGTGCTGATCATCTGCAGCTCCCATTGACTTCCCTTGTAGTTGTGTGTGCTCACCACTCCTGAAAATCCGACTTTGGATGTCTCAAATTGGGTAGCCAAAATGATAGAAACACTATTAGTGGCCATCTTCAAAATTTTTGGTTAAATGACTTGCTCACCATCAAATAGCAAGTCTAGGGCAGAACCCAAGATAAAACCCAGTGCTCCTGAGTCACAGTTCACTTTCTTAATTACAGGCTTTTTCGTTTGTAGTTTCCTGCATTGTCCATTACAGACTTTCCAACTTCTGCAGCAAATGAGGCAGGGGTCCTAAAAACCAGCATCATTCACACACATTCTCAACTGATTCAATCAGCACAGTACATTCTGTTTACTGACTGAGGAAACAATAATATGTGATCATATAACTAAAGACTATATCCTAATGCATATGCACAAAGGGACAGAATTAAGGTTGCATTGATTTAAAAAAAAATTCTGGAGGTCCCAAGTGAAACCTGAACCCTCCAAAACCCAGCAAAATCAGAGGGGGATAAAAAGTTTTACTCGGATTTTTCCAAAATCAGCAGTTTCCAAAGGGAGCAAATACAGAACTGTTTATGCTTTAAACCAGTGGCTCTCAACCATTCCAGACTTCTGTATCCCTTTCAGGAGTCTGATTTGTCTTGCGTACCCCAAGTTGCACCTCACTTAAAAACTATTTGCTTGCAAAATCAGACATAAAAATACAAAAGTGTCACAGCACACTATTACTGAAATATTGCCTACTTTCTTATTTTACCATATAATTATAAAATAAATCAATTAGAATATAAATATTGTACTATATTGAGCAGTATAAACAAGTCATTGTCTGTATGCAATTTTAGTTTGTACTGACTTAGCTAGTGCTTTTTATGTAGCCTGTTGTAAAACTGGGCAAATATCTAGATAAGTTGATGTACCCCTTGGAAGATCTCTGCGTACCCCTGGGCTACGTGTACCCCTGTTGAGAACCACTGCTTTAAACTGATCCCCCATCGGTATTTAAAAAGGCTCCTCTCCTGCCCCAGCTCTCCGCTCGCTTGCCCCCAGCAGCTCCACATCCCTTGCTCCTCTCTTGCCCCAGCCTTTCCGGGTGAGGTGACACCTCCTGCTCCCTAGCCGGGGGGAGACTCCCCTGCAGGGGGCAGCAGAGGGCAGGGAGCGCAGGTTGCCCCTGCGCCTGTCGGAGCCCGTGGGCAGGCGCTGGGGAGGGCGGAGCCGCCGGGAGCCCGGTGTATCCGCACCTGAGCGGCTCCCGCCCCGCGTTAAGAGCCGAGGGCGGCTGGAGTCCGGAATGGAGCAGGCGCGCGGGAGGCGGTGCCCGGCTCTGGAGCAGCTGCACTAACTTTGGGTGCCTGGTACCGAGCGCGGACCCGTGCGCTGGGGAGAGAGACTCGGCTCACGCCGCCATGCAGCCAGCGGCTGCCGCCCGCGGGGACTCCGGACCCGGACCCGGGCCGGGCGCCTCCGCCGGGCAACAGCAGCAGGAGCCGCCCCGGCTCCTCCAGGAGCTCGGCGCCTTCGTGGCCCGGGCGCTGTTCTGCCTCGCCCCGGTGTACCTGGCCGGCTCCCTGGGGCTGAGCACGAGCTGGGTGCTGGCGGGCTTGGGGCTGTGGATGTGGTGGAGGTGGAACCGGCGCGGGAAGCGCTCCCGGCTCTCGGCGGCGTTTGGGCTGCTCGCGGAGGAGGAGAAGGAGGCGATACACCAGGGCATCGCTTCCCAGCACCTGCCTGCGTGGGTGAGTGCGGAGGCGGGGGTCAGACCGGGAGCGGCTGGGTTGTGTGTTGGGGAGTCGAGCTCCTCGCTCTGCAAATGGCCAGTGTCGTCTTCACAGGCTGCAGGGGAGCCCTGGGCCAGCGCAGCTTCTGCACGTTGGGAATCTGGCTTCAAATGTCACCCCTTGGCCCCATCTCTGTTACCTGAGTGGTATTTCTCTCAAGGGGGGGCTTGGATCTTGTAGTAGCACCCAGGTTTGGGGAAGGGGGGGGATTATCTTTGTTGGGGAAACTTCTTGGACACTACTTGTCACTTGGTTCATTCTAAAATACTTGGGAAATCTCTTGGGGCCGGGATGAGTCAGTTCTGCCAGGGGGAGTCAGCTGTGAGCCAGCAGTGATGGAACTCCACCAGCAGCAGGGCCATCCTGGCCATCTTCTTTCACTTTGGACTTGTAACACTAACAGAGTTGTGTACCGTGACACAGTTCTCTGCTGCCTGTGGTTTTGCCCGACTCTGAAATAGGAACACCATTATCCTGAAATACAGTCAGTTGGAGGTACTATACCTGCCCTTAAGCCTTCCTGAGAATTTTTACAGCTTTACAATTCTATTTCCTCATTTGAAAATGTTTTTCTGCTTTGTTGTGGGAAAGACTAAAATAAACAGCTGGTTAAGCTAACTATATACAGAGGAAACAGCAAAACTTAACTGGCTATACACATGTACTCTGACATGTACAACATAAACTTAAATAAATACTTTCTCTCCAGTCTTTCAACTTCAACAATCCTTACTTATAACCATAGTAAGGAAAACACTTTCAGACATGAGTGTGACTTTTAAGTTGCTGATGCCCCATTACCATGAACCACATCTGCCCAATGGAAAGGGTTTCCTACATGCATGACTGTAGTTACTGGATCTGTCCCAAGTAACTTTATTGTTATCAAATTCCTTTTTATAAAACGAGAAGCTGTTGTAAAATTCCTGGCCCTGTAAAGTGTATCTCTTGTGCAACAGTTGGGGCGATAGCAACCCAAACAATTGGTTCCCACATGAAGGTATTGACAGCGTGTGTCTAGTTCCTTCTCTCTAAAGTACTCCGTCATTAGATCATATGGCGGCATCTGGCTTTGCCATTATGCAGCTGTTCAACTTATTTACATATGGTGGTGTCTGCTACAAAAGGAGTTGTAGGTAAATTACATCAGACTTCTTGATAAAGAGTGCTGCTACTTTGAGGCCCTTGTAAATGTCAGGTGTTACCTTTGCTTGCTTGCAACACATGGGGAGATAAGCGTTTATGCTGGCTACAGAGTTGCTGGATCTGTACATTCAGACACACTCCTGCTTGCTTAAATAAACTGGAATATGTACCAGGATATTGAGTTGTGAGAGGTGAAATAAAGGCAATAGTAGCTTCTTAAGCCAGAAAAAATCTCTTACTTGCATTACTATGTAATGTGAATACTAATCTGAAAGCTTTAATATTTGTGAAAGACACATATTGTTCCAAATGTGATTGAATGGATACATGTAACAAGTAGGGGATGATGCATTCCCCCTGTCCAGTGAATCCTGTTTCAAATGTACACTATCGAAATAGCTGGGATGCATTGTGTTAAGCTTCAGAGTAGCAGCCGTGTTAGTCTGTATCCGCAAAAAGAACAGGAGTACTTGTGGCACCTTAGAGACTAACAAATCTATTTGAGCATAAACTTTCGTGGGCTAAAACCCACTTCATCGGATGCATCTTAAGTATGTTAAGTATTTTTCCTCCAGTCTCAGCTATTTATTTCAGAATCTTGCTCATCCAAAAAATTAAAATATATTTCCTATCCTCTACTACCATTAACCTCCAATCCCCATAAACATAATAACTTCTGCATTTATAAAATGTTTAACAAACTGACACTGTCAGGTTACAACTTAAACAAACTACAAACAGGTTTCTGTATTTGTTACCAATTTCTAAATTCTTCAACTTGAAATGCCATAAATCTAAATGTATTCCTAACTGTATGTGTTTTGGTGGCTCATTCTCTGTTTGGATAATGAAAACTGATTAGTCAATTTTTCTTTTAGTCCGCATTACTTTCTGACATAGCCAGATACTGTTATGTTTGCTTACACATGCAGCAGGGGAATGTTTTGTCCTTTAGAAAATAAACTGTTTCCATTTCTATTTAAAAAGAATAAATAAATGGAGGCATTTTCACTGATCGAAACATGTAGCAAACTGTCATACAAAGGCTACACTTTGGGCTGTGACATTGACCTGGCAATGGCCCAAATCCTGGAAGGCTCTGGTGGCCTTCAACTCGCATTGCCTTCAGTGGGAGAGGAAAGTGCTTAGCACCTCCCAGAACTGGGTCCAGTGTTGTTTGTTTATTTATTTAAACAAAACTAGTGATCTCTCTCTCTCCTGCCATCCATCTCCACCCTCTGGCAAACAGTCTAGGGACACCATTCCTGTGCTTCTGCCCTACAAGGATTCTCTGCCTCTTTTCTGCTGGCCCCAGCATTCCATTTGTAGGTGGGATTTCTGATTAACTTTGGAGCCTTTGCCAATATGACTACAATTTGAAAGAGTAAGAAATGCATTGTTGCCAACTATTGCCACTTTATCATGAGTCTCAGGATGTTTGGTGTGTCTTCAAGTCCCAGCTGATGGAATCAAGAGATTCTCATGGAATTGCAACTATCATTTTGTAAGAGGGTTCAGTTTAGATAACTCAGCTCAGTTGGTGTTTATTAATCCGATAGATTAGCACGATACAGAAGGGATCAGTACTTTACCCAAATTGGGGAAACAGGTTTGCTGCTCTTTTCTATTCCAAAATTATAAACTCACTACTTCTACCCTTTTTTATGCTCAACTTGTTTACAATACATAGAAAAGTCCCCAGATGTTACCTCATTAACACAAATCCTTTAATCCCTTTTCTTACATGGTTTCATGCCTTGGTACCCTGAAAACAAGTTATCTGCACCAATTATTCCTAATACTTTCTTTGGTCATAGGTGCATATACCAATTATCAATGCATGCCATAGGTTGCCTACCCCTGCTTTAATGTGTTTATCCTTACAACACTGCTGTGAGACAGTGTAGTGCTCCTCTTCTCATTTTTGCAGATGTGGAGCTGAGGCAGAGACACTGCCCAAGATCACACAGGAATTCTTTGGCAGAACAGGGACCTGAATGCAGGTCTTGAAGTCCTAGGCTAGTGCCCTAACTACTGGGGAATTCTTCCTTTTTTAATGCCCCATCTCTCATGACTTACTGCTACAATGGCCCATGCTGGCCAAGCATCCCGTTTTGATACCTGAAACAATGCTACATGGTTATCAGAGTGCAAACGTGAGGGTGGGGAAGGAATGAAAAATCAAATGTAGGTTTCTTAATCTTCAAAAAGATACTTGCTCCTTTTGTCCAGGAGCATTGGTAATCTAAAGTCACCTCATAATCTGCAGAATGAAGGGCAGCAGCAATACAAGCTTCTCAGTACCACCCCATTAATGCATCTCAAACCTCACCTGGAGACACTGCCCCCTGGGATGAGGCCTGTTCACCGAACACAAATATCAATTTCTTAATCCATTAAACTGGAGATTAAATATGAGATGGCTCTGGGGCACCTCACTATAAATAATTATTGCCTTGAAACTGACGACTGACTGACTCCATGACTCTCTCCAAGGACCTTTCCACGCATGATGACAGACTGACAGTAAAGTTGGTGATCATCTGGTTCCTGTAATCCTCCTTCATGTTAAATGTCAGTAGTGTTGTATCTGTATTGATCATCACCTGCCTTCACTAGCAAAATTAACAAAGATTTATTTGTGAGACAGGCCTATCCTGCAACATGATCCAGAAACTCTCAATAGCTTGCAAGAGTAGAATTAAAGTTACCTAACCACTACCTTGTACCTAGGGCTTCTGTTTTTCTGGGGTTATTAATTTAATTTGGAGGTGGGTGGGTATTTTCAGCAGTATTTGAGTTGTGTAGGTATCGGGGGGGTTTCAGGGCTTCCTCTTTTATAGTATAAGATTTCATTGGGTACTTCCCAACATTTTTATCCAAATAGGATTGTCTTTCATTTTTATTATGAGTATAAAAATGATGTACTTGTTGATTTAAGCTCTGTATCCTTGTTAATGAGCCCCTGGTTTAGCATTGAGTGCATTTGTTCCCTAGTGTGCTTTAATGTAATATTGTTTCAAACAGTACATCAAGATCATAGCCTTAGTCAGTCTAAACCAGGGGTAGGCAACCCATGGCACGCGTGCCAAAGGCAGCACGCGAGCTGATTTTCAGTGGCATTCACACTGCCCGGGTCCTGGCCACCGGTCCGGGGGGCTCTGCATTTTAATTTAATTTTAAATGAAGCTTCTTAAACATTTTAAAAACCTTATTTACTTTACATACAACAATAGTTTAGTTATATATTGTAGACTTCTAGAAAGAGACCTTCTAAAAACGTTAAAATGTATTACTGGCACGCGAAACCTTAAATTTAGAGTGAATAAATGAAGACTCGGCACCCCACTTCTGAAAGGTTGCTGACCCCTGGTCTAAACCTTAGTGCTCATGTGGGGCCTTGCAGGGCAGGCACCTCTTCCCTTTCTTTATCACATCTACTTCTGTTTTGTGTCACGTTCCCTAGAGGGTCTCCAGCCCATTCTTCCTCCTTTTGGGTGCCCTGCCCCCACTTTCCTCCTTCTCTGCAGGTAGAGTTTTGCAGCATCCCATTTGAGTGGTGAGAGCTGCTGAGAGAGTTGGCCGTGCTTGCTGGGCAGCCACTGGAGCTGCTGCCTTAACTGCAACAAGTGTTAATTTAAGAGTTGGTTGCATGATGATGACATGGTTTGGTTACAGCTGAACACTGTCCCACTGCCTGTGTGGAAACAGTCATAAACTTCTTCCCTGGCGAGCCCTGGGCTAGCAGAGTGAGATGCCTGGAAATTGATCCCAGTAAAACAGTTCTCTATTTGCCATGGCTGTGTGCCTCCACTTCACCGCAACCTCAGGACTTGTGCTCAGCACTGCATGGCCATACTGAAGAACCGATGCGTGTGGTTCATAATACTACTGCTTAATTCATTCTGTGAGAACTGGCATGCTCAGAAAGTAATCAGACGCAAGGAACATCTCAGGAGAATCTGTAAAGCACAGTGAAATAGAATAAGTGCAGTGAGCGTGAATGGCAAAACTGAAGTGCAAAAATATGTTGTGAAGGCCATCACTAAAGCTCTGGTGGCAAGGGGTGAGGGGAACCAGACTTCTAGTGCAGAAATAAGTTAACTTGCTTTCTTGAATATCTTGCTTATAGCATCTGAAGTCCACTGGCTCTTCTGGATTCACTTGAAATGCAGGATATTTATGCTGTCCCACAGCAGTGCATTTTGGAGCATCACTAGTCCAATGCAAAGTATCCAATCTAGAGCAGGGGTGGGCAAACTTTTTGGCCTGAGGGCTGCATTGGGTTTTGGAAATTGTATGGAGGGCTGGTTAGGGGAGGGGGTCGTGGCCTGGGCCCCCCCCCCCACCACCATCTGCTCCCCCCTGATTTCTGCCCCATCCAACCTACCTTGTTCCCTGATGGCCCACCCTGTCCCCTGATTGCCCCCCGCCCCCATTCAACTCCCTGTTCCCCCTGACCTCTATCCACACCCCTGACCACCACCCCGAACTCCCCTGCCCTCTATCCAACCCCCTCCTGCTCCGTGCCCCCTAACCATGCCAGCCACCGGTGCTCCAGGCAGCAGCGCTACAGCCATGCTGCCTGGCTGGAGCCGGGCCACGCCGCTGCCACCACCACGCAGCACAGAGACCGGGTCAGGCCCGGCTCTGCAGCTGCACTGCCCCAGGAGCACACAGCCCCACCGCCCAGAGCATTGTGCCGGCGGCGGAGTGAGCGAGCTGAGGCTGTGGGGGAGGGGGGGCAGCGGGGATGGGGCCGGGGGTAGCGTCCCGGGCCAGAAGCTTGGGGGCCGGGCAAGACAGTCCCGTGGGCCGTAGCTTGCTGACCTCTGCTCTAGAGCATCACTAGTGAAGGCAGAAGTCTTTCAGAGGCTAAGTGCTTTCCTTTTTGAAAACTGACAAACATTTCTGGCCAAGCCTGTAAGTGGGAACACACATTTCTCTGCTCACCCAAGTTTATTTTTGCTGATTTCCTTGGGTTTGGCTGAGAGTGCTGTCTTGCCGTCCCATATGAATGGCACTCTGTAAATCTTGGGAAGTTCAATATTCTGTCATCTGTCTGACAGCCTGTATGCATTTGAATGGTAATGATCACCTTCCCCCCAGAGTGAATGGTTTTTTGGTGGCTGGTGGGGGTGGGGGGAAAGGGGAATGGAGGCTTGAATTACATATGTGTTAGTTTCCATTCCGAATGCTCACAAGCATACTAAAACAATGAGAGGCCAACCTAATTGTGCCAAATGAACTACGTTTGTCCAAGCCATTCTCTGTTCTCCAATGGGGTACTGTATTTTCAATTGGCTATGCACTTTCTTTTCAGGCCATAAGTGTCTGGGGTACATATGAGAAGGACTGAGACATAGGCTAAAACTCTGAGCTGATAAGCTAAAAAAGACCAGACTAGTCTTTTAGGTTGAGAGGCAAGCTTTGTTCATCTATACTGTAGCTGGTATTTCCATGCTTCGCAATACTAGCTTTGTGCCTGTCTTGTCCTGTCGACTAGTTGAATTAATTTGTAATTATTGTGTGTCCTGTGGCTTTTTCCCTTTATTTTTTTTACGTATTCTATGCAAACAGGTTTTGTTTCTATTAAAGGTAACTGGCTGTATAGAGTGTGATGCTGGGATGGCTGCCTGTTTCCTGCAGGGAGGAAAATTGACTCCACCTTTTAAAGAAGGTGGCAGCAGAAATATAGCAATAGCTTGGCTACTTTGTCAAGGGAAAAATAGGTTTGGCATTCTGTCCCCTTCTTCCCCCCCTCTCCCTCCACACCCCAGTCTATCACCATCCACACCCCGAATGGTGCTGGTGAGAGGTGGTATAAGATGTGGGTCTGAGAGCTGAACACCTGACAGATACAAGGCTTTGTTTAAAAGGAGATTTTTAACTAAGGGTTTCCTGTTAGCCCATAACCTTCTAACATTGCTTATTCTTGGTGAATTTCCATTATAAGTGCTGACTTCTGAAGAAGGTTATGAGAGAAAATGCTGCAACAGGTTTTTTTTTTTTTTGCATAAATCCAGGCTACTCAATAGACTTCTCATTGTTCTTTACTGCCTGAGTTAGTCTGGTAGCACCTTTAAAGCTCTGAAGCATGGATATTGAAGAGTATAAAAATGTATGTTATACTTGTGTGACCGGGGGAGCCACACCAAGGTTACTTAATTAGGGCAAACAGCAAAGAAGGGGCAGACAATCCCCAAAGCTGGTGGTCATTCTAGTACTTAGATCCACCAAGCTAGCCTCAAACAGCATCTATAATACCTCACTGATTACCCAGGAGCCAAAACACAGTTCACTTAAAGCAACCCAGCCTTAGGCCTCCACCCAGACACCCAACTCAAATATGATGAGAATTACTGAAAATCTTCTTCATCATAGAAGAAAGTTCTACCAATCCCAAAGGATCAGACACATTACCTCCCAGGTTAATATTTCATATCTTACCCAGATACATGCTTACAGCCAATTCTTATTAACTAAACTAAAATTTATTTAAAAAGAAAAGTGCTGGTTAAAAGATCAGTATACATACAGACATGAGTACAGTTCTGAGATCAGATTTGTAGTAGAGATGGTGAGCTTTGTAGTTGCAAAGAGTTCTTTCAGAATTAGTCCATAGGTTATAGTCAGGGTGATCCAGATGGGATTTGAGATCTGTCTTATGACTCAAGCTTCCCCTGCATCAAGCAGAACTGAGATAAAAGGGATCAGGACCCAACACACTTTTATACAGTTCCAGGCCTTCTCTTGACATCTGAGTCCTTAGGTGAACAATAGGCAATCATGGAGACTTTGAAGTAGACCTATTTCCTAAGCATCACCAGTAATTAGCTACAGGGAGTAACATAAGGCAGTTGCCTGTTTTCCACCATTCACAGGTGATTTGCTGTACATTTCAAAGAGATGAATACAGTGATAGCACTATTTTTACAGTTCATTTAAATGTTAAGATCTCCTTTTGATCCCCGAATTAACAGACTGCAGCATAGACAGGAACCCTTTGGTTACATTGTTAAGCTCTAACAAAATGTTTGTTTTTGTGTGTTTACATATGTAATCTAAAATATGTCCCTAGAGGTTGAATTTGGGTTATTTATCCTGCAGGATGCTTAACCCTTTCTGGCCATGTGTCACAACTTGCCATTTTTCAGATAGTGTTTGTTGTTCCCACTATGGCAATGGGCTGATCTAGTCACAAAGTAAATAAATGTCTGAAACTGATTCTCTCTCTCTCTCCCCCCCGCATATACTGTGGCCCTGTTCTGATCACAACTGGTTTAGTTCCTCAGTTTCCCATTGCGTAATGAAGAGGGGAAAGTGAACTCTTTGCTAATGCTGCTTTATTGTTGGTGGTATGTAGTTTTCACATTAATCATGTAAATGGACCCAGAGGCGCTGTGGTATGAATAAAGAATCCTAGAAATGTAGGGCTGGAAAGGACCTTGAGAGGTCAAGTCCAGCCACCTGCACCGAGGCAGAACCAAGTAAATCTATTCGAGCCCATCCTTGACAGGTTTTGTCAAACCTGTTTTTTAAAAACCTCCAATGAAGGGGATTCCACAACCTTCCTTGGAAGCCCATTCCACAGCTTAACTAGAAGGATGGTTAGAAAGTTTTTTCTGATATCTAACACAAATCTTCCTTGCTGCAGATTAAGCCCATTACTTCTTGTCCTACCTTCAGTGAATATGAGCGTTGATCATTGTCCCTTTCCTAACAGACCCTAACGTGTTTGAAGACTGTAAGGTTCACCCTCAGTCTCCTTTTCTCAAGACTAACCATACCCAGTCTTTTTCAGGGTGGATTGATTTAAGTCAGTCATTTAAATCAAGTGAAAAGCCTTGATTAAAATCAATTATGTAAATCAACTTTTCCATTTGTACTTGTTTTCTCAAGAAGGGTGCATTCTCATTGGTTGATATAACCATTAAAATATGTTGATTTACAACTAAACAGAGCTTTTTACACTAGATTTGGTACTTTTTTTTGCTACGTATGAGGGTACACTATAACTATAATATATATATATATATATATATATATATAAGCAATTATGTAGCTTAATATTTTCAGAATTATATTAATTGTACATTTTAGTATTAGAAAATGGTGAATGATCTATTGCTTATTAATTTTTTTGCTCATGATTTGTATTAACCTTCATTAATTAAATTCCATTTACCATTCTAAACACACAACAGCATGTAAAATGTTTTTTATTAAATAAAATCTTAAATGTGTTCGATACATAAGCTTCTCAACATATTTTATATGAAATTCAGATTTAATTTTCAACGGGTTTATTTAAAAAAAAAAAATTAATTTTTTCTTTTTAATTTTGAATTTTATTTTCCAAAAATCATGGTTTTGTTTGTTTTAATCCATCCTGGTGTGTGTGTTTGTGTGGTTTTTTGTTGTTTTTGGACCTTGCCTCATGTCACTTTTGTAGCTCTCCTCTTGACTCCAATTTGTCCAGAACTGGACACAATACTCCTGCTGAGGCATCACCAGTACCAAGTAGAGCATGACATTTCTCTCCCATGTTTTACATCCGAAACTCCTGCTAACACACCCCAGAATTAGCCTTTTTTGCCACTACCCCATGTTGTTGACTCGTATTCAATTTGTGATCCCTATAACCTCAGATCCTTTTCAACAGTACTACCACCTAGCCAGTTATTCCCCATTTTGTATTTGTGCATTTGGTTTTTTTGCTTGTCTAGTACTTTGCACTTGTCTTTTTTTGAATTTCATCTTGTTGATTTCAAACCAATTCTCTGATTTGTCGAAGTTGTTTTGAATTCATGTCACTTCAGAAGTAACAGTGTAATAATAAAAGACAAATGGGACATTGTGTTGATGGACTGCATGCCTCCAAACCTGAGCTCTGTTTCCGCATCCCAGCTACTCTCACATAAAGCTGCATAGCTATGTGTAATGCGCGATGTAATCACTTTATTTTTCTTTGCCACTAGGTCCACTTCCCTGATGTTGAACGGGTGGAATGGCTGAACAAGGTGAGAAGGTGTTAATGGAACTGTATCTGAAAATATTTTTAGTGAACTGTCTCTGCTCTGGAGTTACTCTGCAGCACAAACTTAAACATACAAGTATAATAAAAATAACAACTTGCTATTTTAGGGAGTGATCAGATTTAATGCCTCTGCTTAAACCTTTGAGCACATGAAATCTGTGCAGATTCAGTCTGAGTTGAGTGCTTGTCCCCTTAATAAGGGCTGTGCCTTCTCTCCTGGCAAACATGACTCCAGAATGCTTATCGAACATAAGAAAACCCTCCTTAAAACTCAGACTTCCAGTCTTCCTTCCTTTTAACCCCTGCATTATAGCTGCTACTTTAAAATCTAAATACCAGGAACTAACATGCTTGTGTACCAGTAATTCATCTCATGATCTTTCCTGCCCTTACTGCACACCCGCCCCCACCTCCCTTACTGTCACCCTTTATTGTTGTCTCATACAGTCTGAATTTCCAGCTCTTATGGGAGGAGAACCGTCATGTTTGACTGAGTTAATAGGAACACTTAGAAGTAGAACAAGGCCAACATTTTCAGAAATGGAGGGGGTTTTTTAAGGTGCCCAATATGAGGCACCTCAAAGGGGCCAGATCTTCAGAAGATCCGTGTCTGGAAACTTCTGAGGCTGAAGTACCTTGTAAGGTGTCTCATGTTGGGCACCACCAATCCCTAATCAGGTGTGGAAGCTTTGCTCTGAAACAAAGCTCCTGGTTCAGGAAAATGACCAGGTTCAAGGCAGGACACATATAACTAGGTTAATAGGGTTACAGTTCCTGAGGTAACTGCACCTCTGACCCCTTTGTGGCCTCCTTGAGGCCACCCCACTTAAATCTCAGGCCTCTAGCTGTCATCTTTCTCAGGTCAGAGTCCCACAGTGCCCTCCTTCTAGACCAGGGATTTAGGTTGTGATTCCTCCTGCAATGCACAGCAGGTTGGAATTTAACTTGGCATCTGCAGCTCTGGTCTCTCTCAAGGGCAATGACCGGGTTAATCAATGACCAGCCACCCTTCGTAAAGCAAAGTACTATATATTCAGAACAAAAGCATTACAGAGAGAAATGTATCTTACAACAGTGAACAGCTACTATGCAGATCTTAGATCACCAGGGTGTCACCCATCTTCCACATGGAGACCTTGATGGGGATACAGTGCTACAAGGTCCGCCCCCCCCCCCCCCCCTTGGTCATTGTGTCACACTAGTGCTTCGACGTGGTCAGAGCCACACATCACTCCTCCCACCCCCATTTCAGGGTGGTCACTATACAGTTTTTCAGTCCTTTGTTTGCCAGACTTCTCCAGACTTCTAAAAACCATCTGGTGGTGCGCCCCTCCCCCCTGCCTCGGGTGAGGCTTCTCCAGGCTGGCTACCTGCCTAGGGATTTGCATTAATCATCCCCAGTTCCTGCGGGGAACTCCTGTAACTCCTCCATAGAGCCAGAATACAATCCCTAGCCCATAAAGATACAAAGAACATTTACAAAGTTGATAGGATAGTCTCAAGGCTGCCATGTGTCCATTATATCTGTCACAACCAGGATGTGTTAAATATTTTTTTTTACCCATCATCTCAGGAACTGGAACAAGTCCTCTTGAAGGTGTGAATAAAAACAAGTTTTATTACAAAGTAGCGTGGCTAATAGCCATATGTGCTGTACAGCATGGAGTTAAATTTTTCTTTAACTAGATGCATCTTGTACAAAGAATCCTCACTGTGTTTTTGTGCTTTCTGTAGGTCCTTGTGCAGGCCTGGCCGTACTTTGGGACAGTCATGGAAAAAACACTTAAAGAAAAAATTGAACCGAAGATCAGAGCCAAGAATGTGCACCTGAAAACATGTACCTTTACCAAAATCCACTTTGGAGAGAAGGTAGGTGAAGTGACTGGGAAGGGTTACAGACAGATCCTGTTCTGCTTTGCTCCCAAACCGGGGGATAGGTGACTGTTAGGATTCTAGCGTACAGTTCCTTCATTTCCATAATACTAGAAATCTAACCGCATCGGTCCTAATCCAGCTGCCATCGGCTCTCTGTTCTATTGGAGTCCTCCTGTCCTCAGTTTCCTTTGCTTTTAAATAAGCCCTTATTTAACCAAAAAGGAAGAAGAATGTATCTGGATTTGGGGGACACAACCCCTTCCCAGTGACTGTAACCCTAGCCGGGCATGACATATGACTGATGCTAGGCAATGAAGGTGGACCTCTTATCAGCATCCCTGTATGTCATCCCTTCATTACAAGTTTAAAGAGGTTTCTTTATGAGCCTTGAAATGTAGCATCGCTCATCTGGAACCAGGCTTGTGTCTGAGACAGTCAAGATTGCCCAGCAGGACTTGGACTCATGTACTGATCTTGCAGAAGAGTAGAGAGAGCCGGGGGGTACTGCACTGTTGAGGCTGCCATGCTTCTAGGTCTAGATTTTTGGAGAAAATCAAGGGTAAGAAAAGTGCACCAACCCCCCCTTCCATCCCCCCCAACTTGTTTAGTAAATATTTCACTTTTACAAGTTTGTGCTACATCTTCCTTTTAAACTTTTTTTTTTTAATTGAGACACAATTTCCAGTTCACTCACTATTTTAGAATATTAACAGGTAACTTTTTCATGAAAGAATGTACCTGGGTTGAATAAAGCAGGTAGAAGTCTTAAGTTGGCCCTAATTTAACAGATGTTAACTGTGCCATATCTTGTATGTGTCTCTATTCTTTCAGTGCCCTAAAATCAATGGAGTAAAGACTTATACTAAGGAAATTGATAGTAGACAAGTGATCCTGGACTTGCAAATAAGGTAATATTGAATTATTCATATCAAACTCTTAACTTGCTGCTCTTCAAGCAGTTACCTAGGAATATAGCAAGTGCTCTAGTGGATCAGAGCTGAGATCCATCTAGTCTGAGCTCTGATCCACTAGAGCACTTGCTATATTCCTAGGTAACTGTCCAGTGCATGTTGCTTCAGAAGAAAGTATGAACCCTGCAATAGGCAGGTGTGGAATAATCTGGCACCCACAGTAGGTCTCCTCCTGACTTATACTAGATAGAGATTGGCTGAGTCCATGAAGCTCAATGTCCCATCCACAAAACTTTTGTTATCTTTANTTAGTAAATATTTCACTTTTACAAGTTTGTGCTACATCTTCCTTTTAAACTTTTTTTTTTTAATTGAGACAATATTTCCAGTTCACTCACTATTTTAGAATATTAACAGGTAACTTTTTCATGAAAGAATGTACCTGGGTTGAATAAAGCAGGTAGAAGTCTTAAGTTGGCCCTAATTTAAAAGATGTTAACTGTGCCATATCTTGTATGTGTCTCTATTCTTTCAGTGCCCTAAAATCAATGGAGTAAAGACTTATACTAAGGAAATTGATAGTAGACAAGTGATCCTGGACTTGCAAATAAGGTAATATTGAATTATTCATATCAAACTCTTAACTTGCTGCTCTTCAAGCAGTTACCTAGGAATATAGCAAGTGCTCTAGTGGATCAGAGCTGAGATCCATCTAGTCTGAGCTCTGATCCACTAGAGCACTTGCTATATTCCTAGGTAACTGTCCAGTGCATGTTGCTTCAGAAGAAAGTATGAACCCTGCAATAGGCAGGTGTGGAATAATCTGGCACCCACAGTAGGTCTCCTCCTGACTTATACTAGATAGAGATTGGCTGAGTCCATGAAGCTCAATGTCCCATCCACAAAACTTTTGTTATCTTTAATTATAACATTGCTGGATAGTCTTGCTGTCCATAAAAATATCCAATTCCTCTTTGAATCTTTTTAAATTCTTGTCCTCAATGACATCCTTTGGCTGTGAGTTCCACAGTTTAATCATATGTTATGTAGAAAAAATATTTCCTTTGATTGGCTTTGAATTTCCTCCCCTTGGAGTGTCCCCTTGTTCTTGTGTTATGAGATTGGGGGGGAGTGACTGAAGTTCCTAATCTACCATCTCTGTACCATTCATTATTCTGTTCATCCCCTTTCTAAGGAAAACAATCCCAGTCTTTTCAATCTCTTCATATGAGTCTTTCCAGGCCCTGGATTATTCTCATCTTCCTTATTCTTCTCCTCCCCTCTAGTTCTGCAATATCTTCTTTGAAATGAGGTGATCGGTATTGCAGATGAGGCCGCTCCTATGATTTGTCTATAGGAAGGCATTGTAACAATATTCTTCATCACCCATTCCTTATGCAGTGCAACATCTTGCTTGCTTTTTTTTTAACCTCAACTGCACACTGAGCAGAAGATCACCCATAGAGCTTTTTTTAAAATACAGGGACAACATTTTCTACCCTTCAGTCCTAGAGTGGCAATTTTTAATGATTGTTTTTTGTATTGTTAGCAGCTCAAACACTTCATACTTAAGCTCCTTCCTCAGTTACGTTGAAGGGGTAGGATCATAGAGGAAAATGTTTTCTTGTGAATGCCTACATTTTTGTAACTTCTGTAGGGTGATAGTCACCTAATGAAAGCTGCTTTCCTGCATGGTAATGCCACAGCAGCAGTGTGTACCAAAGAACACTTAGTGATGTGGACGGTAGCATCAATCAGACAAGAACTGCATCTGCCTTTACATTGTGTCTGTGGAAAACCTCACCAAAACTAACAGGAAATGTGCATCTCCCTTAGTAACCTGTAAAATTCCATGCTGTTTACTCTTATACCAAGACTGGCAATGTTACAACATGCTCTCTGATGTAACAATTGTAGAATTCCCTCTGTTACAGTCAGACCATTTTGAGGATGTTTAGCAAGTCTGTGTTCATGTGAGACTGCCATAGAACACCACTTCAACATGCAGTGGAGTAGAGTCTGCTCTGGCTGGCCTTTTCATAGCCAGGAACCCCTCATTCAGTAAAACTGCACCAGTTCCTCTGCCTTTGCTTGCAGACCCTGACCCCCTCTCAGAACTAGAAAATCCAAATGTTGGACGTTTCTAGCTTCAGTCTTGACTGCATGACTCCAAAGAAGAGAGAGAGAGTTCTAGTGAGAACATGTGTGCATGTCATGGTGAAGTGTGTTGGTGTCTGTTTTTTCCTGTTCACGTATCTCAAGCAACTGAACCAGTGTCACTCAGACTTCCTTCAAACTCGAGATTGTGTGTGGGGAGAATTCTTCCTCAAAGGAATTCTATTCCAAATAGAAATAGAGACTGAGAGGGAGATGGAACTTGGCCTTAACTCTAGCACTCCTTGTAGTTGTGGAGGCAAGATGTCCGTGCACATGATACTGTGTCCCTAGCAGAGGAAGTCCCCTTCAGATTGGGACATGCGTAAAGCTCATGTACTTAATATTCAGAATTGAATTTATATTTGTTCAGCTGGCCATTGCTCATTAGTGGTAGTTCCCTATGGCTGCTTTTTCTCCAGTTAAATTACTTTCCTCTCACGTTGTTTCCTTTTGGTCAATGACACTCAGTACATATATGACAAAGTTTATTTTAAACAATTCTATCTCATTTATAATAGAAGGTGAAATAAAATTAAGATGTCAGCAGTCCGAAGAGGTTACTAATAAAAGGGTAGTGTGTTTGTTTTTTGAATGGTTATCAGTCTGTAGGTAATGCTATGGTAGTCTGATATCCAGGGCCAGCGCAACCCATTAGGCGACCTAGGCGGTTGTCTAGGGCTACTATTTGTGGGGCGCCGGCGCCCCGGCCGTCTGTGGAAATTTGGGGGCGGGACCTTCCGCCGCCGCTGTTGGGGGCGGCATTTCGGGGCGGGACCTTCCGTCGCCTAGGGCGCCGGAAAAGCTGGCAGCGCTCCTGCTGATATCCCTCCCCCTCTAGTTCTGGGTTCAGAGTCCATCCACAAGTGACTGATCAGAAATGATACATTTTGCTGTCAATCTATTTGCTCTTTAGACTTCAAACCCAGGCCCTTGAAAAGGGTAAGTGTGTGGACCCTTATGCCCATGCAGACTTCAGCCAAGTCATTGGGACTCTGCATGGGCATAAGGCTTTGGGAACTCTTTTCAGGTCTCAGTACTGGACAGTTATCAGTCATTTGGCCTAAAGCAGGGTTACTAATGGGGTAGTAGGTGTTAAAGAATGGAGTGACTCCACATTTAAAAATAAACATGACTCCTTTATCTTGGCGTTTTGTTAACTTTAGCTGCAGGAAGCCATTATCCAGTGACCTCATTCCTTTTCTCTTAATTATTGCTCAGGCCCTGCCATCGGTTATGTAAGATGCTTTGTGCCTAGGTAGCATCGAAAGATCTTGAAGCATCCTGTAAACGCTAATGAATTTTGGCTGTGCAGCATCCCTGTGAAGTAGGATTATTGTCCCCATTTTACACACATGGTCAGCTAGGGTACAGAGACTGCCTTGGCCAGTGTCCCACACGAGCAGTGGAAGCAGTTTCCTGACTCCTAGCCTGGGTGGGGAAGGACTTCTTGTCTTAGCTGTTGCTTCCACCTCCTTTTAAAATTTATAATAAGCATCACTTTGTGGTGGTTTACCTTTAAGAAAGAAAACTCAGTGACTCGTGTGTGCTCAGCAGACTACAAGTGTGACCCATAACTAAATTTCTGGTCTCCATATTACTCATAATTACTAAAGGAAACAACAGATGCTTGAGAAATGTTGCTCAAATTAAGTCTGTTAATAATAGCTTGCGTTTACATAGCATCAGAGTATCACAAAGCATTTGATAAGAAATAATGAATTCATGTGTCTCGTGTTCTTGAGACATAAATACAACCCTTTTTTCATATGGGGAAACTGAGGCACAGAACTTGTGACTTGCCCACAGGTCATGCATGAAATCTTTGGCAGAGCCAGGAATGGAACCCAAAGGTCCTCTTTCCCAATACCCTGCTCTTCCCATCAAACCACACTTCCTAAATGTTCAGATTAAAATGTCAAAGCAAATCTTAAAATACTTTAAGCTGTGGTCAATCTTAGAACAGCTCAAGCAATGAAGAAGAAACATTAGGTAAAAAAACTGCTTGCTCTCAGCTCTTTGAGTTACATACAAAGTTGTTTGTTTGTTTTTTTTTTTGGGGGGGGGGTTCCCATCATTGATCCAGTTCAAAGGTCAGATGTATGGATCCTATTTGTTCATTGCAAAATAATAGAACTTTCAAACTACATTTAGGGAGGAGTCTGGTTTCTGCAGGTGGTCAGAAGATGCAAACTTCTTCCAGGGAGCACTTGACCATGTCAAATAACTGCAGGGGGGGAACCCACCTTGGCTCCCAAAACACTGAGTTAAATTTTTATCTTCTATTGGTCCACTGTGTGTGGCAGCTAATTGGCATAAACAAAAGACCAAATTAAAGCATCTTTCAATTTCAGATAGGTTACTGGTTCCATCAGTATTCTCCAAACTGATAATCTTTCAAAACACAAGGAACTTTTCAAGTGCAGCCACTTTACATCCTGCAGCTGCTTTGCTTCAGGATAATCCTTCAGTTGTTTTAAGATGCTGCAAAACTGTAACTATTGACTGTACCCATTAGAAACACAGTGCATTAGAAATTGGTGTTTCCCTTCAGGAGTAATGTCATGGAACTTGATTGATTTCTATTCTGCTAATCTAGTTTGATGCTAGAGTAATCTTTCCAGTGAAACTCCCTGAATTGTTTGTTTGCTATTTGCCTATTTTATAGCTGTTTCCTCTATAAAACCCTCTCACATGTCACAGCTCTGTTTAGAGGAAAAATTTAATGTGTATCTTAGTTGCTACAGTACATCTGGCTACTTCATCTCTTTGTAAGAAGAATACAGCCTTCCAGAATAACAACCAGTCTCTCCAAGGATCCTTTGTTGATCTCAATAGCAGGGCTATAGAAAGCCTTCTTTAAAAGTATTTGTTGCTTTGCTGGAGTATGGTGTGTGTGTGAAATACTGAGTGATGATGTCGTGGCACCACTTAAGAAACCAAATTCTTCTTTTTAGAAGCTTTCCCAAGGGTATGTCTACACAGCAGCGGGTCTGAGCCCAGGTCAATTGACGTGGGGTAAAAGATAGCATGTAGATGTTTGGGCTCGGGCTCAAGCCCAGACTTTCAAACCCAACAAGTACGGGAGGGTCTCTAAGACTGGGCTCCAGCCAGCACACAAACATCTACACTGCTGTTTTTAGCCCCGCAGTGCGGGCTTCCATCAGTTGACCTGGCCTCTGAAACTTTCTGCCGTGGATGTGTGTGTTTGATGTGTAGACACACACTTTCTGCTCAAGGCCATTTAGGATATGTTCACCCAAGGGAGCCTCACATATCGTTAGAGCAGTGGTCTGGGGCCCCCTGGGGGGCCGCAAGCAGGTTTCAGGGGGGCCGCCAAGCAGGGTTGGCATTAGACTTGCTGGGGCCCAGGGCAGAAAGCCAAACCCCCACCGCATGGGGCTGAAGCACAGGGCCTGATGCCCAGCCACCTGGTGCTGAAGCCTGAGCAATCACCCTTCATGGGGGCCCCCTGTGGCATGGGGCATAGGCAATTGCCCTGCTTGCTACCCTCTAATGCTAGCCCTGGCTTTTATATGCAGAAAAATAGTTGTTGCACAGATGGGCCGTGGAATTTTTATAGCATGTTGGGGGCAGGAGGGAGACGAAGGGGGTGGCTCAGAAAGAGAAAAAGGTTGAGAACCCCTGGGTTAGAGCATGGTAGCCAGCCTGGCTCCCATTTCAGACTCCTCATGAGTTTTTGGTCAAATAGCCTTGCCTCTCTGCCAGTTTCGCCGGTGTCAAATATATTAATATAAGCTCACCCACCTGCCATCCAAAATTGAAAGATTTAAATAGTGTTTGTAAAGTACTTACAATTCTCTAATGACAGGTGTTGTTTATAGAAGTGCAAAGTCCTTCTCTGAGAGGAAGGATATTTACATGGAAAGAATGTTGAAGGCCTTGTAATCCTCTAGCAAAGGATGTGTAGAGTCCTTGGTTGCATTAAACCCTTCTGTGATGTAATCAGAAGGGAAATTATTCTATGGGTTCTCTTGTTCACAAACCTGCTTGTGATTCAGTCTTCTGCAGCCACTGGGTTGTAGGTGTATGATAAATACAACAAGTGCAGTGAACCTATCTGATTGCTGGAAGAGAGGAGTGGTGTGTGTTGTGGTTTTTTTTGTTTTTTTTTTCCCCCACAGTACCCATCAATAGACACAATGTTCACGCAAGAATTTAAAAGGAAATCGAGAGAGCATTTTTTAAATATTTTTTTCAGCACAGTATGGATAAACTGCTACCCTGAAGAGCTTCCAATCTTGCTTCTCACACACGACAGGTCAAGCAAAAGAGTAGACAGGGCTTGGGAGAGGTAGGACGGGGATATCAGCAGTAAGAGCACATGGCTGTTCAGCTAGTGCCTAAAGCCACACACACCATAGCGAGCAAACACGTAATCTGTTACTAACTGAACAAACCAGTTTTGACAGCAAGCAGGAGATGACACAGACTCAACTCCTCCAAAACACAGGAAGAGCTGCACGTGGATGCAGACAGGAAATACACCATCTAAACTGTAGCGCGACACTGACAAACTGTAGTTCCAGTGAGTGACGAACTAATAGTAAGAGGTGAAGTTTAGGTACAATAAATGAATCCTCTTTAGAGCTGGCGTGGGCTGCTGCTTCATTTCTAAGTAGTGCAATTGATGGATTGTAGGGAATAGAGCGGATAGAAAAATGCAGATTTTCATGAAAAATGTATTGAAATTTTTATGGTAAAATGTAGACTTTTTGAAAGACTTCACCCAGTCTAGGAGCCAGTTTAAAGACTTCCTTGCAAAAGATTTGGTAATTCACAATTTTTTTTGACAAACTCTACTAAGGAGGATGTGCTTTCACCTGAACACCTAATGGTGTTTGTTCTTCTTTATCTCCTGAAGTGAAAAGCCCACGATAGAATATCTTAAAACTAGCCTGTTCCAGTTCAGGGCAGTTGCTCCTGTATTTCCCCTTAGTGGTTCAATAAGGGTACCCAGTCTTAGGGTTTCAGCTCCCTAGCTGTAGCCTCTCTTGGATGGAGACACATCTCATTGCCTTCTGACCACAATATGTCCAGACTGTACAGTTCCTTGCCTTCACTGTGTGTTTCCCAGCAAAGGCAGTCTGCCTAAACAAACCTTGCTCATAGACTTGAAGGCCAGAAAGGACCATTATGATCATCTAGTCTGACCACCTGCACGCCACAGAACCTTCCCCACCCACTCCTGTAATAGACCCCCCCTAACATCTGGCTGAGTTACTGAAGTCCTCAAACCATGATTTAAAGACTTCAAGTTACAGAGAATCTACCTTCTTGTTTCACTTCAGGGACTGATAATGGAATGATTGCTACAGCTCTAAGTTTCCACACCGTTCTTTCCAAGCAAGCCTACTTTTTATTCTTAAGGTAAAAAGCATTACAGAGAAGACTTATTAAAA
Source organism: Platysternon megacephalum (assembly GCA_003942145.1). NCBI lineage: Eukaryota > Metazoa > Chordata > Testudines > Platysternidae > Platysternon > Platysternon megacephalum. The sequence continues at coordinate 6,341,335 of QXTE01000080.1, read as the reverse complement.
CAATAAAAGAACCTACACACGTGCTAATAAGGTTACCAAGCATCTCCCCACCAGAGGGGTTTCTTTGCAGTTACAAGTTCATCAAGCTTCAGCTCAGAAGAAGCACACACTCATATGAGGCCCCAGTAGGCCTAATCCTTCCCTAAGGATTGGGGGCCCTCCATGGACCTGACTGTTTGCTGGATCAGAAGGTCCTGAGCCAGTTTAAACTTAGGCTATTTAACCAAAAGTCTTTTCTTTGTCTATTGGTCTTTGGAGAATCCAGTTTGAAGTAATATATGTGAATCTCTCTGAGGGTGATGGCTTTAAAGATTGGTAAGGAGGAAGTTCATTAGCATCCACCCTCCCTACTAGAGAAGATACCTACAATGCCACAACATGGCATACACAATTCCATTTTTAATACCATGTACCCTGAAGGTATTAAACCCTAACTCAGTAAGGTTTAATTTACACTTAATTGAATTACCTTAATTCCATAAGGTATGTTCAGGATATTGCCAGTCTGTCACGCATCCCTTTTAGTTTCCCAGTGTGATGCTACGATTATTCATAGCCTGTGAATAACAGTAGTATCACAACAAAGGCCGTACAATTTATCCTTGTGCTGTCCTATTCAATAGGCAGAGAATTGTTCTTTAACAACACATAATTAACCCATGGCCCTCATTACCCCCAAGCTATTAGACCAAGATTTGAGACAGAATTAGACATTCATATGGATAAGATTAAAAATAGGGTTTTTTGGAGGGCTATCAACCCTCCTGCTTCAGGGCATAAACCAACCTTTGAGGGAGATTGGGAAGAAACTCCCTCTTTGGGCAAGACATGCCGTAACACTCTCTAGTGGAGTTTGTTGCACTGTCCTCTGAAGCATATGGTACTGGCCGTTGTCCGAGACGGGGCAGTGGGTGAGGTGGACCTCTGTTCTGACTTGGTTTGGCAGTTCCCATGTGATACTGATTTAGAACAGCCTAAACGATGATAAAAATCTGATGGTACAGATTGCGCTGAATATTTTACATAACTTTTGTCAGACAAATCTGTCAGGAAAGAATATTCTGTGAGAATATTAAACATAGTTCTGCAGCTAAGTGGTTGCTAGAAATAAAAGGCATTTAATGACTGTTTGGAAGCGTTTCTGATTCTGCAGAAAGACACGGGATTTTTATAAACCAAAGCAGTGTCATCTGCATCACATACTAGTGACAGCTGCCTTTAAATTCCTAGTTTGTTTATTGCAAACTCAGGGATCTGCTTCGGGCTTTCCTCTGGGCTCTTTAGTCAGACAACTCCTTGTGAAGTCAGTGGGAGCTCTGCCTGAGTAAGGATTGCAAAATAGAGCCCAAAGATTGCTATTTGTAGAAATGCATCACTTTTAAAAAATAAAATTCTTAGTTTTCTGGTAATGTGACTATCGCTCAAGATTAACCAGTATGAATTTTCAGTATACCTTGTAAGGTGACACACACAATTGCAATGCTACAACATTCAAGCTTTTAATTTTTATAGTAGAAACTTCTTTAATCTAGTAAATGTTTCTCTTTCTCCCCCTCCCCCTCCCCCAGGTAAATACATTGCATGGAATTTTGTTTGGTTCACTTTTCAGATTTCATCAGGATTTAAATTGGCTGTGTGCTTTCATCTTGTGGGTGTATAAATCCAAAACATATTTATCTAGAGCCTGTAGTGTCTTGTGAATTTGCCGAAGGGACTTACTCCTCTGTGTTTTTTTTAATATCTGGATAAATGGAATCTTGGTAGCATACTTGAAAACCACTCTGCGCAAGGCAGCCATGATTTAAAAATCAAGAAGTTGTAGTCTTACAGTGAACAGTATTAAAAATAGTTTATTTTCAGGTTATTCTCAACTTCCAAAATTATTGTACTCCAAATTAATTTGATTTTGGGTCTGATACTCTCAATGGTAACTGCCCAATAATTGACCTATCGTCTGTCTTATGGGTCAGCCTCAAGACCACTGGGTTATTTTTAAGGTTGATTTTTTTTTTTTGCTCCTGTATTCGGCAGCTCTGGCCCAGCCTGCTGTGATGAGATGAAAGGTGCGACATGAGCCAAGAGAGGTGAAATAGTGTATCAGGCTGTGATTGTGACTTCAGTGGGACTCTGCATGGGCACAGGAGTCTGCTATCATGGCTTCTGGTGCAGGATCAGAGTCTGAGTAGTGGTTGTGAGAGCGCACCAGGCTATTTCTTTACTCCCTTGGACCCTCATAACGCTCATCCAGTTCTGCAATATCATATTAGGGTTGATATGCTCATTTCTCTTATTCTTTACAGCTCCATTTTGTTCGAGTGTGGGTATTGCAAACACTGGAATAATGCGAAAACTTTCTCTCAGTTATGTAGGGGACTGCGAGATTCACATGGAAGTATCAAAGTTTAAAGGAGGAGTGAAAGGAATACAGGTGGGTATAATGCAAATGTTCACGTGATGCTGTATTTTATATTGAGGCCGCGTGGCCCTGTGGTTAGGGCATGAGACTGGGGGTCAGAAGACCTGGGTTTTATTTCTGTTGCTGCTGCTGCTGGGTGATCTTGGACAAGTCACTTCACTGCCTTGTGGCTCTGTTTCCCCATGTGTAAAATGCCTCCTTTGGAAGGCACTTTGAGATTTTTGCAGACAAAAAACACTATCAAATAGTGAGATATTAAACCTCCTGGAACTTCACAGTGACTTTGGAGAGAGAAGATTGAACCTCCCAGTCCATAAGCGTAGACCCTGTGCTACCTGAGTTACACTGAGGCTGGGATTTTCAAAGGAGCATAGCAACTCCCTTCGATCTGTTTGAAAAATCTCTGCTTTTGCCATTAGCAGTATGTGATCTCAGACACATGGGGGAGAAGTGCTGATTCTCTGCAGTAAAGGGCAGTGGTGCCCACATATAGTTAATCCCAGTATTACTGGGGTAGATTTAAATCCATTTAGGCTCCACATTTCAACTTTGTGGAAACAAGATTCTATAAAACTTAAGGGGCAAATTTCTCAAAAGCACCCAAGCCCCATGTTCAGAAGTGACTTAAACACTTGGGAGCCTGAGTTTCAATCACTTCTGAAAATGGGGCTGGGGTCCGAAGTCACTTGGATACATTTTTCAAAAGCACCTAAGAGAGTTAGAAATGTTTTGATGTTTGTGGTTTGTGTTTTTTTTAAACTGCCAGTGAAAAGCGTTTCACTTTGGATTGCCTCTTAACATAACTCGTTACAAACGAAGTAGATGTTGTTCCAGCCCAAGCTTACCACTGAAGTTAGAGAAGAGAAATGCTCTCTGAATTCATTGCTCAGATGAGAGGGTGGGGGGACCCTGGCAATAGAGAATGGGTTTTGAGAAGTGTATCCTATGATATGGAGTCTCGATGTTAGGACCAGAACTCTGGAGTTCCATGTCCCATTTGTGTGCTTTGACCACGCATCTCTGTAAATGAGGCAGCAGTTCAGGTTCATCCTGGCCATTACCTTCAAACTAAAGTTTCCCTCCTCTGCTCTCTTCACAGTTACATGGAACGTTACGGGTGATACTGGAACCTCTTATCACAGATGTGCCTTTCTTTGGAGCCATGACAATGTTTTTTATTCAAAAACCGGTAAGTCTGTAGTGAATTCCATTCTGCAGCCTGATTGACCCTTGATCTTTGCTCATATGACAGTGAGGGCCAATCTGCCTTTTAAATATCCATCTGTAATAGCTTGGTTACTTCCCTGCCTACTACGTAATAGTTAAAATAGAATTTTGAACAATAATGTGCTTAAAATAGGAATGTTACTCTTTTTTTAGAGATCTAGATAATATAATGAATGAGGTTCTTGTGCATTTTGTTCTCCTACAGTGTTGCATGCCAAGTTAGTCTTTGGCTTCTATGAATGCACAAACTCCCTAGTGACTGTGGTAGATGGTCTTGCAATAAAAGGCATATGGACGGACTATTGACAGATTATTAATACAGTTAATAAATGCAGCCATCTTAGGTGCCAGTCTGTGTTAGCCTTGCATTGAAGGCCTAATTGTGTAACCTTGTGAATGCTACCTGCTGTGAATTAAATCCCATCTTTCTCTTCCTAGTGACAGCTTATAGCATGACGCACTTTTTTTATGTATGTATTTCTGGATCAGTGGTTTGTAGTTTTTTTGGGTTTTTTTGCGCTTGAGTCTAAAGGTAATTAGAGAACAAACGCACACAATATGTGGGTCACACTTATACATCCTTCCATGAAGCATTGCCCTTTAGTTGGCATTAGCTATAGTTCCCAGTGACTGTAGCACAGTATAAGACTAGACAAAATTCTCCTGCTACCCCCACACAACACCACTGAAGTCAGTGTGCTGAATGGTTGCAACAGCAGAATTTTGATCACTATGTATTTTTGGATTATAAGGATTCATGGTGCATACCATGGATTATCCAGTGGTCTCTGGTATAGGCTAAGAAGAACATAGCTGTGGGGAGGCGGCTAGATGTGGAGCTGATTATTGGCATCTGGGGAGTGGATTTGGAGAAATTTTTGTTACTGTGTCCCTCTGTTGTAGTCACAAACTAAAGCGGATACTATGCTAAGTCCATAAGTGACTGTATAAATTGGCCATGTTGCTGGAGAGGGTATACCAAGACACCAGTATATTTTACCAACATTAAAATATTTCAGGCAATACAACTAATATGGTACATAACTAAGAAATGATTAGCCCCAGCAATCTACTATTTGCATGAGATGGCAGCTGGTCCTGGGCTCTGAGGAACTTTGGCAACAGTTCAGTAAGACAAAAATGGTGTTGGATGTATTGCCAATGGCAAGACTGAAGGCAAAACATAAAATCCAATGAGAGGCATAAGTGGTACATAGGCAGGAGGGAAATCCCATTGAGCAGTAGAGTGAAGCAAAAATGAAATCCACTTTTCTGCTGAAAAGTCCTGTATTACTAAAGATCCTTGCATTAATCAACTGGATTAGTGCATAAATGAGGTCATTGCCTCAAAGAACTTCGTTTTCAAGATCCTCAGCTGGTGTAAACTGAAGTTAGTGGAGCTACACAGTTTACATGAGCTGGGGATCGATCTTACCGTTGGAGTAGAGGCTTAATAGAGGAAACCTCCATAGACTAGTAAAATGCAAACTTAAAAGTTAGAAATGGAGTGTTCTGGCTCTGGGGGTTTTGTTTCAAACGAAGGAAAGGTGCAAAGGAAGGTGGTAGAGGAGGGGTGTGTGTGTGTGTGTGAGAACAAGGCAGTGGAAGGTAAGTTGGACTGCATGACATGTAGGCAGTGCTAGACTTCAACATTTCAAATAGATTCCAAACTCTGTCAGAAAAGTTAGCTGTATCGGTAGCTGTACAGCAGAGGGACATGATAAATGTCATGTTTATGATCCAAGAGGGGGAGAAGGTAGCAGCAGTTATTGAGGATGAACGGCAAGCGTTCAATTCAAATACCTGTAAATCTTTTGCTGTATTCCATATAAGGGAGAAGAACTTAGTCACGTCTCAAACAAAACCAGCTGCTCTGGTCTAGTCTGAGCTTGTATGAGGATCCATGAAACTCCATGGACTCACTGTAAAACCTGTTTTCTAAGACCATTCCAGAGAGTTACTGCACTGAGCGATCAGTCTTGCTACTCTGGATTGAGTGTTTGGGTTCCCTTTAGCACTTCAGCTCATGTGTGACGTTGCTGGGTCACTCTAGCCACCCAGGAATGTGCTTTCTGAACACCTCTCTTGTTCAAGCTGACCTAAATGGCATGGCGCAGTTGGAGAATGGCCTCAAACTGAGGTGTTCTCCAGGGTGTGTGGGGGGGAGACACTTGATTCCTTATCTAGCATCTAGCAAAGGAAGTGTGCAAAGTCCATGATAGCACCTTTCAGAAGGATAGGAGCAAAGACACGAGCCAGTTGAGGATGCCTGCCTGATGGCTGTGATGCCTAGTTAATCTGTGGGGATGGAATCCGTGATGATGGGGTGTAATAATGTGGCTTTATCAGGATGAGTTTGAGATGGTCACATGACTCACTACGGCTTCACCACTTATAAGTAATCAGTGCTCATTTGGGATGACTCGCATAAAACATTTATACCACGCTGCCCAATTGCACGTTCTGTAGCTGCTGCATATATATTTAAGGCACTGCTAAAATAATTTCTGAGCATCTTCAAAAACATTGGGCCATATTTCCCGTGTCACTCAGTTAGCTTGCCTGTTGTTAGGGCCGTCCTCTTTAAATCCCTCTGCACGTAAAGCCCATTGCCTTAGTTGGATCTGGTCCCACTAAAACAGCTCTTCCTAGCTCTCCCAGTAGGAAAGGAATTCTACATTTCTGACTCAGCAGAGCCATGAAGTAGTGGATTTTAAAAGCTGACTTCTTTTTTTTTAATGTATAGAAAAACTGTTACTGTCGCAGGGCAGAATAACTTTGGGGCACAGAAGGAGGAAACAATACTCTGACATCTTGAGGGTGTTTTTTTGTTTTGTTTTTGTTTTTAAATGATGGCTCTCTGAAGTTGCTGGGGTATTTGGATTGTTGGAACATGTCCTATGGGAAGTCAGCAGGTGATCAATTAACGTATCACATGGCTTTGTAGCAAACTCCTCCATGTGTGATTAGAAATGTAAACACCCCACAAGTTTGGATGGACTATATACCCCTGTGCTTCAGTGCATGAGGTAATTAGGAAGGCACTTCCCTGATGGGTGGATTACCCCACAGTTTTCCACTACAGGATTGCTTGCATCTTGGTGTGAAGCATTTGGTAATGGCTGCTCTCAAATGGAACACTGGACTGACCAGTCTGCTGCTGAGAGAGATGGCAATTCCTATGTTCCTAAGTCTTTTTGGAGGATAAGACCCAAAGAAACCCCGATGCCAGGTCTTGGCAGCTCAAATAAAGGAGGAAATGTCTCATTCTCAGCCATTGGTTTTTAGGTGTAAACATAATCCAATTTGTTTTCTTTAGCTGGATATGTCTTGTGTTTTTTAGGCTCATTAATCATTTGCAAATTCATTAATACGGTTCAGTTTGGGTTTTTTCTTTTCCTGCTTACTGTAGCACTTGGAAGTCAACTGGGCAGGCCTGACCAACCTCCTAGATGCCCCAGGAATTAGGTGAGTGTTCACGTCTCTTCTATTTTATTTTATTTTATTTTAAGAAAGAGGCGGGGTGGGAGGGGAAATCGTATAGAAATGAACCCCTTTCTCTAGAAACTGAGCCAAAGGATTTTCAAGAACTATGTATCTTAGGGCTTTATACTGTTGTCCATAACAAAAGTATCTAAACAATCTTCAAAATCTGAACTCAAAGCTCTATTGCAGGCATCAGAATTGCTTTTCTACCATTTCATCACGTTTGAGGCTCATGAAGGAAGTATTACGGCTAGCCAAATCTCCTGGGAAAAGTCAGAAAAGACACTGAGGCCATAACAAGGGCTACATTTAAAAAGCTGACCTTCCTTTCTACACCTGCAAAAATTATTTTGCATTGATAGTTTATAATGACAGATATCCAGAGTTAAGGGATTTGCATACTGTATTTATTTTGAGGTGCACAAATATAAGCCACCTATCCTGGGCTTTGTGTACTCTATTGTAGTTTTATTAATCATGGAATCTATTTTTAAATCAACAACAAAATCCAAAATGGCAGAAATTCCCCATCTTTTCCCACAACAGCTTATCGACTCCTCAGATTCCCAAAAGAAACACAACAACGTTGCCCCAGCCCTTCCCAAATGCGTATTGGGTTGATTGTTTGTTTATATTTAAGTTTCACAGTGAATGTGTATATCTCTCTATTTGACTCCACTACTCTGGATTTTCAAGCTGTTCATCAGGAACAAAGATGCATTTCCTGCTTCTGAGGTTTTTTCAGCTTAAGCAGAAAACTGTTCAAGTCGCATGGAAAGGAAAAGTAACTTACCAATTGGTTACTCGCGAGTCATTATTTTTAAACTAAAAATGATTTTTAGGGGCTGCTTTTCTATCTCCTCTTCCTGCTGAAAAAGGCTTAGAACCAGATGCAGACACTCTTGTGCATGTTGAGTAGCTGCTTACTCCACTGAATCAAATGGGACTGTGCTGCTACTCAACGTGAGTAAAGGTATCCAAGCCTTTCGATGTACGGTGGCAGAGAGCTCCTGTTGAGGCCAGAGCAGCTGTATGCCCTGGAGTTTGCCCTGGGCGGCTCTAGCTTTTTTGCCGCCCCAAGCACGGCAGGCAGGCTGCCTTCGGCGGCTTGCCTGCAGGAGGTCCCCAGTCCCGCGGATTCGGCAGCTTGCCTGCGGGAGGTCTGCCCGCCGCCGAATTGCCGCCGAATCCGCGGGACCGGCGGACCTCCCGTAGGCATGCCGCCGAAGGCTGCCTGACTGCCGCCCTCACAGGGACCGGCAGGGCGCCCCCCGCGGCTTCCCGCCCCAGGCACGCGCTTGGAGCACTGGTGCCTGGAGCCGCCGCTGCCTGTGAGGAGATGTCCTTTGTAACTTGGGGGAACTAAACTCTTTTTCCTTTCCGATTCAAATTCTCTTAACCCTTGCAGGGAAGGGCTGTATATACTGCACACTTACAAGCAACAATTCATTTGGCTCGCTGCAAAATGCTGGAGCCTGACTGCTTCACTCCTTCCTACTTCCCTTATAGTGGCTTAAATATAGAAAAAAAACTGTTGATCATGAAAGCCTTATGAACAAACACGCCTGGATGTGAAACATGCTGAAAGACTGGTTGAACCAGAACTCTTCCTTTAAATGACTCTGATTTATGGGGAAGAGTAAAGAAATATGAAATCCTGCCTAGTCATTTACTTGTTAAAAGCTACACGTAGTTGGATTCATGTCCATGCCAAAATTCACATGATTTCATAACCTTTCTGTTGATGGGGGTTTGGGCAGGAAATCACTGTCCTGTCACCAGACCATCTGTGAGCTCTGCATTTGTACTGGACAGGGTATGGGATTTCAGCCTTCTGTTCTGGTCAAACTGCACCGTGACCAGATCATGGAACAGCCTTATCCAGCATATTCCTGTTTTTGCTAGCACTTTACTTAGCAATGAGATGAGGTGGGGAGGGAGTGACGGTGGTGTCTTTTGTTCTGTTTGTTTTAGTCTTTTCCCCCTTAATGGTATCCTGCCCTGTAGGTACAGACTTGCTCATGCCAAATAGCTGTTCATTGAAAGCACTTCATTCACCATTAGTAAGTGGAGAGCACTAAGTATATTTCCTACACACTTCTGGCTATGTGGAGGTAGGTAAAAGGCCTGTTCTGCAAATACAGCAATAGAGGGCCAAGTATGAGGCTAGAACTGAAATCAAAAAAAGCATTGATTTTACTGCATTTCATAGATTCCATAGGGTTTAAGGCCAGATCATTCCAGTCTAACCTGTATATCACAGGCTATTAAACTTCACCCAGTTACCCCTATACTGAACCCAATAACTGTGGCTAAAGCATATCTTCCAGAAAGGCATCCAGTCTTGATGTGAAGACCTCACAACATAGAGACTCCACCATTTCCCTTGATAGTTTTGTTCCAATGGGTTATCACCCTCACTGTTAAAAATGTGGGCCTTATTTCCCATTTGAATTTTTCTGGCTTGTTTCCAGACATTGGTTCTTAATATATAACGAAACCCAGCAAATTCAGCTCTGATGGATTGATTACAGCAAAGTCATTTATTCCTAGAGACTTACACATGAAATGAACAATTGCTGCTCCTTGAGTCTGAGGCTCCTGTGACTTGATGGGATGCAAAGGATCTTTGTGCTCAATAAAGCTCACATGATCTCCTTGAAACCATTTATTTTAAAAGGTGACATGGGGCGGGGAGGAGTTTGTGCCTTTTTGTTTTAATTCTTTATAATGTATAAAGACCAGAGTGCTTGGAGGGGACATTGTAGATTGTTCCATTGGTTAATCATCCTCCTGTTTTTTTGTTGTTGTCTGGCTTCAGCTTCCTATTTACGATAGTGTTACTTTTTTTATTTTTTTTAATTGCTCTTCAATAAATCTGGCTTGAGAAAGGGCAGTACTGGAGTCAAGACTCAATAATTTGCCTCCATCACAAAAAACCACTTCGCAACTGGTTCCCTTTCTTGGCAGTCTTAGTAGAGAAGCTAAGGGGTGAATGGAAGCTGAATCGCCTAAAGGTGGCTATTCCAAGAGGGTATAGATTAAGGCAAACTGGTGGGGAAAGGTGGGAGAAGCTCATATTATTACTGTACATGCAGTGCTTATTCTAGGAATACATGGAGGGCTTCAGTCTCCAGGGCTGTCAATCCAACAACTTTCAACATAAGGTTAAGCCGGGGATCAAATTCTATACACTGAGGTTCTAAGTAAAGTCACCCATGGCCTCATGCATGGATCCAAGGTCAGAAATTGTCCTTTTATGCTGATGTGAAGTTGTCACCTGTTCTCCAAACTCCAAATAAAATACTCCAAAGTTGTGGAAACACTATGAACGTGTGTATTCCCGAGGTAGTGCAAAAGGGACCCCAGATTTGAACCCTCTTGTTTCCCCCCTCCATCTCATCCTGCCTCATCTTTTGTATCCTCTTGTTTATTATTTAGTCTTCTAAAGTCAAATTTCCAGCCAGCATTTGTAACTGCAAGATTTGGATGCGCCGCACTGCAGTTGTACATGCAAATAGCCACTTGTATGCGCAGTTCTGGATTTGCACATCCAACTCAGTTATGCATGTGCAAACATAAATTTTGTGCCCTTGCATGCGCACAGATGGATGAGCAAGATCACAGATTAGGACTGAAATCTTGGTTCTTTCCTCCTTTGAGAGCTGAAGGCATTCTCTTTCAAGGCGTGGAGAAGGCAGAATGATAACATTTGCAATGTCTTTTGTTGTAATTGAAATCATGACTTATTTGTGTTTTTGTTTAAATTTTCCCCTCAGTTTAATGTCAGACACGATAATCCAAGACCTGATTGCTGCCCGGCTGGTGTTACCAAACAGAATCACAATTCCACTGAAAAAGAACATGAAAATTGCCCACCTGCGATTCCCTATCCCATATGTGAGTGTTTTCTGAGCTGGATGATGTAATATATTGACACACAATCAGCTGAATATGCTGTACGCTAAGACGGGCAGGGGGGGGAAGGGGAGGATGCATTAACCTGCTGTGCACACAACTCCTCAACCTCTAAACTGTGGGAACTAGGATTGTTGATGTGACCCCAGTTGACATTGTCCACCCACCAAAACTGATTGAAGCGTGATAGCAGGTATCTGTTCAGATTGAAAACACAAGTTACTGCAATACTGAAGTGTGGTGCAGTGCCCCAACTTTAGGGGAAAGCCTGCTCATACCATGTATAATACCAACCAATATTTCTCTCCCATTCATGTATATTAAAACTGAATGAAGTCAGCTCAGATGTGTGTAGGAGAAATCTGAGCAAATGGTGCTAAATATGCTGGATACTGAATGCCGTGACAGTAGTAGTTGATAGAGGTATTTGCCTATCTTGAGTATTTCTAGTGCACCCATCACAATGGTGTCTAGGTACTTTTAATCTCTGACCCCACACTGGGTTATATTGCAGCAATATCTTCTACATCGGGGTAGTCAATAGGTGGACTGTGGGCCAAATCTGGACTGCCAGATGCTTTTGAACGGATCCTGAAATCTTTTCATTTGCAGTACTTATCATTATTGTTGAGGTTCTTTTATTATTTGCTCTGGAGGATGGACCTTGACTATACCTTTGACCAATAAATTTGGACCTTGACAAAAAATAGACTACCCATGTTCTACATAGTCCTGTTCTGAGCTTCATAGAGTATCCCCAATAGTTTTAAGGTACAGTAGCAGATATTGGCCAGATGTTCCTCTTGGTCTTTGTATATCCTGTATATACAGTAAATAAGGCTTGTTTAAGAGATTAATCAGTGATCTCCCTTACCAAGTGAAAGCTTTGGGTTAATGAAGGAATATGTTGAATCTTCAGTTTGTGCTTGATTTGTACGCTAACCCAGCAATTCTTTCTTTAATAATGAAAGAGCTTAAATAACAGGTAGGAAGGCATAAAATCACAAATCTTGTTACGAAATAAAATATCTTACAAAAATTCATCCAAAACATTGTCAAATGCAAATCTCTCTCTTAAATATACTATAAATATTCTAGATATTGGGAAAGTGAGGGAAAAATGGATAGGTGGCTGTTTTCCACCTACATTTAATCACCAAATGGAAGTTGAATGGCCACCTCTGCGACAACTAGTCAAAAATATCATACCATCGTGCCTTTCCAGTGGATGCTATTTTTTGTCCTTTCAGGCTCTGACCCTGTGGGAGAGGAGCACTTCTAAGAGGTCTGAGCATGCTCAGTTTCCTATGAAGCCAGTTGGAACTCGGGAGCTCAGCTCCTTGCAGGATCAGGTCCTTATTTACAATTGTGTGTATAATGTAGTGTCAACCGGAGACCTTTCCTGCCCAACTATAACCATATGAAGATCGCCTACGTTAGATTGTGCCTCAGTAGAAACTGCTCTCTTCTAAGTAAATTAAATTACACGTTAAAGATGTTTCCTGTTTTACATCTCGGTTATGTAGAATGTTCTGCATCAAAATACCATAGCAGCCTTGCTTAAATGATAATTGGAACCAACACCTGAAATAGCTATTTTAAGAGGCAATGTATTGAAATGATCAAGAGGCCTGTGTTTTCATGTTGATCTACGATGCCTTGTTTTGTTCAGGGAGTAGTCAGAGTTCATCTGCTAGAAGCTGAAAACCTTGTCCAGAAAGACCACTTCCGGGGGAAGTCTGACCCTTATGCTATTCTTCGAGTTGGCTTGGTGCATTTCCGAAGCAAGACCATTCAACGAAATCTTAATCCCATCTGGAATGAAACGTCTGAGGTATAGAATCTATTGATCTTTCTAACCATATGAAGTTGTAATGTTTGTCTGTATATGTGAATTATACTTGGTTTGGGCACTTTTTTCTTCTGTCCTTCAATAAGTGCTTGGAAGGTATTGGGGACAACATTTTTTTCAGAAGCAGAGAAAGTAAGCAAGGGGACAGCCATTTTAGCCTTGATCCTGACCAACAGGGAGGAATGGGAAGCGAATCTAAAGATGGAAGGCAATTTTGGTAAGCGTGATCATGAAGTGATAGATTTCATAATCCTAAGGCAAGGAAGGACTGAGGGCAGCAAAATAAGGACACTGGACTTCATAAAAATCAGACTTTAACAGACTCAGACAATGGGTAGGTAAGGTCCCCTGAGAAGAAAATCTAAGGGGAAAAGGAGTTCAGGAGAGCTGGCAGTTTCTCAAGGGACAGAATTAAAGGCACAACTGCAGACTGTCCTGATGTGAAGAAAAGACAGCAAGAATTGTAAGAGCCCAATATATGGCTCCATCAGGAGCTCTTTAATGACCTGAAAATTGAAAAGGAATCCTACAAAAAATTGGAAACATGGACAAATTGCTAAGGCTGAGAACAAAGAGTAGCACAAGTAGGTGGGGACAAAATGAGAGAGGCTAAGGCACAAAATGGGTTGCAGCTAGCCAGGGCCACAAAAGGCAGTAAGAGGTTTTATTAATATGTTAGGAGCAAGAGAGAGACAAAAAGAAGTGTAGGTCCTCTATTTAGCGGGGAAGGAGAGCTAATAACTGATGACCTCAAGAATGCTGAGGTGTTTAATGCCCATTTTGTTTCTCTTCACTAAAAAGGTTAGTGGTGACCACATACTCAATACAATTATTATCAATGAGAGAGGTGGAATGCAAGCCAAAATAGGGAAAGAACATGGTAAACTATCTTGATAAAATAGATGTATTCAAGTGGGCAGGGCCTGATGAAATTCATCCTAGGGTACTTAACGAACTAGCTGAAGCATTCTCAATTATCTTTGAGAATTCATGGAGGACTGGGGAGGTCCCAGAGGACTGGAGAAGGGCAAACATATACCCCTTTTTAAAGATACCCTAGATCCTATTTAGTACCTATCTTATAGACCAGTCAGCCTAACTTTGATACCTGGAAAGATACTGGAACAAATTATTAGACAATCAGTTTCTAAGAACCTAGATGATGATCGTGTTGTAAGGAATAGCCAGTATGGATTTGTCAAGAACAAACCATGCCACACCAAGTTTCTTTCTTTGACCTTTTGGCCTATTGGATAAGGGGAAGCAGTAAATGTGATATATCTTGATTTTTAGAAAGGCTTTTGACACAGTCCCATATGACACTTTTCTAAGCAAACTAGGGAAATGTGGTCTAGATTAAATTACTACAAAGTGGGTGCACAACTGGTTGAAAAATGGTACTCAGAGTAGTTATCAATGGCTTGCTTTCATACTGGGAGGGCATATCTAGTGGGGTCCTGCAGCGGTCAGTCCTGGTCTGGTACTAACCAATATTTTCATTTATCACTTGGACAATGGAGTGGAGAGTGTGTTTATAAAATCTGCAGATGACACCAAGCTGGGAGGGGTTGTAAGCACTTTGGAGGACAGGATCAGAATACAAAATAAACTTGACAAATTGGAGAACTGGTCTGTAATCAACAAGATGAAATTCAATAAACACAAGTGCAAAGTTCTTCCCCCTAGAAAGGAAAAATCAAATGCACAACTACAAAATGGGGAATAACTGGTTGGACAACAGTCCTGTAGAAAAGGATCTAGGGATTATAGTAGATGTCAAATTGAATAAGTCAATGTGCTAGTTGTGAGAGCCTAATATTCTGGAATGTATTAACAAGAGTGTTGTATGTAAGACATGAGAGGTAATTGTCCTGCTCTACCTAGCACTGGTGAGGCCTCCGCTGTAGTACTGTGTCCAAATCTGGGCACCACACTTTAAAAAAGATGTGGACAAATTGGAGAGAGTCATAGGAGAGCAACGAAAATAATAAAAGGTTTAGAAAACCTGACCTATGAGGAAAGGTTAAAAAAAAAACTGGGCATGTTGAGTCTTCAGAAAAGATGACGGGGAGAGGAGGGAAACCTGATAATCCATCTTCAAATATGTTAAGGTCTGTTACAGAGAGGATGAGGATCAGATGTTCTTGGTGTTCACTGAAGGTAGGATAAGAAACAATGGGTTTAATCTGCAGCAAGGGAGATTTTAGAAAGGGAAAAACTTTCTAACTATAAGGGTAGTTGAGCTCTGGAATACGTTTCAAAGGGAGGTTGTGGAATCCAAATCGCTGGAGATTTTAAAGAATATCTTAGGCAAACACCTGTCAGGGATGCTTTAGGTTTACTTGGTCCTGCCTCAGTGCATGGGGTTGCTCTTGCTGATTTCTCAAGTCCCCTTCCAGCCCTACATTTCTATGATTCTGTGATTCCCCCTTGCCTAATTGTATTGGAACTGATAGACTATTTTTATGTTACCAACTGAACTGACAAGTTAACTAGTATCTTCGGAACCCCTTAATCAAATGAGCAGATGTTTGCCCTGCAAACTTGACCCTGGCCCCTGAACTGACATATAAGTTTTCAAGTTGATCTATGTATGTGGATTTTAGACAAGATGCAAACACATCATGCTTATGCTGACCCTGCATTAGCATATATATTTCCTCAATATACCCTGGGAAGTACTGCATTCTTGTCACTAGCCTGAGGCTTTTAATGTGGCCTGTGAATATTTGTCTGTCTGTAAATCCTATGACTTTCTCTCTCCCTCCCTTTTCCCCCCCTCCCCTCCTCCTTGCAGTTTGTTGTTCATGAAGTGCCTGGTCAGGACTTAGAAGTGGACTTGTATGATGAAGATCCAGATAAAGATGACTTTCTGGGCAGGTGATGCACATAATTTCCTATTTTTTTTTCTCTTTTCAATAGTACGGGTATGATCAATTTTTAAAAAGCAATCCCCTGTAATAATAAAGGCATAGATAGTTCAGTGGTGGTTGCTCAGTGAGATGTAAACCTTATGAGAAACACAGCTGCTTCACCTTTGGGGGGTGGAGTCTTCCTCCTCTAGGTTTCTAGTTCTAGTCCATCCCAGACTATTCATGATGAAGTACCTACATTTGGATGCTGTCCGATCACTGATGTATGTGAAACTAATGTGATGCTCTCAGGCAGGTTCCTAATAGAGGGGGGTCCTGGTCATAAAAACAACCACTGCAGTTGGCTTTTTTTTTTTTTATTTTGGCCTTCCTAGAAGAGACTAAGAATCTGAAATTACCTGAAACCTGAGCTCTGCAAGCCAGGACTGAAGGTCAAACTTGCATTGCTACTTCATGAGCTGTACCTGTCCTGTGGATGGACAGGATTGTTAACATGGCTTTCTTAGATAGCAGCACATTAGGGGAAGCTTTGCAGAAGACAACTGAGAAGAACCAAATCCCACCTACCTAAGTACAGTATATCAAAGCTGGCTTCTTAAGAAGAGGTGCTTTACATTTATGAAGCACTTCAAAACATACTATGCAATTTTCCACCACCCAAAAATGGGATGTGACCAAGACCCAAAATAAAATGTTTGTATTCATTTTGATGGAATGAATGGGCCCAAAGAGTTAAAGATACTGTATTAACATGAGCCTGTCCCTGTCCAACATGAAACAAGGTTTGGTATACAGACTTTAGCCTGCTTACAACCATGGTGCAAACACCATTAAAAATCTTTTTAACCTTTTATTGAAGATACTGAAAGAAGGAAAAATCATTAAACCACTTGAAATGGGAAGTATTAGCTAAGTATTTTTTAAACATCCCATGTTTGTGTGCGTTCGTTCATTCTCTCTCTCTCTCGCTGGATAGTTTGTAGAGAAACACGGACACCCCCCCCCCCCCCACACACACACACACATTTGACAGTATTAAAAATGATATCTGTCCTTTTAGGAACAAGAGCAAGTTAGTTGACATGGGCTGGAGCTGTTACTGCTGTTTAAAGCCCGATCCCATTTCCTAGAAGACAAAACAAGGGTCACGCATGCACACATACACAAGGTGGTGGTGGTGGGGAGAATATCAAAGAGAAGACACCTCTTTTGTCTTTGGTGTTGACTTTCTCACTGCTGGAGAAATGCAGGCAAGGCACACGGTCCTTTTATTAGCCACTCTGAGACCTTGCAAACGTGCATCAGACTGTTTAGGACGTTGCCATTAGCTGGCTTTCTGGTCACAGGTTTACAGCAGTGTTTCAAAATATAGTCGTGGCCAGCTAAGCCAGACTATCCTGAGACAGGAGGAAAAAGGAGTGAGATGAGAGAAGAAATAAGGTGGGGAAGGAACAGAACAGTGTGTGTCACTGTCAGACAGAAAGACAGCCTCGGATGGTGGTTGGTATTTAGCCAGAGCCAGCGAAGGTGGCAATGTCATCTGGGCTCCTCTCTCTGGCACGGTCTGTGTCAGCACATCTCTTCGGATCAGGACGAGGGCCCAACTGCGTTATGGAAAATCCTGGGGTCCCAGGAGACACTGGGAGTGGCAGCTCTGATGGTAGAGCTCGCTGCAGTGGTTGCTGGCAGGCAGCTTTCTCTTCTGCTAATTTTCCCCTAAAAGGGAGTGGTGATGCACATTCCCTCATTATTTTGTCCGCCAATTAGGCCTAATTTCTGACACACCAGTTTTGGTCCACTGATTTCCAGTTGTTTGTCAACAATGGTAAGACAAAATAGATGGCTCTCAATGTCCCCAAAGTAGCCATAGAATGGATGATGGAAACACTAGAATTAATCAGTCATTTTACCTACCTAGGCAGTGAGATGTGCAAGCAACAAATATCCAAAGGGGCAAATAACGCTTCCAAAAGCTTGAAAGTAGCATGATTGGCACTGATACAAAAATGATTTTTTAATACCAGAGTCATGTTTGTCCTCCTTTATGGAGCAGAGCAATGAAAATCTCCAACAGAAATTGATAAGATGACCAACTCATTCCAAAGTAAATGCTTGCAGAAGATCTTCAGAGTCCGTTGGCAAGAGTTTCTTGCTCTACTTAGAATTTCTGATGTTGCAACCCAATCTAAGGCATCAAATATGGTAAAAAGACAACAATGGATGTATTTAGGACACGCTTTAAAGATGCCACGAACACTACTTCCACTGCAAATGATATGGAAATCACCTAGAAAGAGGGGGGAACCTAGAGAAACATATGCAGAATGCGAGAGAGGGAGAAGCCAAATCCATCAACATGACACTCAAAAGCCTGAACAGTCCAGCAAAAGACCAAAATAAATCGTGGAAACTGGTGAACACTCTATGCACCTGAGGGTGCTGGACATAGGTGCCGACTTCCCCTCTGCCCCGTGGGTGCTTGATTTTTCCCACCCGTGCACCGCCCTCGCTCTGCTCCAATTCCACCCCCCCTTCCCCAAAGTCCCCACCCCACCCCTTCTCCACCTCCTCCCTCGAGCGCCACTTCCCTATTCCTCCCCCTCCCTCCCGTAAAGTCCTAAGTGCTGCCAAACAGCTGTTAGGCGGCGGGCGGGAAGCTCCGGGAGAGAGGGAGGGGGAGTAGGGGGGATGCGGTGTGCTGGGGAGGGGAAGGGGGGCAGGAGGTGGGGTGAGGGGAGCTTGGCTGCCTGTGGGTGCAAAGCATCCACTAACTTTTCCCCATGGGTGCTCCAGCCCCACGACACCCATGGAGTCGGCACTTATGGTGCTGGAGGAGAGAGAAAAAGATGGTGGTGACTTCCAGTTCCACACTTTTCTTGTTTACCAGGCATGATCTTAAGAGTCCTTGAATTCTATAAATAGGCCTTTGTTTGTAATAATTCAGTCTGTCTCCCATGTTCCCAGCAACATTTGTTATAGTGACATTTTATCAACTTTCACTTACAGTTGAGCTCACAATTATTACTGAGGGATGCACAAATTTATTCATGCAAGAAACTTAACATTGAGGGATTAATTCCTTTAGTCCAAATAATTGTCTCTAAACCTCCTTTTTTTTTAATGTGGTTGTTTGTTGTTGTGGTTATTATTATTATTTTTGATTGTGATGCAAATAACTCTGAGCACTAAAAGTGATTCCTAAAATGAGGGACATTTGAGTGATATATTTCAAAGGTCCCTTCAGATGTGTGTGTAATAAGCATTTCCACAGGGAGAAGATTCATAAAAGCCAAACATGTTCAGTTACACATGCTGAGGGTAACGTGTAGCTTTTGTTCTATACATGGATTCCATTCTAGATCTGTTTGGTGAAATATTCATCTCTTGTCCATTAATTATAACATGCTGTTCACCAGAACATACAATGTAGTCATGAATATTGTGACATGTTCACTTTTTGTCTTGCAGCTTACTTATAAGCCTTGCTGATGTAATGAATGACAGAATTGTTGATGAGGTAAAAGTTTATGGTCTGTTTCCAAATGTTATAATATGGACCTTGCACATTCAGTGATGTTTCTGCACACTTGCAGCTTGTTAGTTATTTTAACAATTTTATTACAGGAAAGAGAAGTGACAGCTGGTTACTGTTGCTCATAAAACTTTAAATACCCAAAGGAATGGCTCTTCAGTTAAACTGGCAACTCCTGCCAGCACAGTACAAACTCAAGTGCTATTTTGCATTTGTGTTGCATATGCATAGTGTGTCCTGAGTGTTTGTACAAGTCTCTAAATAAATCTTAGTTAAAAATTTCTTCCTGGGCAAAGAAACAATAAATTATACTATGACACTTTTGTTCTGGAATCAAGCACAATGCAGAGATTGCTGCCCCCAGTTTCCAGTACTTACTCTTAGTAGTAGTATTAGTTCCATATGATGATTAGTATCTTATTTAATATGTTAATGTTTCAAGTCTTTGTTTCTAAATACGCCTAAGTAGGTCAGTTTATGCATAAAAAATTCAAGTTCAAAGTGCAATTTAAATTGGTTCTTGTACATAATTCACAGTATGATTGCGACACAGAATGCGTTTTTCTGCAAACAGTTCTCAGGTTGTTTTTTTTATTCTCTTCACTTAGTGGTTTCCCTTAAGTAAGACTGCAAGTGGACACTTGCATTTAAAGCTCGAGTGGCTTTCATTAGAAACTGACCAAGAAAAACTACATGAGGTGAGTTTTATTTGTTTCAGGTATTCCGACATTATATATCAGTCTGATAGGCTTCTTTGCAGAGTAATATGACCCAACTATGAACCAGAAGTAATCTACCTGGAGCTTATATTTGTTTGACGGAGCTTAGATATGAACTTTCCCCAAGACTGAATTTGTTTGCATCAAGAGAGCTCATCTAATTCCTGATTAGGTTAAAATAAGGAAAATGATGCAACCCTTCTTACTTTTTAAAGAAGTACAGGTCTGTCTCATCTTACGCTGGGGTTACGTTCCGCGGTCAGCGCGTAAAGCGAAAACCGCGTATAGTGAAAATCCCATTGAGTGTGATGGCGGGCGGAATCGCCCGCACTGCAGAAACAGTACATAAATTGCTATTTTTCTCTTTTTGGTTTTTGCCGACCGCGTAAAGCCAAAATCGCGCATGTTAAATGTGCGTACGATGAGACAGACCTGTAGTAGCATTTGACAGCAGTGGCCCAATAATCTCTCTCTTCTCCCTGCTTCCTTCTACCACCCCCCAAGTCACCACCGTATCTGAGCCCCGGCACGTAGCATAAACCAACTTCCAATAGCCCATGCGTCAGAGGCACGAAGTGGGTATTCACCCACTTCAGCTTATGCTCCAATACGTCGGTTAGTCTATAAGGTGCCACAGGACTCCTTGTCGCTTTTTACAGATCCAGACTAACACGGCTACCCCTCTGACACTCAACTTCCAATAGTGAAACTAGTTTGGGGCTGTGGCTATAGAACGCTGTAGTGGTACTCTTTCAGTGGGCTAGTTTGCATCACTCTCATTTTTAAAAGTGTTCCCTCTTGCCACAATTCAACCAAAGCACTTAAGCACATGCTTAAGTTCCAGTGAAGTCAATGGGACTTTATACATTTTTTTAAATAGAGATAGACATGTACTTTAACCAGGTATAAAGTTAAGCACATGCTTACATGCCTCCCTGAATGAGGGGCGCAGTTCTCCAGTAAAGACATTGCATAGCACTGAGGTCATGACGTTGAAGACTTAAACCCTAATCGGCCACACTTTCACTCTACGTTTTTTGAGAAGTTGAGTCACTTTGAACCTTTCAGCTTCATTTTAAATTGTGTTAAAATGGTATTACAATTGTAATTAGAGACAAGCTACACATCTTAAAACTTCCATCACCACTGACTGGATTGACTAGATCATGTTATCTCACTAATGTGTATATTTTGTGCCTAATGTATTTAAATGTGCACATGGCAAATCTGACAAGGAAAGACATTTAGATAATGTGGACTGCAAATTGATAGGTGTGCGAACATGGAGAACAGAATGTCCTTACATTAATCTAAACCTTGATGACATGGCAATGAATGAGTGATACAAGTCACTCCAGTTGTATTTGGCTGTTGGCCACATCCAGTTTCTCTCTCGTCACTGATTTCATCAGTCTATAGTCATCTGACCTGAACAGCACTTGTCTTGAAACAGACATGTTCTGGAACATAATTTGTGCACCCAGATTCATAGTTCTCCTCACCTCCACTCTGCTTTTGGGGTGCTGATCTAACGGTGTGAGAAACCATCTTGCTCCTATTGACTTCAGTGACAAAGCACACACTGATTTGAATGGGAGCAGGATTGGAGCGTACAACGCTGTGGTTTCTGCTCGTGTGACCTCAATCCTTTTTGAACAGTTAGATGTTGAGTTGCATACCCCTAAATGCCAGGTTTTGGGAGCAAGTTGAAAAGCTGTTTGTTTCAGTCTAGCAACTCATGTCTTAATAGGTACCCCATGCATTTGTGCTCTTATGTGGTTTTGTCCCTGATGAGTTTTTTGTTTTTGTTGCTTCACAGGATAAGAATGGTCTAGCCACAGCATTGTTAATAGTCTATTTGGACAGTGCTTGCAAGCTTCCGGTAAGTACAGAAGTAACAAGCAGCCTATCCTTCTAATTTAAAAAAAAAAGCAGCACTAACTATTGTGAAATATATTCTCCACTGATACAGAAAAATGACTTTGAATACTCAAATGGTGAATATGGTGCAAAGAAGTTCAAAAACCAGAAATACCTCAAGGTAAATACATATATTTTTCTCAACACCCCATAAAAAAACATGCTGCATTACACAATATTTAACAGGTTGGGCTGGTGTCCACTAAAGGAAAACATTTCAACCATGTCAGGAATTGGAGTCTGAATAACCATTGTTCTCTACATCAGTGGGCCAGAGCCATCCCTGGTATAACTCCATTAGCTCCATCAATGGATACAGCCTGCTGCTTTTCTGTGATTTCATTTTGACGCTGTGTAAGTGAGGAAATGTGAAACAATAGAATACTCACCTACATTCTTACCCAAAAAAACCAAACCAACCCATCATCCTTACACAATAAGAGAATCCAGCCATTGGACTAATTCCTACCCTCGTTTCCACTGCTGTAAGGCTTTCTACTCTTATGGTGTCCTTTCAGTTCAATCTCTGTAAACATCCATCCTTCCAAAATGGGCTAACGGAATCTTCCTTTTTCTCAGAAATGGTCACTGGCTTCCTGTCTCCTTTAGAATCTAGCACAATCCCTTTCTCTTAGTATTTAGAGGAGTTTCCAAAGCTACCCTACCATATTGAGCTCCTCCTTCTTTTCCCTTCCACTTATTCCCTGTACTCCTCAAATGTTGTGTGTCTGTAAAGCACCTACCTCTCTTGGCTTTCTGTAATCCGACCAGGACACATCTCTTCAACTATACCCACTTACTCTTCTTTCAAACCAACTGTACATCCATTCCACAAAATCTTGAGTTAATCCTGTTTGATTGGTTGACCTCAGGTGTTCTGAATTACACAACATAGACTGTAAGATTTCTACATTACTGTGCCCGTTGGATTCAATCCTGCTTCCCTTCAGGGTCACTCCCATGCTATTTTTGTTGTCGTTGTCATACACTTAGATGGGGAAGGGAGAATTGAGTCTTATCTTCACCCACCCACCCACCCTTGGTCATTCCACAGTGGGCTGTAGATTCCCTTTTTCAATGCTTATTGCCTATACCTGAGTTTCTCAACGACCGGTCTGTGGACAAAGGGAAGGCAGCAAGCTGGTTCCTGATAACAAAAAGGTTCAGAAACACTGACCTATACTACAATAAATGGGGGAATGTTGCACAGCCTTTCAATAGGAGTCCAAACAGGATCCTATGGGTTTTCCTCAGCATCAGGGAGAGGGTGCTGACGTGAGGGATACATTGTTTCCTTAAGAGTACCATTGTAGGCTTTTGGGGTGGGAAACAATAGTCCATGGGGGCCTGTGGGTTTTTTCCTCTTTGCTGGGGGCTCGGTGTTATCCATCCTGGGAAGGAACTAGACTCCATTGGGAAAGTGCATCTTGTCATGAAGCTTCAAGGGCTGGCACTCTAGCTGCATACACAATGAATCCAGATTCTAGGAAAATCCCCTCGCTGGTGGGTAGCTGTATGAATGTGGGAATCTTTGCTGTGGGGAAGAATCTTTAACTGTGTTTTCTTTTCTCCCCACTTGTCTTCCCTCCCAAAAACCTCCTATGTTAATAGCTGCCACCTATTTATATCCAGAATGCACAACAGTTTGGCTTGAATCTGAAACTTGGATGGCAGAAGATCTAAATACGGTGTTTAAGTTGTAGCAGCAGTAGCTCAGCAGCAAGCCATGCAAATCCAAAACTTAAGTTACTTAAGAATGGTCCGGAATGTAACTTACATTTATGTTCAAACTAGCACATGATTTGGCTGATGCTGTGGTACCATTTTTCATTCCTTGCTGCATATTCTGCTTTCCCCTGCAGACAGTTGCTCAGCTCATGCTGAACTGACAAAGTTGGATAAGATGGGGCAAAAATACCTGAGCAATATCTGGTGCAAGGAGGTGGCCAGTCTACTTGCTGGTAACCATCCTCTTTAGGGGGGAAACCCCAAAATAGTGACGAGATTTCCTTTAAATATTTAGAGTGGGATTTAGGAGATCTGGCTGATTAATTCCTATTAATTTTAATGGAAATAGGTTGCCCAAATCTCAGCCTGAAAGTTTAAAGTTAGGGTTGCTTTTTCCCCCCCGCTAAATATTGCAGATTAGCTAAAGCAGAAATGGCTTTGTATTGCTGGCTGAAAATGTCTAATAACTGTCTCCTCCCCTTCTTTTAAAAAATGGGAAACAGAAGATGGACCGGGACCCTTCCTCCTATGTCCAGCTCACAGTGGGTAACAAAATTCAGAAAAGCAAGGTGAGCTGTTGAATGCTTCCATTTGTCTTAAAACATTAATTTTTACATGAAGCTATTTTTGATGCTTAGCTGACTTTAAAAAAAGTAACTAGTGAAAGTGATCCAGCAGAGTTATAGACATGAACACAGCTGTATGGCATATAGATTACATATGGAAGAACTGCACTACTTCAAGCATGGCTTTTGGTTTGTATTTCAAGTAAAGCTTGAATTTAGAGGTAGCAATTTATTTTTTAGCGTCTGCTGTACAGACACATTTTATGTGGTGATTAACAGGTCACATGGGCCAATACAAGCGTGTTACCAGAACATAGTGGCTTACCAAATTTTTTCATTGTGTGGCTCGCATCTATGTAGTGTGGTCATCGCATGGACCACAACCCTTCCCACTGCTGTCAGGCTGGTATCTGCCCCTGTCATCAGAATAAATTCTCCCCCCTATTATATTTGAAACCAATTCCCATCACAGTCTCTTTCCTTCACCCTCAGCCAAATTAAAATGAATTTCTTCCCACTCCCCTCCTGGATCGTTTTCCTCTTTACAATAAAAATCCACTTGCAATGAGCTTCTTCTCAGTTAATCAGTTCTCACCCTGACAAACATAATAAATACCTGCTCAAGTCAGTCCTTCCCTCCCGTTAACTCCATTTGACTTACTGCCCTGCAGTCACTTTTATCACAAATACATTTCTCTCACCTCCAGACAAATTGGAGTGAATCCTGTTCCCTATGCACACAAGCTCAATTTGCCTGCACTGAAACTCAAATATTCTCCCGTTATGTCAGTTCCAGCCACACGTGCCCTCCACCCCATCCCCCCAATGAAATTTGGTTTTACCCTAATCCTTGCCCCTTCAGATACCTGCAGCCCCTTCCCAGGTTCTCACTTCAGTCATCTTCCTCCCCTCTTCCCAAACCAATTCTCCCTTCTCGGGGGTCCTTGGTGCTCCTCTCCCTCATCCCCAGCCAGTGGGCCCTTCTGGCAGTGCTCTTGGGGTCGGCAGAGGCAGTCCGTTTTATGGAACAGCCTCAGCAAAGGCCCTACTGGCAGTCCCAGCTCTCATTTTCTGAAGTGGTCACACACAAGGGGTTAGAACCTGCAACATCACATACTGACCACTGGGTGGGCTTCTGTGCACTCCAGCTTCTGTATCCTTCATTTCTACCTGCTGTACCCAGTGGAATTCAGTGCTGGTGACCGTGGAAGCCACTTCCTGTTATCTGGGAGGTTCCATTTGGAAGCAACTAGTTTTTTGCTTTTTTATTTTGAAAGGCAGAGAAGAATCCTGATGTTGCAGGTTATGGGAACGCTAGTCAGAGCCAATTATAACCCGACTGACCTGTCTTGGCACTCGCATGTTCTGCAGAACTTGTTCTGGCTTTGCCAGCCAGAGATCGTGTTTCTGTGCACTTGTCTGACCTGGGAATTGCATGTAGCATCATTTGGATAAAACAACCATAATAGAGGGATTTCCAATCCTACATCATTGTCCTATGTCTGTGTTTAAGTCCTAATAAACACTTGGACAAGAACAACAAGCTAAAATACCACAATCCTCTTCTTTCTACAGACCTGCAACTTCAGTAAAGATCCTGTATGGGGCCAGGCTTTCACGTTCTTCGTCCACAGTGCACAGTCCCAGTCGCTTCATTTGGAGGTGAAAACGAGTGTTCTTCATTTGTCTTCTCTGAATTTATAGTCTGTCTTTGATGCCTATTTACAGTGGATGTGATGCAGCCTTGATTCAGCTTTACTCCTCTACATGCCTGCTGGGATTTGTGTTTGAGCTGGAACAGTCTTTGGACTTGTGTGTTCCCTTTAGGGGGAGGACTGAAGGATTAATGAATTCTCCAGCCCCTGCAGAAATCTGTGCCAGTTCTACTGCTATGGGGGTCTCCCCAGTCACAGAGAGATGTGTGGGATTTGCCCTTAAAATACATCAACTGGTTGTGCTTTCTGGAATGTTGGCATGGCCTGTCTGAATGCATCCATATTCAATAGTAGGCCCTACAATAGACAAATGCCTTCTTTCCACTTTTTGGTCTGTTAGGTTATTCCAAACGTCTAGCTTTGCTGTATACATAATACATACCATCTTGCCTTCTAATAAAAACCTCCTCTTTCCAGATAAAAGATAAGGATCGGGAGAATGCGCTGGGAACCTTGGTTGTATCTCTCTCCCACTTGCTAAAGGATTCTGAGATGACTCTTGATCAGAAATTTCAGCTGGATCATTCTGGTTTAGACAGTTTTATTAAGATGAAACTTGTGTTGCGGGTATGTTATTCCTCTTTCATACACTTTTTTTTTTTACTCTGATTCCCCAGAAGCCTGAATGTCACTGAAATAAACCTATACATCTCTACTCCATGGCCTGTCTAGATGCATTTTTAAAATCTGTACATCCCAACAAATAATGCAACATAACTGCTAGCAGTTATGAAATATGCTCAGATTTAACTGCAACTCAACAGAAACTACATGAATCTGTCCTGAAGGATAACACCCAAACTAAACTGATTGTATTTCCTAACTTAGTCATTGCAAACAAATACAAGAACTACATCAGATTCAACCCATGTACTGTATGTGCCCTACCCAATGGGATAGGATTTTTTTTTTTTTTACACAAACTGTTGCCAAGTGTTCTCTTAAATAAACACACTCTGCTTGCTTTACCATTTAGCTGCAAGACTAGCGTGCAAAATGATGATGTAGCCGTGGTAGCTGCCCTATAGTTAAGATTGAAGCTAGCTTCTCATTGTAAGCCTGATTTCTTCCCCTAAAAGAAACTGGTCCGTCTGAAATTTGGTATGCTGCCTTTCATCCCAGTTAGAGGGTGTGTGTGTGTGTGCGTGCATGCGGGTGTGTGTTCATCTCGTGTGTCGTCCTCTTCTCTCCTCCTCCTCCTTCTCCTCCCCCCCAGAACTTTTGGTAAAAGTCGAGCATTTTGAAGGTATAGGTGTGTGGGGTTTGTTTATACATGTATTTATTTATACATTTATTCATACATACATACCCACCCACCCACAGTTAGGCTGCTAAAATGAATATTTAAACACCTAAATAAGTGACCTGATTTCAAAAGTGCTGGCAGTTTAGGCCACTTTTAGATAAAGGCCTGAATTTGCATTCAGTAACCTAACCCTAAACACTTCCTCTCCCTGCCCCAATATTGGCCATGGTGTTTTGAACATTTTTTCCTAACCGTGTTAGGAAAGGTGACCAGCAGGAATCAGGGTGCTATAATGCTCGGTAGGTACACGCATGCACAGCAGGCGATTAGACCCTACCCCAAAGAGCTTCCAATTTCAATAGAGAAGATGGGAAGTAGATTCCCATTTTCCAGATGGGGGAACAGAGTCACAAAAACATTGACTATTCCAATGTCTCATAGGGAGTCTGTATAGCAGAGCTGGGATTAGAACCCGGTTTTAGTTCCAGTTCAGCACCTTTAGTACAAAACCATCCCTTTATTTGCATAGGGAGAGAAGGGATGAAATTGGGGAGCGGTGGGGGGGGAGTGTAATCTACTGAGAGCAACTTCCTATTGTTTGGCAAGTGTCCTAAGGGCAGTAGTGGAAGCCCCATTACTTAGCAGTTCTTAGATACAATATGTGCTATGAGACACAATCATGTGCTGGCAGAGGATGGTCTAGGATAATCTAACAAGAAATCAGTACTGTGCTCTTGAGAATGAGCATGCACTTTAATATCGGCATTAATCACTAGCTGATTTTCTATATCGCTTGGTTTTAGGTCTTGTGCATCAAGGAACCTGATCCACAAAGCACCTATACCAGTTCCTATGCCTTGAAGCAAGTTCCTGTACCTGCACCTGCAGCAGAGAAAGGTGGAAACCAATGCAAAAATCCCCTACCATCAAAAGCAGAACCCCCCAAAATGCCCCATGTGAGCAAAGACTCTGGAGTGCCTGAATCCAAAGAAGCTAAGGAGGAGAGCAGTGCAGATCTTACTGGATCTGAGAACCCAGCAGGCCCGGCAGTAAATGAGACTATCGCTGAGCTTAATGCACCAGCAGGAGCGCACAATCTGGAACCCCAACCATTGGTGACTCTACCCGCAAGGACCCTGGAACACAATGCTGCCCCCAGTGTTGCTTCATTGGACTCTCTCGCCTCTTCATGCTTTGAATTAGATCACAGCAATCTGAACCTTCTTAAGTATGTATCTTCTTATGCTTGAATTTTGCTTTACCTGGACACTCTTCTTTTTACAGGCTTCTACTATGTACAAAGGAATGTTTGAGGTCTCAGCCCACAACATTGACTCGAACTCCAAGGATATAGCAAGGAACTCGCGTAAACATTTCAGTCAGGAGCAAGTAAACTTCAGTCAAATTCAGATCTGTGTAAGCAGCTGCAGCTCTTTTTGCCTTCATTTTCAAGGGAATTGCATCTCCTTACATGAAGGCTGAATTTAGCTTTATGCATTTAAGGCACTCCATAGGGTTCACGTAGTAAGTCTCACATCCCATCATTGAAAAATACACTTGACTCAGGTACAATAAGCATATTTGGGATTAAAGGTAAGGGTCGAACTCCAAGTGTAATACACATTAAAGTGAAACCTTTGCGAAGTGATGCGAACAGACTAAAGATCAAGTAGGTTTGGCTGACATTTTCCCAGCCACTTTTGAAAATGGAATAACTTTGAACAGTTTTCACGATCCGTGCACGGATGGTCTCATTAGGAGGCCAGAAAAGTGTATGTGAGCCAGTACTGCCATCAGGTAGGGCCTGTCCCATAGGAGTCAGTGGGAGCCCCACGCATCTGGCTTTGTATAATTATTTCCCTTTTGAGAAATTTTAGCCACTTTTTATGTGAGCTGAAAGAAGCACAGAAGTTTCTGTTAATCAAGTAGAGGCATCAAACCAATTTCAGCTGTTAGTTTTAACCTTTTTAAAGTCAATACTTCCATGTAGTGGAAGTCAACTTAATTTAAAATAGGAATTTATGAATCTTTTTAATAACATTCCAGGTGATGTACGGAGACATGGCCCCCAAACAAATTCACTAAGCAGAGGATTACACACACATCGTACTGTACTTATTAAAGAGCATTTAATTTAAATATCTGATTATTATATGGAAGCATGTGCTGTCGTCCCTATGCTACACTAATACCAAGAGCAGATACCATTGTAATAAACACAATGACCATTCATGGCATTAAAATGAGCATTTCTGGTAGAGGCCTTGTAGATCACTCATATTCTATAGGAACAAATGGAGGATACCAGGAACAGGTAAGTGCTGTGCTTGGAAAACTAGGTTTACGTTTTTCAAGGTGAGATGTATTATCTGTTTTGGTGAGTGACTGATTTAATGATACACTGGATTTCAATGCATTTTTAATGTAGTTTTTCCCCATTGTTGTGACTTGTTCAACTGAAAATGAACCTCAACCCCTGTATCTCATAGCACACACCTTGTGTACTGATCTTCTGTATGCATCCTGATGCTAAATA
The DNA here is from genome assembly GCA_003942145.1 of Platysternon megacephalum. NCBI lineage: Eukaryota > Metazoa > Chordata > Testudines > Platysternidae > Platysternon > Platysternon megacephalum. Next base: position 6,311,601 of record QXTE01000080.1, on the reverse strand, counting down.
GTTGAAAATCCTGAACATGTAACTGTCTTACAGTGGAACTAATCTAACTGCAGTGCTCCTGGGAGAGATCCAGCTCACTGTGCGATATGCCTCTTTGCGACGGAGTCTCATTGTGATGGTAAATAGTTGCAGGTAACACTTAGATACTGTTGTTTGTATTTACCTATAATCTAAATGAGAACATGGCTTTTCTTGTAAATATTAATGCTTCACTTCAATGTATCTCTCACATGCAGTGTACACAACACAGCAGTGCTAACATTTGCTGACTCTTGAACAGTGCAACTTTTCTAGGCACAGAAATCACCACATTTCATTAACCTAGTATTCTGTCTCTGATAGTGGCTGGTACAGCAGGTTCAGTGGAAAATGTCCACTATAGGATTTGTTAAAATTATGGAATAACCTGCCCATACAGTAACTTTCTTACTAACACTAATGGTTGGTGTATGCCCTGGAACACGAGGGGTATTGGCCTTGATTTTTCAAGAATAGATGCCTACAGTTAGATTACTACATCCCTACTCAGGTGGCCTCATTTCTCAAAAGCAGTGTGTCCAGCAGCTCCCACTCAACTCAACGAGTCTGGAAAATGTTATATAACTGAATTTGAAACACCTAAAATCATTCCTTGCTTACAAACCAGCCACCAAGACTATATTACTTTTATCCTCTAGCCTAAGTTTGGCCTGACTTTTAGTTCAGAATGTACATAGTAAAGAGGCTCCCTATCGTATCAACACAGACTTATGTTCTTTTAAAAGAAACTTGATGCCAGCTTCTAATCGTGGAGTAGATCCATATGTTCGTGTCTACCTGCTTCCAGATAAAAGATGGGCAAGCAGAAAGAAGACTACTGTTAAGAAAAAAACACTGAACCCCCATTATGATGAGAAGTAAGTAGGAAACTTCATATAATCACTGCTGAACTATTAACAGAAAAGATTAAACTGATTATTATAAAGATCTTTAGCAGGCACTCACTCTACCTAATGAAATAGTTTGCATAGCTGTATGCATCTGTCATACATTTAAGTCTTTACACCATATAGTCCTTTCAGCTTTTCTACAAAACTTACTGTTAGGGGCTGGAATTCGCCAGTAATTAAGGTACAACTCTACCCCGATATAACGCTGTCCTCGGGAGCCAAAAAATCTTACCACGTTATAGGTGAAACCGCGTTATATCGACCTTGCTTTGATCCACCGGAGTGCGCAGCCCCGCCCCCCCGGAGCGCTGCTTTACCGCGTTATATCCGAATTCATGTTATATCGGATTGCGTTATATCGGGGTAGAGGTCTACTTGGGCAGAACCAAACACCAGTCTTCCCTGTATTTCTAGGGACATCCTCTCTCCTGCCTTTCCAAAGTTCAGTAAATGCTGAATGCTGCTGCTTGTTTCTTAATGTGGCTTGTTCCTGTTGTATCCCCTCTTCTTGCATGTAACTCTCTTGCCTGTTAGTCTTTCCTTTTGGTGCATCAAACCCTTCCTTTGAAGCCCACTGATTCCTTTCACGCTTCCACAAAGACTTTAAAAAGTCACCTTTTTGAGACTGGGCCTGTTGGTTTGTTATATGTCTAAATTACATGATCTAGTTTAGGTTGTAAACCATATTTTCTGTCCGTTTGTATAGGGCCACGCACACTAGTGCTTAAAACATCAATACAAATAAGTAAAACCTGCTACTCAACTGTTCAGCCAACATTTTTGAAAAAGTGACTTTGGGTGCCTCAATTTTTGGAGCCCCACTTGACACTTCAGAGGTGTTCAGCACTTTCTGGAAATGGAGAGAGACTTTGTCTCAAGGTGGGCTATGCAAAATCAATAACTATTGAAAAATCTTAACCTATGACTTCTTAAAACTGTGGAATTGCTGTTTCTTACTCCCTGGATGACTGCTGTGTATTTGCCTCTCTGCTCCTTTGAAGCCTCCCCACTGCTGTCGGGAACGCTTCCTCTTCTTCCCCCATCCCTCTTTCCAGTATCTCACAAGTCCTGTACTACTTGTAATGCAGTTCAGGAAATACTTAGTATTCACTATCTCAAAACACTCCACCTGACTTTTGGAAAAACTTTAGCCATGCTGAAACTCACTCTTCCCTACACAGCACCTCACAGACCTAATTTTGTCTTCAGTTTGGATGACTAGCATAGCATGTGCCAGAATCGTGACTAAGAACTCTATTACCCCATTTCTTCTTTTGTGTTGCCTTAATGACACAGGGTTAGTTTATTTCAGGAACATCCCCCCCACATGTGAGGGTTTGATTGTGGGCTGCTTCCATTAGATGATGGATTTTGTCCTGTAGACATTCGAATTCTGCATATAGGAGAAGATGGCCATAAATACCAGTTCATCCCAAACACGTGTCTTCTGTATTGCCCATGTTCTCTTGCTGTGGTGGAAAGTGCTAATCAACCCTCAAATTATGTATTCTGTCATTGATCTAGAAGGGATTTGTGTGTAACAACTAATAAGGTTAATAGGAGTTAACTATGGAAATACTACTACCAAAGACAAGTAGGGATCTAGTCTCCACTGAATAGGTAGGGTCTGAGCTTTCCAGACTGGTGCAAGTTGCTCTGATCAAATATAAAACTCCTGTTTTGGACACTAATGTTGTCAAGGTTTGTATTCAAATAGATAGTGAAGTTCTCAACCTGTGTTTAGGCCTCAGTATACCTTATCCTGTAAAGCACAGCCATGCTGACTCTCTGCAATACTAGTTTGTTCTGACCACTGACACTTGTCTAGCTTTTGGTTTTTATTACTACTGTTCGACTTCATTGATTCTGGTCTCTTTATTAGCATGCACTTTTTGAAAACTCTTTTTAGATTTGAATTTTTTGAAGCTTTGGAAGAAGTTAAGAAAAGAACACTCGACGTTGCAGTGAAAAATAGCAGGCCGTTTATTTCACGTGAGAGAAGGGAATTGGGAAAAGTAAGTCTTAAACTATGAAGTACTATTCAATATTAAACATTTATTCTAAAAAATATCTTTACCATGGAAGCTGACTGGACATCTGTTCATATTCTAACTTTTGTATAAGACTTGCACTTAAACTGTTTTCTGGCCCTCCGTATCACAGGTGATAAAGCTTTCTGCTACTAAATTATAGTTCCAGCAGGTAGGACTGGCCAGGAAACAATTTTTGGAAATCTTTTTGTGCCAAAATAGGATGAAAAGCCACAAACTCAATTTTTTGTGGAACTGGAATTCTGCAATACTTAGTTTAGTAAAGAGAAAAATATGCTCCCTTGCTGCCAAGGAACCGGGGCTCCCCTGCAACTTGCCTGATGGGCTGCTGAGGCATGGGAATAATTTTCTGACAGAAAATTCACTGGCAAAACTAAAATTTCCCATCAGTCACTCTGATGGAAAATTCCTGAGCAGCTGTGCTCAGTGCTGAGGGTGGTAACAATGTTTAAAGCTCAGCTCCTTGGAACTGGAGCTATAGCTCTAGAATTCTGACTGGAGGAGAGGTTAACAGTTTACATTTACAAATCTGTTAGCAAAGTTTAAATGTATAAGTTGGCTATAAAATATGGCTTATTTTTTTAAAAGGTGCTGATTGACCTGTCAAAGGAAGATTTAATCAAAGGCTTTTCACAATGGTAAGTTTCTTTATAGCTTCAAAGCTTGCTAATCACTGCATCTTAAGTGAAACACCTTGATTACAAATGTGCTACTTTATCTTATAAATTATGGGCCACACGTTTTGTAATTTGAGTGAATAGTCCAGTATCAATTGCAAATGTAAAACTAACTAACTAGAATTAGCTTGGATACAGAACCAACTTTAAATGGTTAACTTGTTTACTAGTACAAGACCTACTGCTTGAAATGTATTCTGAGAGGATTAATAAGCTAAGAATATTTTGTATGTTAATGATATTTTGCAGATTAATGTGGAATAGTTACATTAAAAACTGAGGGAAAACAAAAGTAGCACATTAATAGGGTATTGTTTGCTACAAGGCACTTGGTTTCTTTCATAACTTGGAGATATGTCTTAATCAGCAATACTGATTTTCTGATAAATTTCCAACAGTATTACTGTATAGGAATTATTAAACATTAAGGTGTTCAAGATCATGCCTGTGTAGTTTCACATTTGAAAACTTTAGTGATCAGGGTTGAGGCTACAGTAGCAACAAGAAAACACTGCAATATTAGATACTTAATAGAAGTACCTGCTCCAAATTTTTAAGATAACTTGCGTGTGCGGTTTTTCAGTTTGAAATCAGGTAGAGATGTCTAGACACCAGACATGCATCTATGTTTTGGTTACAAACTTAGTTAAGGTTCAGACAGGTCAAAAAGGCCTCAACCTAGTTTCTAAATCAGGGGTAGGCAACCTATGGTACGTGTGCTGAAGGCGGCACGTGAGCTGATTTTCAGTGGCACTCACAGCGCCTGGGTCCTGGCCACTGGTCTGAGGGGATCTGCATTTTAATTTAATTTTAAATGAAGCTTCTTAAACATTTTTAAAACCTTATTTACTTTACATACAACAATAGTTTAGTTATATATTATAGACTTATAGAAAGAGACCACCTAAAAACATTAAAACGTATTACTGGCACGCGAAACCTTAAATTAGGGTGAATAAATGAAGACTCGGCACACCACTTCTGAAAGGTTGCCGACCCCTGTTCTAAATTATTTCTATTGCCAATTTTCCCCATTGCAAGTTTACACTGCTTTGTTTTAAAGTTTCTAATGAGTGCTGGAATTAATGGCTTCAGCTCTTTTCTTCTTCCCCACCTGCACCCCCAGTCCATGCATGTTACACAAAAGCAGAAGAGCTGTGTAGCTCTTTCCCACGCCCACAGAAATGAATGTTACACTAAGACAGGGGTCGGAAACCTTTCAGAAGTGCTGTGCCGAGTCTTCATTTATTCACTCTGATTTAAGGTTTCGCGTGCCAGTCATACATTTTAACAAGGTCTCTTTCTGTAAGTCTCTAATATATAACTAAACTATTGTTGTCTGTAAAGTAAATAAGGGTTTTTAAATCAGCTCGCGTGCCCTAGGTTGCCTACCCCTGCACTAAGAGAAGAGCTTGAAAAACGAAGCTGAACTTGAAAGCTTGTCTCTTTCACCAACAGAAGTGGGTCCAATAAAAGATCCCACCCACACAAAAGGAGTCAAACTCCTAGAGGGCACTTGTTAAAACTACACTAGGCTTGTTTTCTTATAGGTGCTTCTTTCAAATATAGTTTTTAAAGACAGCAAATTATGTCTCTTGCAGGTATGAGCTGACGGCAAAGAGACGGAGCAGAAGATGATGTCCTGTATCATGTGCCTTTTATGCAATAACTATTTACATTAATGTATATATGTATATTCTGTAACTAATCTATTTTAAAACTTCAGAATATTGTACACAAAGCAAGTTGAGGTGAAATGTTTATAGTTTACCTTTTTCAATGACTGGCTATCATTTTAGAAAAGGTAAGAATACAAGAAATTTAAATCTTCAGATTTAGACTGGCTCTAAATGTGTTATTAGGTACTCAAGCATTTGTTCTTGGATTAGTCCTACAAGGCATTTTTTCAAAGAAACTTTGGTTTCCATATTTGATTGTTCATTTAAACAATATCTCTAGTCCCAAGAGTACAGCAGGTCTGACTTTTTTTTGTAAGATAGACTTCACTTCTCCGGGCTGTCAGTATCTTGTTAACAGAATGCATTAAACTATGGCAGGTGCAGAACAGACTTTCAAAACACTCCATTACAAGATGATAGTGGTTCAAAAAGAAGCTATTACAATCGATATAAGAGTCTAGATACTACTGTTCAGGAGCTTTGTATAAAGCCGATTATAGGTGCTATCTGGAAAGGGATATATGTAATGAGCAGGGTGAATAACTGCCAAATTATCAACAGGGTTTTAATCTGATGCCTTAATGTTAAAAATTTTATTACTGTACTTAACTACAGTTTTATAAGTGGACTGTGCAAGACAGAGTTATCTTTAACAGGTTTTTATTTAAACGTGAGTCAAGTATGTACCAAAATGCTTCCAGGAATTAGTATATTTTTAAAGTTTCAACATGTACAATAAATTGTTTAAAAATGATGGTTTTAGTCTTGCTCATGAGACACATGCAACCTGAGCCAAGGTCTAGCTCTCAGTAGCACAGCTGGCTCAAAAGACCAGCACAGGCTTTCCACTCTGCATTTGAAAGCTAGTAAGTTTCAAATATCTGTTTTTAGCTGTAAGATATTACCAACTTAACCCAGTCTGGCTGAATCACAGAACATCCAACTCCTGCTCCCCAGAACCATGACTCAATATCCCAAAAAGCCTTTACAGCAGCCAGCCACGAGTCCAATAGTGGGTAAGTATCAGATAAATGGGTCACTAATTCATACAGCAAGAACTGGATCTTATGCTTGAATTCTAATACAGTGATTTAAGTGAAGGGGTTAGTTCTATATGCAGTAAAGCCCTTAACTTCTACTCAAAAGTAGAACTATGCTGCAGATGTTTAAAGTTTACAACAGAAACTATTAATCCTTTGGCTTCTAGATCTACCAAATCCACCCAGGGATGGTGTAGAGAAGGGTGGACTGAAACTAAGTTTTTCTGTTCCTCCCTTTTTCAGGACCATGGTCTCTTCCCTAACCTGGTCATAGACTAATAAGAGTGCAGCAGTAATAAGTTTTTACTCAACTTTTATTTTAGTCAAAACATTATAAAACTGTACATCAAGATCAAATAGGCTGGAGGTAGCTGTAAATGTATTAACACTTAGTCCTACTTACAGCTGAGTTTTAAAATCTTCATTGAGCTAACAATTTCAGACTGTGCACAGCAGGTACAATGTCATCCAGATTACTGATCTCTGAAAGCAAGTTAAAAGCACAGGAATGACACACTTGTATAGAGAAACAGAGATATAGCCTACAAGTTGAAGTTTTAGCTTCAGTTAGAAATGTTATCAATGTCCTATTAGAGAAAATAAACCCTTTATGGTTTTAATCTTAAAAAACTTTAGTATTGAAAGTCCTTGTCTATAGGCTGCTCCTGCAAACCCATCCCATCTACTCCTGAAGTTGAGAGGAACAAGTCAGTCAGGCCCACTTTTTCCATGCATCCAGCTGCTGCTTGTTGCCCAATCAGTTTCAGCAGTGCTACTGCTATTACTAGTAAATATCTTGCTGCAAGGCCTGGGGAAGGGTGTGTACCCTCAAACTGACTCCTACTGTGCATAGACAAAATCTTAAGGAAAAGTTTAATCATATGGGCTCTGACCCTCTTAAAAACAAGTAGAAATGCAACATGTAGCCATTTGCAGTGTGCAGCTCCCAGCCCTTATTTACATAACTAGCAAGAATCTAGACATTTTCATCCAAACTCTTCAACCAGAAATCAGGCAACAGTCCCACACATGTGCAGCATTACCTGCAGGTAGGTGAAGAATTTAGCTAAGTGACAAACAGATCTCTTCTGCATGACTCACTATATACTTTCTCACCCAGGAACGCATGATCCAAGATGGGTTGGGAAGGGTCACCCACTGGTTAGTCTAGCCTGAGCGTGAGCAGCCACACTCAGTGACATAGGTGAGCAAGTGCAGTACCAGTGAGGACAGTCATTACAACTTCTACGGCCATATCCCCTGGTTTTTTGAGGCACATAGGGGGACTTGAAGACTATCAGCATGTGAGTGGCTTAGTCTTTCCTCACTGCAGCATGGGTGGGTTAGCAGCCCACAGCTCTAGATAAGCCAGCTAGCCTGGGATGAAAGCACCTCTAAACTTGGGCCAGATGGGTAGTGTGAGGCTGTTATGTTTCCCTTAGCTCCCATGTTAACTCTGGTTGTGCACACAGCATATCTTCACTGCAAACCTCATACTTAAGATCCAGGATCAACTTATTCTATCCCACCTGCTCTGAGGCTCCCGTGCTTCCCCATCCCAGTGCCCTGCAACAAGCAATACATGGCATGCTAGTAACAATGGGAGATGGGAGGGAAGAGAAGTGGAGGCAGATGTTCAGTCACTGGCCCCACTCCCTGACTTTGGAACTAAGGTCTAGGAACACCATGACTGTGTACACATACAACACATTGATGTTTCCACTGAAAGTCATTTTGGGTTGAGGAAATTCTGGCTGAAACCATTTTGTAAAAATGACTTACCTAAAACACATAGTAAATCTTGAATAAGTGCTTGAAATACTGGAAAGAAGTCTTCATGTTCTTCCAGTTTGTTGATAATACTGAAATGAGTTAATTGTAATTTTTTAAGGTTATGGTCCTGCACAAATGACTTATACAAAGGAATTGTGCAAACTTATGTTTTGCCATAACCACGGCAGAAGTTTCTGTAAGTGACATGGCTTTGTTCTTTACAACAGGGGTGGGGAACCTGCAGCCTGCTGCTTCATTTCTTCTGGTCTGCGGCAAGTCTCCGCGCCCCCCTGCAGGGCTAGAGCTGCAAGTACTGGCTCGCCCTGCTGCAGGGAAAGCCCCAAGCCTCAGCACCCCCCCGTGGGGCTCTGGTCAGTGGCCCCTGATTAAAAAAAAAGGTTTCCCCACCCCTGCTTTACAAGATTGGATTGGAGCAGTGGTCCGTATATATAATCCAGTATATTGTCTGATAGGGGCTAGTACCTGCTATTTCAGAGGAAGGTGCAAGAAATCTTGCAGTAGGGGACTACTATTGACTCCAGCTGTTCTTGTTATCTATATAAATGTCCTGTTTAAACTCCTTTCTCCAATTATATCTTGAGCCAGTGAGTTTCACAGGCTGCTTGTACACTGAGTGAAAGGATTCCTTTAATTTTCACTGGATGTCCTGGGGGTGAAGAGGAAAGCCTCATGTACCATTATCTACCTGCAGCTGCCTCCCATAACATTCTTTCCCACTGGGGGTTCAAACACATAGACAAGCCCTAAAGCTACACACATTTTTCACAAGTGAAAATGTTATGAATCAGAAAAGCAATTAAAAAAATATATATTTACAGGGAACTCAAGGCCTGATCAATTCAATGAAATCAACCAACCAGTTTCCCCATGAGTATCCCATTAAGATGTTTCAGCTGTAAGAGTAGTTCTTGCTACCACACACATGCAATATTTGTTTTCTGTCTCCCTTGTAAAATTCACAACTTTAATAGGATATTGGTTTAAACTGACTATAATCTCAAGTAAAATACAGAAACTTTAGATCTTGACTTTGGCCTTAATTTTTAAGGTTTTTTCCCCTCCCAGTGCAGCCTGGAAACACATTTTCCTCAGACAAGTTCTCCAGTCCATTTGTGTAAGAGTTAATAGTGATACTGAAAGTTAAAGTAATCCTAACCAGTTCTCATAACTCAATCATGTGTTATTACACCTGTTATAGAAGCCAAAATACCTTTGGATGTCTTGGGTCCCCAGCAGCTGCTCTACCTGTCCAGTCACATTTTCATTAATTACCTTACATAGCTTTCCAACAGTATTCACCAGTACAGCAGGTGGGGCTGAAAGATCTGGAAAGAACAAACGTGTCATAGCTTCCAAAATAGCAACAACATGGAAGTATTCTATGCACAAAGCAATTCTAGTATCCCTGCTTTCACTAACCTTTTCACACCTCTTTCTAAATACACCACATGTCTCAGTAGTCACAGGATACACCAGCTGTAGAACTTGTAACTCTTCACTTTATTAGCTGAAAACATGATCAGTATGGCTGTTTTAGAGTGAGGAATCTCTTAATGGCTCAAAAAGCACTTCTGTTGCAAGGGTTTCAAATTCAGTTGAAATCACATGGGTCTAAAGTGTGCTGAACTATTAAGTCTTCTAACTACAGCAAGGATCCGACAGAAGAAAGCTCCATTTTTCCCAGTAACATTAATTCCTTCAGTGACCGAAGGTCCTCCCTTCCTATGTATTTATTATGAAAGAATTCAACCTCCAAGGCTACCCAGAATTGCTAGAGGCAATGACCACAACCATCCATTTTGCCTCTAAAAAAACAGGCTACACAACTGACCTTCATTCCCCAATATAATGGCTGATCAGTATTTTACTCTGACTGATTTACATATGCACCCCCAAAGCAGCCAGTCCATACTGGCAAGTTAAACAGGAAGTGTGGTGGGAAAGAGTCTTGCAGCAGCTAAACTCCAGTACACAAAAACCAGTAAGCAAGGTAGTTATTTGCTTCTGGGAGTAACTGAGTAGGTTCTCGAGTTGTACAGCTCCATTTTTGACATTCTAATTTTTTGTAAAAAAAATAGTACAAGGGAGAAAAAAAAGTTAAGTAAGTAAGCAAGCTATGGAAAAAAAGACTGAAAATTGGGCATGGAAAAGCAAAGTCACTGAGGAGAGTCATAAAAGATGTCTACAACTGCATGAGAATGGCTGTTAAGAGGACAGATTCAGTTATTTAAGTTGTAGTAATACTCAATACATGCTAGAAGATCTCCAAATGCAGACGAAAACTGACTTTTTTTTAAATTCTCAACCTTCAGGTAGAGAAAGGAGTATAATGTACAAGTAAAACAATCAGAGGGTCAATAGATAGATGTTAGTGTTTTTAATTAAATATTTTGAAAAAAACAGACGTTTCCTCACGTTGCTTCCCTTCATTATTCAATCACCACCTCTTCCCAGTCACAGAATACTGCAGGTCAAACAACAATCACACAGATGATGGTGTGACAAAGTGGGAATTTTCTGTAAGTTTTTCAAATCCTATGTGTGCCTCAGATTCCTTCTATACTTTGCATTGCTCTCCAGTGGGGGTTAACATTGCTCCAGCACAGGTGTGTGTGTCACCTCACTGTCTGGGTGGAATGAAAAGTCATTAGGAAGTGGTTGAAATCGACCCAGATCAACATGGGATTCAGAGAGACAATGCAAGTGCCACTGACTTGTGAACTGACACACTCGGCAGAGAAACCGAGGAGAGACTTCAGCTCGAGAACAAAGGACTGGGATGTGACCAGCAAAGGGTAAGTGCAGACTTCTGGAAGAGGCTGGCTGCTCTCTCCTGGGGCTAACTAAAGAGGTCAGAGAGAGACAGGGCCTAAGATGGAACCTGCTACAACTTAACTGTTGGTTTGCCCTGGCTTGACCAGAATTGACTATGCTTTAACCTTTATGTCTTTATGTTAACCTAATGACTTTCCATGCTGTGTTCCAGTTGACTAATAAATCCTACTGTTTTGAAAAGCTGCTTGGGTATCACTGTAAATACTTGCTGAGGTGCATTAGTCTCTGTACAAGTCTCTACAGGGAGCCTATTTCAATTGGACTCATGGTGAGCTGGAGCCCAGAGCCTTGAGTCTAGGAGGCAGTGGTGCTTACCCTGAAGGAAGAATGGGACTCCTTGGGGGTCTGGCACACTGAAGGGTTCCTCCAAGAGACTGTTGTTAAGCTGTGGCATAGCACCGATCCTGTCAATCCATAACAGATGAGCTTCCCCTCTTCAAACTAAAGGGTGGTGACCCTGCCATGTTTTTATTTTTCTTCTCACAAACCCTTGTGACTGACTGACTGACTACTCATTTCACAACACAGCTAGTGCATAATATTCTCTGTGTCAAGACTAACTTCTTCTCAACCAACTTTTAGTTACTTGTAAAGTGAAAAGTGAAAGGCAGTAAGTCCTTACCTAGTTCTAAGAGCTCATGGAGGTTTCTCATAGCATTGGTCATTTCTCCAAGCTTTGTGTAAACTTCATTCATTCGTGGATAAACTCCATTCAGAGAACTCACGTCAAACAACTTTTGGAAGTGAGACACAATTGCGTACAATGTTTGTAATGAAGGCATCTGGCCGTTCTGTAACAAGCACAAAAAATAACTTGTTAGAGAAAGTTAGCAATACCCTTTAAGCCATGGAACATATTTAAACTAGGCTCTGAAGAAAAATAGACTTCTCTTATTAAAAGAACATTAGGAATGAATTTATTCAGATGAAAGACATACTTTAAAAGTTCTTAGCCAGAAATGTCCACCAATGTTCTTTTGATATGAGGGTAACCTCACTTTTTAATGGTTTGGGGAATATATTTAAGGATTCTCTTTGCTGATTTAGAAATAGACAAAATAAGATAAGAGCTGAAATGATGATTACACGTCTTAAGCCAAATCCATCCCTTGTCTGACTCCTTTGATTTAAATAGAGTTACACCTGGGATTAAACTATAGTAATAGTTTTTGCCATAATATTTATTTTCATGCATCTTGCTCCGAAACCTTGTACAGGCTTTCAAATGCACAACTCTAATCAATATACAAGGAATACAAACAGGGATTTGAGAGTAGCTTTTGATATGGAAAACATTAAACTTCCGAAAACATACCTTTTCCTTATTTTCTACTTCTTCCAAGATTGTATCTACTATGAACTGTAGGTCTTCAACTCGAATGCATTCAGTGATGTTAAGTGCGTCTACAGTGTGCCAGGGCACCAACTCCAGTGATAGCTTTCTCAGGGATCTATGCAAGTCCTTTAATAACAAATAATTTAACTGTTAAATAAGGCACAATTCTTAATAAAGTAGAATACCAGGCAATTAATAATTTTATAAATAAGAATTAGGCAAACTGATTTAGTGCAAGATGCATAATCTAGTGTTACAGATTTTAGATTTAGTTTCCATGAAACCAGTAAACAGAAGCTCTTTGTTTATTCTCAGGCCCAAGTAGAACATCGCTGTTCTGTGTGCATGTGTGATTTTTTTTTTTTTTAAAGTGTAGTTAGTATAATTTTGTTAACCGATCCTAGCAGTTTGTTACAGTGGGATTGGCTTAAAACATAACATCTTTATTTACACCAAAAAGCCAACAGCCTGGCAAGAAGGAAAAGATCGAACACAAAATACACAGAATATAAAGTCTATGATTTTTTCCCAGCGACTCTTAAGAGTAATCGAAATGTGTTGTATGATACAATATTTGAGTGGAGGAAGATATTTAATCCTTTTCCATACCACAGGACCTATCCAGGATTATAGCCTGGTAAATAATTGATTTTTCAATTCATTGGCAACTTCAGAAAGTTTAAAAAAAAATAGTTTCAGGTCAAATGAAAATCTCTGTTTCAATTTTGACCATTTTTACACAATTTTTTTTTTTTTAAATAAAATTACGGGAAATTTTAGAACAAAAAGTTGTTACAAACTGAAGAATTGAAACAAAACATTTTGATTTTAAGTTGTTTTGCGAAAAGGGGTTTTCCATGAACCATCCGGCAAAAGACATGAATTTGCAAAGCGGTTCAGTGTCACCAAATTTCCATTTTTCTACAAAAATCACTTAGCTGTATCCAGGATAGTACATTTTAAAAGGGTACGTGAATGAAGTGACTGGAATAATAACATAAGAATTTTTTAAAAATTAAATTAAGCCATAATAGATTTGGAAGCTACATATGCTAATGTAGAACATGGAAAGAAAGAGATGGTCACCAGTTAAGGAATACAAAGCTAAGTACAACAATTTATTACCTTTAGGGACATTAGCTGGTCTGCCCACATTTCCACTGTAGGAGGAAGGTGTTCAAAACCACATTCTTGTCCATTCTCTTTCATGTAATTTTGGACTGGCCCTTTACTCCTCTTATATATTACCAGAGGCGCTCTTGGACTACTTATAACAGAATCAATCCTGGACAGCACCTTTAACACCAAAGAAATGTTTTTATTGCTCAAATAATTAACACAATGCTGTTATTTAGCCTAGGAAATTATATCATTGTTTCAATAGTTCCTACTGTACAGTGTGAATGTGTATCTGTATACTTCAACACTAATCTATGTAACTGATTTGAAGACGAAGATCTAGTCAGTCACATCACCATTTACAAGCCACTTACTAAAACGTTCACTAACAGTAAAAAATTGTGCACACTTCACAAGAGAGGACTAGAGAAAAATCTTACAAGACAAGCTTCAAAAAGTTATTTTGCAGGCCCTCAAAACAGGTGTACACAAAAGGACAGAGTTTCACTCAGAGGTTTGGTATGCATTACAACACATCTCAACATCTGCTGCTATACAGACCTAAATTCAACCAATGAAATGTTCAAATTTTAGCCAGAATTTTTACATGCAATTCCATTGCAAAAAACCACTTGTTTCCTTTGGAAATTGTTTTCATGGCACTTTCATGCAGCATTTTGTGTTTGTTCAAATGAACAGAAGAACCTCGCTAATCCACACAAATGGGGGAGGAGGTAAAGATAGGTAACTGGTACAGAATAGTGAGGTTTATCGAGTAATGACTGCCGAGCAGGCTCGGGGAGGAAAAAGGGAGCAGTAATAGCAATGTTGCCAGCTAATGGCAAACACATTAGCTCTAGTCTAGAGCATTACTGCTTGCCTTGGGCATGACCAGGTGATGGCATGCTACATAAGAACATAAGAATGGCCATACTGGGTCAGATCAATGGTCCATCTATCCTAGTATCTTGTATTCCAACCGTGGTTGGTGCCAAATGCTTCAGAGGGAATGAACAGAACAGGGCAATTATCAGGTGATCCATCCCATTGTCCAAACAGTTTCTGGGACTCTTCGGCTTGGAAAAGAGAAGACTAAGGGGGGACATGATAGAGGTATATAAAATCATGAGTGATGTTGAGAAAGTGGATAAGGAAAAGTTATTTACTTATTCCCATAATACAAGAACTAGGGGTCACCAAATGAAATAGGCAGCAGGTTTAAAACAAAAAAGAGGAAGGTCTTCTTCACGCAGCGCACAGTCAACTTGTGGAACTCCTTACCTGAGGAGGTTGTGAAGGCTAGGACTATAACAATGTTTAAAAGGGGACTGGACAAATTCATGGTGGCAAAGTCCATAAATGGCTATTAGCCAGGATGGGTAAGAATGGTGTCCCTAGCCTCTGTTCGTCAGAGGATGGAGCTGGATGGCAGGAGAGAGATCACTTGATCATTGCCGGTTAGGTTCACTCCCTCTGGGGCACCTGGCATTGGCCGCTGTCGGTAGACAGATACTGGGCTAGATGGACCTTTGGTCTGACCCGGTACGGCTTTTCTTATGTTCTTATGTTCTGGCAGTCAGCAGTTTAGGGGGACACAGAGCATGGGGCTGCATCCCTGACCATCATGGGTAATAGCCATTGATGGACCTATCCTCCATGAATTTATCTAATTGTTTTTTTAACCCAGTTATACTTTTCGCCTTTACAACATCCACTGGCAAAAGTTCCATAGGTTGACTGTGTGTCAACCTTGTAACTCTTCACAGTCAGCTTTGGACTTAACTATCTTGAGTAATTTTGTATTGTCTGCAAACTTTGCCACCTCACTTTTTATGCCCCTTTCCAGATCATGTATGAATATTTTGAACAGCACTGGTCCCAGTACAGATCCTTGGGGGACCCCCACTATTTACCTCTTTCTATTGTGAAAACTGACTATTTATTCCTACCCTTTGTTTCCTATATTTTAACCAGTTATTGATCTATGAGGACCTTCCCTCTTATCCCATGACTGCTTACTTTGCTTAAGAGCCTTTGGGGTGGGACCTTGTCAAAGGCTTTCTGAAAGTCCAAGTATACTATCTCAACTGGATCACCCTTATCCAAATGCTCGTTGACCCCTCAAAGAATTCTAATAGATTGGTGAGGAATGATTTTCCTTTAAAAAAAAACCAAACATATTGTCTCTTCCCCAACATACCATGTTCATCTATGTGTCTGATAATTCCATTCTTTACAGTAGCTAGACATTACCAATCACTATGAGTTATTCAGAAACATTTGCAGCATTTGATTGACAGCCACTGGATAAGTGGTTGTGTAGATGGCATGAAGTGTACTTCTCTGGAAGTTACAGAAGCCATAGATGGTGGTACCATCTTAGACTTTTCACAATTTTCTGTCAGAGCGATTTTCATGCGTTCAAATGGAATTTCACTTGTAAAGGGCTTGAAAAATCTGAAAAACTGCTTAAGATGCTTCTTTTTGTCTCCTACTTGTGCCAAGCAGCAGGCAAAACAGCAGGCGCTAAACCTGTGAAAGAAGCACTGTGCTGGCACTTCCTTGTCAGGATGGGGAGAGGGGAAAAAGTCAGAATGCTTACTTAGATTGTAAGTTCTTTGGGGCAGGAACCATTTATTTGTTCTGTGTTTGCACAGTGCCTAGCGCAATGGTGGGCAACAGACAGTGTTTACATTGACTGTCCACAGGCATGACTGCCCGCAGCTCCCAGTGGCCGCAGTTCACCGTTCCCGGCCACTGGGAGCTGCAGGAACCGGTGGCCAGCACGTCCCTGTGGCCCATGCTGCTTCCCGCAGCTCCCATTGGCCGGGAACAGCAAACTGTGATTACTGGAAGCTGCGGCCGGTCAACATAAACACTGTCTTGCAGCCCACCAGCGGATTACTCTGACGGGCCGCAGGTTGCCCACCATGGGCCTAGCACAATGGGTCCTGGTCCATGACTCGGGATCCAAGACACTACCATAATACAAATAATAAATACAAAAATGTAAACATACCTCACCTTGCATGTCACAGTAACACTCATCCCTCATGACACTGTTACCCTCGAGTTCACATTTAGCTAACCCACTATATTTTTTGCAGGGAGAAGTTTCCCCACAGTACAGAGGAACAACTTCAGTCCCTCCACACCTCTTAAGCCCTTAACATGGAGCATAAGTATTGCAAATGGCATTGATCAGGCCTTCTGTCCTGGAAAGCGTTTCAGGCACTGTCACTTCTGTTCTTTGTCAATCCATTCTCTCTGCCTCCTTGCAATCTGATGTGGTAACTTACACTATAATAGGTTCATGCCGAATAGCCTTATCCTTAGTGAAAAAATGCTGACTATTAGACACTATGAGGCATGGGACTACATATGAAAACTCTGAATCACAACACCACATGCTTAAGTTTAAATAGTTATGAGATTAGTCTTTTATGTTTTGTTATAGAACAGTTAGCTATAATTGAAAATAATCCATTTGAAATGTAAATACCTGTAAATATCTCCTGCCACCTGCTTGTAGCTGATCTTCTCCTGTCATACTCTCAGACTCATTGTTTTCTTTTATCTTTTCTCCCCTAATAATCCCGTATGATCTACATGCAAAACAAATACAGCATTTCACACAGGGTCTCCCAATAGCAGCATTTAGTTTCAACCTGAGTAGAGGAAAAATACACTGGCACTTACAGCTAAAATCTCCATCTTTTTTAGTCTTACTATATTTACACAGACAGCTTTATATGTGCACTTTTTTCCATTTACATCATATTATTGAAATCAGAAAGTTTTAAAATTAAAAGTTGTGCCCTAAACACTAAACATATGAAAATTCAAAGGTAAAAGCTGACACTGAACTCATTAACACACTATTCCCCCAGTTGTGATTAGATGGTGCAAGGTCAGTGTGCGCAGTATTATACAATATAAGGGTACCCAAGGATGAAACTGTCCTAGCAACCACCAAATTTAAACTATGGTTAGCATGGATTAGCAAGGGCTAGATTGTGTTACCCTCATTAAGTTGAGCAGTATCTGACTATACAATAAATCCCACTGACAACTACTGTATTTGAGGAGTAAAACACTACTCAACTCGAGTATCATAATCTAGCCTCAGACGTTTTTGCTCTTAACCTTCAAGGTACTACACAATTCTATTCCAGTCTACATCTCCACTGTCATCCCTTTCCAAACTCACATGCACACCTGCTCTTTGCAAGCTATCCCCACCTTTAATGGAAAAATTCTTGCAATTCTACAGTGGTCAATTAATTGAAATTAATGAGAATTTTACTTGTGTAGGGACCACAGAATTTGGTCTTCAGTTTTTATAGGCATTTGAACATTTTTATAGCACTCTTTGACACAGTATTAGAGTGCCTTCCTTACATACTGCCTCTTGAACACCTTCCTTATCTTACTGTATGAGGCAAACAAGCTCTCCTCAAGATGTGCTTATTCTGAGAAGCCTATCAGTATAAATCCACCACCGACATTATATATTAAAATTAACAGATGAGAAAATGTTGCATCTCTCTGGAAGTTCACATCCTGAAGTTGTGTGTAAAAGCTATGTGTCTTCCAAGTTCTGTATAACTAGGCATGCAGACGGCACGCCACATATACACAGACGCGCGCGTGCAAAAACAGGATTACTTTTTGAAAAAACATATGGTCAAATGATGCTACAGATAAACACCTCCTCCAGCTATGCTAGGTTTCTAACTTTTAAAACTCTTGCTTAACAAGGTTGCAACAAAAACTGTATCTAACAGCTTATTCAACCAGTGTGGATGTGACTTAACTGGGTTAGAAATAGTACTCTAGCCTAGATAGCTGGAACAGTTTGTAAACTTCCCAAAAACCACCAGAATGGTTTGGCCCCTTTCTCATGTGTTCTGAAACTGTGTTCAAAGCCAATTGAAACAACATTGTTTTAAACCTAGGGTAGATGGGGCCCAGAGCTGAATTGTCAGCTCTTTTCACAGAATCACAGAATATCAGGGTTGGAAGGGACTCAGCAGGTCATCTAGTCCAACCCCCTGCTCAAAGCAGGACCAATCTTTTCTTTGGATGTCATCCCATCATTTCAGAGATGCACCAGCTTTCTCCATATGTACAGCAAAATATTGGTCATAAACCAGAGTCTCATGAATGACACCATGGAACAGGTTCATGAGCCAGCATATAAATTGTACACAGTAGAACACCTTCACTTTTAAAACACCAGAGATAATAGTGAAAGTTTACACTACGTTGAAAAGTTAAATATACTTACTTGATATTTTTCTTTAGCATTTTCTCCAATTTCTTCACTTGCTGCTTGCAAAGTTTTAATTCCTGTGCAGTTGGTCTGTTGGAAAGAAAATATTTTATTATACATCATACTTTATTGGTGTCTAACCGTAAGTCAGGGCTACACTGGGAACGCTTGCAAGACAGCAATGTCTATTGGGAGTATGAGTCATTTTGCAGTATTTCTGTATCCACAAGACGACTGTTTAGACAGGGATTTGCTGGTATAAAAGCGTTTTTGCTGGTATTAGCTACACCAGCAAACCTCTTCTAGTGCAGAGGAGGCCTTAGCAGTAACAATGCTATTAGTGTAGAGATCCTATTCTTACAAACTGCTTCTGGCAGTCAGCTCATCAAGGGGGTCTCAGGCTCCCACATGTGCGAATGGCTGCACTTCCTCTGCCTCTGACCACTAAGTGAAGGGCAAGTACCCAACAGGGGAGGACAGGATGCTCGATGCAGTAACTGATAGTTCTCCTTAAAGCAAATTATTGCTGCAGCATCTTAGATAATTCTATGCATTGTTTTTAATAGCAGGTTTCTTGGTGCATTTGTACAATTTCTGGTGCGTCATGATGGTGTTTGTTTCTTTTCTTGTAAAGCTGTAAAGTTTGTTGAAATGT
Source organism: Platysternon megacephalum (assembly GCA_003942145.1). Classification (NCBI taxonomy): domain Eukaryota; kingdom Metazoa; phylum Chordata; order Testudines; family Platysternidae; genus Platysternon; species Platysternon megacephalum. Next base: position 6,292,211 of record QXTE01000080.1, on the reverse strand, counting down.
CTTTTACCAAAGACAAATTTTCACTTCTCACCTTATTTCCAGATCTTTCTTGAGATCTGTATTTTCACACATAAGTTGTTCATTCCTGGCTTTTGTCTCAATGAGCTGATTCTGGAAAGACTGCAACACAGACTGCATTATCTCTCTCTTTTTTCAAATCAATACTTAATCAAAGCACCCATCTAATCGGGTTGTGCACTTTTACATCTATACAAATGTAAACTCGCGATATTATTGTCATATGTATATTATGATAGCACCTGAGACCCTAGTTAAGATAGAGAACTCATTGTTCTAGATGATATCTGAATAAACAGCTAAGACAATAACAAACCTACCTCCTAGGAGCATACAGTCCCAGACAACAAGAGTGGGAGTAGAAGAATAAAATCAAATACATAACAAGTACTTATTTTTCCCCACGTGTAACCATTGTTTTTAGATCTGCATTTATTAATATCTAGCAGTTCCATACCGTAAGCAATGCTCTATAGTTAGGTGTGGCATCTAGATTTAAGAATTCTTCTTTGCCTTCTCCTTGTACATGATCTGTATCTTTTTTATATCTGCTTTGGGTGGAGAAGGGGGAAAATAAACAAACTCCATCTTACTGAATAAATTGCTTAACCAACAGAAGTTACACTAAATGATGTGACCACAAATGAAAAATGAAAAGCAGAACAGCATCCCGTTCTCAGACCACACACTCCTCTTAATTTCTCTCAGGCTGCATTTCATTTACTGAATCAAATGCCCTGGACCAACTAGACCAATGCAAGCAGATTACACTGCTCAATTTCCAAGCAGATCATCTCAGATTATTGGGTCAGTTACATACTGGATGCTTTGCACTACCAGATAGAACTCCCCTGGCATAGCAGTTCTAGCTCCTGGACCCTAGCAGAGGGGCAATGGCCAGAGGAAAAAGCAGCATAGCTGGGGCATGTATATGCTCTGCACTTCCTGACTGCAAAACGGCCTCCTGACTGTGGGCAGCCAGATACAAAAGCTGGAGCAATCTTTGGCCCACTCTAGTTTATGCCATGAACAAAGCTGGTGGTGTACCTTTCACTCTTCCTCCGCCTTGAATGCCGATCAGAATCAGGGCATGGTATCTAACCCTGAAGGCCATTGTAGTCCCTTGCTGCTTCTAACATGCTAGTGATTTTTGGAACACATACTATGTATCATTTAACCACTTTAATTTTCAATTAGGGGCAAACCCTGAAAGGTGCTCAGTGACTCTCGAGGTGCTGAGCTCCCTCAACGCCTCTGGTTTCAGCAGTAGCTAAGGATGCTGAGACCCTTAGAGCCTTCCCACTGAAGTCCAGGGCAAAATTCCTATTGACTTCAACCGGAAATGTAAGTAACGTAACTTTATATACCATAAATTCAACAGTTACTAATGAACGGATTAATCCTACCTTAGCTCCTTTTTCATTTGATTCATCTGAGATTCATAATAATCAATTAGACTAAGAAACCTGAAGGAGGAAAGAAATGTATTTTAAACTTTAAAAATATTCCACAAGCAATTATTCTATGGAATTTTAAAATACAATAATCAAAGTATTGTGACCAAAAATCGCTTGATGCAATTGCTTATATCCCAAAGTTCCTATCTGTGCCATTTCTCGCTTATATCAGTTCAGTGAAAGCAGCACAAAATAGTCATAACTTTCTAGGCTATGCAAACCATAGGTGCTAACCCTGTACCAGGCTGAAATTGGCAACCATTCAAAAGAAGGTTGGCTCGCTGTGCAGGGTTAACAGCCAAATCTGTGGCAGTAAGGAGCACCTCACATACCTATCAGATTGCAAATAGATCCCCACCAGGGCTAACAACCTGACGAAGTTCCTCAAGTCCTAGGACTGGAGTACCCTAATAGGAGGGATTCTGATCACACAAATGCCAGATGGTCTATGGACACTCATTTAAAAAGAAACTAGACATGAACTGGAGATGAGAGGCTGTCTTATCTACTAAAAGAAATACCAAGGCACAATTATTGAACAATTCTCCCAACAAATAGTCAACCTGAGGAACTGCCTCGCCCCTGCTCATCCAACATTAACAAGAAAGTTAGGGGGTACAGAGCTTGCCAACTGAATTCCTATGGCATTCACATAAGCCTCTGTGAAGGCAACAATCTATGCGACCTTATAATTTATCAGCAATATACAGATGCTACTGTATGTTGGGGGAGAGGGATGGAATCCCCTACATCAATCTTGGAATATGGAGCAGCCTCCACACGCTGCCTCGGATGCTTATGGATAGGCTGCAGAGGCTGCTTTCTTTAATAATACAAAAAAAAAAAAAAAAGAAAGCTTAAAGCCTAATTTTTAGAAATACAGAATGGGATCAACCTATATAGTAGTATACGTTACACATGTCTCCATTTAGAATTCTATTCAATATGGAAAGTGTGCCACTTTCTTCCCTTTGCTTCCACCTAGCGTACAAGGGCTGTAATTCTTGTTCTTCTCTATGAAATTACTTACCCAACTCAGTTTTATTATACAGAAAAAATTATTATACAGATATGTAAAAAGGACCTGTAATTTCTAAACTGGCACTTCTAAGATGTCCATGCTTTCCACCCAATAATATAATGAATAGTTATTTAAAAACGGTTTCTTCATTTTACATAGAATATTATCAGGCTCTCACTTATGAACATGGTGGTAAAGAGTTGCTTACTGTTGATCCAAGAGAGACTTTGGGGCTCGCTTGCAAAACTGGCAGAACATTTTGTTCTGTGTGGCAACACGCTGCTGCTCTTCCATCCCAACCTTATGGAGCTCCTTCTGCAAACGCGCAATAGTCTCTTCCTGTTCATGCAACTTTTCATTTTGGTGATGGTACTTTGTCTGCAAATAGGGGATAGGAAAATTCTAAAAGGAGTGTGGCACATTGTGTGTAAAACAAGATACAGAGTTGGCAAACTACAACGGTTTCACAAAATCTAAGTTCTTGCTGTCTACATGTAGTGAATAGGTGGGAGAAGTGGGGGAAGGAGTAATTTTATTCTTTATTACAACCCTACTCTTCAAAGAACTGTGTAGGGGTTCAAAATCATAAATACTAACAGTAAAACAATTTATAGTAACTGTTGGGTTTAGTGCAAGGGTGCTGGGTAGCACTGGTGGCCTGTGATATACAAGAGGTCAGACTAGATGATCTGGTGGTCCCTTCTGGCCTTAAACTCCATAACACTCTCACATCTGTTATTTTGATCACTGAAAATATTTCAAAAGCCCTTTAAATCAGTCAAAAGCATTTGTGGTTTGAGTCCCCAAATAGTTACTGTTAGAAGCACCTGTGAAGCTTGCTGATCTTTCTGAAGTTCTTTCACTTGATTCTGTTGCTGGCAAACTTTAGCTATACACTCATCTTCCAGCTGACAAATTTTGGATTTGATGTTCTCCACAACGTTTTCCAACTCTTTGGCTCGTTGTTCCTGTCGACATGCCCGACCTCTCTCCTGGCGTATATCATCCCTAATTATAAAAAATAAAAATTGGAGCCCTACCTTCATTTATAATAAACTCACTTCAGTAATGTAGTGAAATACTGGTACTTTTGGAGGATAGACCCCAAAGACATGGCACAAGGGGACTCAGTAGCAGCCCACGGAAGTAGGGTAGTGAGGCAGGCCAGCTCCATTGGCCAGAACCCCGAGTAAGGAGACTACAGAAGCAGCTGCTGTAATGGCAAAGCAGCTGACCAGGTACCCCCATGACCCATAAATCCCATGTCCCGTGCAAAAGAACTAAGGATTTGGACTTAAGTGAGGATAAAAACTCCAATACTCAGAAAAAGGGACGTTTAACTAATGGTTTGGTAATTTTTAAGAAAGTGTGCCTCTTGCATAAATATAGAACACATTTGTGAAAAACTCCTTTTCACTGACAGTAAGTCTTACCTAAGCTGGCGATTAGCCTCTATAAGGCCATGCATCATTTTCTGCTGTCGTTCAGTGTCGTCCACCAGTGTTTTCAATGCAAGTCTTATCCCCAGTGAAGAGTGCTTGTCTAAAACAATCGTATCTGTAGACATTTAAGATAGACAAGACAGTGATAAAAGGAGCGGCAACTTGCACCTCCATAAACATTTGGAAGTGGAGAAGGTTATATCAAAAGAGGATTTATGAACTTAAGTTTAATATTTTTAAATAATAAGAGTTGCTAGAGAACAGCACTTCATTACCTGACAGATTTCTGCTGTTTCTTGGTTTAGCAAGACACACAGGTTTTAAGCCATGTCGCACTAATAATTTGTTTACGTTTTCCCATTCTGCTTGCTCCTGCTACAGATGGGAGGAGAGGTGGAAGAGATAAGACTTTGAATTTGGAGAATTATCTAATAATATTCAATAATTCTACTATTCCCTCTAGTTGTGTGCACAATGGAATGCTTCTTCTAATGCCAACCAACAAAATACAATAACATGTCAGTTACAAAAGGAACTCAGAACTTAAGCTCTTTCTTGGCAGTTTAAAAGGCTTTCAGTTCATCTTCAGTGATGATCTGCAAGAAGCAAAGAAAAATACACCAAACTGTATACTAAATACTGCATGCTAACTCCTCAAACAATCTATATCCACATTTCAAAGGGTGAAAAAGCTTTGCAAATTTACACATTCTACTGTTTTTAAAAAAAGGACTTACCTGACACCATGATTCAGTGGACTTTTGTGCTGGAGTCACCTGCATAGAGCCTGCTGGGGCATTACTTGACAATGCACAACTTTGTGGAACCTGAACACAAAAAGTAAAAGTTGTATGCTGAATGCCCTCTAATCCTTGCTATACGGTCAAGCACTTTGTTTTCAGTTTTTACCAAAAATGTCCAGGATTTTACAAAAGCCTGTGTGTTTTTTACCGATATTCACCTGAATTTTGGACCCCTCGAGTACACGAAAATACTGATTATGTTAAGAAAATGTGTTCTATTAAGTAGATGCATATACGTTAACAATAAACTAGTCTAAGTGTAAATGTGAGGCTGTCTATTAAAGAAAGGCAATCGTACAAAAAATATATGAGTACTTGTGAGAGTAGAGATCAGCACTCCAGTCCTAAAAAAATAGTAGTGCCAGAACTCCCTGGACCCAGCTCCCCATTCTGGAAAGATATGGTGGCTCAGTAACCTGGGCAGCCCTGGTAACCAAGTCACCATCTTTCCTTCTAAAATGGGCCCAGAAGCAGAAGAGGTGGAAGAGGCAGCATGAGATGGCAGCTCCTTCACCTCCTGCATCTCTTCCACTTTTCTCTGTCGGTTTTTTTCCATTCTTTGATATTAACCCTGATATTTACCCAGCAAGCTGTGATGTAAATTTTTTGCACCAATTTTCACCCTTTTTAAAATTTTTGTTATAAATACTAATACATTCCTAGAAAAACTAAAATAAATTTAAAATGAAAACCGACAGGCCTTGTATATGGCACATACGAAGCACTGCATAAACCAAACACAGACCTAGGCAGAAGAGCTCCAAAGATGTAATAATGGTTCTACCGCTGATTCACAGTGACCTTTTTTCCATTTAGGAAATTTGTGAAAATACTAGGTTAGATAGTCTTTCTGCATGTGTAAAACATGAATTATATTCACCCTACCCCACAGAAATGTTGCAAGTGCTTGTCTGTCAATTGGTCCAATCCTCCAGTCTTTCCGAATGTAAAGGCCTAAATTTTCCAAGAGTGGTTAGTGATCTGGAGCACCTCACTTTTGGGGCGACAGCTTAGAAGGGCTCCGATTGTCAAAAAGGGCTGAGTACCCTACCTCAGAAAAGCAGGCTCTTTTAGGGAAAACTGAGGTACCCCAAATAATCACTCACTCTTGAAAACTTAGGCCAAAATGCCTATTGACATCAAAATGGACTGCAGGATGAGGCCACATGTTTTTATAAACTTCTCACACTGAGGACTAAAAACTATAATTTTCAACCAGGCATATTTTTCTTAATTCAATTTACAGATAACTGTTAATAAGAGGCCAAGAACTTTAAAATCTGAAATCAGTGGGGGATGCTGGTTGCTCAGCACTTCTGAAAATTAGGCCACTTATTTGGGTAATTCAATATGGCTTTAGGAGTCTAACTTCAGGCACCTACGCCCAGATCCTCAAAGATATTTAGGCTCCTAACTTCTATTGATTTCAGTGGAAGTTCAGATCCTCAAAGGTATTTAGATATTGATTTCAATGGAAGTTAGGAGCTTAAATGCATTTGAAGATCTGGACTCTATTTTTGAAAATCTTTGCCAGAATCATCCATTCAAAACAGATTTTAGTGTAATTATTTTAATTTAAAAGTAAGAACAGCAATTATGAACAATCCTACAAATAACGTGGGCCAGAGGCATTTCTATAAACTCACTGCTTTCTCTCTTACTTCCTATAGTGATAATTGGCTACATTTTCATTTGGTAGCTAGAGAATGCAACAATACACCATAGTGGCTGTATTTATACAGATAGAGCCTGATTTCAGAACTGAAGTGAATGGCAGTTGTGAGTGTTCAACCCTCCTGAAAGTCACACCCAGGGCTTGTCTACACCACGCAGCTTTTAGCAACGTGGCTGTGTCGACACAGCCTTGCCGCTAAAATTCAGCGTGTGTAAACGCTCTTTGTCGGCACTTTTGCCGACAAAATACTTCCAGCCCTGCAAATGGCATTAGCTTTGTCGGCAAAGCCACGTTCACACAGCCACTTGCGTCAGCAAAACTTTTGTCTTTCGGGGGGGAGGGAGGGGGGGACTTTTTTAATTACCCGTGAAAGACAAAAGTTTTGTCGGCAACTTTGCAGCGTAGACATACCCCCAGAAGGATTTTAATGAATTACCATACCACATGGAGGTGTATGCACATGCAGCAGTTCATATTGGAAAATTATTAGTCTTTTTGGTTTATCATGTGCTGTGTTTGCAATGTACTTTAACTTTTTGTTTAGGGTGAAAGGCTAGGGTTATTGTTTGCAAAATGATAACGGTACTGCAGGTCCAATTGTGGGCCTAGCATCTTTGACAGTACTGTCCACTATAGCCTGCCAATTTGCTAATTCCAGAAATTTTAACCCAAAGATGCATCCAGCAGGTAATCTTTAATAAATACATTCTATAGTGCATTACAGAGTTTAGATTAAATAGTACTATACCTCAGTCATAAGTCACTCCTGTGTTGTTGGTTTTCACTGCCAGATTGTTAAAATATCAAACTGGTCTCTGATCTGAAGCTGTTCAAGTATCAAAGGAGAGAAAACAACATAAGTCAGAAAACAACACTGATTTGTGCCCTGCAATACATATTTTGTACAATCCTCTCATTGCCAAACAATGGCATTTATAGGTATTATGCAGAAGAGGTTTGGCCCCAGACATCATGATTTTGCATCACAAAAGATACCAAAGCATTTTAACTGTAGACAGATACCACTATATGTAATTCAGGACAGTATACAGACCAATGCGCATATAGCAGCAGCCTCTAGAGCCTCAAGACAGACAGCTAGCATACAACACAACAGTGGGTGGGGTATTTTGGCCAAGGACAGCTAGTTAAATGCCTGCTTCTTTACTCTTAGTGTTACCAGGCCAGATGGCTAAAAATCCCTATTCCTTTACCAAACAAAAATTGTCAAACTACTAGGCTGTATGCTCAAGCTTGGCCATACATACTACCTCCTCTCCTTCTTTGGTCTCTGCCTAGCACCCACACTCTCCAGGCCTTTCTACCAAGTGCCTGGCACCTGCTGGCGCTCTACAAGGGATGATACTAGCGAGATAAGGCGGGGGAGGTACTGCCTTGGCTGGGTCAACTTCTCTCGGTGAAAGAGACAGAAGTGGGTCCAGTACAAGAAGATATTGCCTCCCCCACCTCGTCTCACTCAGGCGCTGGGCCCAACACCGCAAACAACACGGGAGGAGGCTGGGCCGGTGGGTGTGGGAGCTAATCAGACGCCGGGAGGGGTCAGGCCGGGCGGCGCAGCACAAGGCCTAGCGAGGATGGAAAATACACCCAGCGGGGCGAGCATCTCCCTGTACGGTCACAGCTCCCCCGGCCGCCAGCCCCGCCTCACCGCTTCCCGACCCTCCCCACCTGGGCTCGCTCTGCCTCCGGCCCCGCCACCCGCTCCGCGGCCGTTACAGAGGCGGGGCAGAGGGAGGGTGGAGGCGGGCGGCGATTGGCCCCGAGCGGCGGGATGGGGCGGGCGGAGCAGAGCGCGGGGGCCGGCATGAGGGAAACGCCCCCCACCGCCCGTAGGGCAGCGAGCAGCCGCGGCGCGGGGTGGGGCCGCACGCTCCCAGCTCCCCGCCCGAGGGCGCGCACACCCCGGCGGTAGCGGCGCTGCCGGTGGATGCGCCGGGCGGTCGCTCTGATCGATGCGCTCCGCGTCGCTTCCCTGCCCCCTAGCGCCATTTTGGCCGCGGGGGCCGGAGGGAGAGAGGCGGCTGCGGGGAGTGGTGCGGAGCGAGACCCGCCCAGGTACGAGAAGCCCCGGGCGGGCTGGCGCCCTTCGTCCTTTCTGCCCTCCGGGGCGCTGCAACCTCATTGCACCTCAGAGCCCACTGCGGCCTGGGCGGCTGCAGCCCCCGCGGCCTCTGAACCCCTCCGAGTCCCTGCGGTGCCTGGCCTGCAGCGCCCTCCCGCTCGGGGAAGCCTGGCCCCCGCGCTCCCCTGGCCCCCAGCCACCTGTAGCGGCAGGCCCCGACCCCGTCCTGTTGGGCAGGCCCAGCGCCCGGGCGGGACTAACAGCCCCAGCTCCGCGGTAAATGTCCCGAGCCACCGGGCTAGCCCCGCCTGGGGAGAGTCCCTGATCCGCTTTCTCGGAGACCCTCTGCCCCGACATCCTAATGTGATCTCGTAGGAGCGCCCCTTTCCCTTATAAAGGTGGTTCCTGTTGATTGGCTCCCATGGAGATACCGGTCAGCAGGCCAACAGAGGACGCACGGGTAGTTTGCCGCTGTTAGTACTAACATAATGTGCGTGTCTAATCAATGTGGAGCGTCGGTTGGGTGGTCAAGTCAAACTGTTAACATCCCTGTGAGAAGCACCGCAGTGTCCAGTAAGAGCACAACATCAGAGAATACCAGGGTTGGAAGGGACCTCAGGAGGTCATCTAGCCCAACCCCTGCTCAAAGCAGGACCTATCCCCAGACAGATTTTTGCCTCAGATCCCTAAATGGATTGAACTCACAACCTTGGGTTTAGCAGGCCAATGCTGAAAGTCTGGTTAAATACGTAACCACACAGAGCTTGTCTCTGGCCAGGTGCTCTTAGGTGACGGCCACTGCTTCTTTCAATTCCAGAAGAGTAGGGGTAGTATTAGTTGCCATCAACTACGGAAGGGGGGGAAGGGTATTGATTTGGGCAGGGCCTCTTCTCCCTTCAGCTCCCCTCCAACATAAATATTCTGCTTAATCTCGTGATATTTCACTGTCATTAAGATCAGTATTCTCTGTTGTAATAAGCTTGGTAGCAGTGATGTTTTCTCTCTCTAAACCAACAAAATAAAATAAATAGCATTTGCATGAATCTTGCTCCATTGGTAGAAGTTTTCTGGACTTCTAAAGATGGCATAGAGAAGGAGGGGCAGCAGAAGGGGCATATTGAGTGCTTTTTTTTTTTAACCTAGTCTTTATATAAAATATAAATATAACACAACTTATATAAATATATGCACAAGATGGAAATATGATTTAAATAACAAAATTAAACCTTCATTATTTGGAAAGCCTGGAATTAAAACAAACACACAAAAAACCCTGAACTTGTAGAGGTCATTCAGGGCATCCATTATTAAAGTGACTAAACAGATAAGTAAGTGACAACATATCCTATGAGTATTGGGGACTAATATATACTAAACTGCAAAAGTATGCAATAGTTTCATGTGTGATCAAATATCTTTATAGTTTTTCCAGTGTTTGTATTAATTAGACAGTCATTGTTTCAATTAATGCCGTAATAAAGAGGTCACTAAGCCAGTCCACCTAATTGCAGATTTCCATTTTCTCAAAATAACTCTTTTGGCCACTAAAATAGTTCCTGCAATCCATTTCTTAATGGATTACCATTTCTAGTATAACCAACTCATTCAGCACCCCAAGAACAGACAAGCTTGGAGAAGGAAAAATAGTGACACAGTTTTAGAGAGAGCACTGAGTATGGTGTTCCAGAACACCTGCATTTTTGACAGGTGTAGAGGATGTGTGAAAGGTTGGCATGTGGCTATTGCATCTCCAACAGTTGTTGTGAGTTGCCAATCTAGCCTTAAATAAATGTTCTAGAGTCCAGTTGTACCTGTTTAATATCTTATTCTGGAAGAACCACAAGGATGAAAAACTTGAAGTATCTTTCACATTAAGCCACATATCCTCCCAGGTTTCTGTTGTGATAGTAAGACTAAGTTCCTTTTCCCATTTTTCTTTGAGACTGACTTCTAGAAAATTTCTGTGCATTTGTGTATCATTTTTGTGTAAATCTGTTTTTTGGTATGGATGGGGGAGAGGGATAGTTCAGTGGTTTGAGCATTGGCCTGCTAAACCCAGGGTTGTGAGTTCAATCCTTGAGGGGGCCATTTAGAGAACTGGGGTAAAAATCTGTCTGGGGATTGGTCCTACTTTGAGCAGGGGGTTGGACTAGATGACCTCCTGAGGTCCCTTCCAACCCTGATATTCTATGTCCTGTGAATTTTCACTACAATTACATATTCAGCTGCCAAATCTCAAAGTGAGATATACTTGAGACACAAAATTTTGATCTGGTGTGAAACTCTTCCAAAGGAGAGGGATCTTAACCTTTTGACCTGAAGTTAGTCAAAAGGTCTTCCATCAAATAAGGGATGAGTCACTATGTACCCTTAACCTATGTAGATAAATTGAATTTATATTTGCAATGAAATATTCAGATAAGGTATTGATTTATATTCCAGTGTTGTGTCTAACAAAAGTCAGAACTGTATTACATTACATTTCATATGTTAGAGTGTGTGAAAGCTCCCTATGTTTTTGTGAAAATATCCATGGACATTAAATGGAAAGAACTAAGAAGGGATTACTTTTTAATTAAGATGGAACTGCAGTACTCGACATTTTCTTTCCTGCTATTCTGCTTTTCTCTTTCTTTGCTGCTAATTGGATTTAAGGCCATTCTGGTTACTATGGCATCCCGTGAAGAGATTACTCTCTATGAAGATGAAGTAAGGTAAAAAACAACAACCCCAAAACACTCACTGCAGTATAAACTGGTCTGGAAAGATGTCTGTAATTTGAAATTTAATGGTCGTTCATGATCAGATCTATGGGTGTGCAGATTATTCTCTTTAAACGAATAATGCATCATAATACGTGCATGCACACACATATCAGATATTACCTAAGCCAGTGGTTTTCAACCTTTTTTCATTTCAAAAAATTTCAAAGGGAGATGTGGACCCCTTTGGAAATCTTAGACATAGTCTGCAGCCCTCTAGGGGTCCACAGACCACAGGTTGAAAATCACTGACCTAACTGCAGTTTTTTTTAACTTAGTCACTTTGATTGTGTTATATTTATTAAACAAACTGTTAAGGTTGAGTTTAATAGACTAGAAAAGATTTACAGTATTACCACAAATGGTTATATACATTCTCTGAAATGTAAAAACCTAAAATGATTTGTAATGGGTCACTCAATTTTTACTGTATGTTAGAAGATGCCAACAAACAAGATAATTTACTGATGAGCATGAGGAATTAGGTAGTTTTGTAACTAGTATTCTTCTGTAGTTAGAAGTTTTATCACTTACATGGATGTATATGTATATAGTATTTGTCAAAGTAAAACTATATGTTTGCCTATTTCTGTTCTAATTTTTGTGGTCAACATAATTTCATTGTGTGCTTCTTAATTTGTTTCAATTTTAAACTTTTTTGCTATATTTGATTGTGGATGAGAAAGTAAATAAATAAATAAAAGCTAAACCAATCTTTCCTACAGCTAAATCAGTTCTTGATCAGGATTATTTTTAATTAGTTAAAGCTGACGTAACCTGAAGTAATAAAACTTTGAACAAAATATACCACACATTAATAGAATAATTATAAGTCTTTAAAATTGTTATTCCCTCAGGTCTCGCTACGGCTACCTGGAGAAGATGACAGATCTGGTGGCTGTTTGGGAGGTTGCTTTAAGTGATGGTGTTCACAAGATTGAATTTGAACATGGAACTACATCAGGAAAACGTGTTGTATATATAGATGGAAAGGTAAAATGAACATGTGCAAAACACTCAATACTTATGTAAATGTATCTTTATATGTGGAAAGCACTATGACTAGTTAAACACAATAATAAATAGAACACAGGCTTTTTACCCTTGTAACAAAGTTAACTGAGTAATATTTCAAGGGAAAGAATGTATTTCAGACTGCAATATTGTACCCTGGGTTTGCAATTCTCATCTCCCAGATATTATCCCTTTGGCACAGCATGGCTGATAGCTTGCTGCCTTATTGGGAAATAGTAGTTCTACTTGCATTACACGTGAGAATCGTTGGTATGGCTTCTGGCATCTGGCACTCTCACATGCTACAGCTCAGATCCTACATAGAAATGCACACAAATGCATCCTTGTGTTTACAGAGAACCCCACTGACATTAATGAGACTATGCATATCTCACTACAGGTCCTGGATCTGATACCGTGAGAATAGTTTGCACCAGTTCCTCCATCTGCTACTTGGTTTGATATTTTCCATAATGAGACAAAAATATTTGACTTTTTATTAACACCCATTTTCCTCTTTTTAATTATTTTATTCTTCAGGAAGAAATAAGAAAAGAGTGGATGTTTAAACTAGTGGGTAAAGAAACATTTACAGTTGGAGCAGCCAAAACAAAGGCTACCATTAACATCGATGCAGTCAGTGGTTTTGCATATGAGTATACCTTGGAGATCAATGGGAAAAGCCTCAAGAAGTACATGGAGAACCGATCAAAAACAACAAATACTTGGGTATTAAGCTTGGATGGTGTGGATTGTAGAGTTGTGTTAGGTGAGTTAATATTGAGTCAGTTCTCATCACTGTGCTTTTTATATAATCTTATATGCCTTTTTTAGGACTTAGGAACTCTGGGTTCAAGTCCCTGCTTCACCACAAACTTCCTATGTGACCTCTGTCAAGTCACTTGGGGAAAATTTTCAGAAGTATTTAGAACCTACTTTTGCATCTGCATCTTTATCTCGATGCCTACTCCCAATGGGGAATAACTCTTAACTGAAGGTAGTAACCATGTTACCCTAAGTTTGTCTTGTTTAATGTGACCATTTAAACAGCTAGCCTATTTCTAAAATGGCTTTTTTGATAAGCATTACCTCTTCCTATGGTTGAATTGTGTCTTTTAACTTATTTTAATTAACATGGGGAATGTTTTGGATCAAAGATGTGTATTTATATTTGCATTTTAGCTTGATATTTACATGAATAAATAACCCTTCCCCCTACATTTTAGTACCAGGTAGAGGGCTCACATTAGGGACTCGATCCTTATACTCATTGATATCAGTGGCAAAGCTCCCAATTGATTAATGATGCAGGGTCAGGACTAGCATAGGAGAGGCCTGGAGACATGTTTTCTTCTAGAGGCACAAGGATAGAACGACTGATAGTACCAAAAGCTGTACTAAGACGGGGATCTATGAGTAGGAGCCAAATCCTGCTCTTTTGATTGATTTAAATGGCATGAGAAAGGCAAGCAGGATTTGGTCCTACGACACTAACCACTCCCAGACAAAGGCAGTTTCAGAAATATGCAATTTAGAGTGAACATACTCCAGGAGGTTATGTTGCGTAATGTAATCAAAACAGTGCTTTACAACAAACAAAAATTAGTAATTGTTTAATGGCAGCCTATTTTCTTCTAATAAGGAAGGTGCGTGAGTTTTCAAAAAGATTTAAGAACGTGAAAAGTTTGAAGGGTAATTAACAAGCTGTGTTTGAGTTAGAGGGACACCACACAAAAAAAGTTAGGCAAAAGTCAGAATTTTAAATTATGGTAACTTATTTACTATTCAGTAACTCAAAAATCATTTGTTTTTATTTTTTTCAAACTTTGCAGAAACAACATTTTTTGGTTTCAGAAAATCCTGACATTGATTAAACCATTTTTTTGAGGCAAAAATGGGGCTCTTTAATAGAAGCTGGTTGCAACCTTATGAGAGAGCCTCTCCTTATGAAGACAAACTTTGTAATTGAGGATATTACTATTTATCTGGAACACATTTATGGAGTTATAGAAATTCCAAATGTTTGCCATGAAATTTTAGCTATATCTTTTTGGTCCATAAAAAGGCATGCAACTTTTGTTCTGTTTTCTCATTTTTACAGAGAAGGACACTATGGATGTCTGGTGCAATGGTAAAAAAATGGAAACAGCGGTATGTGATCATTTACAAAGGCTTTTGTTTAAGATACTTAGTCTGATTTAACAACTGAAATAAAACATACCACAGTTAGAACACTAATATTGACATTATATATCAGTGAAATAATTCAGATACTGTGAGGAAATAGCAGTGGGCCTTTTAAATAAAGTATTTTGTGGAGGAGGAATAGGGAGCCGACTGAATTGCCTGTGGATTATAGAGCCAGCCAATTCAAATCTATCCAGGTCACTAGTAACTGAATGTTAAACATTTAAGGCCTGATGTTCAGAGTAGCATAAAAATCAGATTAATTTTTCATGCCTCTAAATGGTCCCTCCAGTTTAGTGTTTAGGCATCTTGACAGAACAGTGTAGGGAAGTTTGCCATGTTGTACCTATTCCTGTGGATAAGAAGAAATCCTCAGTCTGTCATTTTGGTAATCTTACTCTTAATGAAAATTAGAGTAAAAAGGAAAAAATATATATTCTGCAGCTTTCCCTATGCAGAGGACTGCAAAACCTATTTCCTCACCAGACATTTGATCCTGCATCTGTTACTGTCATGGGTAGTCCTATTGTATTAAATTAGAAAGGGTAGGGAAATGAGGTCTTAATTTTGCTATACTTTGAAACTATTTTTCACGTTCCCAAGCATTCTTCTTCCACAAACTGCTAACAGTACAACCTTCTACCTCCCTTGGAGCACAAATTCTGATTTACTACTCCAAGCATTCTCAATCTTTTCCATACTGTCATTCCCCATTATAACAGAAAAAAGGTTTGGGATTCCCCTCCCAACTAACTAGCCACAAAGGAAGGCGGGGAGAGTGGTTGAGTCCCCCTGAAACCTGTTTGCAACCCCTAGATTGAGAACCCATGCAGTATTCCTAGCGCATGGGTTCTTAACCTATTAACTCCTGCAGGTAGTGTGCCTGCATGATTGCCTGCCAAACTGCTTATATGTTAGGACAGCATTCTGGTCTCTCATTGTATCAGAAGATAGACTTAAACTCAATTTGGCCAAGATGGCATAATCCAAAACAGGAGGTGTAACACCTGGAATTCTTTAAGTATCTGCAGTACAAACATGCTCCAGAGTTATCATTGTTAATTCAGGGCACACACGAAGCCCTTTGAACAACTTAAGTTCCATTTAAACCGTATAGACCTCGTAAGCCTTGTGTTAAAGATCTTATTCAAGTCCTTTGAATTAATTTATGGCCAAATTCAGCTATGGTGGAAACCAGTAGAAGTCAATTGACTTCAAGTAGAATTACAACAGAGTCCAATTTGGCCTGTTTTAATTAACTTTATCAGTCACAGTGCTAGCTGAAATTTTTCAAATGTCACAAAACCCAGTATTTTACAAAACTTTTGTCTTTTTTTGACCAGGAAACCGCCTGATTGTAACATACATAAATCAAAACTGCTGCATAATCAAATGCAGTGACCAGACAAGGCATAATTAGGGAATTTTCAGCTTTACATTTTCCACCTTGTCCCATATTTTTCAGCCACCAAATACCTATCAGGTCTCTTCTAATTACTGGAGCTGCAGGTGCACCGCACCTCTGAAAATCAGATCATAGATGCCTTAAGAACACTGCAGTATTTTGTTAGTCAACCATATTGTTCCTTTTCATGATATTTTGTCTCCCCACCATAGGGTGAATTTGTAGAAGATGGAACAGAAACTCACTTCAGTGTTGGTAATCATGACTGTTGCATTAAGGCTGTCAGTAGTGGAAAGCGAAGGGAAGGAATCATTCATACTCTTATTGTAGATGACAGAGAAATCCCAGAGGTTTTGGAGTAGCCTGGAGTTAATCTGTTATAGAAATAAAGATCAGGGATTTTCAATTACTGTGGTAATTAATGATGTTAATATGTACTTCCAGGTACATTTAGTTTGTGCTTTTTATTTTCTGGTTACTGTATATGAAATTATAATAATCTTTTTGAGGACCAGATGAAAATATCCAATTATGTACAGCCTCAGATATTACCAGTTCTTTTGTAAACTATATAAATATATAACACTAAGTATAAGGAGGGGAAGGTGGACTTAAAGATTTCCTTGTAAACAATTCCTACTTGTTACAATAATAAAATGCAAAATAAATAAGCAGTACAATATTGAATTTTGAGAAGTTTTTTAACTTGATGTGGTTTTCTTTTCATGTTCTGCATTCAGCTGCTCTGCACAATTTTTACAATAGTACACCCAAGCTCTGAGCTGTTATTTTTATTCATAAATGTTTCTTGTAACATGCTAATGTCACTTTAAAATTCCTATGGTTGCAGTTAAGACAATAAATAGCTATGTAATTGCTAAAGTTAATAAAACAAAATATTGAAAATTTAGATATTCCATATTTACAGCAACTATACTAATATATACAACTCTTATTAGGACTAAGGGGGAGAGAAATGTACTGTACAAAAAAAGGGAATGGACAGTCTCACTAGTTCGTCTAACATCTGTACATTAAAACTGTTGTAATGATTAAATAGCTTCTGCATTCTAAGTAACTATTTACTTTAAAAATTCACTGTGGTGCCAAGACACTTTTTAAATGAAATATTTTGATGAAAACTGACAGTAATATGAAAGCTCCTACCAATCCAGCATTTAGCTAAACAAAACTTAAACCTACATTGCTGTGTGAACAAGGGAATACGTGAAAAATCAATGGAAATGAAAGGGGGGATCTGTTGGCCAAGTAGAAAAGCTAAATTAGGAGTGGAATGTTTGTGTTTTCAAGCTTATAGGATGGTATTAAACTGTTAATTTTAACAAAATATAAAGAAAAAATATTTGAAAGTGCGCCTAGAGTACATTAAAGATGTGCTAACTCACATAGTATGTACTGAAGTCCTTTTGTAAGACACAATAGCTTTATAAAGCATTGACATCTTGTGCTTTAGGTTTCAGACTAGTGTGTCTAATGCATTGCTATAGTTATGATTGCGATGCCTTTTGTTCCACACCCTGTTTTGTTGTATTAAACTGTAACAAAAATAAAAATCCTTTGTCTGTAGGTACTTGTTTCTTTTCAGTCCAGAAGCAGACTTTGTATTGGACGATAATCCCTTTGACTGTTGCTGAACTATTACAGCATCACAAGCTGTTTTAAAAAGTTGATTTTTTTGGTCAGCAGGTATATAAACCAGTTTTAAATTAAAACTTCCTAGTAAAGATATATGTAGTTCTTGGTGGTCATAACTGGTCAGGCAATAGAGATTGGACCAAGTTCTACTCTTACTTTTATCAGTGCATGGAAGTTAAGGGGTTGCCCAGGTGTAACTAACAGCAGAATCTGGGGATGTTATAAATGTTGGAGACTAAAGAGTCTTTGTTTTAAAGAAAAACATGAATCTAAACCAGTGCTTGAGATTTGACTTACCTAGTAGTCTTTTCCTTTGGGCCCTCAGTTCAAGTCCCATTCCAGCAACTGGTCTTACACCCAGGGCTTGTACTTCTAGCTCCATTAAAGTGACCTGGAAGGTTTTGAGCCTTTACTAAAACAATTTTGCAAGTATCTGAGGATATGGCTAAGCTGATTTTTTTTTTTTTTTTTTTTTTTTTTAAATACAGTTCACAGCCTTTTCCATACCATGACTGCAAATTACAATGAAAAAGTTTCAGGCCACAGGCCCCTCCCAGCTAGCCATAAAGCAAGATCATAATCCCCCTGAAACCTGTACGTGGCCCCCTGATGATTGCTAGTCCCAGGTTCAGAACTCATGCTTTATTTTCATAAAATCTTTCATAAAAGGCCATGCTGAATACATCATGATAGCTAACTGAAGTTTGACTATTGTCAAAGTCAGGACCTTAATGTCCTGTTAAGAGGAGGAGAAAAACCAGAACACATCAACAGGTTGATTTATTTTTGGTCGTGCAATTTTTTTATTTCTCTTAAACATGTTACCTACAGTGGTTGGCATCTCATACAGCTAATAAAAATGATAGCAACACAATTATCGCTACTGACACCGCAAATAAATTCACGTTTTATAAGCATGTAAACTTATTTATAAAAAAACACTTCCAAAGATGACAGCTGTTGTTGAAACACATGGTAGATGGTTAGCTAAATAAGTGAAAGCAGAATTAAAAATAAAATGAACAGCCTAAATACATGTTTTAATCTCAATGGATTACTTTAGACTAGATGGTTTTTGCTAATGTGTGATTTTTAAGTTTATAAAATATTGTTTCAGGCTTTTATAAAACAGACATTTCTGTGACTAAATATATATTTACTCGTCTCTGGTGCCTTACTAAAATAAAATGCATAGTGTACATACTGTGGCTGTTTATAGAAAAATAAAACTTCTGCATATTTTTGAAGCTATATATTTTCACCACCCCAGGAATGGTGAACTGAATTCTGTATCTCGTACCTTTCAGATATAAAAGTATATATAGTTTTAATTTCCTTAGGTTATCATACTGGTTAAGCTCTTGTATATACCAACAGGGATGTGTCAAGATTGTTAGATAAGGCACCATCACCACATTACTGCAGTAGTGTCAGATATGCTACTATTTGGGTTTTAACAGGATGCTCTCTGTACTCTTTGTTCTGGGGAACGCCTAAGTCCCATGGTTCTGATGAACTCTCATCTACCGGGCCCCTGGTTGCCTAGTAAGGCACTGACCCCTCAGCCCAAATCTGGGAACATGTCAATATATAGTGTGGAACGGCCTGATTACTGTTAAAAATGACAAAGGTTTCAGGCTTGTGAACGTCATCTACTACACTGTCATATACATTCATGCCATCTGCATCAACTGCTGGTGGCACAATATAAGACTGTTTGCCCTCAGTGTATAAGCCTGTTACTACCTCAGCCTCAAATACACAAATTAGATGGTCCATTTCACACTTTTCCTTGGTATCCTCCATTAGGTTTCTGGGGTTCCTGATAAAGTAGATGCCAGCTCCATATTTTTGTTCTGGAAATAAAAAAAAACAAAAAATGAAAATGGTAGACTCCAAAGAATGAGTTTTATTAGGTTTGCAGTGTTGTAGCCATGTCACTCTCCAAGATATTTGAGACAAGGTGGGTGAGGCAATATCTTTCATTGGACCAACTTCTGTTCGTGAAAGAGACAAGCTTTTGAGCCACACATAGCTCTTCTTCAGCTTGTCTCTTTCACCACCCAGACCTCAAGAAGACCTCTCTGTGGGTTCAAAGCTTGTCTCTTTCACCAACAGAAGTTGGTCCAATAAAAGATACTACCTCACCCACTTTGTCTCTCTCTTAATAGGGTGACATTTTTTCTCATGGCTCCAGCCCTAAAGATTAGAGATGCCTCTTGATTCTGGATTGCATGTCCTATTACCTTTCACAATGCTCTTTCTATGCTGGTAAAAAAAATTGAAGAAAGAAACGTCTGCTGATACTTTTCTCTGTTCTAAATGTTGATGTCCATATTCTGCCCTCAGATACCTGCATACAATTCCCACTGACTTCAGGGGGGAAAAGGGTTACTAAACTGTTCCATAACTGGTGTTCTTCTAGTTGTGATGCACATGTCCATTCCATTCTTGGAGTGTGCATGTTCTGTGCACTGTTGTCAGAAACTTTTTCCCTCCGTAGTACCAGTTAGAGCAGCTTGAGCACCATCTGCCGCTACATATCCTTGTGACCAGTCATAAAGAGCGGAGCCACCCCAACCCCTCTTGGTTTCTTCATGCCAGAAACGCCGATGCAGAGGGGTAGGAGGGTGAGTCATGGAATTGACATGTGCAACACTTCTCTAAGAACAAC
The DNA here is from genome assembly GCA_003942145.1 of Platysternon megacephalum. Classification (NCBI taxonomy): domain Eukaryota; kingdom Metazoa; phylum Chordata; order Testudines; family Platysternidae; genus Platysternon; species Platysternon megacephalum. The sequence continues at coordinate 6,272,014 of QXTE01000080.1, read as the reverse complement.
AGTTATGGAACAGGTTAGGAACTGTTTTTTCTTCAAGTGATTGCTCATGTGCATTCCACCTGGGGTATGTCTACACTGCAATAAAACACCTGCTGCTGGCACATGTCAGCTGCCTCTGGCTCGCAGGGCTCAGGCTGCGGAACTATAAAATTGCAGTGTAGACGTATGGGCTGGGCTTGGAGCCAGGTTCTGGGACCCTCAAGATATGCTGGAATGAAATGTGTGTCAGCAAGACTCCAGATTGAGAATCATTTCCATTTCACCAAGTAAACAGAGCTAGTAGATGGCTTCCTACTATTTAAGAGCACATCCTGAACCTCTTTTGAACAAGACTATTCCCAACGATCTATCCATGAAACATCTAGGCTGTTAAATGAAGTGCCTGCACGTTTGGGTGGCGTAGGTGACCATGGTCTCGAGAAATCACATTTGGGTCCAATGGAAGCAGTATCAGAGCTTTTATCAAAAGGGAGAGGAGTGTGGAGAACCAGTGCTCCCGAGGCCAACCTGGGATTACAAATATGAGTTGAGCATGTTCCTGTCTGATTTTTAGCAGAACTCTGTGAAGAAGTGGGATTGGTGAGAAAGCATACTGGAGTTTGCCTGGCCAGGAAAGTGTCCATTAGGGAACTCTGACTGTGACCTTGAAGGAAGCAAAAGTGCTGGCACTTCCTGTTGGTTCTTGTTGCAAACAGGTCTACCTGGGGAGTCCCCTACAGCTGGAAAACGTACCTGGCTACATTTGGACATAGAGACCAATGATGCAAACAATCTGCTTAGGTTGCATGCAAGCTCATTCTGCACCCTTGGAAGGTGAGGTTGATCAAATTGGCAATACAAAAATCCCAGAGTTGAACTGCCTTCTGGCAGAGCTGGAATGAGCGGGCCCCTCCCTGCCTGTTGGGGCAGGACATTGCCATTGTGCTGTCTGTTAGAATATGTGCAGGCTTTTTACCTTTGATATGGAATAACAAACCCTGACCTGACATTTGTGTGTAGAGACAAGTCCTTTGTGGACCATAATCCCTGCATCTGAAGGGAACCTAGATGAGCCCCGCAACCCAGAGCAGACACATCTGTCACTAACATCAGCAAAGGTTGAGGCAGAATAAAGGAACATCTACACATATGTTTACAGGATTTGTCCACCAGTCCAGAGAAGCTAAAATCTGAAAGAGTAACCTCACCACAAGCCTTAGAGGGTGACAGCTCAGAGATAATATAGAGGCCAGCCAAGTCTGTAGTTCCTTGAGGCGCAATCTGGCATGTCAGACTGCATATGTGCAAGAGGCTGCCTGCCAGAAGCCTCATGCAAGTCCATGCGGTCATAGTTGGGTGAGCCTTGACATCTAAAACAACTGATTAAGTTGTCTGCAATCTTGACCATGGAAGGAAAGCTCTGGCTTGAGTCAAGTCCAGGAGTACCCCTATAAATTCTAACCTCTGAAACGGGGAGAGGACAGACGTCTCCGTGTTGATTGACAGTCCCGGAGCTTTGAAAGTTGACCGGATAAGAGAGATGCTGGATAGTAGCTGAACTCTGGATTGGCCTCTCACCAGTCAATCATCCAGGTAGGGATACACTTGCACACCCAATATCCTCAGAAACACAGCTACCACTGCCTTGCATTTTGTAAAAACTCTGGAAGCTGCGGACAGGCCAAAGGGTAGCGCTGAATTGGAAGTGAGAATGGCTCACCGGGTACCTTAAATACTTCCTGTGGCCCTGGACAGATCGCCACATGGAAGTACGCCTCTTTTAAATCAAAGGCAGCATACCAGTCTCTGGGTGCCAGGGAAGGGATAATGGAAGCAAGCGAGACCATAGAAAGCTTTTATCTTTTTCTGTTGAGTTTATACAGGCCTAAAATTGGTCTAGACCTCCCTTTGCTTTCAGGATAAGGAAATAGAGGGAATAAAACCTCTCTGCACTGAGGAACTTCTTCTATGGCTCCCAACCAAAGCAGAGATTGCACCTCCTAGAGAAGGAGCTCCTCATGAGAGTAGTCCCTGAAGAAGGATATAGGGAAGGGTTGGAAGGAGGGGTAGAAATAAACTGAAGGGTGTATCCCACTTCCACAGAGTTTAAGACCCATTGGTCTGAAATGATTGAGGACCAAGCACCCAGAAAGTGGGACAGATCGTTTGCAAACACAGGGAAAGGAGAGGCTGGAATTTTGGAGACCGGTATGGTGTCCTCCATCAATCCATCAAAACATTTGTTTAGTGCACCCAGGGTGCCTAGATGAACTAGGTGCCGTTGCAGTAGAAAGTAGGAAGAAAGTAAAAGAGACACCACCACCAAAGTCCTGCACTGTGCTCTGTGACAAATCCACCTTCTACATCACTTGACTGAAAGGCACTGTCTGTCTATTTAGACTGTAAACTCCTTAGTCCAGAGACTACATCATCTTCTACACTACATTTTGTAAAGCAGCAAGCTTATTGCAGAGGCTTCTTAAATGATATTCCAAGAACACTAGATGGATCCTTGAATGTATGTAAAATTGCTTAATATCAAATTTGTTCAGGTTTCAAGTGAAAAGATGCTGGACCTGATTCTCCACTCTGTTAAGCAGTCTTCTACCACTGTAATGCCATCATAATGGAACAGAGGATCATATATGGCTTTTTTTCCCCCAACTGTCAGTGCCACACTCAAGCTGGGATCTGAAAGTAAAGCTGGGTTCTTTCTAACTCATACATCATCATCAGTAATAAAGATTCTGCAGTTAGATCTGTGATAACAATTCTATTGATGATGCACAAACCAGAATGGAAGCCAGTTCATTCTCTCAGAGCTGCATGGGCTTTGCTGTACGAACAGGAGTGAAAAGTGTAAAGTAAAATCTTATTTTTCTGAAGGTAAGTGGATATGACTAAACACATATAAAAAATAGATCTCTTGTGTAAGATGCCATTTTTCTGACCTAAGCTGAACTTTACTAATCAACTACTGTTTGTTTTGCTTAAAGAAGCAAAATATTCCTATCACCAAGTGCACACTCCAAGTGAAAACACTAAACATTCAAATATCCAGTCCAGTGGTTCTCAACCTATTTACCATTGTGGACCACATATGCAGCTCTCTGTGTGTTATGTGGTCCACATCCATACAATATACATACTACCTGTATGGCCCTGAGGATGTCACATGGGCCACAGCTGTGTACTGATTGGGCCACAAGCGGCCTGTGGGTTGAGAACCGCTGATCCAGTCCTTACTGTTCTGTATGAAGCAATACTAGCAAACTGACACATGGGTAGAATGGCTACATTATTGTTTGGAGCAGAATTATATAAACACTATTAATGGCATGTTTCTGCAATCTTTCAACAGCATTGTAAAAAAGGAAAGCAGTAAACTACCTGGTGGAGGGGAGTATGTTCTCTGAAATCCAGCTCTGCATACCAAGCTACAGAACTGAGCAGGAACACACTGGTACAATCTATGGCATATCTGCTTTCCAATAGCTTTTCCTTCTACACATTTTTTAATCCGTTGGAAGGCAGCTGATAAAACCGGATTATGTATTTTTTCTATCTGTAATATAAACAACAATAGTGTAGTATAAACAGTTATAGATCCATACCATTGAAAGCACACGCTGTCACTCGTATAATTTATGGTCTTCAATCTAACAAGCATTTTTTTTTTTTCATTTTGAGCTAATTAGTAGTACAGCATGCATATATCTAAAGTGTGCAATTGCTCAGGAGAAAAAGTACCACGACCGCAGTGCTTCTCATTGAAGTCAATAGGAGCACTATTGTGCCCTGTTCCAGTGATTTCTAATGGATGAGTTGTGTTGTACAGATGTAAGTAACAACCATAAATGTTAATGAGAGTTGCGTATGTGGTTAGGACCTGATCCAGCCAGGGGCTGAGAGTATCCTGTGAGGGTCCTGACTTCAGTGAGAGTTAAAGTTACTCAATCTCTCACAAGATCAAGTCCACACTGATAAAAGTCTTTGGACTGAATTGTGCCTTTCAGGCACAGTTCTGCATCACAGAGGATGCAGGAGGCATTGTGCTTCAGGTAGGCACCAAACTTTGGCGGAGCATGGCCACTGCAATACCTTTGAAAAGGGTGTACAGGAACATATGAGATACCATATTGGATGGACCAGTGGTCCATCCAAACCAGGATCCTGACTATGACAATAGCCAACACCAGATGCCTCAGGGTAAGATGTAAGAACCCCAGTTATGGAATAACCTGTCCATAGAAGTTTCTTTCTGACCCACTCAGAGATTAGCATATGCCCTGAAGCATGTGGGTTTATGTCCCTTCAAGTTTCTCTTTTTTTGTTTAAGTAATCTTATCTACGGGAACTGTGAATGATTTCATATCCATAGAACTGTACAATCCTGTTTTGAACCCAGCTGAGCTCTTGACCTCAATAATACATTGTGGCAATTGATTCCACAGGCCAACTGTACAATGTGTAAAATAGCATTTCCTTTTATCAGATTTATATTAGCTGCCTTTCAATTTAATCAAATATCCATTGTTCTTGTATTATGAGATGGTAAATAGAAGTGTCCGATTTACCTTCTGTACACCATTCATTATTCTGTATACCTTTATCATGTGTCCTCTGTATCATCTCCCCTCTAAATGAAATAGTCCCTGTTGCTTCAATCTCTCTTCCAATAAGACCCAGAGATGTCAATGCACTTGACCAAGGTCATACAGTGAGTCAGTGATAGAACTAGAAACAGAATCTAAAAGTCCCGGCTTCTAGTTACCTGCTATATCCATTAGATAATGCTCCCTCCTCCCCACAGAGAATATATCTACTACAGAGACTTATATTTCTCTGTGTATATGCTGTAAATCTTCATGTTCCCTTCATGCATTAAAGTAGAGCCTGGATCTACTACTGACTACATCAGGAGCGGAATCAGCCCCTTGATCCCTGAGAATTTGCTATAACTGAGGACTTGAGGCTGCAAAATATAAAAGAAACATATAGTACCTTCTGAAATAGTAAATGAGGATTTAACTGCATCTTTTTGAGTGATCAGCTGTAACATTTTTTAAACAGTCATCTTAATTGAGCAATAAATCTAGATTTCATTCACAATTTCACTAAAGTTCATTCAAGTATTATAAGGAGCCAACTGATTTTGACCTTGTTCTTTTTTAAAAATGTATCCTTCTTAATTCCATCCAGGTTCTTGTAAATGTCGGATGCCTTAAGATTCCTTCAGATTCATTTTACCAAAGACACTCTTTACCTTGAGAACACGAAGCCCCGCTTTTTCAAATCGTTTTTCTCGGTCCTTGAATTCCTGGCAGTATGATTCTACTGGAGAGATCTGGTAACGCATTTTGGTACCCCTTGTTTTGTCTCGGAGTCTTTCTGGAGGATAATCAGTTTCCAGTCGGCCTGGATACAAGTAGCAGGATATTTAATAATAATTTAAGACTTTCAGCTTGTTAAACTCACCTTCAATGCAACAAAGTCAGTGGAGGAGGAAGTTAATAGTTTATTTTGGTTGCTTAGTTAAGAAAGAAGAGTGTTACATATTCTCTGAAGCAAGCTGTTTTGGTCATCTGGATCAAGGCTCCTCCTTTACAGAGACCTTTGATAAGGGCAGTGATGACTTAGGAGTTCTTTTGAGGGAGGTTGGGATACTCTGTATTCTTTTGTGCTGTAAGGGTCAACTGGTTATTGCCAGTAAGTCGTGAGTTTACTGCTAAATTAGTTTTAATTTTAAGATTTCTGTTTTAAAAAATATCAAGGACACTTGGGGATTGATCCAGAGCTCACTGAAGTCAGTGAAAAAGCTTCTACTGAGTTCAATGAACTTTGGCTATGGACACTACAGCACCTTTTTACTCTTTTGTACATTTAAATAAGATAACTATCTGTCCAGATCTAGAAATTCTTTAACTGATTCAACTTTGCTAAGGATGTTACAGCTTACATTTAAATTTGCTGAATATATTATGCCTGTTAAATCAAGTTCTACTAAAGGAACCAATGAAAAGTCAGAAACAGAAGAGACACAGGATGTATCATCTCCATTATATATCTCTGCATTTGTGTATCTATCTTTTATACAGGGGAACCCATCTTAAATCACCATCAAAATGACCAGGAAAAATGGTTGTCTAATAGGGTTGGCTTTTAACTACAGGCCAAATAAAACTGACCTGGAAAAGGGGGATATTTCAAAGACAGAAAGTTGCCCATTGAGGTGGTATTTGGTACAGGTTTCAAATTCATTCTTACTGTAACTCCACTGAAATCAATTAATTGACTTCAGTAATTTCTATATTGAAGTCAAAGGGCCTGATTCACTCCCACCAGAGCAACTCTATCTGTGGGAAGCTGATAGCACTAGATCTGCTGCCAGGGGGGAGTGGCAGCAAGCAACATACAAAGTATGCAGGACCAGTTCAGCAAGGGTATGCACTGATTCAATACGTCTCCCAGGGAGCCACAGCTGGCTAGGCCTTTAGGCTGCCTTTCCTAGTGGAACTCCCAGAGTGAGGACTGGCAGCAGTCATGTCTGCCTCCAACAGCAACAGCCCAGTGGGATAAACTGCAACTCACTGGAATCTTGCCCAGTGAATCAACTGAAGTCAACAAACTAACACACGGTCTTTCAAGGCTTTGCATAGTACCTATTACCATAGTATCTAAGCACACAGACTAATCTGACCCTACTGTATATTCATCATACATACAAACTGAAATACAAGCTCATCTAAATATTGGTAACACACATACATATTTTCTGCTTCATATTTGTTTTTATTCACTTAACCCCACTGACCCTCTGACAGCAGCAGTTCCTCTTGCTTGGCTCTATTATTCTCTTGCACATCACAGAGTAAATTTTCGATCATGAACACCGCATCAATTACAGCACCAGGAGGACCTTGAATCTCTAATCTTGCCTTTCCACCAACCACTTCTTCTGATATGGATAGACCGAAACGCTGCAGACGAGACAGTTCTGCATGATCTTTTTTGCTAAGGTTAAAAATGTGATTGTTTTCGATAACGATAAGGTGACTTTCCTGGACTTGCATTATGTTTTCGATCCATATTTTTGCTGCTTCCAGTGTTTCACAGCGGTTTCCAATAAGTTCAATGGCTGGTCCAGTTTTTTTATTCTCTGTTTCAGCTTGTCTGTCAGAGCGTGACCCTGAAAGAAATACTGTTTATACAAGTGCAATTGGTAGACTGAAAAGTTCACAAGTGCTGTCACAAATTTCTGTATGCAGCCTGAGACTTTGCAGCACAAAGAAAGCTTATTGCCCTTATGGTACATTCAGAATGGGGATATTACGATAGACACTAAGGGGTAGATTTTTAAAGATATAAATGGCAGTTGGGCATGTAACTCCCATTAAATTTCAATTCTGCCTTTGAAAATTTCCCTGTAAGGGCCTAATTCCGCTCCTATTAAAGTCAATTGCAAATCTCTCATTGATTTAAGTGGGACCAGGATTTGGCCCTAGTAATAATTAATAAATACAGTTTCATCCCAGGTGTATAACATCATTACATTTTGAAGTCAAATTAAATGGTAGTTCCTTTTCTGTGAGCCATTTAGAAACTTGTTCTTAATTTTCATGTTCTTCCACATTCCTCTAACGTGTGGTTTAAGCAGAAGCTGCTATTTCAGGAGACACTGGAGATGATGAAATTAAATATTTACACAGACTGAAAACATAAATCTTGCTTTTAAGGCTCTAGTTAGGGCTGTTTTTGTGTTAAGAGACTACATTGTAGTTCTACAGGGAAGTGAAGGAGAGGACACTGTCCTACTCACAAAGGAGCCCTTTTAAATCCCTTCTGGAGTTTGGCTCTGAATAAATGAAGTACCTTTTGCATTTTAACTACATCTGTGTTCTCTCTGGATTTTTTTTTAAGTAGGATGTAAATCAGTGCTAAAATCAATGTGTTTTACTCATACTCGCTTTGCATTGGCTAGCTAGAATATGTTTCAAATGACAACATTCTCAGCTTATAATAAAGAGTCCATTGATGGAAATGGTAATAGGCTGGAGTGCTGCCTGCAATCATTTGAACATAGGAGGCACAACACAAATACAACTCGCCTGCCTACAAGGAGGGAAGGAACGCCAACCCATGACGCCATCCTCATGTCTCTTGAACTGAAATTTTACCCTTTGGCACCAGGACCTAATCACATGAAGTACTTTGTGCCATCAACTCCCACTGATTGCAGTTGGTACTGACAGTGCTCAACATCTCACACGACCAGGCCAAAAGTTGAACAAAACTGTACTGGAAACTCTAAAGTGGTAACTAAAGACATGGCACTGCCTATTGCAGGTACAGGTTTTACTGTTAATTAAGCATATACAATAAGCTCTGGAACTTTATAGTAACTAAAATGCACTCAGCCTTCCTGTGAAGCATCAAGCTACCCAAACACTGCTGGGGGCAGCAAGGACCTGAGTCTGATATGACAAATCCTATGTTCTGGAGGATGGTGCTGATCATGTTCTATATCTGTTTGCATGAGCTGGAATGAAGGTGCCAAAGCAGAGTAGCTAGAACTTTCTGTGTCAACAATTTACCATACCCATTGGCTCCTGAAATGGAAGGAATTGGGATGAAGATGATGGATTAGAGAGAATAATTGATAACTATCAAAGCTCAGCTTCGTCCAGTTTGTATTCACATTTAAGAAGTCCTGCTTTTGAACTAGCAAACCCAAAGATCAGTACTCAGCCCTAAATCCTGATTACATCAATGTCAAAGACATGGGTTCTTCAAGGGGCAAAAGACGCAAAGCGTTGAATAGTTAACTCAACAGTTACACTTTTGTTTACATGAATGAGAATCTGATAAGTCAAAAGGAGTCTAATTAAATATCATAATACTAAAACTAATTTTGCAAAACACAATTTTAGATGAGGTAACACATTTTCCCCAATATACCAAAACCACTATTGTCTTCTTCACCTCTTTATCACCCAGTCTGACGAACAATGAAACAAGAGTCAAAAATTAAACACAGAGCTCTTGTGTGATGGTTTCCCCCAGATAACAGATATTTATTAGGAGAGTATAATTTTCAGAACTTTACTCACCCTTTGTGCTCCTTACTTACCCAAATCATCATTTCTGTTGCATTCCACATCTTCTCCCAGTTTGCTTTTCGCTGAATCAAACTTGGTTCGGAAAGCCTTGACAAAGAAAGATTTAGAATCAGTTTCAACCAGCTATGTGTCAAACCACTAACAAATGAACAGAGTCTGTCTCTCCAGATTTCTGTTAGGAAAGCAATTTTAGTCAGTCTCCTTTCACACAGGGCCTGATGCTGGTCTCCTGTGCCAAACCTGGTTCCAGGGCTTTGTACAGGGACATGGATGGCATGCATGGGTGGCATTCTCCCCAGTTCCATCTGGAGGTAATATGTGGGGAACCCATGCGGCCAGGCTGTTGTTATAGTTTATGGGCCAGAGCAGAAGCAATTTCTTCTACTTACAGTTTTATGCTGATGGATCCATGCTGTGCATTGTGATGCACTGACTATCCCTTTACCTAAGTCACAAAGCTCCTCTCCATAGTCTCATGTGGAAAGCCACTGAGGAGCACTGCTCTGTGCAGTGGGTTTGGGCTTCCTGCAGACTGACCTCCCTGAGCAGTGAAAATACACTATTCATGTTGTTTTTTAGCGTTCAAGGCCTGTGGCAAGGACAGGACAGCCTCTGGCACATTAGTGAAATAACTGGCAGTGTGAGCATGTGGTCCCAGGAAACACAGAGACAAATGATAACCAAATGTAATTTGTCAGAGTTCTGACATATAGAAAAAATGATAAAAATCATCTTCAAATACCATGAAAAATACATTGCAAATTAATACTACATTAGAAAATAAGATTTTACACTGAATTATACTGACAAAAAAATGAAGAAACTACACTGTAGATCTAAAGCATAGATGAGCAAAAGTCATTGTAATTAAACTTGGAATTTTTTATTGTAAATACTTCTAAAACTGAGGGGCAACATCAGAGTTTACATGCAAGGTGGTGTAAGTGACATGTCAATGAGTGGGTATAAGTCGGTTTATTTGACTCTAGGAGTCAAAATTGATGTAATCTACACATCAATGGCATGGAAGAAATGGTGTATCAGGAAAAGCAACTAACAAGAAGGACCAAGAGGGTAGAATTGGCTACCCCTTTTTCCAGATCTTCAGCATGTAAATTATGTTCGGACTCCCTTACTGATACCACATTACACTTCACATCTGAATTTGGTCCTGAGTATGATTCAATTGTCCATGATAACCTTTCAGAGCAGAAGCATGAGCATAATGTAACCTGTTTGCCAGCCCACACTCTATTGTGCCGTATATTACTTTTGCTACAGTATACAGGCTCACTCCTCACCTACTGAAGTCAGTGGGAGTTTTGGGTTCAACGAGAACAGCATCAATTTATAATTTATAATTATATTTTTATGTATATAGATACCTAAAACAGCCGTGTATAAATCATCTGGGCCAAATTCTCTGCTGGCATAAACTAGGACAGTTCCATTGAAATCACCAGCAGAGAATTTGGCCTCAGGTGTCTACAGCCTGGTCTACCATAGAAGGCAAAGTCCTTTGTAACAATACATTGCAACAGGAGATGATTTGACAGAATTTGCTAAATGCATTTCCCGTGGCATAACTTCAGTAGAAGTACTTTAGGAAGTCCCCAGTAAGTTGGAAGCAACACCTTCACTGTATACTGTATGCCCCAGGAACTTCAGGAGGCCTAAGTGACAGCCATGCCATTGGGGCTACAGATAGGAAGGCAATTAAATAAGCTCCCCAGGGGACTGGTGGATTTCCAGTCAGAGTTTGTCTGAAGTTCCTGCCAATTGAACCAGCAGAGACACCCCATCTGCACATTTTCTCTTCCGCAGAGCCATGCAGCAGGGAGAATGCGGGCAACTGGGCAAAAGAGGGAAAGCACTCTGCAACGCTAGACTAGAATTCATATTCCCTGAGGATTTGTTTCTTACATAGGCTGATTCCCCTCCCCTGCCAGGATGCCATTTATTGTCTCTTTCAGGGAAAGATGTCAATCAAACTCCCAGTCCAACCTTGCCAGGTTTGATCTTCCCCTGAGTTTATTCACAAGACACACCAGAGGATTGCTATCTATTGTTAGAAATGTTACATACAGTTTGGTATGTAAAGTACTTTAGCTTGTAGAAATTCAAGGAAACTTTCTTCATGGTTATTGTGGGTTCTTCTACTTATAGTTAATGCTAAATACCTTACCTTGTAGACAAAACTGTTATTTGGATGGATCACAAAATACACATCTAACTTCCTCCCAGGATGTTCCTTTGCAAAGCTTAAAACTTCGTCAATCATAATATCTGCCACTTCATCCTTTGGCAAATGTAATACTCCAGATCCAATTACTGGGAAGGAAACTGAAGGAAATGGATGCTCCTGAATCTTAAGCAAACATCTTGACATTGCAGTTTTTAGAACCTGCAGAAAAAAAGGAGTTTTAGACTTTATTTTACTTTTTGACATGAAAAAGAGGAGTGAAAATCCTCTCTAACACAACATCACCTTGCGTGAATCACTGCTGCTTTGTGATGACCATACTACGTGGAGCACAGACTTGCAGGCCAGATTGTATCCTTTTGTCAATATGAATTTCTCACAAGATGGAGGAAGTTTTTGAGACTCAAACAGAAATTCCTGCTGAAGAGATGAGCCTGCTTTTTGAAGAATTGCTCTTGAAATTTTTCCTCTTGACAGATCATTTATGACCACAGAATTAACAATAATTGCAGTCTGGAAGATAAGAAAACAAGCTCTCAGTATATTTCACTTCAGGTAAATGCATATTCTATCTGCACTGCAGTCAGATCCCCACTTCAAATGTACCTGTGCAGCTGGTGGAGTTTTTTCTTATAAAAACTCCATCCATCCAGAAACTTCACCTTTTAAGGGACATCTACACTACATGTTTCTTTCGATGTTGTGTAGAATACATAACAGCGCAGCCCCCACCACACGTTAAATAACAGTGTAGCCAGTGAGGTAAGGCTTAGGCAGGTAGAGTAAAGACACAGTTGAAGAGTGTGCTTATGTATACAAGTACATCCCCTACGCTCGTTCTACTCACCCAAGCTGTGCCTCGCCATCTACACTGCTTTTTTTAGCATTGTAGTGTCACTGCCTCCCTGCCGCTGGAGCCTTTTCCCAGTGCAAGGAAAGACTCCAGCCGTCAGGCAGGGGAGATGGGGAAGGAAGCAGCAGAGAAAGGGTCCGCTAGCTCCCCACTGTTGGAGCCCTTCCTCTCCGCATGGAAAGGCTCTGCCAGGGGGCCATTCCTAGAGCCTTTCCACTGCAGTGAAAGGCTCCGGCAGCAAGGAGCTGCTGAAATTTTCCCCATCTCCCTCTTCCAGAGCCTTTCACTGACATGAGTAGCTACACAATGCAGCAGGCGGTAGATGCAGCGGGCTTTTCACTGTGGCATGTAGCTACATGTAGCCTACACACCACCGCCAGTAGTGTGTACTGTCGATGTAGCCTTAAAGTAGTAAGCGCTGCCAGCCACGCAAATAGTCCTCACAATCTTGTGTACTCAGGAGGAATTGCAAAATTATGGCTGCCTTCTGTGCAGGAGCACTATGAGAGGATGGAAATCCCTAAGCTTTCTCCTTCTGCCCATCACATGCACCCTAGCGCTGCTGTAATTTAGAACTAAATTTGTGAAATGCAAAATTTTTGCTTATGGTATTTTGACCACAGGAATAATGAGTCTAATCTTAGCTTGATTGTTTAAGAGTAACTAAAAATATAAGGCTTTGGGCTACACCCATTCAATTGCTTGGAAGAAATATAACTTTCTATAGTCAGTTGATAGAATTTCTCCCCCATCAACCAAAGGTCATAATTACTGCCCTTTATTTCCACCTCTATAAAAACAAACTTCTTAAGGAGTCAAGATGTCTCTTTAACAAACAAGGTATGGAAAATTCTGTGAAATACGGTCTGTTTCAAACAAATACTATCAGGTGATGCAGCTTCCGATCTAATCACCCTTTCTGGTTTGCCCATAACTAGGATTGACATGTTTTTTACCATGCTATAATAAATTAAATAGGTCTGTTTAAATCAAATACTGGTTAAAGATGATGTGTACACTGGTTTTAGAAAATATCTTCAGCTGTTGTAGTATATACTGAATGCCCCAATAGTGAGACTGAGGGCTGGTCTACACTAATGCTATAAGTCAATCTAAGTTACACTAGTTCAGTTACTCAAGTTATGTAACTGAAATCAACGTAACTTATGTCAACTTACAGTGGTGTCTACACTGCGCTATGTCAATGAGAGATGCTCTCCCATCAACTTAGCATGCCTTCACCAGACACGCCTAATCAACACCGCTGCATCAATCGCAGCAATGCCGATTTAGCCAGTAGTGTAGACATTTGTCCCATTCCAGGGAAAGAAAAAAAAAAAAAAAAAAAAGGCAGGACATGATAGGAGCTAGGAGAGTAAACTTCTTGAGGATACATTAAAAAATGTTATTAAAATATTACATTAAAAAAAAGTAAATGTTAACGTAGAGTCAGGACAGTCAATAACTTTATTCTATCTATTGTTGTCTTCTATCCTCTCATAGCAGGGCTCACTCAGAAAGAAAACTTTTCAAATTCAATAGCTATATTATAAGATGACACCTGGGTATATATTGTATTGGTCCACTGATTCTAATGTTGGGTGGCTAAAGAAAAGAGGGCAAGATGCATATTTACTTGAACAATACAACATGCCCTCTAATCTCTTAGGATCCAATCCTGCAAGGTGCTGGGATGCAACTCCACGCTCAGCACTTCACAAGACCAGGGTCCTCAGGATCCACTGTGAAGACTTACTTTCTGATCTTCAATTTGTCCTCTTATGATATGTAGGTGAAGACCATTGATTGTGATGGAATCTGGAATCTGGTTTGCTGAAGCTGGCAGAGTCTCCTGAAGTGAGTTGATGTCATTCCTCCCCAGCAACTTTTCACAGGCCCTTTTCATTGCTGCAACTGTGGGCTCATCAACGTTCACCAAGTGGATTTCTTTGACCCAGCCAAATAATGGAGCTAGCTCAACAAAATTCTTTATAGTCTGTACAATCACATGAGCACATAAATCTAGTGGGAAGCCAAAAATTCCTGAGCTCACTGCAGGGATAGCCACAGACTTTATATTATTCTCTGGAGCATTAACATAGTGCAGGACATTTATAATGGCTGCCTCAAGTGTTTGACAACATCTCTCACTTTCATATGCAGACCATCTTGGACCTACTGTGTGGATAATTTTCTTACAAGAAAGCCTGCCTCCACCTGTTACCGCTATTTGACCAGTGGTGAGTGTTCCATGGCGCTCAATATAACGTTTACTCTCTTGTTTAATTTCTAGCCCACCAGCTTTCGCCAGGGCAAGAGCAAGGCCTCCAATATGGTGCAGATGTTCATTGGCTGCATTCACCAAAGCATCAGCATTATGTCTTGTCATATCATCCATCCAAACAGATATCTCAATTCCTTCCTTCAGGGTTTTCCTGTATACTTCAAGAGGACATCTTATACTCTTAAGAAGAGATATACAACCAAACTTCTTCTCAATGAGGTCACGTAGACAGCTCTCTCGTCTTGTAAGGATTTCATAAACATCTTTACTGATGGGAATTGTTAAGTTTTCCTCCGCTGTATCCATGCTGGACACTAGATAATAAAACAATTAAGAGAAATTCAGTGATCCAATGTCAAACACATTTTTAATGCACAGCATATTTTAAAGCTTTCAATCATTATTTTTTAAATTGACTTGGGATGATAAGGGAAAATTATTTACTGATCATTTCTTTTGTCATAGTCTTCACTTCTCCCATTCTACCTCAGAAACACAGTAAGGACATACAGTTTTTGGCTCCCTTTACCAATAAAGCAAGGAAGCAAAGGCCTTACGAGTGAGAGCTTCCTTATATAACCTCCAGTCTGGCCCTATTCTTGCTCATTCACTTGTCAACTGCCATGACTTTAACTCTCCTCCTACCCCAGCCAGGCCAATTCTGTGTGTCCTAAATCAATGTGCAGCCTGTAAGGACTCTGTCCTATGGACCAGGTTACATTTACACCCTCACCTTTGTTCCAATCAAGTGCCTTTTTGTGGATTTTGAGGAACAGAAGAGGCTCAGCATCAACATTCTGGAGCTGCCAGATATCCACCTCATCCTACAAACCTGTGAACACTTGGTTTTCCAGTCCTATGTTCTCACCCAATAAGCTCACTCTTTAGTTCTGCAGCTCCTCACAGGCCCTCCCTTTGAACCCACAGAAGGCACATTTTCCCTGCAAGTCTGAACTTTAAGCAGCACTGTAGAAAAAGAAAATGGGCCACCATCTTGTTTCACATAAATCATCAAACAGCTGTCAGATCAAATTTATTTTATCATAACCCCCCAGATAGAACCAGCAATGAAGAGCTGCAAAGGTCTTTATACCATTACCAATCCCCGGAGATGTATACTCTTCTGTGTTGGTAGATTTCTATAGGACTACATACAGTAGTCAAGTATCAGAGGGGTAGCCGTGTTAGTCTGGATCTGTAAAAAGCAACAAAGAGTCTGATGAAGTGGGTATTCACCCACAAAAGCTTATGCTCCAATACGTCTGTTAGTCTATAAGGTGCCACAGGACTTTTTGTTGCTTTTTACATAAAGTAGGTATCTCAACTTGTTTGTGTAAATTCTTACAATTTGCATGAGTTTAACCACACTTTTCAGCTGAGCTACAGTACCTATTTCTCTGCACAGTTATAATCTAAAAATAGACTGTTCTGCATCTCATTGTTAGTAAGGTGCACTGAATTTAAACGGCTTTCATCAAAACATCTTTTCTTTAGCACACCTGTACTGTACTTTTAAAGGTGTGAGGAAACCACATAAAACTAATGAAACATAAAATTGACATCCTTGTCCAAGTCGTACATTTTGGTTTGCTTTCAACTAAACCATTTGCATGCTTTCAACTTTACTTGTTTTAGTGGTAGTGAAATTTCAGTTCAAAGGAGAAGGGAATAAATTCTAATCTGCTCCATAACGTGAAAAGAAAGCTTACCTGAATCGTAATCCTCCTCAAGGGTCTCTGGATTGGACGTCTGTGAAATAATACAAAAAGTAAGGGGAAAAATTAAGCATATTATATTACACACACATATAAATAGACTCTAGTGAGCACGTGCAAACTAAGATTTTTCAAAGGTTTATAATGTAGCCAAACGTGGCTTTCACAAGGATGGCAAAAGGATAAAAGGCTATTTTCCTGCCAAATTTCAATTCCCTGCTCCAAGGCCTGGGAGAGCTACAGCTTTTCAAAGAAAAGGTCACCTGAATTTTCTTAACATTACAACAATAATCTTCTTAACATTCAATACATTAAAAGGCAATGTATTTTTCCCTAGCCTTGTTCTTGGAAATGGCTCAACATTTTGGCTGAAATTTTCAAAAGAAAAAGAAGAAAAAGAAAATCAGCCTGAGACAGACATCCATCATGGAAAATTACTGCCTGAATGGTTAAAGATTGGCAAAGTTACAAGCAAGTGAAACCACAGTCTTATAATGGAAAATGTCAAACAAATTTAATAATAGGCTGTGCTACCAGCTACACTTATAATATATAAAAACACATTCATAAATAATGAACAACACTGATATACAGTGGAACTTCTACAAACCACTGTTCAAAAACGTTTATGTAAACCGATTCCTGTTAGTCAACCTATGATCAAACTGATGTGCGCACACACACAAATGTTTCATTAAAAATCATGGAGCATTTATTTTGGGGAAAGGAGAAATAAAAACTTCAATATATACTTATACTACACTACTTACACATTTAATTTAACACAGTACTGAAAGACTCTGCCCCCTTCACATTAGCAAAAACAGCACAGCAAATAACAAGAATACATAACTGGGAAAAACAACCAGCATGGCCAGGGAATGTACTTGCAAGGCCAAATTCACCCCAATGCAATTTTACTGACTTCCTACACATCATCAAGGAAATACTGGAGGGACAAAATAATACCTGCTGTAACTCCACTGAGGTCAATAAAATTGCACTGGGGTGAATTTGGTCCTGCAAGATTCATCCCAGCACATTCCCTGGCCATGCTGGTTGTTTTTCCAATGTGGGGCATGTTTCAGTTTGGGGTAGATAACAGCTTCCTGAAGTGGATAACGTAACCAAGAGAAAGTTAATTTGATGTTCTGATCATTTGTTTATGTTTTCTCCCTGACCCCCCTCAGGAGATGGTAAAGGGCCTCACAAGGCCATTTTCCAATATTAGGAGTGCAGAGCACTTGTGTGAGATGGAGGGAAGCTTTCAGGGTGGGGTGGGGATGGGGCAGTAGGGAAGGAGAGGAGGGGTACTCCTCAGTCCTTTCTCCCTAATGACCACATAGCTGCATCACAAGCTGTGCTGACCAGAAAACCCTGCTTGGGCCTGGCTTGAAATTTCTTCAACAATTTGAGCAGGGAAATCTCTGTGGGATTGGGTGGGGGGTTATTCCTTGGAAAAGGGCCAAAACAGTGGAGCCCAAATCCAAACGAAGGGGCTTCCGCACAACTCTGGACCTGAGCGTGTGTGAGGAGGGATATGAGGCAAATTTTACAGTTCTCCCCCTGCCTGTATGTACAGGCCACTTTTGGCTGACAAATCTCCTCCCTTCTGCAGGCATGTGGTTTATTTCCCTGACTGTCAAGCCAGGTTACACACTAAAACAGCACCACCTATTGGCTACAATTCTGCTTGTTTCTTTCAGTCTAATCCCTTCAATATCCTTATTCCCTTAAATACGCTGACTGGCACTTTGCGCCCCACCTCCGAATACTTCTTTGACTCTCCTTTCTTCCTGGTCACTTACCAGCATCTTCATCATGTTCCCCATCTTCAAGCCCCTTCTCCTCCCCACCGAGCCCTCTCCTCCCCTCCAGCTCCAGCACCCACCGGTCTAACTGCCTTTCCCCAACAGACTTTTCCTAACTCCGCTGGAACCCTCCAGGTGGGTTGCCATGGTGCTCCCAGGACTGTCAACAGGAGTCTCAGCCTGCAGGCTCAGCATCTTATTTTGCACATTAACCCTCAATCCCTCTGCGAGGTGGTAAATACTATCCTAGGAGGGAGGGGATATTACCCCTGTTCTGCAGCTAGGACAATACAGACTAGACAGATTCAAACCAAAATTTTCAAACTTGGGGGCCTCAGCAGGCTCACAGATACCATGGAACTGGGCACAGTATAAGAAGATGGATAGATAAGGATTATAAATTGCCTGGTTAACTTCAGAGGGACTCATGGGTGCTCAGTACCCCTGGTAATCTAGCCATTTGTGTTGGTGCCTCACTTTAAGCACTCGGTTTTGAAAATTTTGGCCTCGGTCATTTGTCTAAGATTAAAGAGAGAGTCATTAGCTGATTTTGACTCAAGAGTTTCTGCCTCTCAGACCTGTGCCCAGACCCAGGGGCAACATATGTGTGTGGGAGGGTGGGAGGAGGGGGAAGCAGGGTCACGCACACACACACACACCCATTTCTGCCAAAGTTTAAATTTTTATTTCTTTTTTTTTTTGCAGAGAGTGGGTTCAAAATACACCCCCCACACACACTTTCAACAGTTATGCGTTGCCTTTGCCCAGACCACTAAATACATTGCTTCTGTGTATGACATATGGCTTATAGTAGAGATCTGTAAGCAATCAAAGAACCAACTGAGATAAATGCTATAGAACTCTTTGCATTCATGCCCGGGTGAGATTTTAGTACTTCTGCTACATGAAGAGTTCAGCAAGTCAAAGGCCATCATGTGCAGCTTTCAAAACTCCTTATCCTACAAAGCATATTCAGCAGGGAATCAGCACCACAGGACAGTAAGGTGTTAAATTAGCACACCCATTACGAATATCTGTGCTAGTTAAAAGTCTGAGGCTTGATCCGTATCTTCTTATCATGTCCTTGTTTCTCCTGACACAATTTATATAGTAACATAAATCTGGGTTTAACCAGCTGCTGACATCACAATGACTGAGGTGGATTAAAACTAAAACATTGCCCATTTGGAGTCATAGGACTCAGTTGCTGCCTATTGTAATGCAGTGAGTGAGACAGTATGGGGGGGGGGGGAGAGAGGGAGGGGGAGGAGGAGGAAGGACAGGTTATATGTTACCCTCTACTAGCTAGGATGCTGCCAGCAGTTTCATGAGTTCTCATTTAACTCAAGTGCTAGAGGGCTGTGTTTTTGGAGCTGAAGTCTATCTTTAGCAATATCAATAACTTATGCCAACTGTTCATTTTCTGAAGACCAAATGTCTTCATCCAGATCAGGGGTCGGCAACCTTTCAGAAGTGCTGTGCCGATTCTTCATTTATTCACTCTGATTTAAGGTTTTGCGTGCCAGTCATACATTTTAATGTTTTTAGAAGGTCTCTTTCTATAAGTCTATAATATATAACTAAACTATTGTTGTATGTAAAGTAAATAAGGTTTTAAAAATGTTTAAGAAGGTTCATTTAAAATTAAATTAAAATACAGAGCCCCCCGGCTTGGTGGCCAGGACCCAGGCAGTGTGAGTGCCACTGAAAATCAGCTCGCGTGCCGCCTTCGGCACACGTGCCATAGGTTGCCTACCCCTGATCTAGATGAACCACAATTTGGAGGGGTTCTGATCCAAATCCAGATATTACTCCAGGCCCTAATTTATTTCTTTAGAAAAACCCCCATTATTTATTTAAGAAGTTTTAACAAGTTTACAAATTCTTGCCATGTAAACATCAGTAACAAAACAACCATTACAACAGTTAGCTTTTGTTTAAAGAGACATACAGCAATATATAAACATCAGATCTTTCTATTTAACAGGGTGTTACCATATTACACAGTGAGCATCATTGCAATACTTGTGTCATTTCTAATTATTTTATTAAATTGAATGAAATTTCTATATGCACATATTTAACAGACCAGGTATGTCTATCAAATGCTAATATTAAAACAAAATGGACAGGTGGGCTGAGGGTTTTTTTGGAAGTGAATGTACTTTGAGTACTGAATAAAAGGTGACCAAATATCTAAGTATCTATCTATCCATCCTCTGTGTATTTTGTTGGGTACATAATTGGTGTGTTAATTTTTCCATAAAAACAACCTCCCATAATTTTGAACCATTCCTCAATGGTTGGGATATTTTATTTTTTTTCCAATGAGAGGCTACTAATAGCCAAGCAGCTACTAGCAGATGAGAGATTAATTCTTCATTTACTTTTGTGTGACCATTTCCACCAGGAAGCCCCAGGAGGATTACCAAAGGATCATTTGGTAATAAGTATCCAATAATTTGTGATATTTGATTGTGAACCGCAGCCCAATACTCTCTAATGACTGGACATGTCCACCATACATGTATAAAATCTCCTCTTTCACCACAATTTCTCCAACATTTATCCCTATTCAGTCTGTATGTATATTTTTAACCTGACTGGTGTGAGGTACCATTGGAACACTGAGGATGCTAGTCCTCTTTTCCAGATCAAACCCGATTCCTCTGGGGTAACTTGTCTATCCAGAGCCTTTTCCCAGAGTGTTTCATATGGACAATTTTCTGATATGAAAGCTGTCTGCAAAGATTGATATAAATTAGTTATGTTTTTGTTTCCTAATTGACCAGATGCCATCGCTTCCATTAAAGTTAGCTTTCTGTATAAAACACAGTATCTGACTTGAAAGTATTGGTACCAGAGAAAAGTGGACCAATTAAAATTAGTTTTGATCTCTAAATAAGTTAGAAAAGTTTCTTTACTGACTAGTTATTCCTTATCCTCTGTGCCAAAGGCTCCATCACCAGTGCAAAAAGTAAAGGAGACAATGGACATCCCTGCCTAATCCCTTAGCGTAATTCAAAAAGGGGAGATTTAACCCCATTAACCGGCAACACTGCTTTTGGGCTGGTGTAAAGAGCAGTTATGCATTTAAGGAACTGGTGGCCAAAGTCCATATGTGACAGAACTTGAAATAGGAAGTCCTTCTCTATTCTACCAAAGGCATCTTGTGATAACAAGAGAAATTGATTTTTTTGATCTGGCATTATGGATGATTCCAAGTACTCTCTGAATATTGTCTGACATTTGTCTATCCTTAATTAATCCAGTTTGATCTGGATTTATATAAGCTAAGCGCATAGACTGCAATCGGCTAGTTAGTATTTTTGCTAAAATCTTAATTTCATGATTCAACAGAGGTATGGGCCTAGAGGAACTGCATAAGGTAAGGTCTTTTCCATTTTTAGGGGAAAACTACCAGTCGCTTCTTTCATAAATTGTGGAAGTTCCTCGCCTAACAACATGTCACCAAAGACCTCTCTCAAAGGACCCACTAATACCTCCTTAAATACCTTGTAAAATTCAGCTGGAAAGCCATCAGGTCCTGGAGTTTTATCACTTTTCATACTTGCTACTGCCTCTAGGATTTCTTCTTCGGTTATTTCTTAATCAATTTTGCTCATCTTTGGCAAGCCTGCTACTTCCAGGTATTTTTAATAACTTCAGAGCTGAGAGTATCACAGGTATAGAGATTTTTATAATAAACAGCAAAAGTAGCACATATTTCATTCAGGTGTGTAACTAGCTTTTGCTGATTTTTCTTAATTGATAGAATAATATGTTGCTCTTGAATTCCTCTAAGATTTCATGCCAATAGCCTATCATTTTTATTTCATTTTTAATAAAACATCTGCTTTGCATACCTCAAGACTTTTTCAATGGGATTTGTCATCAACATATTCAACTTCCTGCTAATATTAGTTAATTGTTGATGTTTTTTTCTGAACCTGTATTTTTATGAATATCGTGTAACCTTTTTAACTTCTGTTCTAGTTCTGCTTTTTCTTGAGCTCATTCATTTTTCAATTGAGAGACTCTGCTAATCAACCAACCCCTAAATAATGCTTTAACTGCCTCCAGGAGAAGTCCTCTTTTTATACTGTCCATATCATTTAATTGGAAATGTTGAACAATGTCCTCTTTAATTTCTGCAACCCCATCTTTGCCCTTTTGGAAATGCAAAGCATGGGGGGGGGGATGAGTGTACAGAATTAATGTAGAGTCAAACTTCTGCTAAATGGAAACTTCTGCAATTTGGTCTCTAAAGCTGTATTAAGGCTGTTATTCTGACCCCCTGCTGGTCTCCTCCAGGCCCTAATTTCTGTACTAGACAAAATCAAAGCCTCAGCGCCAAATGCTTCTAAATCTTGGAAAACTTTGTTTTCAAAGGCAAAACACAACTGCTGTAGCTCATTAATAACAAAAACACAATCAGCTACCATCACTGATGTAAGGCACAATGCCAAATCTCCTCTCACTTAAATCAGTTGTGCATCAGTGGAGTGACTCCTGATTTTCACAGGTGTCAGAAGAGAATCAGGTCCTCAGATCATGGAGGCCATCAAAGAACACCTCAGGGCCAGGTTCATAGAAGCCCTTGAGGTGATATTAAATACAGGCAGTGTTTCTGATGTGCTAGCACACCAGGAGCAGTTATGCAACCGCACATAGTAGCATCTGCACAGTGAGATACATGCAGTCATATTTACCCAAATGATTTCAAGGATGTTCAGAAAAATGCATCTACACACATCCAAGGCCCTGATCCCTCAATAAGTTCTTTGTGAGCAGAACCCTGCACCAGCACCACTGACTTCACTGGGGATCCACACAGGTGCAAAAGTCTGCCCCCACAAAGCTCACTGCAGGATTTGGGCCCAAAACTAGGGTTGCCCACCCTCCAGGATTGGCCTGGAGTCTCCAAGAATAAAAGATTAATCTGTAATTAAAGATTATGTCATGTGATGAGACCTCCAGGAATACATCCAACCAAAATTGGCAACCCCAGCCCAAACATGTAAAATATACCAACACGAAAATATCAGGAACGTCACACTTTAAAATCTCAGATGCATTTGTTTCAGTCTGCGATATATTAATTTATCTTAAAATAGTAAAACAATTCAATGCAAAATAATCCTTGAATGCAATGTTATGGGTGAGAATTTAAATATATACAACTCAGAAAAGTATCATATGGTTCCCAGGTCAACCATAATTCAGCCTCAGTGCAACCACATAACAACTAAGCCAGACAACATGAAAATAATGCCAACTGTTCATGTCGCAAGGGACCACCACCTACTGGCTGTAAGAACCCTACCCGGGGCAGCATTCTCTCTCACTTCAGTGCAATGGAGTCACTCTGATTTACATGGCGCGTTACAGAGATCAAAATCTGGCATCACAAACCCAGACCTATGTGCCATTCAGCTCCTTGGGCCAAACTCCGCTCCCTCCCTTGTAGTCAGGACTGCACCGGAGTAGATCAGCACCGGATTTGGCCCTCTCCGCACCGTGCGGTTTCCCTCTCTGCACCCTCAAGGCTTTGCTAGCAGGGGTTAGTTTGCTGTTCCGAAGGAAGCACCGTCCGGGCGCAAACAATGCACCCTACCCGAGCCCAGGGCACCTGGGGCCGTACCCCGCTGCCCCACGCGGGTGCACGGGGCCCGCGCCTCAGCAGCGGCCCTAGTGAGCCCGGCCCGCCCCGCCCCAACCGCCGCTTGACGGGGTGGCCCCAGTACCTGGCAGGCGGGCCGGAGCGGCGTGGGCTGCGGAGCGGGGCGCTGCGCGGCGGGGCTGGACGCGGGGCGGCGGGACGCCGGGCGGGGAGTTTCTGTTGTTTGCAACCGACGCTGGGAATCGAAAGCGAAAGTTTGCAGCCGCCAGCTGCAGGCCCCGCGCGCTATGGCCGCCCTCCCGGCCCCGCTCCTGGTGCGGGTCTGTCCCGCGCCCCAGCCCGGCGACAAGCTGCCGCTCAAGCTGGAGAGCTACTTCCAGTCCGCCAAGCGCTCCGGGGGAGGCGAGTGCGAGGTGGAGCCGGGCCCCGAGCCGGGCACCTATCTGCTGTGCTTCCGCTTGGAGAAAGGTGAGGGGGTGGGGGCCCGGCCAGGCCCCGGGTGCTGGCTGGTGCCCTCGACGCCTCGCTGAGGGGAAGGCATGGCCCACTCCACTCTGGCTTCTCGAGGGGGACGGGGGTGGCAGCCGTGTGCCCGGGGCGTGGGGTGCCAGCCACAGAGGGGGGCCGGGGGGGCAGCCATGCCATGCCCTGGAGGTGGTGGCTCGCAGGATGTGCCAGCTGTACCCTGTGTGTGTGTATATGCCAGGTGTGTCCCCGGGGGGGGTGCGGCCCAGGAGTGCTAGCCATGCCCTGGGGGTGGGGGTGGCTCGCAGGATGTGCCCTGTGTGTGTGTGTGTATATATGCCAGGAGTGTGGGGGGTGCGGCCCAGGAGTGCTAGCCATGCCCTGGAGGCGGGGGGACACGGGGTGTGCCAGTTGTACCCTGTGTGTGTATATATGCCAGGAGTGTGGGGGGTGCGGCCCAGGAGTGCTAGCCATGCCCTGGAGGTGGGGGGACACGGGGTGTGCCAGCTGTATCCTGTGTGTGTATATATGCCAGGTGGTGTCCCAGGAGTGTGGGGAGTGCTAGCCATGCCCTGGAGGCGGGGGGGNTGTGTGTATATATGCCAGGAGTGTGGGGGGTGCGGCCCAGGAGTGCTAGCCATGCCCTGGATGTGGGGGGACACGGGGTGTGCCAGCTGTACCCTGTGTGTGTATATATGCCAGGTGGTGTCCCAGGAGTGTGGGGAGTGCTAGCCATGTCCTGGAGGTGGGGGAACACGGGGTGTGCCATCTGTGCCCCCAGTGATGCAGAGTGCCAGCCATGTCACTCAACAGCATGGCAGCAGCACACCAGTTGTGCCCCAGAGATATAGTGTGCCCATTGTGCAGTGTGATAGCATGCCAGCAGCATGTCACAGCCACAGGTCAGCATGTCAACTGTGTCACTCAGCATGGCAGCAGTGTGTGCCACTCGAAGCATTTTGCCAGCTGCTACTCAGCAGGGGCGATGGATGGCATATCAGCTATGACGTTCAGCAGGGTGGTGATGTGCCAGCAGTAGCCACCTGTGGGCATGTGGATGGGAAGGTGGTATAACTGCTATGCCCCTAGGCAGCACCCTAGCTGTGAACCTCTCTGTGTCAGTGGTATGCAAGCTGTGCCACATGCCAGCTGTGATACTCTGTGTAGAGAAAACTTTGGGTGATGTAAAACTGCCATAACTGCTCCTATGTCACCCACATCTTGGTCCTTGTGTAGGGGCATGGTCAGGGAGAAAGGAACATGGATGGGAACCTTGGTGGCCATGGACAACCAGCATAGATCTCTTTGAGATGCACAGATGAGAAGTGCTATATAACAGTTAGGTGGTGGGCCCTAATTTGTGCCATGGACTGGGCCAGCACCTAAGGGCCCCAGCACCGGGACAGTACAAAAGAGGCTTGAACACATCTCATTTCAGACCTTAAAATTCAGAGTATATACAGTATGTGTGAATTCCTTGGGGGTTGTTTTTCCTCTTCCTTCCCCCTTGTGTAATCATTCATAGGTGTGCAAAGTGGGTGTAAAACCATACCAGATCAGAATGTTAGCATTTTACACTCATTTTGCACATGTGAAAATGACTACACAAGGGGCAAAGCAATGGAGAATCTGACTAACTGTTTAGTGTTCATTGATACACTAGAATAAGCAGAAGTTCCCCTCTCCTCCCCAATTTATTCCCACCTCACTATAGATAAGAACCGTGTGAAATCACGTGAAGACCATGCCCTAGAAATTGATGGCAAAAGTCTGAAGATATTTATCCAGGCAGATTCAGAGGTAGAGGATCCTGGAGAAAGCCAGCCTACAACACAATCCTTGGGCCGATCTAGCACATCAGGCTTTTCACAACTTCAGAAGAAATCAGATAAGAAACAGCTTGGTGAAAAACATGATGCCAGTTCATCTGCTAGAGCATTGACTGAAAAGGTATGTTTAATATAAAGTAGAAAAAATAATTTACCAGGCTCTCAAGATTTCATGACTTACACATGCACACCTCTGCTTCCATACACCAGTTGGAGAGAAAGAGCTCATTTTACCTTCTAGCCAGAATAGAAGAGTTGGAAATTGTTACTATGCATTCGATTTATAAACTTCATGGTCAGCAAGCACTGAGACATGTCCATACCCCAATTAACATATAGACACAGAGTATGGCATGGTGACTTGTAATGCAGTGGTAGGGATTTGCAGTCATAATTATGTTTGTGGCATGTGCATGTCCCCTGAAATCCGGGGACATTTATATTTTTCAGAACCAATCTGTATGCCTGGGTTGCTACTGAGGCACATTTAGGACCCCTTTCAAAGGAACTAATAAATACAATCAGATATTCTATTCCATATAGGTTCTTATGCTGCTCTTGTCATCGTAGAATCTGAGCATGTTCCAGTACTACAATAAGTGTCAGGCACATCTATGACAAGTGGTTCATTCTCTCATCCTCTCCAGAGGATAATTGTACATCTAATGTAGTGCTTTGTTTTGGTGGGATTTTGGTTTTGGGTTGTTTGCTTGTTTGTTTGTTTTTGAATGTACATACTGCTCTGTGTTTTTGATCGGGAAGGCAGGTCAAAGAAGTGTGCCTTGCACTTGTAGTCATGAGGTTTGTGATGATCCTTAGTTCCTGTGGCATAAGGAATAATACTAGCAAAGTAGATCATGAGTTGCTTTTTATGTTGTGCTAATGTGCACTGGCTCTCAATTTAAGAGAGAACTGTGGATGGCCTCTACATTGCCCCACTGCAGCTCACGTTAGAAGATAGGAATTTTTTCACAGATTTCATTGGGAGCAGGATTGGTTCTCATGCATGTGTACATAGGGATACTAATGGCAGTATATCAGTATACATGAGTTCAAAGAAGACTATATGCAAGAGTGTTTATATACAGTAAAAACAAAATAATCTTGGCAAGCTGAGAACTAGTGTAGAAAGATTTTTTAATTAAATATTTGAAAGAACAAGCTGAGAATTTTAGGAAAGCTGATAATGATTTCTGCTTGTTCTTTCATTTTCAGATTTTTCTCCATGTGTCTGCAACCTTGAATACCAACCTGTTCACTAAACAGCAAAGACAACAAGTGACCACTCTGTGCCCAAACTTAAAAATAGAAAAAAAATCTAGTGACCACGGCATTGAGAAAGTGACAGGAGACTATGCAGATATTGAAAAAGTGTATCACTATTTTGATGAACTCCGTATAAAAAATGACCAACACACTGATTTTTCACACTGTGAAAGAAAGAATGATTTGGAAGATGTGAATGAGAATGGTTTGGATGAAGTGAACAATATTGAAGTTCCATCAGCTCTCTATGAATACTTTAACCATGTCTATGAAGAACAAATTAAAGAATTACAGCAACATTTCAACATAAAGATAAAAAGCAAAGAGCATGACAAGGGACTCACTTCAGTAAGCTTCATATCTGTTGGGAGTTCTGGATTAGTAGAGAGAGCTCAGCAGTCTTTTATCACTGATTTTCAGAAAGGAATAGCAGATTTAAAACAAGAAAAAGTTTCTTTGACAAACAGTTCCCAGTTAAATGAAACACTACTGAAATTAAATACCAGGTTTAGGAGTCTTCTTGCCAAAATTGAAGGAAATACAGTAATACTGCGTGGTCCAGCAAATGAGATTTTGGCTGCAAAAAAATTTCTTGAAGAAAAAAACGTGAACAGCCCACTTGAAAAACCTATGAAAATAACATCTGAAGCTTACACATATAGGAATGGAATTGAAGTTGATTCTGTTGGGCTTAAACTCTTGGAAACAATATTAAGTAAAGAAATTGAAGTGATAAATCAAACATTTGATACCATAATGGAAAACAAGGGCTCTCCACAGAGCCAGAGAGCATGCATCATATTTAAACCTAAGAACAAAGATTCAGATATGTCTGTACATGCTTACGAAAGCTTCATTAATGCATTTCAGAAGGCCTCAGCAATGATAACTGAAAAAGACCTCTGCTTGAAACTTTCAGGTGATCAGAAAAAACAGCTGAATAAATACTTTAATAAACTACAACTGGAAAATCCAGGTATAATACTTAAGAAAGAGGAGGAGAAACTCAGTTTAAGAGGTTTACCAGATCTTCTGCATGCTGCTGAAAAGCACATCCAGAGCTTTCTTTACATTGAAGGCCCTGTAAAGATTAAAGGGACCCCTCTCATTTATGGTACCAGCTGTAGAGGTGCTACAGGAACTTCCCTGGATGCAGATGATGACAGGAAAATGAATAAGGTTCCTCCCAAAGAACAACCTAGACCAAAGGTAGCAGGAGGAGAGGAAGCCAAAGATGAGTGTCCCATTTGCATGGATAAAATCCATCAAAAAGAAGTACTGCAAAAGTGCAAACATGAATTTTGCAAAGCATGCATCCAAGAGGCAATGAAGTATAAGCCTGCCTGTCCTGTCTGTAATACATTCTATGGACTAATACAAGGAAATCAACCAGAGGGAACAATGTCTATCTCAAAGATTTTGTATCCAATCCCTGGCTATCCTCAGTGTGGGACTATTAAGATTGACTATCAAATGCGAGATGGGATTCAAACTGTAAGTATATTTGAAAGTGTGTGAAAGCTGTTTGTTAACTAAACAGAACTTGAATATAGAATCCAATATTTTTCCATTTTTATATCCTAGAGAGTTTTTTTTAATCCAGCAGATATTTATTCCAATATTTTGTTAGGCTCTGGTACTCTGATTATACATTACAAATCTCAGTTTTCCTAATAGGTTCTCATATCACATCACAATATATTATATTTATTTACGGAGTGCCATTAATATGCAGTACTAACACCCAGTGCTGGGTCAGAGCTACAAGGGAAACACAAAAATATCAAATATTAATCAATACAAATGAAAGATAAAACCAAATGGTATCCCTCACTGTTATACACAATGGGCCTGATTTTCCTGTCATGTAGATGTAAATCTGGAGTAACTTTCTTGAAATCAATGGAGTGATGCTGGTGTAAAACTGCTGTGAGAGGAGAATCAGGCCCAGCACTTGGCTCCAGAAGTGTGTAGTGCACAGGGGGGAGGAAATGATTGTAAGGGTTTTGGATTATGTTATGTGTTTGTACAGCACCTAGCACAATAGGGCCCTGATCAAGACGCTTAGGTACTACTGCAGACCAAACAACACTTGCAATGACCTCAGTGAGAAAAGCAGAGGGAGAGAGAATTCCAGAGAGCTAGGAGAGCAAGAACATGGTATTTAGAAACAACAATGAATGAATGAATGGTGACAAGAAAATGTGAGAAACTGAATGAAGGGGATGGGCGGGCAGGGAGGAAAGGAGAGATGTGATGCTCTAACAAGGAACAATTCTGGTGAGGCTATTGAAAGTGAGGGTGAATTTCAGTGACATCTCAGATACACAGGAACCAGTGAAGAGGTGAAAGAGAGGATGTGTAAATAGAAAGGCAAAGTCAAAATGAAGCATGCAGTGTGATTTTTAACAGACTGGAGGAGTTGGA
The DNA here is from genome assembly GCA_003942145.1 of Platysternon megacephalum. Lineage (NCBI taxonomy): Eukaryota > Metazoa > Chordata > Testudines > Platysternidae > Platysternon > Platysternon megacephalum. Next base: position 6,242,440 of record QXTE01000080.1, on the reverse strand, counting down.
GAATGGATTTTGGGAGATGGGAATATATAGCATTTCAGAAAATGAGGTGGCAGATTTGTTTTCACACGTTTTTAGTATATCTATGGTATACATAAGGCCCTTTGTTTTGAGTATTTACTGATTTTCTCTGAAAAATTCTGGGGTTTTGAAAAAGTCAGTTTTCAGGCTTTACCAATTTTTCACCCAAACTTTGGGTTTTTTGGGACCCAGGAATTGTTCAAAGATGGGCAGGGAGCTGAGTCCCATCACCTAAGGGTATGTCTACACTACCCGCTGGATTGGTGGGTAGTGATCGATCTATCGGGGATCGATATATCGCGTCTCGTCTAGACGCGATAAATCAATCCCCGAACGCGCTCCCCGTCGACTCCGGAACTCCACCAGGGCGAGAGGCAGAAGCGGAGTCGACGGGGGAACGGCGGCCATCGATCCCGCGCCACGAGGATGCAAAGTAAGTCAATCTAAGTCGATCTAAGATACGTCGACTTCAGCTACGCTATTCTCGTAGCTGAAGTTGCGTATCTTAGATCGATTTCCCCCCCGCCCCCCCAGTGTAGACCAGGCATAAGACTACAGCAATAGGCTTACAGGGTGCTGAATGCTGTGCCCTATGAGTACTGGCCCCCCTATCAGACTAGGGTGACCAGATGTCCCGATTTTATAGGGACAGTCCCAATATTTGGGGCTTTTTTTAATATGGGCTCCTGTTACCGCCCACCCCTTGTCCCGATTTTTCACACTTGCTATCTGGTCACCCTATATCGGTCAGACACCCTCCTGATCCCAGTCCTTCAGCATGGTCTCTTCCACTTTCTCTAAAGGGTCAGGAGAGAGCTCTGTCTGGCAGGGGAGCCAGTACTCACAGGGCACAGCCTTCTGCTCCCCTCCAGGCCATGGCCCTTCAGCATGGCTCCCTCTTCTCAGTGGGAGAGCAGACCTGAGAAGGTACCTGGGGTCCTGGCAGCCGAAACTGCCTGACCACTGCAGTGACAGGCCCATAGGGTGTGGAAAGCTTCCACAACTGCTATATCACGAGGTCCCTTGCTGCACCCTGTAAGTACTGGGGACTGCTCCCCACTTGCTCGCTACATCCTAGTACTGGGTATCCTTCCACCCCTGTGAATACCAAGCATCACCCTCCTGCCTGCTGCCCTTGCTTTTGATTTTTACTGATTTCCCCTCCTGCCGCCCTTCTCCCCATTTTTTTAAATTGTAATAAACACTGATACATTCTCAAGAAAAACATTGTAAAGAGCCAGAAATGAGGGGCCTTGAGTATACAGACCATTTTCATTGTATTCTTTACAAAACAGAAAAACCATCCAAACCCAGGCAAACGATACTCAGGAACAAGTCGAACAGCATACTTACCTGACAACAAGGAAGGAAGAGAAATTTCACAGCTGCTTAAAAGGGCCTTTGACCAAAGATTGATCTTCACGGTGGGGCAATCACGTACTTCTGGTGCAAATGATGTTATCACCTGGAATGATATTCACCATAAAACAAGCATTCGTGGGGGACCTGAAATGTGAGTATTTTTAAGTGATTTTAGTGCTTGCCAAAGATGCTAGATCAGGGGTCGGCAACCTTTTAGAAGTGGTGTGCCGAGTCTTCATTCATTCACTCTCATTTAAGGTTTCGCGTGCCAGTCATACATTTTAACGTTTTTAGAAGGTCTCTTTCTATAAGTCTATAATATATAACTAAACTATTGCTGTATGTAAAGTAAATAAGGTTTTTAAAATGTTTAAGAACCTTCATTTAAAATTCAATTAAAATGCAGAGCCCCCCGGACCTGTGGCCAGGACCCGGGCAGTGTGAGTGCCACTGAAAATCAGCTCATGTGCCGCTTCGGCACCCGTGCCATAGGTTGCCTACCCCTGTGCTAGATTGACAGGCCTGAGCCTTCTCTGTACTAAAGCATTTTGGCATTGCTAGCACCATTGCAAGTTACTGGCACTTGTGTAAAACATCTTGGGTCACACTCTCCACTGCCTTGCGCCTTGTGTTGTCATTTACGCCTGTGCAAAGTGGGTTGCTGTAAGAATCCTGATTTGATACATTTTACACTCAGTTTGCACAGGTGTAAATAACTACACAAGGTGCAAGGCAGTGGAGAAACAAGCCCCTTGTATCTACGCACAAAACTTCTTTCAGTAATGGACAGGCATTAACAACACTATTGCAATTGCACCTACTCTAGGCAAGGCTAAGCACCATTACATGCTCCACTCAGTCACTCTATTGTTGCAGAGCTGGTGTGGTCAGGGAAAGCAAGCACTGTAAATACACCAATGCAGTTATTCCTCCAAATACAATTCTACATTGAACCCTTTGTGACACTCACAGTTAATGGCACTGGCTCTGTCACCTGTCAAGCCACTCACCTACTAGCTGTATATATGGAAAAAGGCACCCAAGTAGCTACTCAGCTGATCTCTGCTCGCTGTAAAGTACCCTCCTTTCTTCAGAACAAGCAGGTCTGAGAGCAGATGTGGTGGTACTCCACCTGTTTCAGCTTTACCCATCCCCCAAGAACCAACACCCCAACTCCCACTTCAGCACATGTCCCAGATACAGAATGAAAAATACCATATTAACATTCTGTAAAAACATGCACATTTGGTACAAAATTCGTTTTTAAATTATTTGTTTGTCCTATGAGGCCCCACCGAGGGCATAAATAAATACCTACATACATACCAAAACAGAATAATCAGTCAAATTAAAGAGTCAAATTACAAAATAATTGAATATGTAAATGAACCCAATCTTTTCACCTCCTAGATCAGTGGTTTTCAAACTGCAGGTTGTGACCCAGTACTGGGTCGCGGAATGTAAGGCACTGGGTCATAGCGGCTCTGGTCAGCACCGCCAACCGGGCCATTAAAAGTCCCATTGGCAGTGCTGCCTGGCTAAGGCAGGCTAGTCCCTATGTGTTCTGACATCGCGCTGCACCCTGGAAGCGGCCAGCAGCAGGTCTGGCTCCTTGGCAGGGGGGCCATGAGGCTCTGCGCACTGCCCCTGCCCCGAGCACTGGCTCTGCACTCCCATTGGCCAGGAGCTGAGGGCCGCGTGCCTCCATCTAGGCAGGAAGCTTGCCTTAGCACCCCCGCTGCGTCGCTGATCGTGAGCTGCCCGAAGTAAGCCTGCACCCAGAGCCCTGACCTCCTCCTGCACCCCAACCCCCTGCCCCAGCCCAGAGCCCCTCCCACATCCTGAACCCCTTGTTCCCAGCCCCACCACACAGCCCTCACCCCTGCACCCCAACCCTCTGCCCCAGCCCTAAGTCCCTCCCAAACCCCTCATCCCCAGCTCCGTTGGGTCGCGGGCATCAACAATTTTCTTCAACTGGATCGCCAGAAAAAAAGTTTGAAAACCACTGTCCTAGATGATCATTGCAATATGGTCTGGATCTCCAGGCCCAGAGTCAGTCTAGCAGCACCTTGAGAGATCCTCTCCACCATTGTATCTGCAAGGGTGAGGGAGTAACAGGGTATAGGCCCTTCCCCTCATAGTGCATGTGTAGGTCTTTGGACAGGCCAGAACTATTAGAAGCATCCATTGGAACAAACCCAAAATGTGAACAGGTGGCCATATAAACTGTAGGCCATAGACATTAATGCACCTGCTCTCGGAAGCTGTGCTAGGAACTGTGGGGTAGGTGCAACAATCCCTGTATCCTGCACCACTTGCAAGGAGCGCTGCTTGTAGATGCAGAGCACTGTGTGCACTCAAAACAGGATGGCTGGGGTAGATGCTATGCTCAGTTGCAGCTTGTACAAGAGAAGTCACTCTGTTGCAAGTTGCAGCAGTTCACTTCTCCGGTGTGGACAGAGCTTTGAAGACTGTTTTTATCCATAGAAAATGGTACAACATAGATGGGACTTGCAAACATCCCCACACCCGCCCTCAAATGTAACCCACCTCTGACGAAAAGGTAATATCTCCTGAGGGTCTTCAGTCTTCGTGTCCTTGGCCTCTTTTCTGAGGTTGTCAACAATAGTTTCAATTGTCATTGACAGTTTTGGTGGTATGAGTGCTTGTCTACTATAGGTAGACTGACACTGCTAATGCATTTTAGATAGTAATGATTCATGGTCCCTATAGACCTGACCTGAGCCATAGTCGTACCAGTGACATATCAATGAAAAGCTCTTTTATCTTTTTCTGAGTCCTTTGAACCATCCAGTCTTCATGTTTTTAGTTTTATTCTGAAGTATAAAATGGCAGCCCATGGAAGTAATTTTTTTCACAGAATGAGACATCCTTCACTACAAAATGCGCAAATCGGGCAGTTTTTTTAAAATTACAGCATCAGAGTTTTGTGTGTTGTTTAACAAGAAAACAAGTTACTGGAGCTCAGAAATTGTATGTAATATATACTAGGTTTAGTGCAAGTATTTGTGTAATCCATAGTATTACAATGGTTAGCACTATATTAATAAACTTCTCTACACTATCGTGAGAAAATGGTAAACTATATTACTGTATAAACTATCGAGGAGAAAAGACATTCTTGTGATAAGGGATAAGACTAAAAGAAAGAAGATGTGGGGCCAAACCTGGCTCCCAATGTGGCCCTTTTGCACCAATTTGCTGTCACAGGCCATAAAGCAGACCTACTAGCGCAGTGGCTCTCAAACTTTTGTACTGGTGACCCCTTTCACATAGCAAGCCTCTCAGTGTGGCCCCCCTTATAAATTAAAACACTTTTTAATATATTTAACACCATTATAAATGCTGGAGGAAAAGCGGGGTCAGAGGTGGAGGCTGACCGCTCACGACCCCCCATGTAATAACCTCGCGACGCCCTGAGGGGTCCCGACCCCAGTTTGAGAACCCCTGTACTAGCACAAGGGAAGATTCCCCCTGCATTGAGGAATCCCTGGGTGCTGTAGAATCCGGGTAATTGGCTGTACGCCAGTGCCCTTTGTAACCCAAGGCATATAAGGGCCATGTCAGTGTGAGAGCAGTGCCAGACAAACTCACTAAAAATGAATGAAAGTAATAGTATACCCCTGGCACAGGAAAACAGTACAACAGAAATACTGAAATAATTGAAATGCTTTGATATGGACACAATGCTATTGTCCTCAGAGGAACAACAGATAGTCAAGAAGGGTATACATAGCGGACAGTAACTGAATTACATCCTCCTCATGATGAGCTGTATAGACCCTACAAGGGAATGGACACTAAAGTGTTAAAAAGGAAGCAGTCATGTCCCCAGCTTCAGCCAATGGGCAGGCTAACAACAGCAAGAGTAAAATGCTGCAATCCAGAGAAACAGCCACTGTGAAGGCGCTCCATGGGGTCAGACCAGAGGAAGCTGCCCAGAGAAACCATTTTACTGCCAGAACAGAGCAGAGAAGATTACCAGGCAGAAGGTACCTGCAAGACCCTGAGGTAGGAAGCAACTCAGAGAAGCAGCAGGAGATTTAAACAAAACAAGTTTCTGACTGTATCACCCAGGGTCCCTGGGCTGGGGCCCATAGGAGAGGGTAGGTCTGGGTCCCCTACCCTATTGACAGGGGGTAAAGACTGTCAAGACCTTTGACCAGAAGAAGAAACAATAACAGGAATATTGGACTTTGGCTTTGTGTTCTTTCTCTAACTTACCTTACTTCTGCCCTGTTGAAGAAAGAAGGGAAGAAACATGTAAAGGGGGTTAGAAGAGGCCTTGAGAGGAAGGCCAAACTCCTGGGACGATTGATCGAAAGTCCACTAAGGCGACCAGTAGAACTTTGGGTGGGGCCAGACTCCGTGTAGTCCTGGAAGGGGAGAGACGCAAGTAATCCAGCCAGAGGTCAGGAGTTATAGATGAAGACTGACATATATAGGTTCCATCCCTGAACCAACTCAGGGAAATTGAGGCAGGGACAACCGCAGTTCCGTATATTACAGGACTGAGGTCCTGCCATTGAACACCTGCTTTCCCATAGCTTCTAGCACCTGAGTTCCTTCTCCCCTCTCCAGAAAACATTCAGCTTCCCAGTAAAGGTTTCAAAAAGTTTAACATGAATGGTTAAATATACACATATCAAGTTATGGTTCTGTTTTAAGTCATTTGAAAAAAAGGTCAAAGGAATGATATAACTGGACTATTAGTATACAACATGCTGTCAAATATTGGTAGTTTTGTAATAAAGTATGTACTTATATGTCAAGATCCTGTAATTGAAATGTTTTATTGTAAACCATCTGAAATATTTATAAATAAATATTTGTAAGGCAGATGGGGCATGTCCCCACCAGTTAGCATAAGAGCCCCATTGCATCACTTAGAGCAACGCTAAGGATGCTTTAATTTGTACCAGGATTCACATTGGTTCCTGGATGGCCTGAGATCAAAAGAGAGGAAAGACACTATTTTTGCAGCCTCATCCCATGCCACCCTTAGGTCTGCTCGAGTACTGTGCCTATTTTGAGACAATTAGGGCCTTATTTTCAGAGTTGCTGAGCACCTGCAGTTCCCATAGACTACAAGTGGTATTGTAGGTACACAGCAGGTCTGAAAATCCAGCTCAAGGTGTCAGTTTGGGCACCCAAAATGAACGGCTGCTTTTGAAAATTTTAGCTTTAACCTTTCTGTGCCTCACTTTTCTCATCTGTAAATTAGGGCCTGTTTGTTTCACAGAGCATTGCAAGACTGATGTTTGTAAAAGTGCTTTAAGAGATGTTAATGGAAGGTGCTGTAGAATTGGGAAATATTGTTTCGTTATGTAAATGGCACAAACAAGTCTTCTCTCTTTCCCGTAGGTTTGGTTATCCTGATCCTAATTATCTGAAACGTGTTCGAGAAGAACTGAAAGCAAAAGGAATTGAATAAAGACATATCCAACTGCTTTTAAGCTGTATTCACTATAAGATATAGCATTTACTTAAGTATATCAGTTGATTACAAATGCGTATATAAAGTTTAGAGGACTTCTTCCAAGAAAACCACAAATATTGCTGTATTGCCCAAAACTCCCATTGAATCCAGAGGCCTGGCACCTCTGAAAATCAGGACCTGGCTCTGAGTCTTTGATTGTATGTGCAACAAGCCTATACCCATTGCATTTTAAATTGCTTTTAGCTTTTTATTTTATCTTGCTTGTAATCACAATGTATCTTCCAGTATGTGGATGAAGTACTCTCTGCTGATATAGATTTGATTGTTGTAGACATTTTACTTTACTGATGATATTTTACATTAACAAAATAATTGTTTCTTAAATTTACAATTATAAAACATATGGCTCTGATTTAGTGCACTTGTTGATTATTAGCTAAGTAGTTTTCACAAAGTAAAAATGTGGTCTCCTTCAGTTGTCTCGTGTGGTCTCTGCAATTCCATGCAGTCTTCTACTGCACATACAGATATGTAAAAAAAGATATTTTACTATTTTTACAGTGGCATAGGTGTGCATTGTGCTATCCAGAACTATAGGAAGAGAGCGAGTTCCTGCCCCCAGGATTTTACAATCTAAGGGGCAGGCAATAGTCAGTGAAATCAATGGGGCTATTCACATGTGAGCTGCAGGATCAGGCCACCTTTTGATGAACATAGTAAGTTATGACAACATACAAAGGATGGAAGGAATGGGTGAGTGTTACAACAAAATGAGGTTTTGACATAACTGTCCACCCCGCCAATAAGCCAAAAGAAGGTAGCATAGATCCCAGAAGATTCTGCAACCTAGATGTCATTGTAAATTAATCAAATGCAATGGCTCACCTCCAAGCAAGTACTTTAGAGTTAATTTATATTGCTGATAAATAAACTCATTTGAGGGGGTGGAGAGAAGTGCATTTTCAGTATATGAAAGTATTTTTTATACAATACTTGCTGAGGGGCCACTGGGGAAAAATGAGAATTGGCAAACTTGCTTATTTTCACATTGAATCACATATTCACCTATTAAAGGGTGACACTGACCCTTTAAGAAGGAGCCAGGTCAATGCACCTGTGCCACATCAATTGACCCAAATTAGTTTTAAAAAGAGGGCACCTGAGGGTGTCATATGTGCCATCTGGGCACATCTTGGGGGAAAACTCTGCCCCTCTGGTCTTTCAGTTGATTCTCATTTTTTCATCCTGTCCCCATCCTGACACTGCTGGGGGGATTTGTGTTTACTGGGAGAGGGTATTTGGGGGGGAGAGGGCTGCATGTGGCCCCCTGGCCCAGACACCCTCACCCCCAGAGCTGAGCAGCAGGGCCAGGCACCTGCACCCCCTCCCCCAGAAAGCCCAGCTATAGGATGCTCCCCAACCCAGACACCCGCACCCCCTCCCAAGCCCAATCTCAGGCCAGACACCCGCACCTCCTTCCCCCAGACCCTAGGGATCCAGAGGGAGAAACAGCCTCATGCTGGTCAGACTGGGCTTGTATGGAGTTTCCTGCATGCTGCTTCCTTTCTTTAGGATGTTCCAGGAACAGCAGCTGCTGAGAACCCTCCAGCTCCCAGTCCCTCTCCCCCTTCTTCCCCCCCTCCCCACAGCATTGTCCTCTATTTGGGGGCTGGGGAGCCAGGCACTGTGTGTTCTAGTGGCAGCCAACAGCTCTGCAATGTCAATTCTGTGGGGGAAAATGAAAGTCTGCACAGAATTAATGTTCTGCGCAAATTCTGCATTGTGCAGTGGCGCAGAATTCCCCCAGGAGTAGATAATCACTATAGTGTGTTCTGTGTTATAAAATGCTTTCTAATTAGTGTTTAATACAGTAACTCCTCACTTAAAGTTGCCCCGGTTAATGTTGTTTCCTTGCTGATCAATAAGAGAACAATGCTCCCTTATAATTTCATTTGGCAGCCGCCTTTTGTCCACTGCTTGCAGAAAGAGCAGCCTATTGGAGCTAGCTGGTGGGGGCTTGGAACCAGGATGGACCAGCAGCCCCCCATCAGCTCCCCGCTCTCCTAAATTCCCTGTGCGGCAGCCGCCCTGCAGGCTTTCAATTGCCCAGCAGTTCAGCTGTTCCTCCCCCTGCTGCCATGTGCTGCTCCTACCCTCTGCCTTGGAACTGCTCCCGGGAGCCTCCTGCTTGCTGTGCAGGGGTGGGGGGGAAGAAGGGTGCTAATGTCAGGGTATCCTCCTGCCCCCCACTTACCCCGTCCCCATAGAGCGGTGTGGGGGGGACGGGACAGAACAAGGCTCAGGACAGAGGGAGCTTGCTGACAGCAGCTGCTGTCTCAACTTGCTGATCTACTTAAAAGGTCAGTGTACTTAGACTGGGGTCAGCGTACTTAAAGGGGCAATGCGCATCTCTCTCACACAGAGTGTATGTCTGTCTCTCTCTCTCTGCCATGCTGTCTCCCCTCCCTCCATTCCTGCTGCCTTGTAGAGTGTGAGGCTACATTAACAACAATGTGTTAACCCTTGAGGGCTCAGCCAAGTGATAGTTCATCATTTTGCAATAAGGCATTCCCTGGGAAATATCCCACCCTCTGACTCCACCATCTCAACCAAGCTTCACAATCATCGTTGCTGTGTACAGTATTAAATAGTTTGTTTAAAACTTATACTGTGTGTGTGTATATATATATAAAATATAGTTTTTGTCTGGCGAAAAATTTTTCCCTGGAACCTAACCCCTCCCCACCCATTTACATTAATTCTTATGGGGAAATTGGATTAGCTTAACATCATTTCGCTTAAAATAGCATTTTTCAGGAACATAACTACAACGTTAAGCGAGGAGTTACTGTACCAGCCAAACTCAACCATAATTTAGCTACAAAACACCAGGGGTGAAAGTAATTTAAAGGACTTACCAGTACTCTGGAGTCCTGAGCAGGGGGCGGGGCCTCAACTAGAAGACTTTAGAGCCCGGGGCCCTTTACATCGAGATTTAAAGGGCCCTGGGCTCCGGCTGCAGTATTGACGGCTAGGAGCCACGGGTGCTTTAAATCACTGCCGGAGCTACCAGCTGCAGAGGCGGCTGGGAGCCCTGGGGCCATTTAAAGGGCCCGGGGCTCTGGCTGCCGCTAGCGCAGCGGAGGTCCAGGCCCTTTAAATCACTGCCTGAGCCCTCCTGCCAGAGCCCCAGGGTAGCAGCAGCGGCCAGGGGCTCCAGCGGTGATTTAAAGGGCCTGGGGCTCCCAACCGCCACTACCGCAGCAGAGCCCTGGGCCCTTTAAATTGCCGACAGAGCCCCGGGGGTCCCAGCTGCCGCTGCTACCCCGGGGCTCTGGCAGCGGGGCTCAGGCAGCGATTTAAAGGGCCTGGGGTGGTAGCGGCGCCGGAGCTCCAGGCCCTTTAAATCGCTGCCCGAGCCCCGCTGTCACTACCCCAGGACTCTGGTAGCAGGGCTCGGGCGGCAATTTAAAGGACCCGGGGCTCCGGCCACTGCTGGGAGCCCCAGGCCCTTTAAATTTCTGCCTGGGGAAGCTGGTCCAGTACGGCATACCGGCTCTTGCCAGTATGCCGTACCGGGGCATACCAGCTTACTTTCACCTCTGCAAAACATGCTCTGTGTACACATAAGCCTGCAGAATTTTTCAAATGAAAAGCGAATTGAAGGCTGGAAAACTGCGTGTTATTAACACAACTCATGTCAACAATAAAGCACTCAAGCTTCATACAAAGTTAGCTACAGAATTACTAAAGCTGGGAAACCTCACACAATTGCTGAAGAACTGATTCTTCCAGCAGCGAAGGACATGACAAACATAATGCTAGCAGAGAAGCAAGGAAAGCAATTAGAAATTATTCCTCTGTCAAACAATATAGTATCTAGCAGAATATGTGACATGAGCGATAATATGGAAAAACAGCTGGCGTCTCACTTGCAGTTGAGTCTGTATATAGCCTTGTAAACTGACAAATTGACAGATGTTGCTGGTATGGCTCATCTGTAGGGGGCATTTCAGCAACCAGCCAGGTGTCCTAGCCACTGTCAATTACTGGGCTGGACTATCAATTATCCTGCTTGTTGCATTTAGCTATTTAGTAGGCCTTTGCAGGAACTTAGCATAACAAACGCAAGCTGGGGGGAAGGGAGAGGGGAAATAGCTATCACATTTATCACCCTCGCTGTACATACTGGGGTAAGTGTGAAAAAAACAGGAAGTCTGGATATATTCTAAGATGGTTGTAATAAGGAAATATCACGGCCAGACTTACTGCTTGGAAAACTGCTTGCTTAACAGTTTATTTTAGTGATTTTTTATTTTTGTTTTGGTAACTCCTGCTTTTCACCCAGCAACTGATTTTGTTTGGTCACCTATGTAACACTCTTTTGATTGATATGTGTCTGTAACTTTTCGAGTATAAGAGGGGAACTGTGGGTTTGGATAGCGGTTCGTTTTGTGGACACATCAAGAAGATCTCCAGCCACAGACAGAAGGTTGGCCACCAGAACTCTGCTGGCTGAGTCACTGGAATACCACTCCAAACTCCAGAGGGGTAATTATCAATTTGGGATGCTCTATAACCTATTGTGTTTGTGTGTACCCGAGACCAAACAAAGCAGTGACTTCGAGTAAAGGTGTTCCAATGGGAATATTGGAGACTAAATAAAGTACTGGTTTTAAGTGAAAGCACATGGTTTTGACCCATCTGTGCTAGCCATACAACAGATGGAAGCATTGCATCTCTCTCGGTTTGTCCTGATAGCACCTCACCTAGATGAAAGTTACCAAGAGTTTTTGGTTCAAGGGAACCCCCGGTTACAAATCTTGCATTTGTTGAGGACTTTTTGATTTGTCATCTTTTGCCCACACACACAACAGCAGAAGATAGATATATATATATATATATATATATATTTTACAGAAAACAATATTCATTAGGAGCATTGTGTTGGTCTGTGTACTAATAGAGCTCAAACAATGACAGGTAAATTGAGTGTAGTTGTCACCCAAGTACATAAAGTGGCATCAAAAATGCAGTGGCACCATTGTAGCATGCATCATGAAGCATTAGTGGTGAAAAAAAGTCAACAGCATTAAAATACAGTCTTAAAAGATACCATTAAAATTGTGGTGGGTTTTTTTTCAAATCACATCCTATGAATTTGTGCATATTTAACTCTTTGCAATGACATGGGAAGTGAACACTCAATATTAATTGTACACACAGAAGTCCTTTGGTTATCCCTGGGGAAGGTAATGGCCCATTTCTTCAAACTTTGGATATATTGTTATCTTCCATGGATTATCTTTTTGAACTGTCTTAAAGATAAAATATGGCTATCACAGCTGACATACTTGGCAGATATATTTTCTTGGTTAAAGGAACTGAATTTAGGTCTCCAGGTGTTACCCCAAAATTTGGACCTCAAGCATTCCAATAATGATTTGCCTAAGACTATGCAATTTGCTTTATCCAAAGGGGTAATAAGTAGGGCCCTACCAAATTCACGGTCCATTTTGGTCAATTTCATGGTCATAGGATTTTTAAAATAGTCAATTTCATGATTTCAGCTATTTAAATCTGAAATTTCATGGTGTTGTAATTGTAGGGGTCCTGACCCAAAAAGGAGTTGTGGGGCGGGGGTTGCGGTACTGCTACCTTACTTTTGCGCTGCTGCTGGCGGCGGCACTGCCTTCAGAGCTGGGCAGCTGGAGAGTGGTGGCTGCTGGCCTGGAACCCAGCTCTAAAGGCAGCGCCGCCACCAGCAGCAGCGCAAAAGTAAGGGCGGGATGCTATGGTATTGCCACCCTTACTTCTACACTGCTGCTGGTGGGGCGCTGCTTTCAGAGCTGGGCACCTGGCCAAAAACCGCCGCTCTCTGGCCGCCCAGCTCTGAAGGCAGTGCAGAAGTAAGGGTGGCAATACCGCAACCACCCTAAAATAACCTTGTGACCACCCTGCAACTCCCTTTTGGGTCAGGACCCCCAATTTGAGAAACACTGATATCCTCTGTGAAATCTATATAGTATAGGGTAAAAGCACACCCAAAAAAAAAAGATTTTAGGGGGGAGACCACATTTCATGGTCCGTGACGTGTTTTTCATGGCCGTGAATTTGGTAGGGCCCTAGTAATAAAGTAGTGGTCCACTCTAAAGGAATTGCCAGGTTATTACCAGGGGGTTTATCTCCGACCCACAGAGGACCTCCCAGAGCAGGCTAATCGTGCTAACCCTTGGAAGGACACATATACAGCCTTCCGCTCAAGGATCGACACACAGGCAGCAATTCTTCAAAAACAAAATAATATTTATTTAAAAGAAATAAGTAGCTACAATGTATCTAATGAAGCAAGAATACATAAAATAGTAAACACAATAGAATTACATTTTAAAATCGTACCATAAAGTGGTGCAACAAATTAAAAAAAAAACAATATACAGATCATATAGTAGTTACACTGTAATAGGCATATGGAGACCCTGCATACACAAAGCCCTTAGTGTTTAATGTTATAGTCAGATACCATTATTTAATATAATGTAGTATGCATGACTTTTACACGCATGTACAAGAGACTACAGGTCTGTCGCATCTTAGGCGCATTTAACATGCGCGATTCAGCTTTATACGGTCGGCAAAAACAAAAAAAAGAGAAAAATAACAATTTAAATACTGTTTCTGTAGTGCAGGCGATTCCGCCCGCCATTACACTCAATGTAATTTTGACTATACGCGATTTTTGCTTTAGGCGCTGACTGCGGAACGCAACCCCAGCGTAAGATGAGACAGACCTGTATTACAATGTTACAGATTTAATGAAATCATTTGCTTAACACTAACATCCTGTGAGCAGTGATCCAGCCAGTCGCAGGATGGGTGGGGTGGATCTCACTCAAACACATGCATCCAGCTTTACTGACAGGCACACCGACATCCTTTAATAGGAGATGGCAAAATCAGACTTACACTCTTTCTTCTCAGTTTCCTCGGACTCATCTGAGGGGTCCTTCTGTTCTGTTGGGTGGGGTTGGCACCGGAGATGATGGCTGGTGCTGTCTCCGCAGAGTCGAGGTAGCTGTTTGTCCTGAAGGAGCTGTCGCTGTAGTGGCAGTTAAAGCTGCTGCCACTCTCTCCCTCAGGCTGTCTGCTTTAGAGGCTTCCATAGCTGTTGTGTTCCCTCAGACTGTCTGCTTTAGAGGCTTCCATAGCTGTTGTGTTCCATAGCTGCTGTCTCAGGAGCTTCTGCTGCTACTTCCAGGTAGTTGCAGCTTGATCTTATCTGTCTGGACAGACAGTCACTCACTCTCTCTACCCTGGTAGCTGTCAGCCTAATATACTGGCTACTCTTTCAAGCTTATCTCAGCCAATCAGCTTCTAGCTCCTCCCCTGACGTCATCCTATTTTTAAATAGTAAAGCTCTTCCCCCTGACAGCATCTTGGGTAGAGCTCCTCTCTCTGACCTATTTTTGGATAGCAAAGCTCCTCCTATGAGTTACTGGAACTTTCCATACCCTAACCCTGTGTCTTTCATAGAGAATTATTGCATCTGCCATTTTGGATTTTTAACTTTAAACTATCACTAATTACTATTTATCTAAAGCCTTAATCTTAAAACTAACTGCTTTTTTATGCAAGTCAAAGTGTCCTGATACTGTCACCATCTTAATTCAGAGAGGTGAATTTNTTCTCTCCTGCTGACAACTGATCACTCTCCTTATAATGTGTATGGTAAGATCCATTGTTTCATGTGTGTATATATATCTCTTCCTTCTGTATTTTCCACTGCATGCATCCGATGAAGTGAGCTGTAGCCCACGAAAGCTTATGCTACAATAAATTTGTTAGTCTCTAAGGTGCCACAAGTACTCCTGTTTCTTTTTGCGGATACAGACTAACACGGCTATTACTCTGAAATCTCTCTACCCTGGTAGCTGTCAGCCTAATATACTGGCTACTCTCTCAAGCTTATCTCAGCCAATCAGCTTCTAGCTCCTCCCCTGACGTCATCCTCTTTTTAGATAGTAAAGCTCTTCCCCCTGACAGCATCTTGGGTAGAGCTCCTCTCTCTGACCTATTTTTGGATAGCAAAGCTCCTCCTATGAGTTACTGGAACTTTCCATACCCTAACCCTGTGTCTTTCATAGAGAATTATTGCATCTGCCATTTTGGATTTTTAACTTTAAACTATCACTAATTACTATTTATCTAAAGCCTTAATCTTAAAACTAACTGCTTTTTTATGCAAGTCAAAGTGTCCTGATACTGTCACCATCTTAATTCAGAGAGGTGAATTTTTTGTGATATTTAAACCTCTTTTTCAGTTTTTCTCTGCCGGTCTCTATCAAGGTGCTGCAAGGTTTTTCAAATCAGCTAAAAGCAAAATCTCTCATTACACAGGGAATATCAGTAATCATGTCTGATGTGCAAGACAAAATAGAAACCCTGATAAACAAGCTTTAGTTGTGGTGTCATCATATGACAAATGACACTTTTGATTGTTTGCCATTCTTAGATTCATTTTTGTGGGAAAATGATTTAACTCGATAAAAATGTAAAAGATTAGAAAGGCAAAGGCACAAAATGAGCTCAAACTAGCTACAGGAATAAAGGGAAACAAGAAGACTTTTTATCAATACATTAGAAGCAAGAGGAAGACCAAAGACAGGGTAGGCCCACTGCTCAGTGAAGAGGGAGAAACAGTAACAGGAAACTTGGAAATGGCAGAGATGCTTAATGACTTCTTTGTTTCGGTCTTCACCGAGAAGTCCGAAGGAATGCCTAACATAGTGAATGCTAATGGGAAGGGGGTAGGTTTAGCAGATAAAATAAAAAAAGAACAAGTTAAAAATCACTTAGAAAAGTTAGATGCCTGCAAGTCACCAGGGCCTGATGAAATGCATCCTAGAATACTCAAGGAGCTAATAGAGGAGGTATCTGAGCCTCTAGCTATTATCTTTGGAAAATCATGGGAGACGGGAGAGATTCCAGAAGACTGGAAAAGGGCAAATATAGTGCCCATCTATAAAAAGGGAAATAAAAACAACCCAGGAAACTACAGACCAGTTAGTTTAACTTCTGTGCCAGGGAAGATAATGGAGCAAGTAATTAAGGAAATCATCTGCAAACACTTGGAAGGTGGTAAGGTGATAGGGAATAGCCAGCATGGATTTGTAAAGAACAAATCGTGTCAAACCAATCTGATAGCTTTCTTTGATAGGATAACGAGTCTTGTGGATAAGGGAGAAGCTGTGGATGTGGTATACCTAGACTTTAGTAAGGCATTTGATACGGTCTCGCATGATATTCTTATCGATAAACTAGGCAAATACAATTTAGATGGGGCTACTATAAGGTGGGTGCATAACTGGCTGGATAACCGTACTCAGAGAGTTGTTATTAATGGTTCCCAATCCTGCTGGAAAGGCATAACAAGTGGGGTTCCGCAGGGGTCTGTTTTGGGACCGGCTCTGTTCAATATCTTCATTAACGACTTAGATATTGGCATAGAAAGTACGCTTATTAAGTTTGCAGATGATACCAAACTGGGAGGGATTGCAACTGCTTTGGAGGACAGGGTCATAATTCAAAATGATCTGGACAAATTGGAGAAATGGTCTGAGGTAAACAGGATGAAGTTTAACAAAGACAAATGCAAAGTGCTCCACTTAGGAAGGAACAATCAGTTTCACACATACAGAATGGGAAGAGACTGTCTAGGAAGGAGTACGGCAGAAAGGGATCTAGGGGTTATAGTGGACCACAAGCTAAATATGAGTCAACAGTGTGATGCTGTTGCAAAAAAAGCAAACATGATTCTGGGATGTATTAACAGGTGTGTTGTGAGCAAGACACGAGAAGTCATTCTTCCGCTCTACTCTGCGCTGGTTAGGCCTCAACTGGAGTATTGTGTCCAGTTCTGGGCACCGCATTTCAAGAAAGATGTGGAGAAATTGGAGAGGGTCCAGAGAAGAGCAACAAGAATGATTAAAGGTCTTGAGAACATGACCTATGAAGGAAGGCTGAAAGAATTGGGTTTGTTTAGTTTGGAAAAGAGAAGACTGAGAGGGGACATGATAGCAGTTTTCAGGTATCTAAAAGGGTGTCATAAGGAGGAGGGAGAAAACTTGTTCACCTTAGCCTCTAAGGATAGAACAAGAAGCAATGGGCTTAAACTGCAGCAAGGGAGGTTTAGGTTGGACATTAGGAAAAAGTTCCTAACTGTCAGGGTGGTTAAACACTGGAATAAATTGCCTAGGGAGGTTGTGGAATCTCCATCTCTGGAGATATTTAAGAGTAGGTTAGATAAATGTCTATCAGGGATGGTCTAGACAGTATTTGGTCCTGCCATGAGGGCAAAGGACTGGACTCGATGACCTCTAGAGGTCCCTTCCAGTCCTAGAAGAGTGGAAAAAATGTATTCGATTTCTATAAAAGCTTGTTTTTAAACATATAAATTTTGGTCCAAATTTAGGCTAGCAATATCCTTTTAAAGAGATACCATCAACTAAATCTGAAAATACTTTTCTTACCACAAACAATGCCTAAGATAACTATAACTGAATAAGAGTAGTGAAAAAAGGTGTGTTTTTTCCCCAGTTTATTTACATTGCTGTGAAATGCAATTTATGTAGAGTCAGTTTTATCTGTTGTTTGTGTGGGCCTTTTACACCAGTGGTTCTCAACCAGGGGTATGCATACACATGGGGCACGCAGAGGTCTTCCAGGGGGTACATCAACTCACCTAGCACTGTTTCTCAACTGGGGGGTCATGGGATGGGTTTAAGGGGATTGCAAGTGCAAGGCTGGCATTAGGGGATGGCAAGCAGGGCAATTGTCTGGGGCCCCATGCCACAGGGTCCCCGTGAAGCTAAGTTATATACTTCAGCCCTGGGTGGTGGGGCTCGGGCCCAAGCCCTGGGCGGCAGGGCTCGGGCTTCAGACTCTTGAAAGGGATACAGTAGTCTGAAAAGGCTGAGAACCACTGTTTTACACAGCAACGGGACAGAAACATTTCTTAAAACAATAAAATGTGATGTAAAGCTAAAAGATAGTCAAGAAATCACAGGGGTGGGTGTAGGACTGAAAATATTTTTTCTCATATTTTGACATTAGCTAAGTGTAAGGATGTCCCTTCAACACTAAAAAATATAAACATCTTGTTTGATGTCAGTAAAACATAGAGCCTTGTCTAAAATGGGTAACATTTAATAGCTGCTACTCCTTTACTCCTCATTCTTAATTATTTTGTATGTCCTTCATAATCTTTCTCCTGCAGCTGGACTTATGCAGAGAGATCTTTCCACCTGTGTGGAGTCCCATGGAAGTCACTAGAGCTATGCATGGGCTCAGATCCACGTATGCATCTGATTTTAGGAGACTGTTGTAAACTGTAATCGCCACTAAGCACTAGTAGAAGTTATATTGTTGTGTATATATACAGGCCAGTTCCTCAGCCTCCCACCCTGGCTATTTTGTGCTGGAGCAGCCTTTAAATTCAACCAACTCCCTTGGATTACGCCAACATAGAGGAATCCCCATTTGGCAGAGGGCTGTCATGCCAGCTTCTCACACCTTGTGAAACATAGGGGGACACCATAGGCCAGAGGAAAGAGGGTGTGGCTGGGTGCCATTGCTGATTTACAGCTCTCAGAATGGCCCCTTAGAAAAATAGGTAGCCAGGGCTAATTTAGATCAGCCCTGAGGCTGCTTTACATTATTCATTGCGCCACAGTGGACAACCAGAGTTATCCAGGACAGGGCCAGAGGACCATAAAGGTTGCTGAAAACTCCCTTTGTCCACTTTCCCTCTGAGAATAACTTTGCCTCAGCTGCGGATTTGAGCCCAGTATTTTTATTTCCATATATTTGTTTTCTTCCTAGATTGGTTTTTGGTTTTGTGTATGGGAGGGGAAATAAAAAATTACAACAAAAAAGTATTAAATATTAACTGTTGTAATAGAGAGGGAGGTGGTGTGGCTAAAGGGCAGAGCAAGAGCCGATAGCTGCAATTCTCAGTTATGCCAATTTTGTAGGCTCCATATTCTCAGGCTGGCCAGGGACTGGACCTTCACGCTGCCACTTTCACACCTTACTGTATCTCTCTAATATCCTGGGATCAACACAGCTACAACACTGCATACTTTCACACATGACACACCGTCCCCACAACATGGCTGCTCCCAGCAGGAGGCTTGGAAGTGCCAGCTGTAATTAAAAACTTTCAGCAAATCTAACCTTTTCCCATTTTATTCATAGGGTGAAGTGCTAGGACTTACTAGGGATCCTTGCACTGCAGAAGGATTTAGAAGGCTATAAAAGACTAGGCCAGTGAAAACTCCTGCTGTCATAGGGGTGTAATTCAGAAAGTGTAAAAAAGTTGACAATGGCTAAGAAGTTAAAAAATTGGACAGTAACAGATCATGAATCCCCATGATGATTTAACCTGGTGACAGTCTCAACAAAAAGAGCTCTCCAGCATGCTTGTAGCTGTTTCCATCCCTTTCCACTAACAACCAACCTTCAAGTGTTTACAACGACAGAGGAGACAATCCTGAAATCTCATTACATAGATTAGTGTATTTCTAGCAGCTTGTCCCACAACCACTGGGGTCCTTGATTTCTTTCATTTTACAACCCTTTAAACCGGGCAAGGGGGGAGGGTGTCCCCAGTTGTGCTGTGTGACGTTACTGACATAACCTATGACCGTATAGATCATTGTTGCAACCACTGTTATATATTTGCAGCAAATATTGTACATGTCTATGGAAAGGTTATAATTTGCTGGTTATGATTATACTGTCTGTATGTATGTATCATTTTTGTAGTTAAAGTTATGAATATTGGCTATGTACTTGTATCTCAATGTGTTTCGATTCTAAGAAGCCTCAGTGAAGCATTTGGTCAGCTTCTTAAGAAAGGACTATTCTCAGTAAGTGCCCAATCAAGAAACACTTGGCTAAAAATGAACTTTGGGAGATGCCAATACACATCTGAGCTTTCCTGGGAACGTTCAAACTAACATGTAAACAATGGCTTCGGCCTGTAAAGAACTGAGTCATGCATGGACATGTGGCTTGCCTATGTGACTCCAGGCTCCATCTTCTTGCTATGATCTTCCACAGGGCAGAGGATATAAAACGCCCTGAAAACTCCTCCATTTGGTCTTCAATCCTGCTTCTTGCCTCTGGAGGAACTTTGCTACAAACGGAAGCTCTGAACAAAGGACTGAATGACCCATCCCAGCCATGGATGTACTCCAGAGACTTGATTTAAACATGCAACTTATTCCATCACTGCTACAAGTCTGAACCAAGAACTTTGCCATTACTGTATGTAATTGATTCCATTTAACCAATTGTAGCTCTCATCTATATCTTTTTCCTTTTATGAATAAACCTTTAGAGTTTAGATTCTAAAGGATTGGCAACAGCGTGATTTGTGAGTAAGATCTGATTTGTATATAGACCTGGTTCTGGGACTTGGTCCTTTGGAATTGGGAGAACCTTTTTTATTTTACTGGGGCATTGGCTTTCATAACCATTCATCCCCATAACAAGTGGCACTGGTGGTGATACTTGGAAACTGGAATGTCTAAGGGAATTGCTTGTGTGACTTATGGTTAGCCAGTGGGGTAAAACCAAAGTCCTCTCTGTCTGGCTGGTTTGGTTTTGATAGGCAGGAAAGAAATTGGGCATAGACCAGTTATGCCAACCAGACCAAAGTCAGGCCAACAAAGGTTTCTGGGTAGTCCCTGAGCAGAACTAAAGAGCTTGACATACTTGCTTAAGCTGCAAAAAGTGAGATAAGGGGAGAGCTGCATTCTTGTACCAGATGTGCTGGGAACTCACTGGTTTCAGAGTAGCAGCCGTGTTAGTCTGTATCAGCAAAAAGAACAGGAGTACTTGTGGCACACCCCCTGTCTCTTTGTTTATGGCGCTTGTTAAACTGTGTTGATAAGAAGTTGCTGAGCTATTATGAACTGCTTAAGGCTGCATTGTAAGGGGGGTGGGTTGCTTAAGTGAATAATCTATGATGCGACGGAACTGTCTATATAACCCTACTAGTTATTAAAGTGGGGGCTGCTGGTTCTCTGTGGAGACGGGCTGCTCTTTGTTGTGTTGTGTGCACCCTCCAATAAAGAGCTTGTGATCGGACCTTGCTGGTGTTGCCTGTCTCTTTGCGGTCAGACAACGAACCGTGCCGTCTGGGTTCGAGTCCCCAACAAATTTGGCAACCCAGGTGGGACTTGTCCGGCGCGGGATCGGACTCCGAAGCAATGCAGCGCGCATCCTCCGGTTTTGAGGAGCCTTGCCCGGTGGCCTGATCCCTGCATCAGCGATAAGGTGAGTTCTGCGAACCAGCTGCAGCCCGTAGAAATCCAGCAACGTCAACCTACCCATTGAGTAGGGTTCGAGTCCCTGGAGAGGTAAGCGATCGCTCGACATTGAGAGGTGGGGTTAGAGTCCCTTTACCGTCTAAATGGGACAATTTGGCAGTAAATGCCCAGGGGACGCCCCGTTGTCTCTGATACTCAGAGATTGGAAGGGAATCTCTGGAACTACCTGTTTAGATAAATCTAAAATGAGAAATTTATGTCAAATTCAATGGCCTTCCTTTACTGCTTATTTGTCCCCGACTAAAGATTGGCCAGGTTGCGGAACCTTTTCTGCAGACAGGATGAATTCCTTAAGAGGTATTTTGGTTGATCTTAGACAACCAAATACACCAAATGGATTATTTACTTGTATGCTATAACTATACTATAAACCAAAAGAGGGCACTCATTTAACAAATGAGGTTAGGAAACACAGTAATTTGGACTTAGAAACAGACTCTGGAAAGGAAATGGTTAACATAGTATTTATGGCACAGTGTGCAGAGGACATTGCAAAAAAGGTTTAGAGAACACCCGGATGGAATTCAAGGGAAAAGTTTACCTGAAGTAGTCAGTATTGCAATGCGAGTTTATAACGGGAGAGAGGAAAAGAGGGAAAAGGAAAGAAGGAAGGAAAAGCAAAAGGATATGAAGGATCAAGTGTCACTGTTGGCTGTGGCCAGGTTGGGAGGCAGAGGGAGGGGCCGTGGGTGGAATCGCGGTTCCCGGAGAGGACCCGCTGGAAGGGGAAGGGGTGGCTTAGTTAGGGCACGAGGACGCGGAGGTAGCGTGGACCCTGGCTGTAATGCGTGCTACTATTGTGGTGAGGAAGGACACTGGAAAAGAGAATGTCCATGCAGACCAAAATCTGACTACAAGCCTGAGGTAGTGGGTCAGTTTTCTGTGGATCATGAATGAAGGGAGGCGCCGCTCCCCTGGGGTCCTGAGGTTTATGAAGCCGGAATGGTACAATTTAATTGTGATGCTCGATTTCCAGTGGTCCTCCTAAAGGTAGGACAAGAGACTTTTGAATTATTAGTGGATACAGGGGCCACTCATTCGGCTATACCTAAGGGAGCGGCACCAAAGGGTGAAGTAGAAAAATGTGTGAAGGGAGTCACTGGAACGTCTGAACGACATTTCATGACTAATAATTGTATGGCTACATTAGGTCCTATTTCTGTTCAGCATTCTTTTCTGTTAATGAATGGTCCAGTGAACCTACTGGGAAGAGATTTGTTGTGTAAATTGCATGAAAGATTTTTTGTACTCCTGAAAGTATTTCCCTTCAATTCCCGGTGGAGAAAGCTTATTTGCTGATGCAATTAGCTGGCAGCAACTGTGAAACACTTCCCCTCCGAGCCCAGAATGAAGTAAACCCTATAGTGTGGGGAGGAAATCATGATGTGGGTCTGGTAAAATCCGCCTCACCTTTAAATCCAGTGGTAAAGAACAATATGCCTCACCCTGCTCAGGGACAATATCCCCTTAAAATCGAGGCTATACAAGGACTTGAGCCCCTTGTGCAGAATTTTAAGAACATAGGAATTTTAATGCCCTGTGTCTCTCCGTGTAACACCCCCATTCTGGCTGTGAGGAAACCACAGCTCGGCTCTGATGGAAAACCTGTATATAGAATGGTGCAGGACTTAAGACTTATCAATCAGTATGTGATTCCAGAACATCCTGTGGTGCCAAACCCAAGTACTATTTTGGCAATGGTGCCAGCTGACGCGGAATGGTTTACGTGCATGGACTTAGTGAATGCTTTTTTCTCTGTACCAGTGGCCCCAGAAAAGCAGTATCTTTTTGCATTTATGTGGGGGGTCCTGGTGCAGCAGGGAAAGGGGATAAAGGGTCTGGACCCTCGGGACAACTCACTTGGACTAGAATGCCTCAAGGTTATGTGGAAGCACCGGGTGTGTTTGCCAGGGTTTTAGCAGAGGATTTAAAGGATGTCCAGTTACCAGCTGACTCTACCCTGGTGACTTATGTTGATGACATTTTAGTGGCCTCAAGGACTCGGGAGGATAATGAGCATGATGGTCATACGGTATTAATAGGAAAACCCTTGTCACCTGGGACAAGCGCTGAGTCAGCCGAATTGCAGGCTTTAACAGCTGCCTGTTTGTATGCTAGAGGGAAAAGGGTTAACATTTATACTGACTCTAAATATGCTTTCGGCGTGTGCCATGCCACCGGAAACATTTGGAAAGAGAGAGGATTCATTACTTCCTCAGGGTCACAAATTGCTCATGGTAAAGAAATAGCTGAACTACTACAAACTATTCAAGCCCCTAAAGAGGTTGCAGTTATTCACTGCAGGGCTCACACTAAACAAACTGATCCCGTGTCAGTAGGAAACCGCTTTGCTGATAAGGCTGCTAAGACAGCTGCCTTACAAAGTACTCAGTTAGACTTATGTTCCCCTCTTTTAACCTGGCAACAGCAAGCCCCAGATACTGAGAAAATAATCTGGGAGAAATGGGGAGCTAAGCCCAACTCAAAAGGAATTTGGGAATGCGATGGTCGTTATGTGTTACCTAAGAGTCACCAGAGTGAAGTGGTGCAACAAATTCATAAAAACACACACCTGGGAGCAAACAAAATGGCCCAGATTATTTTAAGACAGTTTGTCTCTCCAGGACTTCACGAAGTAGCCAGGAGAACAGTAGAAAAGTGTGCTCTGTGCCAGCAATGTAATCCAAAGGGTATAATCAAACAAGCACCGCCTGGGGGGTGCAGATGGGCTCATAGACCTATGCAGCATGTACAGATTGATTTTACTGATTTACCTCCCTCTGAAGGAAAACGGCATTTGTTAGTCATAATAGACCAGCTCACTGGATGAGTGGAAGCATATCCCACCGCCCGAGCTACTGCAACTACAGTATGTAAGATATTACTTAATGAAGTTATACCAAGATTTGGCCCTCCTGAAATAATTGACTCAGATCAAGGTACTCATTTCACAGCAAAGATTTGTTAAGAACTTACTGAAGCCGTAGGAACAAAATGGGCCTTTCACGCTCCCTGGCACCCCCAGAGTTCAGGCCAGGTGGAACATATGAATGGAACTTTGAAAAATCTCTTGACAAAATTGTGCCAAGAACTCAGCTTGAGATGGACTAAAGTCCTTCCTCTCGCTCTTTATATCATTCAAACAACTCCGAATGCTAGGACTAGGTTGGCACCCTACGAAATCCTGTTTGGACATGTACCTCCAACCTTTGCTCCTTTGATATCGGTTCCCAATGATCCTGATATGACATATGAAACGGACATCTATGTAAAAGAGTTGCAGCGACATCTAGTGACATTACAGCAGTATTCTGCATATTCCCAATCCTTACCATTGTGGGAAGCTGTTCATTCTCTTTTACCAGGTGATCCTGTGTGGGTAAAATCATACAAGAAGACTCCGCTTCAACCGCAGTGGCTAGGACCTTTTGAAACTCTTCTGGTGAGCCCTACTGCCATCCGAGTAAAGGAACTTCCCACCTGGATCCATCATACCAGAGTCAAGAGGAGCACCGCTAGGGAACCTGACCTGGTAAAGGGTTCCTCAGAAGCAGACGACGTCGGACTTCAAGGGAGCCAGGCACGTTCACCCCACCGCGAACCGGGTGAACCAGAAGCAGACGACATCTGTGTCCGGGACAAATGGACTGCTACCCCTTTGGGCAACCTGAAGCTTCGGCTACAACTGAAAAAAAAACTTAAATTGGTGGTGTCCCTTCTCGAAGGGATGGCCCCGTTTTCTGGCCTGGGTTCTTATATTTTTAATTTGCTTATTATTTGTTATCTTTCTCTTCTGGTGGTACGAAGCATAAGGGCTATAGAATCTTACAGTCCTAACACCTTTATACGTCTTGCACATGAGATGAAAGCTCGTATGCCAGCCTTGCATAATATTTCATGCTGGGTGTGCTCTTTAATACCAGCAGATAGGCAAAGAGGTCTCCCCATGGTTCCCCTTCCTCTCAGTGTACTTAATATGACCTGGACTCGATCCTGGAAAGACTCCTTAGGCACTCTAAACGTAACCTGGAGTGATGCTGGAATTAAGAATAAAGGGTTCTTAACTGTCTGGAAGAGACCAGGACACTGGTGCCTCTTGAAAAGACCACATGCCAATTCTAGCATTTTTGTTGGAATTAGTCAGTGCACATGGTATGATAACACTTCCCATATCGGGCCAGTTTATACCCAAACTAAGGAGGGATTTCAAATTATAAATGGTACAGACTCCTCTCTAATTCCTAGATGGATTAAGGTAAATACCACGGCATGTACACCTTCTTCCTCACGCCTTTCCTATAACTGCTTTTCCTTAAATTGTACTCAATGTTCCCCTGGACCCAATAATAGGTCCCTTTGTATATGCTCCTATCCAAAAGGCAAAACTCTACCAGTCGGTCCAGACGGATGGAATCTGTGGGACCGACCCCTATTTGGGGTATACTGGGTGTGTGGTAACAAGGCATACCTAGTTCTCCCTCCCTCATGGAGTGGATCATGCTATCTGGCCTGGTTAGAGCCACCTGTAGTTTACCGCGCCCACCTCCCAAAGGGAAAAATCAGGAATGTAAGGGGGACTGAGGCGGACGTTAAGGAATCTCGTCCCCTTACTTGGCGGGCTCTAAATGATTGGACAGGCGCTTGTGCAGGATTCGTTCTTGCTTGTGGGGGAGCCACCTGGCGAATTGGAGAAGGAGTGATGAGACTCCAGGGGGTTTCGGAGGTAATGGCAAATAATACCTCCGGTGCCCTGGTAGATTTGGCAACCGAACAAAAAAAAGCTAAGGCAAATGGTTCTCCAGAATCGCTTGGCGCTAGATATCTTGCTGGCCTCTCAGGGAGGAACATGTGCATTAATCGGGCAAGAGTGTTGTGTATATGTTCCTGATGTTTATAGCTCCACCTGGGAAAGGGCAACCCACCTCATACAAGTAGCAAAGGACCATGGAGGAGAGCGAATTGATTCTTGGTGGAGCAACCTGTTTAATTGGGTTCCAGATATAGGTGGCTGGCTTCATAACTTGCTTCGCAGCGCTGTTGTCATTATTTGTGGCCTGGTAGTTTTGTATGTTGTGCTTCGATGTGGGTGTTGGATGGGCACCAAGTTGTGCTCCACCGAGCAGTATTAGTTCAAAATTCACTACTCGTTGCAGCCAGTATGTCCCAAGAGTCCCTTTACGGTACTCTAGGGACAAAGGGGGGACTGATAGGCAGGAAAGAAATTGGGCATAGAGCAGTTATGCCAACCAGACCAAAGTCAGGCCAACAAAGGTTTCTGGGTAGTCCCTGAGCAGAACTAAAGAGCTTGACATACTTGCTTAAGCTGCAAAAAGTGAGATAAGGGGAGAGCTGCATTCTTGTACCAGATGTGCTGGGAACTCACTGTCTCCACTCCCTGTTTTTGTTCTTTGCCTGGTCCTAACTCCCCCGTCTCTTTGTTTCTGGTGCTTGTTAAACCGTGTTGATAAGAAGTTGCTGAGCTATTATGAACTGCTTAAGGCTGCATTGTAAGGGGGGAGGGTTGCTTAAGTGAATAATCTATGACGCGACGGAACTGTCTATATAACCCTACTAGTTATTAGAGTGGGGGCTGCTGGTTCTCTGTGGAGACGGGCTGCTCTTTGTTGTGTTGTGTGCATCCTCCAATAAAGAGTTTGTGATCGGACCTTGCAGGTGTTGCCTGTCTCTTTGCGGTCAGACAATGAACCGTGCCGTCTGGGTTTGAGTCCCCGACAGCTTTCCTTGGTGTGCAAAGGAACCCCAGCCTTGGGCTGTAACTGCCCTGCTCTCAGCAATTTGTCCTGAGTTGGTACTCTCAGTTTGGTCCCACCAAAGCCAGCATCCTTACATGCTGCTTTATCTTTGTTGTGCTTTTTTTTTTGTACAGCTGCAGGTAGGACTGCCTGGCAGAGGAGGGGGGGTGCCCAGGGGTGACATTGGAGGCTTGCAGGGTGCCCCAGATAAACCTCCCCACCTTGGGTCAGGGCACCCTGGAAGGGAGGCGGGGAATGCTGCACCTGCAAAACTAATGCCTGCCCCTGCCCCAGTTTCCTATCTCAGAGGCAGCCCTGGATCAGGTTACAGAAAAGAAACTCTGGGAGGCGCTTTTCGGGAAATGAAAGTGAAAGCAGCTCAGCAACCGGGGCTTTTTTCTTACCGTGAGGCGGCAGATTCCCTCCTGTGACCAGTTTGCCCCTCAGAACTAGCTGGTCATGGCCGGGGAGGCGAAGTGCCCCTTCCCGCTGCTGGTGGAGGGGGACTGGGGGGGCTCGGGGCTCCCCAAGAACCTGAAGAAGAAACTCCTCTGCTACTTCCAGAGCGGGAAGAAATCCGGAGGGGGCGAGTGCGAGATCCAGGAGCGGCCCGGCCAGATCCTGGTTTGCTTCGCCCAGGAGGACGGTAAGGGCGGGACGGGGACCCTGACCCGTCTCTTAATGTTTATTTTTTGCAGTTTGGGTATAAGCCGGGGCGGCGCCAGCCCCTGGGTGTTGGGGGAGCTGAGATGGGCTAGACAGAAAATGGCGCCGGGGGGGGGG